>JAVRXN010000007.1:38798010-39998010 GCA_033556935.1 Timema podura | reverse complement strand
GAACCCAAAAAAATTCAAAGCCCTAGGGGTAGATCGAATTCAAGCCCTTTAGATCAATAGAGAGGGAAACTCCCGAACAACTAAGGTACTAAACGTACCAATTTTCACGTGGTTTGACGAGTCACTCTCGTATTAGATTAGATTGCCAGTGACGGAGATATCGGGGTTTGAGCCCCGGTTGGGTGTATTGGAGTGTACCGTCTTTCACCTCCATCAAGTCAAAGTAATGGAAGCGTTCCAGAGGGTAAAAGAAATACAAGAAATAATGTTGACATTTTATTTAAATATAATCAAAAATAGACTAATGTACAAAATCAGAGGAACAATAATAACATAAATCACTCCGTAGAGCATTCGACCTAAAGGTCACCAAGTTAAATTTAAAGATCAGTTCATAATACATCAAGGTTACCTAGTTCATTCGTATGGTTCGTGGATAATATCTATATTGTGACAGTCTAATAAGCAGGACGCTCGTCCTGGCTCCAGCAGCCTAAACTAGTCTTAGCTATATATTCTCCTTCCAACATAAGTCTCAACCGACTATAAACAACATCTCTGTATACTTTGCCAATATAAGGTTTGTCCCATAAGGACGTAGTTAGCAACTTCCTATCGCTCTGCATCACAGAGTAAAATCTTTATACATACAACCATATTTAAATATCATCAGCTAGAAATATTATTATCTAAATATTTGCTTGCAAAGTTTATAAGACTCGCATTAAGGTCAAATCTACTACACATTTCTGCCACTAGTCCTACCAGAAATCCTAAAGAAGAATCCTATACAACATTTAAAAGTACATGGCGTCTGGTACACAACTACCCTATTCATTTGGTATTTACAATTAGTCTGCCTATAATTTATATTTAACATTGAGCCGTGCTCTCAGCCTAAACCTCATAAATGCAAACAACTAAGTATGTTAACCGTCAGATGAGCCAAAATGGACTGTCCCCATTTAATAAATCTAATCAAGTCTTCCAATATTAATTCCATTTTAAACCTATGCAAACATAATGTAGCTCAAGGATATACGTGCCTAACACATAACGTACATTATGAACCTAAACTTAAATAACATGTAAATAAACCGTTTAACCCTCTGGTTGAAAGTACCCCAAGTTGGACTAATTAAGGTAAGAGAGTACATAGCGCTCAAAAGCGCGCTAAAGGAAATTAAAGTTGATCTCAACGAGTCGTGGTTACGCCACTTAAAACTCATTAACTGTGAAGAAATCCAAATCAATCGAAGTTAAGTCTAACAGTGAATTTGGACAATAGTTCCCCCCATAATATCGCCGAAAAAGAATTTAGAAAAGTAGATAAATATTCCCAGTAGAGACGTTTAACAACGCTCTCACCTTAATGAAGCCTCCGATGTAATTAGTAAAGATTTGAAACGTACAGCCTGTTTTATATAATTTGCTAGCGTCGATTCTGACCACAGAGAGGGGAGTTCAGAGGGGAGAGGAAAAGAAAAGGACACGACTAGCGCTCCGGGCGGGAAGAGAGGGCAACTCTGGTAACATAAAGATAGCGCTGTTAGCATTTAATTAGAACAACCGGAAACTGGTTGAGTCAAGTTTGATGATTTCTTCTTCGTGGTGGGCGGGGCCTCGATCGCCGGCGGAGTGAAGTCAGCTGGCCCGCCTTTACTTGGTGTTGAGATATTCTTGTGTGTGTACGCGAGCATGATGACCGATTGGACGGGCGTCAGAGGGCAGTTTGGTGAGTAGAGCCCCATTATACTTGGCGTTGAATCGGTTGAGCTCGTACTTGTTGGTAACATCGTTACAGGAGGTGGTTTTTCATTATTGTTTTCCCACTATCCCACCGCACAAATGCGGATATATTTATCCAAATATTGTAAATATGAGAATGAAACTGAAAAGGGGTAGTATGGTGCTGTGCACAAAAATTTTAATCCAAAATCTGGGGGATGGAAATGTCCAAACTTAATTATTTGAAGCCAGCTTCGGTGGTCGAATAATCTAAAGCGTTGGTATAGCAAAATATTGGACAGCTGATGTCGGGGATATCGGATTTCGAATCACAGTCGGATGCGCCGAGGGTTTTTTATTTTTTGTATGTTTTACCACTCTCTCTCCACACAAATGTGGATATACTTCCTCTAAATGCAACCCTCCACATCCAGTATACAAGCATAATATTCCATAATGCGTACATCCCAAAACACTAAAATGGACAGTAAAAAGTGACGACCAAACAATCAACAGCTTTAAATCCAAACTTTAGGCCTATAAGTCAACAATAATATAGCTCCACCAAGTAGGTCACAACATTAAATGTAGAATTAGTAATAAAATCAACTTTATAATTTTAATTTGCGGTCCTAGTAATTGATTACTATATTTTCCAGCCCGGCAGGCCAGGAAGGGTCGTGTGGGGGGAATCCCCCAGGCCAGCTGTGAGCCTCCGTGCCCTGCGTCAACTCCACTTGTCCCTGACGCGTCAAGTCCAACTACTCAACTCCTGCATGGACGTGTCCCTCGTCATCTTGTTCGCGATGGAACTTCTGATAGGGGTCGTGCATGCCTACCTTGTGGTGCGCTTCGCCGTCGATGGTCTTCCGGTCTGCATGGAGGTGCTGCCCTAGGCCGCGTCATTGCCCACGTAGCGATCCTGCTAACTATCGTGGTCATGGCGCAGCAGCTGCTACTGTCGGCAAGTATAGCAACTAGTGTGAGTTGTCTAGTTATGTTCTCATGGTAGTTATCGGGATCATGACGCAGCAGCTGCTATCGTCGGCAAATATAGTAACTAGTGTGAGTTGTCTAGTTATGTTCTCATGGTAGTTATCGTGGTCATGACGCAGCAGCTGCTACTGTCGGCAAGTATAGTAACTAGTGTGAGTTGTCTAGTTATGTTCTCGTGGTAATTATCGTAGTCATAGCGCAGCAGCTGCTATTGTCGGCAAATATAATAACTAGTGTGAGTTGTCTAGTTATGTTCTCATGGTAATTATCGTGATCATGACGCAGCAGCTGCTACTGTCGGCAAATATAGTAACTAGTGTGAGTTGTCTAGTTATGTTCTCATGGTAGTTCTCATGGTCATGACGCAGCAGCTGCTACTGTTGGCAAGTATAGTAACTAGTGTGAGTTGTCTAATTATGTTATCGTGGTAGCTATCATGGTCATGACGCAGCAGCTGCTACTGTCGGCAAGTATAGTAACTAGTGTGAGTTGTCTAGTTATGTTCTCATAGTTATCGTGGTCATGACGCAGCAGTTGCTACTGTCGGCAAGTATAGTAACTAGTGTGAGTTGTCTAGTTATGTTCTTATGGTAGTTCTCGTGGTCATGACGCAGCAGTTATTAATGTTGGCAAGTATAGCAACTAGTGTGAGTTGTCTAGTTATGTTATCGTGGTAGCTATCATGGTCATGACTGCTACTGTCGGCAAGTATAGCAACTAGTGTGAGTTGTCTAGTTATGTTCTCATGGTAGTTATCATGGTCATGACGCAGCAGCTGCTACTGTCGGCAAATATAGTAACTAGTGTGAGTTGTCTAGTTATGTTCTCATGGTAGTTATCGTGGTCATGACGCAGCAGCTGCTACTGTCGGCAAATACAGTAACTAATATCATCTCTTATACTTTTTCTGTAGTATTTATATAATACTAAACTTTGAATTTAGTGCTGTGCGAAGCTCACTTTTTAAATGCGAAGTAAAAGCCAAGTCAGAGATTAGGTTATTGTTGTTGCCATATAACAAACACTAATTTTAATTTTTAAACTATGTATTAAATGCTCTAGGATGCTAACATCAAAGCCGTAGAGAGAGAAAAAACCAAAATATTTTATGCCAACATTTATAAATTCATTTATTCTAGGTTATAGATATAATTTAATCACCAATCGGTGTTAAAATATTGTTTAGAAGCTGTTCTAAAAATGATTATATGGTGAAATATGTCATATTTGGTTATGCATTTTAAATATTTTCATAATTTATTGAAGTTTTTTTCTTCCTTTGAAATGTTTCGAAAATGCGAAGATTGTTGTGGTTGTTGGAAGATCAAAGAGAGGGAAATTTGGCCATGAACTTCGACTACGACATTTCGAAGCTTTGTACAGTGTACACCCCTAAATTTGCCATCATAAATCTTAGTTCAAAGACAAATAACTAGTTTTATATTCCCATTAGTTTCATAATAATAATAATAATAGGAGCTAAATAATGATACATACTGATTGACAATTTACAAAAAAAATAGGACATAATAATATTAATGATAGGTGATAAAAATAACAAATAAATAACTTAAGAGTGTTTAAAGGCTAAGTATTTAAAAAGTATGGCAATGAGCAAAAGTTAAGTCAGAATAAAATAAATTTAAACATTCGATGCAGAGCCTCTAGAGTATAAATTAGTTATAGGGGAGTTCCTTAAGTAACTCTCGAGTTTGTCTTTTATTTTATGATAAAAGTTGAATTCTACAAATCTGTAATTAGCGCTGTGTATATACTAGCCTATAGGGCTCACCTTGGAAGAGTTGTTGAGATAAAATAATTTTGGATAACGAGAGGCCTACATGATCAAGGGCAAATTTACAAGAAATGTTGCTATTGAAAATATTAAAAACAAAAAGGGCATCACAATAAAGTTTACGCGAATAGATAGTTTGGAGCCCTAAGAGCAATAATAATAATAATAATAATAATAAATAAACGTATCTTAGATAAAATAAAAATAAAACCAACTATCGTGTTTTGTATTTCAGTCAGACAATATGATACATCATCTGATGGCTTTCCCCATCAGGAATCTCCATCCAGAAGATTCTGTGCAGGTAAGCTACGTAATAGTTATCCAAAAATGTGTATATTGAATGATTTCAAATAACATTAAAAATAATCATTCTAAATTGTATTTTTTGCTGTACATCCTGGCTATCTTCATATTTACACTTGTTGATTAGCGATGATGACGAATATACAATCTAGAGTAAATGCACATGCATTTTTGTGGAGTGAGAATGGAAAACCACATTTCGTGCAATCGGCTGGGTTTCAAACCCCGACCTACCCTTAGTCATTGAACAAGACAAAATTATATTCTTTGAATTTAAAAATGACACCTTAACACGGGAATTGAATCTAGGACCTTAGGTTTGTATTTGAGTGGAAGGAGAGTGGAAACCATACAAAAAAAACCTTAGTAGACTTTACCGGGATTCGAGCTCCGATCTCCCCGTCATTAACAGGCCAGTCTAACGAGATAGTGAGGCCTTATGGCTTAGACTATTTGGTCACTAAGTGGGTCACACGAATTACCAACTAACTTAACTCTAACACATACACAACTCTGTCAATTCATTCTTGAGAAATTGGAAAGATTATTTTCACAATTTGTCAATAGTTCGGCCGTGCTCGGAATAAAACCCGGCACCCTTAGTTTATCAGAGGGATGCACTAATGATCTGAGACGTCGTATATGAGTGATAAATATCCTATATATTATTTCTGTCGTCAACATACCTTTTTATCAACTAATACAAAGCCTACAGCGATGAATAAGGTATCAGTGGATGGGATTTTTTTACCGACTTCTGACTCAACATACTCAGTTTACGTTAAAACACATTGTTTGTTTGAAATGTAAGTTAAAAGAAAAATCTAACAATATTTTTGTATCAATTACCGAAATAAACTATAATTATTATTATTATTATTATTATTAGCACCGCGTCTTACTACCCGTTCGGGTTATACGCACTTACGCTAATGTGCAATGGTAGGGTGATTGTGAGATGAAATGGAGGACCTACAGTTTAACGTGGAATCCGAACCACGGTGGAGGCCTGGCATTCCTCACATTCACCGAAATAAACTCTCTTTGCTATTTTATGTATACACTTCGCTATTTTGTGTATACACTTCTTTGAGTATTTAATTTCAACAACCCAACAAAATACTAAATCTTTTGGGTTGGGGGGGGGGCAGGGGGAGTAGGGGAAGGTTGAATGTGTGAAAGTTTCACAAGGGCCTACTGGCTTATTTATATTTAATTTATAACACTTGTGAATTTGCATATTCGAGATATACGGAATAAAATGAAATAATGTTCCACAATATGGTGTAATTATTTGTTTGTTTTACTATTTTTCTAACCCAGGTGGAGTTATTTCTTATTCAGCTGAAAACCTGTCCTTCTCAGATCACACCTCTCAATATATTTAAGATTGGGACACATCTTCTAGCTCCGGTAGGTACTAGCCCATGCTTAATTTCACTACAATTTCTAGTCCCGGGGCTACTTTTTGATTTAATTGAGGTATTTAACGCAAACTTACTGAACTGATTTATTATATTATCAGCACACGGCTTATAAACTAATTTAAATCAGACACAACATCCAGCCGCCGGCCGTTAGTTCATCACTGTGAAAGGGGAAACCCACATTTCACCAATGATACATTTTTCGGCCATGCTGAGAATTGAACCTAGGACCCGTATCTCAATAGACAAACGTGCTACCAACTGAGATAAGGTGTCGGACAGCAGGGGCTACTGATAGGATATGATTATATGTTTTCAGGGAGGGGGGCTGCATGAAAAGTTGTATCTCTAGAGAATATTAAAATAGGCCATAGTTATAAAATTCCGTGAGGATTTTAATATTGGGTTGGAAACTGTTGGGGATGGCTAATTCATAGGATATTAGTAAATGGCTGATTTTACAGATCTCAAGCTCTTGGCCTGGGGTATGATAAATGTTGTCCTAACTTACACTCAATTGACTATAAAGATCACTTAGATACATTCCTCTAGAAAACATGAGGTCACGGCCACACCTAACTCTTCCTGGACTTGGACGCAAGCCATAAACGGTGACGTCTGCCACCAGACCCACTACCGCTACCTCCACTCCTCCCAAGGATGGTCATAGCGAGCCAATTGGGTCCAATAAGAAGGTTAGACTCCATTTTAGCGTATTAGTTTACAGCAAATATATTCCTAAGTACCTTGTTTTCGAACACCCTAAAATATTTGTCATGTGAGATAAGAAAGGAGTGCAGGAGGTTACATAACGATGATTTTCATACTTGTACGCATCACAAGACACTGCTAGGATAATCAAATCTCACAAATTACGGTGGTCAGGATATGCAGCACGAATGAGATAATCTAGAACAGTGTTCAGGGTACTGACAGGCAAACCAATTGATCTCTATAATATAACTGGATGGACATAAACATGCACATTCCAAGGACAAAAGCGTGACGCTCAAGTGTATCGTCTGCTACACTGAGGAGGGGACAGATCTAACGGTTTCTTTAAATGTTCTTATGCGAAAACATGTCTCTGATGAATAAAAGTGTTATTGTTTGAAAATAGTGAAGTATTATACCACACTTTCCTGAAGAAACATTTACATTAAAGGATATACAATCCAGTTTTACAGGTAATACTGTACAAATACGAATAAAACCTTAGATATTTCAGTTTTTATGTAGTTATTATCAATGTTGTTTACAGTTTGCCACGACTACACTTATATATAAAGTTGGTTATTAACTTGTATATTGGTTTCAGAAACCATATTATATTGAAAGTTTGATAAATATAATGAACAAGGTATCTTAGAACTTGATTACATTTGTTTGAATGACAAACTTTGTGTAGAAGTCTTACGTTCAAATGATAATTTAGGTTATTGGCTTGTAGGAAGTACAGTATCTACTAAACCTTGATTTTAGTAATAATCCCAATTTGTAAGGCTTTATTTTGTACCAGAATACTATCATATATATAATATTTTGGTAGGATGAACGGCAATTTAGAAAATAAGTAAAAATTTCCTTTTGGAAGGTCTTTTATCCTAACTAAACACAACTATAGGGTAGGATTCTGGTACGAGATAAAGCCTTATAAGTAAGCTTCCTTCAAAAATCATCGTACATATTAGGCTACATCAATTTATTTAAAGAAAAAACTAACCAGTTTTGAACTTTTACATACTCTTCAAAGCTTTAACTAACATATTTATTTAATTTAACCACTCACACATTGATGTATCTCATATATTCAATCAAATTAATGAACTATGTCAAAATGCCACATTGCCTTGCATGGGTAAAAGAGAGAAAGAGATACCCGAAAGTTTCTTTTTCTCTTACACAATGGTATGCAGACGACAGCTCGAAAATTTCAGCCACAGATGTCCATCCAGTTATATTATAGAGATCAATGGGCAAACCCAATGGGAAAAGACCTTTGGAAAGGCCTAGGCACAGATGGGAGGATAGCATTAGAATGGACATGAAAGAGGCACGGTGTAATGAGGTGGACTGGATAGAACTAGCTCAAGATAGGGATAGGGTGTAATTAGACGGTTTGTATAGAACTATCTCAAGATAAGGATAGGGTGTAATGAGGTGGACTGGACTGAATAGAACTATCACGAGATAGGGATATGGTGTAATGATGTGGATTGAATAGAACTAGCTAAAGATAGGGATAGGTAATTATAAAAGCGATAATGAAGGTTTGAGTTCGTAATGCCATAGAGGCATTGAGTAATTCATTAAGAAGCTTGCAACAAACGCTGCAAAAATCCACTATTAACATATTTACATATGTTAAGTAATATACATTTTTAACAAAATGTCGTGCTTTTTTTTTTTACAGATATGTGGAACAGTATTTACATATCTACTGGTTGCTCTGCAGTTCAATTTCTCTACTCCACAAGCATCAAATAGTTCTACCAAGTCTCATATACCATTTAATTAAAACAATATTTTGTCAATGAATTAATCTGGTAATGCTTGTATCATGCGTTTGATGTACTTTTGGTCATATTTGTGTATTTGTCTTAGTGTTTATCTGTATTTGGATTATATACTTAGCATTGATATTATTGGATATATGTGACAAAACAAACATGTACTGTACATAGAAGAGAGTTTAGTGTATGCCACTTAAAGTATTAGTCTAACTATTAATATATGAATCATAATTTGAGTATCTTCTCGGCGTTTGCACCATCAGTTTTAATGAAATAAGGGCGAACACACGTCAGCTTGAGTAATGAGTCTTTGACGTAAATTACCACTGAAATGCCAAATTGACACAAACAACATTTTACATTATTCCATTTTTGGACTTGAATTATTTATGGGCAATAACTTTAAATGTTTGGTTGAAGTGTTAGCTTATAAATCGATATTGTCTTCCAGGGATTAGAATTTAATTGATTCGGTATTCATTACCAACTGAAACACTTTCACGTTCCATTGTTTTATAAAATCAAATTGCTTCAATTTTCGACGGCGCTTTGTCAAAGCTTGGTGTGTTGTTTTGTTCATCACTGTTTTTCAAGTTGTTTTTTTTAATAAAACAAGTTTTTAAGTCATTATTCGACTGAGAATACTTCTTACCTCAAGGCATATATTTTCATGTATCGAATGTATATTATTAAATTTTATTCGTCTTAGGGTGCATCAAATATAGGTTTATTAATTAGAAGGTAGGTTTTGAATAATTCTATATTCATATTTACTTAACTTCAATATGATTTCTCAATCAACTACATGTGAACTATTCAAATAAATAATAGTCTACTACATAATGTTGTAAATATGATATTAATAATATTTCTAAAGTAAAGTTGCTCAAACTTTAAATATCAATTTGACGAACACTCACACTAAAAAAAACTTACAAAAAACTTAATATAATTATTGTCCTTCTGTACTTTGCCCAAACTATTGGTAACGATGAAAATATTGACAAGATTTGCACGAAAACAAACAACTCACGAAAACGATTGTTGTGTCGAAATTTGCTTATTATTTTATGGATCTGTCGCGTTTTAGGTATGGCTCCACTTTCCTGGACCCACAAACCATCCACCAGGGGGAAACCCCTTAGTTGCTGTTTCAAAATATCAGTAATTTGGGTAATATATTCCATCGTTATCATTCTATGTTACATCGCCCATCTGACATTAATAATTAACATTTTACGCAAAACAGATCCCACGCTGATATCTGTAATGTTAGCCAACCAAGTTGTTTACACCGCAGTTGCCATGGTAATACCATTACTAAATATCTTATCTGCGAGAAATCTTGCCGGCGTACTTAACGATGTGTGCGCGATGTGTAACGACGAGTGGCCATTTTGGTCCGATACCATGAGGACCTACAAGCGCTTTCAAGGATTCGCTTTATTCTTCTTGTTTTTGTACATATCCGTGCATATTTTCGTCCATTTCTGGATAACTTCCAGACATGAGCACCCGATCTTTATTCACTTTGGATTCGTTACTAATAAAATCGCAAATGTTATCTCTATAGTTTTTGCCTTTGAGTTCTTTGCGATTTGCGCTTTGTACAAGTTCATCTTCATGGCCTTGAACAAAGCTATGTATGTGAGTTTTGAAGATAAATTGAAGAGAGGGGGCCCGTTCCACCTTTGTCCTGCCATGAGCAAAGTTCTCCTCAATTTTACCAGAGGCCACGAGGCGTTCGTCACTTGTTCTACGTCGGAGGTTTTGGAACGCTTTAGACAGTTCCACGAGCTGATCTGCGATTCTCTGAGAAGAGCTAACGTGGCGTTCAACCCACAGCTTCTGGTGTACTTCACATCTCAGGTTCGTTGCTTGGTTGAGTCTTTCTTGTGTGATAATATATTCTCAGAAATGGTGTTTGTATTCTTTACTGTGCCATTTGTTTACTTTGTAAGGTAGCAAGATTACCCTGAATTATTCCATAATGGTTTAATTTTAGCACCGTGACTTACTACCCGTTCGGGCTATATGCATATGTACCAATAGGTTGAGGATAAGTAATGTTAAATTTTAGAAGAAGTGTATCCGCATTTTCGTAGATGAAACGTGTAAAACAATTTAGGAAAATTACCCTCAGCACACCCAAACTGGATACGAACTCGAATCTCCTTGTCATCGGCAGTCTAGAATATTGCGAAAGTGACGCCTCAGACCTTGCGGCCACCGAAGTGGATTTTTTGGTACAGCCTATGAGATAGGAGATAATCTGCCAAAGTAAGATTTCTACCTTTCAGGATAAACGAAGTGTACTGTACATATAGATTATTTACGCCTTAGACTTCCTGAATTTAATAGACCATCATCACTATTTTTATTGCAGCTGGTAAATTTCCACTAAATATTTTAGATGAAACTTGTATTCTAGCTTCCGTGATAGTAAGATATTGGAAAAGGGGGTGAGGGGGGGTAGGAAAGAGTGTAAGTTGAGATCCGTATTTTTAAAATCTGTCTAATAAAAAAAAATTTGGTTTAAATAAGTAAAGTTTTGTTTCAAAGGTTACGTTTAGTTGTTTTTTTTAACAACAGTTCTTGAATATCTGTCACGGTCAATGCAAAATTTGATCTTGATAATTTTTCGTTATTCAAACAGTTTTCATATGATTTTATTCTCATGAAAATATCTAAGAAATGTTAGTACTACTGTGTGTAGAAAATTAAGCTAGAATTATTATATTAATAAATATTGTAGGTGACCTGGTGGTCTAGGGATAAGGTGTCAGACTTCTGTGCTTGGGGGTCCGGGGTTCAATCCTCGGTCCCGGCACAGATTTATCTGATTGCCAAATCCTTCCTTCACCTCTGACAAGACGTGTATTAATCACAACTTGTGAATGTGAGGAATGCCAGGCCTCCACCGTGGTTCGGATTCCACGTTAAACTGTAGGTCCTCCATTTCATCTCACAATCACCTACCATTACACATTAGCGTAAGTGCGTATAACCCGAACGGGTAGTAAGACGCGGTGCTAATAATAATAAAAATAATAATAATAATAATAAAAATATTTCATTTAAATAAGCCAAAAAAGTTTTGTTGGATAAACTGCAAAAATATTTATACAAACTCGCGTTTACTTCCAATCCATCTTAATGAGCACTTGGTTTACCCTAAAGGTATTTCCTGAACGACTTACACTATGGTCCTATCTTATAAACTATACCATAGTGGAACAATGCAAAGTGAGATTGTTACCTTTCAGGGTAAATTTAGTTTACAAGTTTATTCCAACGCTTTTGATACTTTTATTTTTATTTAAGGTTTTTTATAAGTATTTCATTTCATATAAAGTAAAAGAGGGAAAGTACAATTTTAACTCAAAATTAAATATTTTTTTCATCTGTTAGACCAAAACATGGGTCCTCTCTAATGCACTTCATATTATTGCTTAAAAAAAAGTTATCTGTAATATAAATTAAGTTAAAAAAATTGACTGGGGCACATATGAGGTTTGAGATATAAAAGTTGCTGTCCAGAAAAATGTATGTAATATGTCAGTGAATATATTTATATGTGTTTTTATTATGTTTCAATTGATTAGCTACCTGCTTTGGTGGCCACATGGTCTAAGCGTAGAGAAAAATATGTGTCATTTCCCTATGACTTAAGGCAGTGGTTCTTAACCAGTGTCCTCAGGAACACTTGTGTTCCGTGAAATGGTTACAAGTGTTCCACCAAAGAAAGATGCCACATGACAACAGCTCTTACTGATGTTGGCTATTATGACTCTAACAACTGAAGACTGCTTCACGCGTTGACTTTTAAACCAATAGAATATCATATTCTATAATTGAAAAATGACATCTGGACATGGGAATCAAAACTGGGACCTTAAGCTTAATAGGCCAATTTATATCCACTGAACTATTCAGGAATCCTCCTGTGCCTAGGTCATTCTTCAATCATATTTTAAGGCATAGTCTAGGATGGACGTGCGGAAATCGTCGGCTACAGATGTGTGTTCAAATAAGTTCGCGATTTATTAGATAACGTAGCCACCTTTAACTCGAGAGAGCTTTTATGCTGCCAGATGTACAATTACAACTGTACGAATGCGCACACCATGCTGGATTAAATAGTTAAGCTATTAGATGTATAAATATCATATTTTTAAAATTGTAAAATGATATCTAGACACGGGTCTTCCGCAAATTCTTCTTATAATCAAAAGTGTTCCGTGATTTCCAAAGGTTAAGAACCACTGGTCTAAGGCCTCACTCTCATGTTCGACTAGACTGCTAATACCAGAGAGATCGGGGTTCGAGTCCCGGTCAGGTGTACTGAAGGTGGTTTTTCTAAATGTTTTCCACTCTCTCTACGCCAATGCGGATATATCACCTTTAAAATTCAACCTTACTCATCCTTAACCTATTAGCTTGGTTACTACATAGAAGATAAATATGTTTAGTAAACAACAAAACATCCATCTCAAAAATAAAGTAAAATGATTATTAAAAACAAAAAATGAATTGTGAGAAAACGTGAAATGATTGTACATTAATGTATAGCAAAAAAAAGTGTTAAAGTAAAAATAAAAAGGCTCACCTGAAAACTGTTTGGCTATCACTTAAACGCACTAAACCCCCATTATCATTTCGGTTATAAACCAATGTCAAAACTAGCGTCCATACAATTTAGTATAGTGCGACTCTCATCTCACTTACATGGTATGGTCAAATTCTAATTGGAGGGACTTTGAGAAAATATAAACACACTATTTTTATGGTTTTTATTATTATTATCATTATTTAGCACCGCGTCTTACTACCCGTTCGGTTTATACGCTTAAGTACTAATTACGCTAATGGATTGGTAATTGGGAAGGTTGAATTTAAATGAAGTGAACCCGCATTTGCGTGGAGGGAGAGTGGAAAACCATTTAGGAAAAACCACTCCCAGTTCACCCGACCGAGATTCGAACCTCGATCTCCCCGTCCTCGGCAGTCGGGCTCAACACGACTTGCGCGTTAGCCAACTACGCCACCGAGGTGGGTTATTTTTATGGTCAAACTTGAAAATATTTTACTCTTTTACTCTAATATTGCTATTTTATAGATATTGATAATATAGGCCTATAACAAAATACACAAAAGTAGATTTAGTAGTTTTCCTAGCTGTTTGATAAGGTTCTTCTTATGGAAGTTGGACTGTAGATTTTTGAATTCCATTTCCAGCTGGTGGTGAATGTTACACATTGCTACCTGATCGTGCATTACATCTTGATTGAAGACGACATCACGGAAACGTACAATTTCATGCACTACTTTGATTGGATGTGTGTAATTACACACACTGTTGTCGTTTTTGGAATGCTAAAGATTTCGGAGGACATACGCACTCAGGTTAGGCTGGGGTTAGATTCATGCATAGCGCATAACTAATAACGAATAATACGTAATAGCACACAATGCGCCACAAGTTGAAAAACATTATTTAAATGAAAGCGTTACTCTTTACCCAGTTCAGTGGCCGAACGGTCTAAAATGCGTCACTCTCGTGTTAGACTGGCCCGCTGAAGATGGGGGGGGGGGGGGGGGGGGGAGTGGGAGTCTGGGCTCTAATCTCTAATCTAATTTTTGTCAAAATAAATAAAATATTGCTCCAATAGAAAAACAAAGTTTAATTTTATACACAAGGTAAGATAATCAGCTCTTGAACATGAGTCATGAACATAGCGGCAGTAAATTAGAAATTTTAAAACGAAGAGAAAAAGATGTCCATTACATTTAAGGACACCCTTGAAATATTTTAATACTTTTTTTGGCATCACATCTTACTACCTGTTCGGGTTATACGTTTAATGAGTGTCGATGTTTCAATGTGAAGAAAATTTAATCTGGTTTCTACAGAAGAACTATTTGATTACTTTTACAAAAAAAAGTTTTGATAAAAAAACTCCAAAAACACTGGCCTTTTCTAGCATAGCCTTCCACCCTAGGCATCAAACTAAAAATATAATGTAAGGATGAAGATAATAAATCCGAGATGCACACCCCAATATTTCCTCCATCATGTAAATATCTGCCAAATGTTGGTATATTTCTTGGTGAGAATGCAAAGAATTATATTTTTGGTTTTGAAGTAGTCCACACCCGAAGCTAAGCGGCCAAAGGCGTTAAGGTCTCGGTCAGGTAAAATTATATTTTAAAAAAATACGCCTGGTTTGCACATTTTCTGGCATCCCTAATTTCCTTTGCAAAGTTTCTTGGTTTTGAAGTGACATTGTTATCACACCATTGTACATAAGATTTTATGTGATTATTCCTTTGTCTTCTCTGCAGCTTAGCTGCCTTCTAGTGAGATAAATACATCTATGTGTCTAAATATTTATTATGTTAATGTAAGATTAAATCAAATAAAGATTTTTAACGCTAACTATGTGTAAGCTTTATTATTTTAAATAAACAAGATTTGCCTTCTAATATGAATATAAAATAACCAAAATAAAATAGTTTCTCTTTGGATTTTATATTTAAATGTATTCTGTAACTACTCTTTGGATTGCAGTGTATTTGACGTTCAAGTAAGAGAGAGAAAAAATTAATTCTACATAGAGTAGTAGTATTATAACATTTATCACCGTTATTTTAAAGACAAAATATTTTAAATACATACATTTTATTGGATTATAAAAGAAAATATTTAACCGGACGTCCGAGCTGTATCCATGTGAGATTTAAGCATAATCGGTTTAGGGATTTATGAGTTAAAAGGAAAATACGGAAACCAACTCATTTTTGTAAATATATATATTATATTGTACATTCACTGTAAGCTATGTATTATTCGTTATTATCTATGCATTATGCAATAATCTAATACCGGTGATTGTTCTCCTAATTACGCTAATTAAGTTCCTATATAATTATCTATTTGGGGATATTCAGAAATAGTTGGGATGATTAAATATATAAATCACATTTAACTTGTATTACAAATAAATAAAGCGTTTATATATTTAAATATTGTATTAATGTTAGTTACATTATTGCATGATTTTAAGTATTATATTACCTGTTATGGCAAAGTGTGATTTTAATGCTTTTGTAAAATTGCCAAGGTTACACGTAATTTTTGCCTAAGGAAGTTTTTATTTTATTAAGGATGAGTACCCGGTATAATTAATGATCAGCCAACGCATGATTTATTCGATTTTAATATCAATTAACAAGAATTATTACCATCAAATTATTTTTTTAAATGCTTCATGTCCGTGTAAATATAATAAAAATCAAATTACTTTACAGCATTCAAAGAAAGTAATTTAAATTAGTTTCTGCCTTTTACAGTCAGAAAAACCCCTTGAATATCTGCTACCACTTTCAGTTCAGCACCTGAAACCTGAAGAACAAATGCAGGTAATAATGAATTAACTACCATATTGATCTATCTCTAGAAAAAAGTTTAGTTTACTAATGTCAACATCATTATACTTATGAAAAGAGTTGGCAAAACTTAATCTATAGCTATTGGCGAAACTTCTTTTGAAACTATGTTTGAGATGGTAACAAATTAAATGCGTATGGATCAACCATTGTAAATACACTATCGCTCAGGATTTAATTTTATATAACTATTTTAGTTTACCCTTGCAAAGAGTGCCACCACTTTTAAAATATAGATCCTTATTTTAAGTAACTCCTCACCTTACACATAAATGCTATTTATTTATTGTCCCTAGGGTAAATAGTTTTCTGGTCAAAAGCGTACGATATATGTTTAATATAAAAATAGTTTATTGGCTATCTTATACTCTATAAACTTGTAAATAACCAGTACATTTCACTTTATTGTGATAAAAGTTAGTTTAAGTGCAATTTTATTATTTGTCTCCTTCTCCTGCAAATATTTCCGCACTAAAAACAAAGGTTAATAATTGCTGTTCAGATAGGTTAGCTTTTATCACCTTAATTAAATTCTAGAAATGATTGACTAAAAACTTTTATCATTTGTAACTTTATGTCTATGAATGTTCTAGAGAAGTATAAACTTAACTGCTTGTAACTCTATGTCCTATGAATGTTCTAGGTCCGCCTCTTCATCGCGAAGTTTGAGATGTCTCCAGCAAAACTGAGCGCTTCAGGTGTTTACGGGATTGGATTACCCACGCTGGGCCCGGTATTACTCAATTAACAGTTTATACGTAGGAACAACACATGTACAGTACCAGGTAGATGTAACAACATGACACTGTCGAAGCTCTTGACCAAATTGGTAGGCCTAGATTTAAAGGAGGGTGACAGAAGCAGACAAATCAGGGTCTCCAAAACCTGTTGAAATTTTTTTTAAATGTCTGTATGGATTACAACCTATCACCTCTATGATATAGTGTTAATAGTTCCTAGCTGCAGATATAGAATTCCTGTGTTCGATGCCCGGCGCTTCCAGATTTTCTTTGAAGCGGTGGGTCTAGAATGGGCTCAACTCATCCTCGTGAGGACAAATGAGGACATACTTGACTGAAAAATAGCGGCTATGGTCTAGAGAACTGATATTAACGATTGGACGCTTCGTCGTTCTGACCACAAATACCCTCTATCAGCACAAGTTGGCACTATTTTTCCCCAACAGACTGCAGCCGCTCGGTCAATAGGGCTCGGTTGTGGGCTGATGCCATGAAGTTATAGATTACAACCATTGCATTTTTTTTATATTATTGCCTACTATATCAATTTATATTTATTGTTGACTAAATATTTATTACTTTACTAATGGCACGTACGAGAGAGAAAAAATTCCCAATGGGATTTTTAAAACATAAGCAAAACAGAAAAACTAGTGGCTACATACGAAATTACAAATATAATTTCTTTTGATGAGATTTCATTATCTAATTAGTATCTCTAACATTGAGCTTTTAAAATCTAATTTGGTAAAGGTAAAAAGAATGATGATGTTAGAACGTTGAAAAGAAAAACCGTTAGTTTAATGTTGGGGTCTCTAATTTTGTACAGCCTGGAGCCTCTAAATCTGGCACTGACCGTTGGGCTACATCAAGCATTGTTGTTTGGTTTGTTTTAATATCAATGTGACAAAAATATGTAAATTAAAGTTTTAATATTGTAATAATAGTTATCGAAATAGCAAGATCATTTGAACAGTTAAAATTTAAATCGGACTACGGGAAACTATTAGGGTTGTAATTTCCAAAACTAAATTTACCATCCCCTTATCGGTGTGATAAAAATTGGAAATTTAGCCAGAACAAAATATCAACAAAAGCAAAACATCTATAAACTCTATATTTAAAATGGGAGGGTTATGGTTGTATGAAGAATGAGAAGAAATTTCAAAACTTAGAGAAAATACAATTTTTTATATGATATAAAATAGAAATTTCGCAGAAAACTAGAAAAGTAATTTTTTAAAATATCAAGATCTGTGTTGAAGGAGAGCTAGGAATTTAAAATATAATTAAAAAAACCTTTCTAAGTATGTTAGGAAATTTAAATACTCTAGAGCAGTTAACGAGCTCTCGCTCATAGGAATTCTCGTGTACTGATATAATCAGTCGGTTCAGAAAGTGCACGTTAAATTCTGTACCTCAAATAAATAAAAATAATAATCTTCTTTTATTTTAGGTTGTCGGTATCGTCATCACATATGTCTTGGTGACATTACAGTTTCGAATCTCCAGCTTATGAATGCAAATTGACCGACCTCTTGGTACAGTGCGACAACACTCCTGTCTACTAGTCTAGAGGGCTCGGGCTCGATTCCCACCGCTACATAGGGTCGCCATAGTCTTGTAAATTAGGCTTAAGTTAGGTCTAAGACATTTCCTGGCACCACATAATAATCATAATTATCATCACATCCTCTCATCGAGACGAGGTAACCACGCCTACATGGTGTCCTAACCCCAGAAGATGTTGACATGTCCACCACTGCAAGTAGAAGACCAGGAATGTCTGGCCGTCATACTTTGGTGGCATACTCTAAGGGAAAAAAAAAATTATGGCATCAACACACCTAGTAACTGTATGGACGTACTACAACAAGCTTAATGTGTCAGTAGATTTAGTACTGCCATAAATATATTTATCTCCAATATTAGTTAGTATTAAGTTTTAGTTTTAAAAACTATTTGGTATTAGGACATCTTTGGTACATCTCTTATATGGGGCGGCACACTTGATCTCATATATGTGGTGGCACACTTTATATATGGAGTGGCCCTCTTAATACATCACATATATATGGCGGCACCCTTTATACAGTCACTATATGTAGCGGCACACTTTATACATCCCTATATGAAGCGGCGCATATGATACACCTATATGAAGTGGCACCTATTTCACACCTATATCAAGCGGCACCTTGGATACATCCACTTAATGGAGTGGCACCTTGGATACATCCACTTAATGGAGTGGCACCTTGGATACATCCACTTAATGGAGTGGCACCTTGGATACATCCACTTAATGGAGTGGCACCTTGGATACATCCACTTAATGGAGTGGCACCTTTGATACATCCCCTATATGAGATGGCACCTTTGATACATCCCCTATATGAAGTGGAACCTTTGATACATCTACTATAGGGAATGGAACCCTTTATATATCCCCTAAATAAAATTGCACTCTTGGTACATCCCCTACATGAGATGGCACCTTTGTCACATCCCCTATATGGTGTTGCACCCTCGATAAATCCCTTATAAGTGGTGGAACGCCTGGCATGAAACGTCCTTATGTTCAGGCGTTATGAGGAAAAACTTATTTTATGACTCAATTAAAACAAATATACTATTTTTGAATAACCATTTCACTCTAGAAACACTTAATTGTAATTAAATAAGACAATATTATCTGCTATTGGTCTGTTATCACAAACAAAAGTAGTTATAGTCATCCCAATATATTTGTACAGTAGTATACTAGCATGTTTGTGGTAGGAAGGGATG
The DNA here is from genome assembly GCA_033556935.1 of Timema podura. NCBI lineage: Eukaryota > Metazoa > Arthropoda > Insecta > Phasmatodea > Timematidae > Timema > Timema podura. Next base: position 39,978,266 of record JAVRXN010000007.1, on the reverse strand, counting down.
TCTGAAAGGCCTCTTTCCCTGTAGTAACTCCTCTATTATAGTAGGATTTTGTTAGTATAAAGGACCTTCCAAACATCCTTTCCTACCGGAGACAGGGTAGGGAATCATTTAGGCAAGTTGTTAAAGAACCACTGGTATTAAGACAAGATGAAACAATTTTTTTTTTAAATACTGATTTTTTTTTAATGTTTGCCATGATGAAGCCATTCACAAAATGATACTACTTTGGACATCACAAATAACAAGCCAAACAAATAAACTTCAGATAAATTAAAAATACATTAAATAAGAGCTCATAATCAGTGTATCCACCAGTGGTATTTAACTTTAAATGCAACAGTGCAGTAAAGTGACAGGGCAGTAAAGTGACAGGGCAGTAAAGTGACAGGGCAGTAACGCAATTGATATAATTTTTCACCATATTTAAAATAGTAAAAAATTAAAAAAAATTAAAAAATAATTATTCTACTCATTTGAATGCTGTTTATGATAACTGCTGTTGTAGATAAAGTCAAAAATAGCAATATCCTAGGCTGCTTTCAGAAAGAAGAAGCTGCTACTGACAATCAAACTGGACCTTGAGATGAGTAAGAAATTGGTGAAGTGCTACATATGGAGGAGCATTGCTTTGTATGGAGCTGATACATGTACCCTGAATAAAAAGTAGGATAAATATTTGGAAATATTTTAGATGTGGGGTTGGATGAGAATAGCGAGGATAGATCAGGTGACTAATGAAGATCTTCTAAAAAGATTAAATTAAAAGTGAACCATTATGTCAGTGATTAAACGGAGATAGGCCAATCGGATGGGTCACATTATGAGAAGAAATGTATTATTGAGTGACGTCATAGAAGGCAAGGTGAAAGGGAGAAGAGGACCAGGAAGACGGCGTATGAAACAGATGAATGACTTCAAACAAAGAAAGAAGATGAAGTTTCAGGATATAAACTAGAAAGTTGCTGATTGGAAATATTGGAGGACTGGATTTGGAAAAGGCAACGGACCTGTCGATAGACAGAGCGCCTATTAATAATGATAATAATAATTGGCTAGTAAATAAGAGAGGAAACCTGCATTTTGATATGGTTTCTTGTTCCAGAGTAGCTTTGGTTTTAATGTTACGGCCGGACATGGGCTGTCACTTTAGTTTAATAATAAACATGGCTTGTAAAGAGAAGAAAAAGGAGAATCTTACTAATGAATTGTACCAGAATCTATCTGAAAGGGGGATGGGGAACCACGAAGTGGAAAAATCACAATTCATGCAGTTGGTAAGAAATAAGCGCTGATTCATATTCAGGCATAACATCCGTGTGACCAGCCTTAAAGGAATTATTGATGTTTCCTATCACATTTTTATATTGTTTTTAGCACCGTACCCTACTACCCATTTGGGCTACACGCCTATACACTAATGTGCTAGGGATTAGGAAGGTTGAATTTAGAGGTAGTGTACCCACATTTGCGCGGATGGAGATGGCAAAACCATTTAGGTAAACCCACCCTCAGTACACCCGACTGGGATCGAATCCTGATCTTCCCGTCTTAGGCAGTCTAGTCTATTGTGAGAATTGCGCTGTTTTATCCCGCAGGTCTGGGAACTCGAGGTTAGCGTCGACTCTATATCCTTTATAGGAATCTCGGATCTTGAAGAAATGATAAGATGTTGATTCAGAAGAAGTAAGATGTTAAACTCTTATTATATATAATAAAAGTATAGTGAAGGGTGGGGCCGAAAAAATTAGACGATTAGTAACTTAAAAATTAACACTTTAATTGAATGTTAAATATTCACTAGCTAAATAAAAGCAAATTACATACTACACTTTTTCAATTTTTGAAGATAATGTCACTCAGGTGAACTCCAGCGGACGTCAGACAACCTCAGCACGTTGTCTATCACTTTCCTCAGCATGAATCCTTTAATTGTTTCCACCCCACCCTGTATATGTTTCTGTTCCACAAGAATAACCATCCGGCCCGTACAATCAGCATGAGAGTTAACAGAGAAGAGAGCGAAACTTCCAAATGTTGGGTTTATATTATACTTTTTTTTATTTAGCACCGCGTCTTACTACCCGTTCGGGCTATACGCTTAAGTACTATTTACGCTAATGGTTAGGAATTGGGAAGGTTGAATATAGAGGAAGTGAACCCGACATTTGCGTGGAGGGAGAGTGGAATTTTTTTAGGATAAACCACCTCCAGTTCACCCAACCAAGATTCGAACCTGATCTCCCCGTCCTCGGCAGTCGAGCTAACACGACTAGCGCGTTAGCTAACTACGCCACCGAGGCGGGTTATATTATACTGCCCTAGTTTATCTGTGGAAGTTCCACCCTAAGTGGTACAAGTGGTGTAGCTGTCATTTCGTGGAGCAACATGTGGACTCAAACATAAACTTTGACCAGGGAAGTGGGTATAAAGACAGTGTGATCACGCAGTTCCCAAATGGCTATATTCTGTACGATCTAACCTTTACTCGAAATATATATCCCTTTAACATCTTAGTTACATCTTTATTGTATTACATTGCTTACCTCTTGTATTACTAATGGTATAACATTAACATATTAAATACCTTTAATATTATCTTACCTTCAACTACCTGGTGGTACAATGATTATTGTTCTAAGGGGAAGTTATAGCTAGCTGACAGGCCAGCTATATGAGAGCGCCTTAACCACGTGGCCACCAAAGTGGATATTTCTAAGTTAAATAGATAATAGAACATATTAATGTAAAAAAAAACTAATAACAATATTGTATGTAAACTTAATGTATGTACAGTATATTTAATAGTGTTTTCGATGTGAATTGTTTATTAAATCAAACAAACTAAAATTAATTCTGGATCGTGTTCGTAATATATTTCAAGGTGAATTCCAATAATCCAGTATTTTTTAACTAGATGCCAAAATAATGTGTCTTGTAGGGTAGCAATGTTACTGTTTACAACCAACACTATTTGTTCAATCAGCTTGCGATAAATAAAAACGTTTATTCGTCTGGATTCATAGACGTGATATGACGATTCACTGGAGATTCAAACGTCTGCAAAAAAACAAAAACAGAGGAGCATAAACTTGATCACTTGAAGATATCTGAACCAAACACAGCATATCAAAGAGAGCCACGTTGTCTCTTTGGCGCGACTTGAAAGAGTTTTTAGCCTTCTCGGCTCTGCACAACAGCATCTGCTTGGTAAAACTCAATCAAACTGTCGAGATGAACCGATTTAAACAATGTGCAAGCGCTTACAAAGCGGATTTGAGAAAATTCATCGTGACGTTGATATTAAATAGCTGTTTATCCACTAAAGTAGGGGTTTCCGACCTAAAAAAGTTCCTGAGGGCCACAATTGAATCCGCGATTCTAGTGGCGGACTGTGTCATAATCGGCTAATTTTTGTCAAGTGATGAAAAACCGAGAACTGGTATTTAATTGTGAATGAAATTAGAAGTGACTTTGATAGGTCAATACAATCAGTAGATATAAGGATGAAGTTAAACAATCAGCTCAGTTGGATACATTATGGATTTTCCTCACGTAAGTCAAAATTTTCCGTTTCTTGGCTAAAAATACCAATTTTTATATAGTATATTATTATTTAAATAACTTCGCAGGCAGGAAAAAAAATACATCGGGGGCCTCGTGCAGCTCGTTGCCACCAGTTGGGACTCCCTGCACTAGAGAATAAAACATTTTGATAATAAATTATTTCTAGTTGGCGTTTCAAATCATTATTTCTGAAAACTGTGAATTACTGAGCCACTCAATCAGATTCTTCTTTCATTTTTCAGGGAATGGTTGACATAAGCTGTATTGTTCAGTATGCTGTTCAAGTTTCAGTTTCAGACAGTTATATTCTTGATAATCTTCTCGTATTGGCTGAAGCCAATCCCCAAGAAGGTTTGATCAGTGCCATGTATGTGTTGGTAGTGTCGATGGTAGTGTTGGTGGTAATCTGATGACTAGTTGTTCATGATGCGGTTCAGGTGACAGCTTCAGACATCTCATTGATAAACTTCTCGTATTGGCTGAAGTCAATCCCCGAGAAGGTTTGATCAGTGCCGTGGATGTGGTGGTAATGCTTGTGGTCGTGATGGTGGTAGTGGAACTCCGGACCCCCACTCACCTGTTGGTTTCGTCGCAGTCTCAAGAGAATAAGATTGAAGACGACGCGAAGGATGGTCCTGAAAACGGACGAAGAGAGGTTGAAACTAGTGGTGGTTTGCGGGAAGTTGACAAGACTGAACTAGCAAATGAAGGATACAGCGTAAAAAAGGAGAAAGTCCAATTTCAACTCAAATTGAGTTAGACCACCATGAGACCTTTCTGATGCACTTTAGTCTATAATTATAATAGGTCTTTGTCATATTTAAATTAATTTAAAAACAATATTTTGTAGAGTCCTTACAAGGGTTCAAGTTATAAAAGTTGTTGTCCTAAAAATATGTGTAGTGTGAATTCCCCCTTTATCTCATGTACTCTTCAAATATACTGTACCAAACTTCCGCTTTAAAGTTAGTAAACCCTCACACCAGTAGGGCACGCTGCTAAATGTCAAGCCTGTCAGGTCTGATTTACCGGTTACAGGGGGAGTAGGGGTTCGAATTCCGGCTGAGTGCACTGAGGGGGTTTTTTATAAAAAAAACATTCCAATTTTCCTCCATGCAAATTCGGGTATATTTACTCTGAATTAAATATTAATCGTCCCTAAACCATTAATGTAATTGAATGAGTAGAGACCGGATTACTATTAATACGTGGAGAGAAAATAACAGTAAATTATATATATATATATATACATTTATTAATACTATTGATCCGCTTCAATGGCCGCATGGTCTAACGCGCTACTCTCTCAGTCGACTAGACTACCAAATACGGGGATATCGGGGTTCGAGCCCGATCGGGTGCACTGAGGGTGGGTTTTAATAAACGGTTTTACACCCTCCACCAAAATTCGGGTGCATTTCCTCTAAATTAAGCCTTCCTAATCCCTAACCCGTTAGTGTAATTAGTAGATATAACCCGAACGGATAGTAAGAGGCGGTGCTAAAATATATATACATATAATATTTCTATGTATATTATGTATATATATATTTCTACTATTGCTTTTACTTTCACGTGACCCCTCGGAGAGAGAAATATTGTGATAGTTTAAAAAAATCTATGTTGTATGACCCCCTGAAACCGAAAAAATTGTTTTAGCTATGCTGTCTATCTGTCTGTCTCTATCTCAGCCTAGAGCCAAAATTGTATTTTAATGAATACAGATCAGACTAAAACTTGGTAGCTAGGGTTTTCATAAGGTTCCTCCGTGGAGTTTTTTTAGAATTTGATATCGAACCCTAAAACTAAGGGTAGTTTACTTTAAGGTCAAAAATGAAAATATAAAAAGATTTTCTCGAACTCAGATATAACGATTTTGACTAAATTCGTATCCAGGCACTGTTAAACGTTACAAACAAAATGGAAACTCTCATTTTTCCTGGGAAATAACTTTGAGGTTATTTTACACACACGGATATCTCCAACTTAGATCATATCTCCGCAACTTTTTGGGACACAAAATAGTTAACTAATCATTTCAAAGTTGCAGCTCTATTAAAATTAAAATACTTGTTTTTGAAAAATATTTGTTAAAAGACAATTGTTTCTGAGATATTGTCAAATATATTTTGCTTTGGTGAACAAAGACTTTTTTCTCAATATGTTTCTGTTATGGTGTATATTATTTCACACATATTCAATGGTGAAGTGTTTCTGCAACAATGTGTATTAGTTTTTTGACATATCTTACGAATTTTGAGTAAATACATCCATTTTTAGGTAAAGGACCGATTTAGTCTGTGAGGTGCACCGTGCCCTTATTTTGTCTGTGTTTTTGGTAAAATGTATAGTAAGAGGAAGGGAATAGTTTACTAGTACAGTCTTGTCAAGTTCTGATTGCCCTGGTAACAACCCGCCAGCCACACCTGGCTTGAACATAATATAGCCCCAGGCAGATGCCCATCTGTTGCTACATTTTTTTAAGAGTTCTCACCTTCAAAAATATTGATAAACACAATAACAATACATAGCCATTATTTCATAATAGAACATTATCTATGCATTTTTTTATATTCTTGTGTTAACGTATGCACAATTTAAAGATAAGGCTCAGTACACAGTCAGATTTTCATAAAAGAAAAGCCTTATATGACGTATAAAAGCTACTAGATCTTTCACGTATTCATACGTCAAGTCATGTTATCTGCAGATATAATTTCTAACAAATATTATCAATACTTATAAACTAAAACTAAAAGTTTAGTAAAAAATATTATCAATATTGACAGTATTTTAATTTCATAAAAGGCTCTTCATATGGAAATCAAACTATAGGCCCAATATCTTCTTTCGGATGTCCATTATCGTGTTTACTATTTCGTGAATAAATTGAAGCCATAATACTAGGGACATTTTAAACAACTATGCTCGTATCAATGTGTACGTATTTTTTTTATTGATATGCGAAATATAAAGAAAAACAATGTTTGTGTTTTGGTTTATACATTTTTGGTTAGCAAACTTACCATCTTACTGTTTATATTCTAGTGTAAACCTTAGTTACTATTCATAATTCATACTTTTCAATAAATAATCCATAACAGAATACGAATATTGGTGTATTTCTTTCAGATTCTCACCCCCATCTTTTCTACTTGCATGAAATAATATAATTATTCTCTTATAAACATCAAACTGGCAGAAAATTCGTGCCCATGACATGTTTTTAATCCCTTTTCACCCACCGTCTGTCCAAAGTTGGTAGAAGACTTGAGATCCTGGAGAAAATTGATAGTTTTGGTATTTCTGGAGGAATGTCCATAGCGCACATTGCAGTGCCGTACAGTAGCAAACACACTAACACCGAACACAGCACCTGGAAAAAATACAAACTGTACTATCATCAGATTCAAACTCATCACTTTAGTTAGAATCTTAAATAAATATTAATTACTTGTTAATTACCCGTTGTTAGCACAGAATTTGTTTTATAGTATGAAAATGCTTTCGTCCCCTGATTATCTTAACCCAAACAATTTATAGCAACATCGTTATTACTAGTTATGACCCGACTTTAGGCCGGCCTTTTGTTCCTGGGGTCAGCATTCCTGGTTACTGATCTAGAGGTCCCGAGTTCGATTCCCGGCTGTATCGTAGGTATTTTTCCAGAGGAGAATTGTTCCTTTGGTTGCCATGGTCTCGTTAATTAGGCTTAAGTTAGGTTTAAGACTTCTACTAGCACCACATAATAGTCATATCATTATCATCTCATTAGGACGAAGTAGCCGCATCTATATGTTTGTTATCCCTCCCTCAGAAGGCGGTTACATGTCCGCCACCGCTAGTAGAAGAACAGGAATGTCCAGCCGACAAACCCTGGTGGAGTATGCTAAAAAAACAGTTTTCCATAGTATAGAAGCTATAGTTATAGACAGGATAGAAAAAAATCAGTGTTCTTTAGCCGCCATTTTCTTAGATGTCCGTCATGTATAATTTTATCGCTCCGTCAAAAAACGAGTTGCCCAAGCTAGAGACCAATGTTTTTTTTATCTGACAATTATAAAAGATACTAGATCTACTTTCACGTATTCAAACGTCAGGTCACGTGGCCTATAGCTGTCACTTTTGAGAAATGCTATAAACCTATAAAATAATACTAAAAATATATTATTATAGAATACATTTTGAACGCAACAATTATGTTTGTCTTTTCTAAAAGGTCCTTTCTGTAAGAATTAGACTATACAGATTAGATAGTACTACGCGCCTTCGAATAACTTTTAAATTAAAAGGGTTTTTTTTTGTTAGAATAATGGGAATTTATTCTAATGTCGCTATGCTCATGACGGATTCAACTAATGTTGATCTCAATGGGAATAAAATTAAACTCTATGTTTGTACTGGAGCAATTTTATTTATTTTGGCCAAAAAACGTTTTGTTATAAAAACTGCAAATACACTTACCTTTTCTTATGTTCCCTTCCATACCCCTTAAGGACTCCAGATAATAGTTTTTTAATTAATTTAAATAAGGTAGATACTTCTTTTAACCCTAGTCTAAAGTGCAGTCGAAATGTCTCACGATTGTCTAAAGTATAGCTGCAATAACTCAATTTGAGTTTAAATTTGACCTACCCCTTTTTCCTCTGTACCCTTTATATTTGTGTATGTTATTGCAAGATTTCTAAATTATGAAAATGATTTAAATGTAATATATATTGAAATCATCCGCAGCGGTGGTCAATATTTTATAGCATTAGACTCACATTGCACTTAATCAAAGATGACCATAAGATCATGGTTCGAGTCCCAGCGAGGCACCTCTGGAGTTGTTTTCTGCTTCATTCTTGAGGAAGGATATAAGTGAATACCAGTTTTTTTGTTTTTTTTTTCAGTTTTATAGTGAAAATTTTCTTGCCAAAATAAATAAAGTATTTATTTAGTAGATAAGTTTAATTAAATCTTTTACATATAATAATTTCACCATCGCTTGAATTTTTGTCATGACCGTATTGGCATTTGTACAAAAACTTTTTAAATTAAGAGAAAATTTTCTCAGCAAGTCTCACTTTACACATGACACATATTCAAGAACTATTGACATTACTATGTACGGAAAATAAAGCTAAACATTTTCACTGAAACAATATTTTAATAATTGTGTCCAATTTTTTTTTTTTTTCAACTGCAAAAATATTAGCCTTAAGTTTCATCCAATTCCAAACCATCCTAATGGGAGGACACTTACTCTTCCAAAACCCCTCCAGTGCTACTCCTCAAATTAACTCATTAGTAGTCAATCGAGTCACATGTAATAATAGATTAAAATTGAAATTCTGATAGTTTTTTTTAACTAACCTACCTTTCTCGTTATCATATTTAAAGAACAACACACACTAGCACTGGACAAACACAGACTGTCGACCAACACAAGTATTTCCGCTTCTTTTATAAGTTCGGCTCTTGTTTCGCTAATCAGACGGAAGTCCTCAAACAACATCTGATGACGTAACCTTTCTCCGAGAATAAAAATAAGCCAGTAATAATGTAGAATTTACGTAATACTGACCACTTTCGCTGCGACATGGTCGCTATGTTTTAGATGGGACTATATAGTATATGGATCACTATGTGTACGATAGGCGTGTGTGTTAGAGAGGCTGTATAACAGACTTTCTTTCATCTTTCCTCAGGATACTAATTTTTTTATCGTGTTACCTTCTCAACGTAATTTTTCTCACCGTGCTAACTCCTGATCATGTTTATTTCCACAATGTTACCTTTTAACGTGCTATTTCTACATCATGATATATGTACCCCTGTTTCCTTTTCTACGTGACACCTTTTCATGTGATATCTCCACGCCATTACTTTTCCCATGTTTTCTCTTCAATGTTATATGTATCCATGCCATGCTATATTTTCCCATGTTTTCTTTTCAACGTTATATCTCCATTCCATGCTTATTTCCCCATTTTTCCTTTTCAACGTTCTATCTTCACAACATGCTATATTTCCCCTGTTTCCTTTTCAACTTGTTACCTTTTCAACGTTCTATTTCCCACAACATGTATATTTCCCCCTTTCCTTTTCAAAGTTATATTTTCACAACATGCTATTTTCCCCCTTATTTGCTTTTTAGCTTGTACCTTTTCAACGTTCTATTTTCACAAATGCTATATTTCCCCCTTAATTTCCATTACAACGTTCTATCTTCACACCATGCTATATTACCCCCTTATTTCCTTTTTAGCTTGTTACCTTTTCAACGTTCTATCTTCACAACATGCTATATTTCCCCCTCATTTCCTTTACAACGTTCTATCTTCACACCATGCTATATTACCCCCTTATTTCCTTTTTAGCTTGTTACCTTTTCAACGTTCTATCTTCACAACATGCTATATTTCCCCCTCATTTCCTTTACAACGTTCTATCTTCACACCATGCTATATTACCCCCTTATTTCCTTTTTAGCTTGTTACCTTTTCAACGTTCTATCTCTACACCATGCTATATTTCCCCACGTTTCCTTTTCAACATATTATCTTTTCAATTGACTATCTTCACGACATGCTATCTTTTCACCTTGCATCATTTTTATTCTGTTTTCCTTATCATTGCACTACTTTTCACCATGTCAATATTTGTACGTGAAGTATTTTCAGCTATTGTTTATTCTTAATTCTGTCGCAAGTGTAAGAACACTGATATTATTTAAAATCTGAGCGTGTTGTTAAAAGAGTATTCCCTCCATGGCTATTAATGTGGAAGTGTATGAGATGCGAGTTAAGGGCATTCATTGTATTTACAGTTTTTATAACAAAAACTTTTTTTGCAAAAATAAATCAAATATGTCTTCAGTAGATACATAAAGTTTAATTTCCTTCAAATGGGGATACCAACAGTTCTTGAATATATGTCATGAACATAGAGACCATTAGTTGACAAACTTTTTAAATTAAGATAAATTCAATTCAATTCAATTCAATTCAATTCATTCCGGGACACACTTGCCAGATATTCAACAACTGTTGGTGTCACCTTGTGAAGAAAATCAAACTCTATGTTTGTGCGGAAGAATTATTTGATTTCTTTTGACCAAAAAAAGTTTTGATATAAAAACTGTAAAAACATTTATATTAATTCGCCTTCCATACACTCCTAGCTTTAAGATTTTCTGCGCGCAAAGCTAACCAAGCATTCATTTAAACATTAGCCACATTTAGATGAATAGCCTCTTTAAAGCCTGCTTTTCGTGCCGCATCCGAGAGCGTCTACCGTATATTAATTACAACGAGCTATCAACTGGAACATTGTTTCTCAAACATGGAGGTCGGGGTTTGATTCTCTACCGGGCACAATGGAGGCGTGGTTTTTCAATGGAGTCATCCTTGTGGTTTCACGATGATTTGGGTAAACTTCCATTAAATTAGTCTACCCGATCTTCCCGTGTAGATTAAACCGTTAAATGGACAATTTGTTGAAACGTGTCAGTTTACAAAACTATAACTTTTTAAAATATATAGATACCTCCGTCAGGAATAGTTGTTATAAGCTAGTCGCACGGGCTAAGGCTTCACCTCTGTTTTAGACTGGATTGACAGTGGCGGGGAGTTCGGGGTTTAAATCCATGTCGGCTGTACCATGGGTGATGTTTTTAGGTAGTGTTCCATTTGTCTCCACGTAAATTTGAGTATATTTAGTCTAAAATTCTACCTTCCTCCTCCCTACTCCAGTATTGTTGCTAATTTATGGTGATATCGACCCTTTGCGTAATTAATATATTATATTAATATGTTTATATATATATTATTTTTATGTTAACTAGGTTAAGGGAGGATAAAAGAAGAATTGATAGAAAAAAATCTACCGTCATTTACGTGGAGAGAGGGAGGAAAACATTTAACAAATTCCTCAATGTACTCAACATGAATTCGAGCTCCCATCTCACCGTTATCGGAGATCGAGTCCATTGTAACGGCTTAGATAATGCAACCACTGATGTGCGTATCTTAAAAAAACACATTTTATTCAATTATGTTGCACTCCACTACACTAGACGGATTAAGTACAAACCTATTTTCATAGGAAGAGCCTTATCTGATAGCTAGGAGAATTTAGTAGATCTATTTTCACGTATGCATACGCTAAGCCATATGATCTGCAGTGGTCAGTTTTTATTTATATTATCTATAACCTACAAAATAACAAAAAGAAAATCCTAAAATGTTATCAATGTTGGGCACAAAAAAGTTTATATTTTTTAAGAAGTCCTACCTATGAAAATTGGACTTAACAGTTTGAATATGTTTGACCCGTTTCATGGTCGAATTATCTAATGCTTCACTCTCGCAATAGACTGGGACTGAAAATGACGAGGAGATTGGGTTCGAATCCCATTCGAGTGTACTGGGGGTGCTTTTCCTAAATGGTTTTCCAATCTACCTCCACGCAAATGTTGGTACACTTGATCTAAATACAACCTTACTCATCCCTAGCACATTAGCGTAATTAGTACATATGCGTGCAACCTGAATGGGTAGTAAGACGTGGTGATCCAAATAAAAATAGATGTGTTTCTTTCCAAGGTCAGGTCTGGGGTACTTCTATTTCTATATTAATATTTGTTTCATTTAATGTATTTGAGGTATTTAACTTGAACTTTCTGAACGACTGATTAAATCAGCACACGACTTGTAAACTAACTTAAATCTAGATAGGCACAACACCCAGCCCTCCAGCCGTTAATTCATTACTATGAAAGGAAGAACCATCTTTTCACCAATGATTCTTAATAATTTGTTATATCACGAATATCTTTATATGGGACTAGCTTAAGTATCCAGCGTTGCCTGGGAGAAATATTTTTAATTTAATATACCTGGAAGCTAGCTATAAAGTTAGTGCCCGCCCTGTGCTACCCGGGGCCCAACCGTGTTTTTAATTAATTTAAAAAAATATAGTCAATATTTTAAAAATTCCTGTTTAAATGTGCTTATGTTTATGCGCAAGGGCTACTGATTTTTAAATCTCAGCCCTTTTAATGTGGTAGATATCGCGCAATGATTATAACAGACAAACAAACTCTTCAATTTATTAATATAAAGAGTCCAACACCTTAGCTCTGTAAATAAAATGTCTATCCATTGATTAAACGGCTTGGGTTTAACTCTCGGCATTCCCTCAAAATTTATAATTAATCAAATAACCGAAGCTTTTATTAATTTTAGAGAGGAATTCACCATCTAGATATCATTTTCTGAAAATTGAAAAATGACACCTGGACACGAGAATCGAACCCAAGACTTTTAGCTTAGTACGCCAATGTTCTACCACTGAGCTATCCAGGAGTCATCCCGTGCCCAGGGTCATTCTTCACTCATATTTTAAGGCAGAGTCTATGATGGACGTGCTGAAATCGTCAGCTTTATTCACGAGCCATCAGATAACGCAGCCATCTTCGACTCGGTAGTTGGCTTGTTACTGCCACTAGTACAATTATTATTATTATTATATTATTATTATTATTATTATTTATTATTATTATTTTATTATTATTATTATTATTATTATTATTATTAATTATTATTGTACGGATAATATTAAGAATTAAATAGTCGAAGCTGTTATTAATTTTAGAGTGGAATTCACCATCTAGATATCATATTCTGAAAATTGTGAAATGACACCTGGACACGGGAATTGAACCCGGGACCTTTGGCTTGGTACGCCAATGCTCTACCACTGAGCTATCCAGGAGTCGTCCAGTGCCCAGGGTCCTCCTGGATAGCTCAGTGGTAGAACATTGGCGTGCTAAGCCAAAGGTCCCGGGTTCGATTCCAATGTCCAGATATCATTTTTCAATTTTTAGAACAAATTATTAGTTATTCTTAAAGTCGATTAAGTTACCCACCCATTTTCTCTCCAGGCGAATAGTGGTACAATAATATCTAAATGTTCTGTTTGTTGGGTTGATCTGATCGTCAGAATCGGTCCCTAACAGAAAATAACCACTTGATGATTTTATTCTTTTTACGGGATAGAAAAAAGGTTATAACTAGGATTGTTGTTCTTAATATTTCGAACCAAAGCAATACATCCAACATTTTACACAAACACGTTTTTATTATAAAATATATAAAAACATATAACATTCAACATAAACAAAGAGTTTAAAGACTATTTACAACAATATAAACAACAAGTTAACAAAGGTGTGCCAGTAAAACTTACAATTTTATTCCTTTACAACTACCATTCTTTGTAATGAAGTTAAATTAAAATTTAACTATTTTTTTAAACTATAAAGCAATAAATATACGGGAATTAGCGAACTTGTAAATTTCTATAAGACATTAATTGTAAGCTTTACTAGATAAAATAGACTAGTGTAGGAAATTTACAAGTAACTAATTTTCAACTAATATTTAAATCAGCCTCAAAACTTGAATTATTTGGCAACATGGCCACAAAAAATAATGATGTTTAGAACTCTTTTCCATATAGAATACAGATCAATTCATACAAAGACGTGAAATCTTGAATTTTTAAAATGATTTTTCCACAGTCAAGGAAATGTTTTAGGATAACGAAATGATATTATGTAAACTGATTTGTTGATCAGCTAGACTTGCTGACCTGACCCCTGTAGATATAGTTCATCCACCACTTATTGGCCAGTTCTGAAGTTAAAAAGTTAATCCTCACACGTTTCGACCCAAGTAGATGCGAGACAATTTAAAGAATATATTTAAGTTGACAAAAAAAAGGCAGCATAACCTTGATTTTAAAATAAGGTGTATGAAATAAAATTTGCTAACGTTTTTATAAATTTCAAAATGGGGAGGGATAAATCATTGATGTACTATACCAGACTATCTGTATTAACCAGAATAATAAGTATATGGCCACGTTAAACATTTAAATCATTTATAGTTTAATAAAAGAATATACTTTATATTTTATAGAGCTCACGAATGGTTTATTATGTTTATCACTGATTTGAGTTTATTCTACGTGATGGATGCCACATGAAATTATGAAATGATGTTATCAAACTGGATACGAGTGAAACTTTTGTACGGTAGTGTACACACAAACCAGGTGAGTTTAAAAACATGGGATGAGACCAGTCTTTACGTTGACCGCTTTAAATTTAATCATAGCCATGGTGTTCTTCATGGCCCCCACCGTATCCACCCCCATGACCACCTCCAAACCCACCCCCAATACCACCCCCATGACTACCCCCAAACCCGCCTCCAATACCCCCTCCATGACCACCGCCGCCTCCGTAAGAGTAACCGCTGAAGCCTCCGTCACCGCCTCCAAAGCCCCCGCCGCTGCTGCTGAAACTACCGCCCCCGTATCCACCTCCATGTCCTCCGCCTCCACCACTGCTGCTGAAGCCACCACCCCCGTATCCACCCCCATGTACACCGCTAAGGTCGCCCCCGAACCCTGAGCTGCCATGGTCGTGGTGGTCGTGATGGTCGTGGTGATCATGATGGTCGTGATGGTCGTGGTGATGGTGGTCATCCACCTCTTTGTGGTATATTATCTTCTTGGAATGGTGGATGTCGTTGATAAGCTCCGGTATGTGCACGCGGATGTGGACACTTGAAACAAGAGACGAGAGTTAGGCGCAAAAAGTGATTGGTTATTTGTTACAGCTGGAGGGAAAAACGTTTTTTGGGTTTGTTTCATTACTCATCCCGCTTTTTTTACGTTGAGGACGTTGCCTACCTGTTACGTAATGGCATGTCGAGATAAGATATACCATATTGATGCATTTTCGTTTTATTGGGTGAGTTTTGAAGATATAACATTGAAACAAATATCAAAACACTAAAATAATTCTAAAAATATTCTTAAATTGTCGTAAAATTATTATTTTTTTATCTTGCGGCTGTATTTTTGTAATCGCATATTTTTCAAATCGTATGCAGCTCAGACTATTTGGTTTATTCGCAGAAAAGGCCTGTAGGAATCTTCCTTCCAGAATGTTGATTAAAAAAGACGGAGGAAACATATGTATATCTAGAATAGGAAACAAGAAAAGCATGATTTTAAATACAAGTAAATGTTTTCCAGGTTGAGCGCTTGTATACTCGTCAGTGGAAGAGGACAATATCATCAGCATATAAACAAGACACATTGGAGGGTGTGAATGGCTTATATTCTTCCCTCTCTTTTGTACATTGGTGTATAAGTGTGTTAGTGCTTAGGTACTTAAAGAACAACACAGCTTTGGTATGAAGGAACTTTTAGAAACTACAAACATTTAATTTACGATCAACATTGATAACATTTTATTATATTATCAACGTTATTTATAGATAGGCATTGATCAAATCTAACAAAAGTGGCCGTTGCAGATCACATTATTTTCAGTTATATTTATAAAAATTGTTTTAGTAACTTTGATAAATGGTAAAATAAAAATCCTTTCAAATCTAAATAATTGTACTCTATAGTCATCATTAGGTCATCAATCTTACGATTGATTTGCTGCAGCTATCCATTTTTGCCTTTCCTGAATCAAGTTTTTTTTTTACATCTTTGTGCATTTTTATGTCAACATCGTCCCCTATGAGATTAATGAAATCTTCAAACTTGGTCTCGCTTTTAAATTTCTCCCTTCCACATCTCTTCTTATAATATAATAATAATAATAATAATAATAATAATAATAATAATAATAATAATAATAATAATAATAATAATAATAACATTCTTTGTCAAACTAACATGTCTCCGTATATATGTCCTACCATGCTAGCTCTTCTATGCTGTATACCTTTCCCAAAAATTTCCTTTCTTAATTTGCTTTTCTCAGCACTTATCTATTTGATACCATCTGTACTGTATAAGTTTTCTGCCAAAGGGAATAGGACAGTAATTTCTCCACTGAGCCGATGATCAGGAATTTCTTCCACAGGTCAAAGTAAATGACCACAAGGAAAAGCTACTCGCATGCTAAGTTTTGGAAAGCTGTCTTGTCAAGTCTTAATGTCACAGGAAGCAACTTGTCTGGCTATTGCACAGAAAGTGTCAGTCTGAGGAAGTAGATCTACCCGGAAGTTCGTAACAGGTCCTAAAATAGTGAGGTATTCTTCTCACGCAAGTTAACCGTTTGGTAGTGTTCAGTATCCACCGATGACCAACGGGAATATTGGAAATAGGATTTATAAAATTGGGATCTATTAATTAGGGAATAAACACATGGGAAGTGATTCCAACGCCTTAGCTCGATCGTTAGTGTGTCTGTCTACTGAGCTAAGGGTCCTGGGTTTTACTCCTGGAATGGCCGAAAAATTAATAATTAGTAACAAAGGTGTTCCCCCTTTCATAGTGATGAGTTAACTGCTGGGGGTTGGTTGTTGTGTCTGTTCTATATTTAAGTTAGTTTATAAGTCGTGTGCTGATATAATCAGTTGGTTCATAAAGTGCGTGTTAAATATCTCAAATAATAAAAATATTTGTGTAAATGTATGATTTTGCATTTTATTTTGTAATGAAGAAACTACTGATCAACTTAATTGAGGGGATGAATGAATAACAAGATAGTTTCATAACGAATTCTAAACCATAGAATTTCAACTTACTGTTCATGTCCGCCCAAGGTTGCCTCTGTAATGACAGCAACTGCCGCCAGAAGAAACGTTGTCAGCTAAAACAAAGAAAACAATTGACTTATTACTCGGACGGTAAGAAAACAAACAAATTAAGGTCGCCATACATACTACTAACCGCTTAATTAGGAAAGTAGCTTATAGGTAAAAACCTCCATATTGACGTGGAGAGAGAACCAGGAAACCACAATATTAAATCACATGTTTACTCAGCCAGTATTCTAACCCAATCTTACCGTCAATAGCGATATTGTTCAAGTCTAGTTTATTATATTACTAATCACCACCATGAACTGTTTCCAGTCTGTGTTCGGGTCAGTTTAGTAAAACTCCTCCATCCTTCTCTTTTCTTACACCATTATTCTTAATTTACTTGCTTCCGTTACTTTCCTCAAACAATTGATGTTATCTGCTCCCCTCATCCCTACTTTGGCCTCCCTGCAGTTTTTTTCACTAATAAACTTCAACTCCACCATTCTCCTTGGCTTCCTCTTCTATTCCATCTTCATTACATGCCCATACCATCTCAGCCTTGCTTCCTCTACTATCCCATGTACTCCCTGGACTCCCCTCTTTCCAGGATAAGCTAATTAGTTATCCTGTTTCTCCTCGTGACAGCTAACATGCTCCTCACAAACGTAATTCCCATGGCCTCAACCTCCATCGTCTCTCTTGCATTCAATGTCCATGTTTCTTCCTCAAGATATCAATGGGGTCAATGTGTGCCCTGTATCACTCCTTATTACACTTTAAGGGCACTTCTCTGTTCCATAGCAGATCTCTTACACACCTTTAGAACAACTCCCTCTGCTGCCCACCCTTCATTAGAGCTTATCTTCTCCAACCTTTTGCCTCTCAGACAACAGCTGTAAGTAGTTTAACTTTGACACCTTGTTTCGGATTTACTGTTGATTCAAATGTTAACCGCTCTAGTGGCCGAATTGTCTAAAGCGTCACCGTTACTCTCGTGTTATATTTACCCACTGAAGACGGGGAGATAGGGGTTCAAATCCATGTTGTGTTTATTGCGGATAGTGTTTACTAAATGGTTTCCCCCTCTCCTTCCCCACAAATGTGGGTAGATTACATCTAAAATGCTTCCTTATCCCTACCACAATAGAGTAATAATCATGTATGTGTATAAACCTGAACAGGTAGTACGACACGGTGATAAAAGATCAATTGATTGTATACAGACTAGTACCAATAAGTTTTACATTAATAGTTGAGGTTTATAATATATTATATATTATCTCAATTCAGAAATATGCCTAAAAGGGTTTAGTATCTAAATAGTCAAATAATATTATTTATTTGAATTGTATATACAGGAAATAAAAATAAAAGGATTAAATTTCATAATACACATACAATGTAATAAATAGCCTACATGTTCATAAAAGGATATATTAATACATATATCCAGATGTAATCAATTATGTATTTTTGATTTATAAACGAATGAAAAGAGAGTGGTTTTATAATCCTCTTTTAAAATAAAACTTATTGAACAGTGTTTAAACTCCCCTCCAAACATAAATTATTAAATCTGTATTAATTATATTTTTAAGTTAAAATTGTAAAACTATAATTAAAATTCATTTAATAATAAAAGATGCAGCAATTTCTTCTGTTTAACAAAGCTCTACATTTACAATTTAATTAAATGCATCTACAAAATACTTAATTTAGAACCAACAACTCTTGTGAAATGTGTTTAAATTTATTTTAAAAAAAAGGTTTGTTTAAATTTGACACTGTAAGAACAAACAGTATGATGGCAATATATCAACGCTATTACATCAGAATAAAATAGAAAAATAACGGCATAGTGCTGGTGTCATGAAACGTTGCAAGTTCTTTTCAGTACAAAGCTGAAATGACTGCAACATTATAAAGACTGTAATCTTTTTGTTTAGTTGTTATAAGTTATCTCAAGGTGAAAGTAAAATAGTTACAAAATAGTTTACTAGGAATCATACAAATGTTTGCGAGCTTTTCAGTTTTAAAAAAAATATCGTGTGGCTGCATATTTGTGACAAAGCCTAATTAATTATAAAATATAGTTTTATGCATTTTACTTGTGCTAATTACTTTCATTAGAATATGTATCAAGCTTTTATTATTAATAATATTATTTATTTGTTTACACTTTAAACGTGATTATAAATAAATAATACAAATAAGCCTAGGTTCATAATGAATTAATATCGAAATGTCTGTTAATTAGAAAGCTGTAAATAGTATTTACTCAGCCGTGATAAAAAACAAATTAAACCCAAATTAAAATTACCAACTTTGAAGATTTTGTATCATCTGATGGAACTTCCTGAAATAAATTTATCTTAGTGGTTTCATCCCTTAAAATGAAAGTGTGATGAACATCTATTATTATTTTATCTTATATATGATTATATTATATATTATTTATTATTATTATTATTATTATTATTATTATTTTTATTATTATTATTATTTAATTATTATTATTATTATTTATTATATTATTATATTATTATTATTATTATTAGCACCGCGTCTTACTATTATCATCATCACCTTACTACCCGTTCGGGTTATACGCACTTACACTAATGTGTGTAATAGGGTGATTGTGAGATGAAATGGAGGACCTACAGTTTAACGTGGGATCCGAACCACGGTGGAGGCCTGGCATTCCTCACATTCACAAGTTGTGATTAATACACGTCAGAGGTGAAGGAAGGGTTAGGCAATCAGATAAATTTGTGCTGGGTCCGAGGATTGAACCCCGGACCTCCAGCACAGAAGTCCGACACCATACTCCTAGACCACCAGATCACCATGAACATCAAGAATGAAAGAGGTGCCAGTGGCCTCTAGGCCTAAGGCCTCGCAATAAGATCAATTTCCGTAATGGTAATTTCTAGGTTTGATCTATTTAGTTTGTTGATATGTTATCACTGAGATTTTTCCTTTTCTACTCCATGATAATGTGAAGGCATTTTATCAAAACCACCTTTTGTCCTTCCTTGGATTAGGTTATTAACAATATTGGTGTTAAAAGCCTATCTCATTGCTGATTAAGGGGCCGCCACGGTAAGCGAGAAATTGCCGCGCAGACTTTCTGCTCTAACGATTTATTTAATTCTACGGTGCGTTATTTCAAATTATGGTTCATACCAAAATAAAGTTGAAATCTTATAACAAGACTCTTTTCCCTTAAAAAGCTCATATTTTGAGTTTTATTAATTGAGAAAAATGTGTAAAGAATGTGACATTAGCTCATTTTAAACGCGTTTTTAACCGTATTTGTGGACCTATGAGACTAAGCTTGATGAAAAGAGGTTCTAGATTAAGCCGTCCTCTGACAGATAAGTAATTTTTGATAGGCTCACAAAATAGCATTTTAAGATATTTGAGAACAAGCAGCGTGCTTTCCGCTTTACCTTGAGCTAAGAAGTTTCATAGTTTTCGTTCCCTCTTTCTTATTGACATTACAAAGGATGGTTGTGCTGAAGGGTGAAAGGGAGTATAAACTTAGACAGAATAGATATATAGTTCCAGAAAACGACACAAACCATTGTATCTTAAGCCGTAGCTTGACAGTTGATTGATATTTTCTCGTGACCGGGCAACAGAGATTATAGATACAAAATGTATCTCAAACGACAGCGAAATTGAGATCAATTTATTAGTTGTTTATTTATTATTTTTGTATATTTTAAAATTATGGTTGAAACTGTTTCTACTCTTCTAAATTCCGTGGTATTTTTTAAGGTAAAAGACAAAAAAACCACACCACGATGATACGTCTGATTCGTGATGATTATGAGAAGTGGAGAAGGGGGAAGACAGGCTGGTAAACTAAACCAATTTAAAAAACTGACTTATTTGATAACGAGATAAAAACTTAATTAGAGAGACTTAACCCACTTCGATGGCCGCGTCTAGCGTGCTACTCTCGCAGTAGACTAGACTGCCGATGACGGGGAGATCGAGGTTCGAATCTCGGTCGGGTGTAGTGATTGTAGTTTTTTCTAAATGGTTTTCTACTCTCCTTTCACGCAAATGTGCGTACACTTCCTCAAATATAACCTTTGTGCATAAGCGTATAACCCGAAAAGGTAGTAAGACGTGGCGTTAAAAAAATCTAAAAATAAGAGAGACTTGAAATAGACCGAAAGATAAAAAGGAAAGATTAAACCTCAAACGAAACTTGATTCACCATATTTGAATAAACATATAAAGTGTCATATAGTTATTTATTTTACAGTTATAAATGTATTAGGTATAACATTGCTACTGAACGTTTCCTGATACCTGCTCATTGGATCGGGCGATACGTTTAAAATAGCGTGACTAGTCGACTGTAAATATCACATAATACACCAAGAAGTCATCTTTTGGGAGATGAGCCCTCATTGATGACGTGAGCACATTTACAGTCTAATATTCGTGTTAAGAACCTTATAAACAGCTGTAAATGATATAGATCTACTTTACCGTATTCATACGTCAAGGTATGTTATAAGTATCTGTAACTTTTGATATATATTAACAATACCTAACAAATAAACTAATAATGTGGTAAAATGTTATCAATGTTGACCGCAAAAAAAAAAAGCTCGACAACTAGATCTAACTCTGATATCCAGTCATTGGCAGTCTATCCATCCCAGTTAACCACATCAAACCACACATAAGGGGCAAGGATTAATAAATAAAATTCAGAAGAAATGCACTGCATTTGCGTTTAGAAAGAGTGGGAAACCATTTGAAGAAAACTTCTTGCATACAACTAGCTTATATTCCAGCTCTGACCACCCCTATCACCGTAAAACCAGAAGCACGAGACTGACGTTAATTCCACGCGCCCACTGGTGCAACTACCATTGTATTTGAATAAAAGTGTTAGTAAAGTACTATGTAAGGGATGAGGAGTAGAGAGTAATGCTCTTCAAGGCCCAAAAATTCAGGATTCGAATCCGTGTTGAGATATTATTTCTCATTTTATAAAAAATAACTCCTATGAACAAAAAAATTAATATTGTCTTCAAATATAGTTCCCAGCCATAAAAACCACACGGCGTCGGTCTGCAAACGAGCAATTCCGACCGAGCAGTCGCGATCTGTTGGTGAAGATAGTTCCAACCACCGTGGATGGAGTTTGTCATGTGGTCAGCACAAAGAAACCCTCCGGACATTGATCTCAGTTTTCTAGACCGAAGCCGCTATTTTTTCATTCAAGTCTAAAATTTAATCTATAGCTTCTAAATGAATCAGTATGATTGTTATTTTGAATAATTTGCAAGAGAAATTATTTTGTCAACAGCACCATTTCAAATTATTTCTTACGTGTAAACTATGTCGCTTAAAATATAGGTAAACATCAATCATTTAGATCTAAGATCATTTAAATGTATTGGAAGAGAGATTAGTCGGAAACAAATAGCATGCTAAGAATACTGTGTATTAATTTATTTTCTGACTAGCTTTCATGAACTTAAATTATCTGTTGCAATATATATCACAATGAAACAACACATCTAGTTCGTTGGATTGCCTAGCCAAACTATTTTTGTAAAAGACTACAAGAATCACTTCATTACAAACCATTCTATTTTTTTTTCAATAAATATTTGAACAAATAATAATTTTAAAAAGCATTCACGTCAATATTTCAATATGTTTATTTGTGTAAATGGCAGGTCTTACTTATAAAATATATTTGTTTTTAAATTCTGAATTGATCTATTTTCTAAATAAAACATGTTTTTATTTTCAGTTATTTTTCCCCATTCGTTGTGGATAGTAATAAAACTAGCTATTCAAGATTATATACATTTTAAAATAACTTAATGGCTTTGCTATACTATGGTAAAAATCGTTATGATAATGAATAGATCTTGTTTAATATCTATATTAGATTTTAGATATGTTATTAATAGTGTTGTGCATGTAAGTAATAAAATTAATATTTTTTTTTTCAGTTTTTACAGCAAAATATTTTGTTGGCCAAATAAAGTAAAATACTGCTCAAGTATAAAAATAATATTAGTTTTATTCACATCGTAATATCAACAGTTCTTGAATATATGTCAAAATCATACTAGCTTTGATGATTAACTTTTTAAATTAAGAGAAAAAGTTTTATTAAATTCTAAAACACCGTTGTGTTTGACAGATATTCAAGAACTGTTGATTAAACTATACGTTTATTACTGAGAAATATTTGATTTATTTTGTCCAAATATTTTTTTATAAATAAACTGCAAAAATATCTCAATATAATCACATCTTTTTTTTTTTTTTTCAAAATAAATCGGGAAAGATTAATAATATATTTTTGGTAGTAAATCTCTATATTTTCCCTAGAAAGACTACAATTTTAAAATTGAAATGTATTGATTTAATTTTTTTCATTCAAAATATTTTTGAAAGGTTTTTTCAAACCTTGTACATTTAGAAATTTGATATGGCCGTTCCTTAAAGATATACTATTTAAAAGAAAGTGGTGTACATATTGTTACTCACCCAATGCCCCACGGGTAGACTGGAGATGATAAAATGTGTAACATTCCAACCAACCTTCATGGATGATGGTCAAGGTTATAAAACAACTTTCCCTGCTCATAGGGACGAGTATAATCCAGTTTTTATAGGAAGAACCTTAGCTGACGGATAGAAAAGTTAACAGATATACTTTACATATTAATACGTCAAATAATGTGATCTCAGCAGCTTACTTTAGATAAATATTATCAAACCTTTAAGAAAATCCCAATTATGATATAATAAACTGTTATCAATGATTTTGTTTCATCACCACATTCTACTACCTGTTCAGGTTACATGCATATATGATCATTACTCTAGTGGAGTAGGGATGAAGAAGGAATCATTTTAGAGGTAATTTACCGTCATTTGCGTGGTAGGAGAGTGGTAAACCATTCATTGAAAACTACGCTTAGTAGATACGACCGGGATTCGAAACCTGATCTCCCCAGGCAAGTCCAACACGAGAGGGACGCCTTAGACCATTCGGCCCTGAAGCGAATTGATTTAAAATTGAATCACTAATTAACTGTCCCTAAATTATTACCTTCAAAAATAAAAGCCTTGGTCTTCAAAAATTCCCGAGCTCATTTTGCGGTTACTATTGTAATTTATCAACTACAGCCCAATTTTCATAGGAAGAACCATATCTGACATACCCGAAAAAGTTACTAGATCTACTTTCACGTATTCATAATTCAAGTTCATGTGATCTGTAGCTGTGACTTTTGATAGAATATATTCATACAATAAAATAATACTAATAATATAGTAACATGTTATCAAAGTCTTCCACGAAAAATGGTTTGTATTTTATATTATTATTATTAGCACCGCGTCTTACTACCCATTCGGTTGTAGCACTTACGCTAATGTGTATGGTGGGTGACGACTGTGAGATGAAATGGAGGCCTACAGTTTAATGTGTAATCCGAACCACGGTGGAGGCCTGGCATTCCACACATTCAAAGTTGTGACTAATACCGTCTTGTCAGAGGTGAAGGAAGGGTTTGGCAATCAGATAAATCTGTGCCGGGACAGAGCATTGAACCCCGGGTTCCAGCACAGAAGTCTGACAATTTAACCCTAGACCACCAGGTCACCCTTTGTATTTTATAAAATGACCTTCCTATGAAAATTGGACCGTAAGGTTTCTATGAATATCAATTGAAGGGCCATAATACTAACTTGAGCATAATATCGATAATGCAAGATGAAAATTTTGTTTGTCTCTTTGGGAGAGAATAGTACCCCTGACCTCTTATATTACTCCTTTACTGATATCACCCCACATCAGTGGCCGAATGGTCTAAAGTGTCACTCTCGTGTTAGACTGGTCTGCTGATGAAAGGGAGATCAGGGTTCGAAACCCGTTGGGTCTACTGAGGGTGGGTTTTTCTTAAATGTTTTCCCAATGTTCTTCCACGAAAATGTTGATAGATTACCTCTCAAATGCTTCCTTCCTCATCCGTACCCCATTAGAGTTTATGTGTATAACCTGAACAGGTAATTAGACGCGGTTGATGAATATACTTAATTGATGTCCTCTTGTCACCAATTACTTACAAGAATGATGGACGCCATGTTGTATCGTCCCCACAAAGCGGCGAGTTAGCTGGTTTGGCCCCTACCGATGTATGTGAGACTTGTGTGTCGTTTGATCTGGATGTCCTGTTTGTGTTCCAAGTGTATCATGTGGGTTCTCTTTTATACATATCAAGGGAAGAGAGCTCTTGAAACACACGGGATACTTGTCGGGCTTTTGGGGACATGGGAAGGGGGGAGCGAGGGAGGGGATGCTGTACCTTCACAGGGAGCTGACATCGCTCCGTACAAGAGTGGTACAAAACGAGGTGGGCGGGGATCTACTGGAGACGGATGGCACTATTAATACAGTCCGATCTTTATAGGATCCGGCCCAGTGGTTTAGTGGTCAGAGCACCTGGCTATGAGCCTAAGGGTCCCGTGCTCGATTCCCGGCTGGTACCATCAGTATTTTACCGAAAGGGGAATTATCCCGAGGTCTCCAGGTCTGGTTAGTTAGGCTTAAGTTAGATTAATAATTTCCCTGGTTCCACACCTTCATATCCATTATCACCATCACCTCACTCACCGGGACATGGAAAGAGCTCCCACGAAAATAGTGTACGGTTAGTACATTCGGGCGTCTGATGGGCAAATGTACATTAGTACCGGATAATCTTCCTACAAACTGAGCTACCAGTGAAATAACCCAAACATGCATGTATTTATTATCAAGGTTGAGTGAAAGAATATATGTTTGTATTTTCTAAAAGGCATCCCTATGATATATAATATATCATCATAGGAAGTGCCTTTTAGAAAATACAAAAATATATCTTTGCTGTCAGCATTGATAATATTTTATATATTATTATTTTATAAGTATTGATAATATCTATTAAAAGTGACAGCTGAAGATCACATGACCTGACGGGGGAAAGTAGATCGAGTATCTTTTATGTTGTCAGATAGGACCTTGCCTATGAAAATTGGACTATAGCTCTAATATGAAATAAGTCGCTTCCATTTGGATAGTTAAAAAGTTCTAGGAAAATTAACATGGGATGTATTTTGTATTTGAATTATATGCTCCAACTTAAAATTTCTAGTTCAATATACTCCATTACAAGGAAGTTTATGATATAAGCTACAAATAAAGCTAATAATAATTTAGAATAGTATTTTACACTGTAGAGATTAGTTTGAACAAAACCCACTTTCATTAAACCTAGTAATTAAAATACCAAATTTATTTTCTTATCTTCTTCTGTAAAAGTCTATGATAAAGTGGAATTATATCAAAAGCATACTTGTGTTCACTATTTTTGAAAATTGGGGGCAATAAAAATTGCAACCTTCAAAAATGTTTTAACTATCAAGGATCTTAATCGATTCCAAAAATTAAAAGGTGTATGTATAATAGGCTAAGTAGTTTTGGGAGTTTCTTTAAGTGAGTCACGTTTTTCTTAATGACGTATAATTGTGATCTATCTAGATGATCTAAAAAAACGATAATGGTATTTGTAAAATTTGTATGTAGTGTAGTAGTAGTGTAGTAGTAGTAGTAGTAGTAGTAGTAGTAGTGTAGTAGTATAGTGTAGTAGTAGTAGTGTAGTAGTAGTAGTAGTAGTAGTAGTAGTGTAGTAGTAATAATTAGAAACAATTTTAACTAGAAATAACGATATTAGATTGGAAATTAGAAAAATAATATTCGGGAAATGCAAACTATTACTCGGTCAAAGTTGTTGACATCCCGCATACTGTCAAGGAATATAAAACTCAGAATAACAAAACAGTAATTTGACCGGTTATTCTCTATGGGTATGAAACGTGGTCTCTTACCTTACATGACGAAAAATAATTTAAGGTGTTTGAAAACAAGGTGCTTAGGAAGATATTTGGTCCAAAAAGGATGAGACAACTGGGGAATGAAAGAGGTTACATAAAGATCAGTTACATACTCTGTACCCTTTACAAGATATTGATAGGACAGAACATGCAGCGAGAATGGAAGATTCTAGAACCGTGTTCAGGGTTTGACTGGCAAACGATATGGGAAGATGGAAGGATAACAATAGAATTTACCTGAAAGAGATATGGTGTAATGAGATAGACTGGATATAACTAGCTCAAGATAGAAATAGGGGGCTTACTTTTATAAGTGCGAAAATGGACTCTTACTTTCCTAATTCCATAGATTAAGTAATTAGTAATATTAGTAGTATTGTACTGTACAGATTTACCCTATTATGCCAATACCCCAATTAATGGGGATAAAGTTGCTAATTTATTAGTTAAATGTGCTGTTCTAGGTTAATTTGGGACATACGTCATATATTGATGGAGGTAACTATGTTGACAAAAAAAACTTTATGTAAAACACAAAATGATTAACGAAACACAAAATGCACCTCATCTCTCATACTTATATATTTAAGTTCCTTATAAAAAATTAGTTATGTAGCTTGTCACTCATTGGTAGCCGTTACTTTTATACAGATAATTAATTGAAAATATGTATAATTATTGTATAGATTTATTTAATGTATTTCAAACATTTATCACAAAAATAATAGGCCTACACGTTAGTAGAAATGAAAGCAGGAGATATTATGTTGGTGGAAACATGATTTATTGTAGATTTGATCTATTCGGTATTATTTTATGTAGGCCTACATCAGGTTCCTTCTACTAATAGGGTAGGGTGCATTTTTTTAAGAATATGGATTTGAATTCAGGACAGCCTGAGCTTGTTTAAGAAATCTTTTCATATTATATTATCCTATCAGAATTAACTAAATTATATAATTAAAACAAAATAAATGCATACACCAAATCTTCTAAATAATTATTGTATTAAATCTAGACACAATCCTTCATTATAAAATAAAAGTTTCTCTAAAGAATTCAGATTTTCCCAGGCTCATATAACTTTGGGACACATTTTACAAATATACTATTTATATTTTTATTAGTATATCATCTATAAATGAGTAAACTTTAATTTTAAAAATTTAAGTTATTTTTCTAGCTTATTTCCTTTTATAAGGCAAGGGTCGGCAGCCATTTTGATATTGTGGGCTGTATATTTTTTTAATTAATGGGCTGGTTTAAAAATATTTCGTGCAAAAGTTTTCAATTTTATATTTATCGTAGATTAATTAGTTTCTATTCTATTTTTATGAACACAATTGTTTGTTTGATGAATCTTTTGCGGGTCACAGTTAAAATCAGTCAGTGGTCCGGAACTGGCAACTGTCAACTACTGGTATAAGATATATTAAAACTTTATGTTGATGTGGATATTATTGTTAGCCTAGCTTTGTATGATGTATTCCTTAACGAGCATCAAATATCAAGAAATGTTAAGATATAATATGATTAATCAAGGTATCAATAGATTGAAAATAATTAACTATAAAACTGTTGCTATTATTATGAAGAATAGGAACAGATATTTGATGATAGCATAAGTTAAAACGTTATTAATGAGGTAAATAATATTATGGGTAAAAAAGTAAAATTATTGTTAACGAATTTTAAAAAAAAGTGAAGAAATACTTAATACCACGTTTACTTGAATTAAATTAATTAAAATGTATAATAAAATGTGGTTTCACTCTAGACTAACTTATATAACTACATTAAAACTAAATTTTACTGTCAATTTTATTTCAACTAATTTAAGTAAAATTTATATCGTCTATTCCATCACTTTTTATAATATATTTACAAATAATTCTACTGGTTTTCCAGCCTATTGTGTACCTCATTAATAACGTTTTAACTTATGTTCTCATTAAATATCTGTTATTATTATTCATATTAATAACATTTTTATGGTTAATTGTTTTCAATCTAAATAAGACCTTAACTAATAATATTGTATAATATAATTTTACGCTCTATAGTAAATCTTACCTTAGAAGGTTTTCTAAAATGCTAAATAAAATATGGTAAACCGTTCTTGCACTACAGCAGCTTGTGTTTCAAGAAGAAACCATCTAGAAACCACCTTGTTATTTTGAGGCTCTAATAATTATTACTTTAATTTTTACCTTTATAAGTGAGGGAAATTTATCAAACCGGTTTTATTAGTTTGTCAAACAAATTGAATTTTCATGTTGGTTTCAATGAACACTTAATATATATATTAGTAGAATCACACATATGATATAAATATAATTAGGTATAAAATGTGAACCACTTTGGTGGCCGCATGACCTAAGGCGTGAATCTCGTGCTAGACTACTCTGCTGATGATGAGGACAGAGGGAGTTTGAATCCCTGTAGGGTGTAGGCCTACTGAGGGCGGTTCTTCCTAAATTGTTTTCCATTCTCCTTCCACGCAAATGTTGATATGTTTCCTCTCTATAATTTCCTGGGTTTACTCCAACAAACATTTTAAGATATTTGGTTCAGATTCATTTTTAAAATTTTCATTTTAAAATATTCGATTATCATTTGGCTTGAAAATTTTACAAATCATGATGTTCAATGTGGAATCATCAAAGAATCAGATTTGATTCGAAATTGGAAAATTTATATTCACACAGGCATAGTAAATAGATACAATGAATCAGGATAGTAAAATATATCACTCTAAATCTAATGAATCGTAACCGGGATACAAAAAATAAAATTGACAATTAAATGTGGATTATTGTTTTTAATTATGTTTTTAATGTTTTCAAGCTCCACCTAAATCCTACCTGTGAGTACTCGTGTATATTTACAAGGCAAGTATTACAACAAATAATAAAATATAATACCTAGTTTCTTAATTAGTAAGAGAAAATATTAACATTTGTCATTCATGATTGGCTAATCAATAGCATTACAAAATTTAGTGAAGAAAAATATTTAATGTGAAGTTTATAAATAATTCTAAAAATAACAAAAGAGAAAAAGTATAAATTAACTTTCTAATTGCTTATCACGTGGATTATCTGAGATAAACCATTTGGTACAATCTCATCCAATGATATGATCCAAAATAATATATGTGTCAATTTTGCCATTTTTTATTTATTCACAAAACCTTAAGTTATGCACAACAATAATTGATGGAAATCTCATTTAACGCTGCACTGGTGATTAGTCTTGCTATTTAAACAAGTGTAATTTACTTTATCAGAATTATTTTTCTAAAATTTTACTATCTTCTATGCACGAACACAGATATTTAACCACATTCATAGACATTGTTAAAAAAAAAAAGACCCCAGTCTTTTCACAAAATGTTCCAAACAAAACATTGTTTTTTTTTCTCCAAGGAGATCGCATTCCTTGCCAACCTCACACAATTAACTTGCTAGAGCAAGGTTTATTTCCACGGAAAATATAGGGGAAATATAAAATAATATCAGAATATGCGTATAGACCAAACGGGTAGTAAAATATGGTGCTAAAAAATGTATTATTTTTGTAATTTTTTTAGGTATTAGTAATATCTATCAAAAGTTACAGTTGTAGATCACATGCTTGACGTATGAATACATGAAAGTAGAATTAGTAACTTTTCTATCTGTCAGATATGACCCTTCCTATGAAAATGGGACTGTATCTATAAATGTTTTGGAGCAATTCAAGTCTTGATCTATAAACGGTGAGAGATATCCGGTTTCTCCACTGAGAGGATGAATGCTTATCCACCTTGACCCTCTGGGAATCGTTTGGGAGACGCGATGTTGTACACGAGCATTTTCCACTCCACTCTTTCTTTTCGATACCGGTGAAATGTCGCTAGGCGCGTGATTCGAGGTGGAGGGGGACTAGGTGTGTACCATGCGTAGAAAAGATTTTTTAAAAAACTGGTTTTGGGGGGGGAGTGCAGAAATCGAGTGCATTGACTTGGTATATATATTATTTTTATCACCATCTTTCTAACTGTTACAGTTTATACTCATACGTGATAATTACTCTAATGGAAGGAAGCATTTTAGAGGTAATCTACCCGCATTTGCGTGGAAGGAGAGTAGGAAAAAGACCTATATAGACTCGTCCAGGATTCAAACCCCAATCTTCTCTTAATAAGCAGGCCAGTCCAACACGAGAGTGACGCCTCAGACCATTCGGCCATTCAAGTGGGCTCACACTTGTTCCCAACGTAATTCGTTTTTTTTTTAAATACGCATACAACGTCTTACTACACGGCCGTAATATCTGCATATTTACACCAATAGGTTGGAGACTAAAGAGGTATAAATGAGAGGAAATGTACCCGCAATCACGTAGAGGTAGGGTGGGTAATTATTTAGGGGGTAAAAACGCCCTTTAGTATAGCCGACCGGGATTCCTATAGAGATAAACCGTCGCGGTAAATACCATTTCGGATGAGGTTGACGGATCTTTCCACGTGCTCACCAATACGGAGGAGAGGGGTTCAGTGCTTGTCAAATGTGTTTTTATTCTACGTTTGCTCTTTGGAATAGGCTCCCTTTTTGGCTTCTGACTTAAGTTGACTTAGGTTAGATTTATATTGACAAAACCTTTCAAAGTACAAGAATTTGGTGTTTACTTGAATGAGCAAAAAAACTATTTTCTATTGCCCTATACATACATAGACTCTTAAACATGGTCTGAGAGTCTGTGAAGAGTTCAAAATTCCACATATTTCGGTTGATACACAAGAGGTAATTGCTCGTGAAACGAAAGGTAACTGTTACAGAAGAGTAGAATGGATCTTTGTGAATACAATGATGTAGTTTAACAGTGAAGGTCACAAAACAAATGTTCATTTGCATCTCACTTATCCAATGTTTGCTCTACCACTGCCACCTCGGAAAGTTATAAGCCCAATTGGTATCTACCCGTTATGAATTCCTTCTCGACCATTTTAACAAATTGAGAACATCTCATGACAGACTAACCGGAATATTAGATATAATATAACGCTCGAATCAAAACACGTACTGACAGCAACAAAATAGGAAACTGTTTGGAATTTTATTTTTATTTGAATATAATTATATTCTTTCGATGTTTAGTCGTATATTTTAAAATACGGTCAAACGGTTCAACTGGTCTCAATGACAATGTTTTCTAAACCGCAACCACCCGCCTCGGTGGCGTAGTTAGCTAACGCGCCAGTCGTGTTGAGCTCAAATACGAGGACGGGGAGATCGAGGTTCGAATCTCGGTCGGGTGAACTGAGGAGGGTTTTTCCTAAGTGGTTTTCCACTCTCCCTCCACGCAAATGTGGGTTCACTTCCTCTAAATTCAACCTTCCAATTCCTAACCCATCAGTGTAATTAGTACTTAAGCGTTATAACCCGAACGGGTAGTAAGATGCGGTGTTAAGTAGTATCTAAGCCGCAACCCAATGCGACGCCTGGTTTGAACTATTTTACCTTCCAAAGTTATATATTATCCGTGGGGAGGGGTGGTATCTTAATTATTATCGTTCTAGAGTCTAGACAGCGCGGAAATTACTAAAACTGGAATGGAAAGAAATTAATGAAGGTCGCGTTTCCATCGCCATAAATATAAGTGGAACGTAGTGCGTTTCACCAGGAAGGATACAAAACTCGATTTAAAAAAACAAAATCAAACTACATATCACAAAAGCTATAGAATATACTATGTTAGTGCTAAAATTATTTATCTCTTTAAAAAACACGCCTTTTAGTATTCTTAAATGGGTGATTTTAGTAGTAAAACATTTTATTATTATTAGCACCACGTCTTACTACCCGTTCGGGTTATACGCACTTACGCTAAAGTGTAATGGTAGGGTGATTGTGAGATGAAATGGAGGACCTACAGTTTAACGTGGTATCCGAACCACGGTGGAGGTCTGGCATTCCACACATTCACAAGTTGTGATTAATACACATCTTGTCAGAGGGGAAGGAAGGGTTTGGCAATCAGATAAATCTGTACCGGGACTAAGGATTGAACCCCGGACCCTCGGCACAGAAGTTCGAAATATTACCCTAGATCACCAGGTCACCTGTAAAACATTTTAGAAACTTATTCATTACAACCTAACCTTTCACGAATCTTGGAACAATCTGTATAGTTGAGTGGACCACACACACCAGAGTAAAAACTTATCGGTAATGGTAATAGACAAGTAACACTTTTTAATTTATAATAAAAATACTTAAAAGCAGCATAAAAGTACAATGTATTATTATGACTAGACCAATAAGTTTAGTGGGGCGAGTGAGTAGGTTTTTGTGGTGCAAGTTTATTATTGATTCATAACGTGGCTACGCCTTTTTCTAGTAGGATATATATATATTTTTTTGAACTGTTGAGATTGGAGAGCCGCTTGCAGCTCACGGGCCGTGGGTTATTGGCCGCACTAAATTAGACAACCAAGTTCTATAAGATGGATTAATACAAGTGTATTTTGCGTGAATAACTTTGAAAAAGATAATAAGTTTTGAAACGCGCTTTGGTGGCTACATGATCTAAGGCGCTACTTTCGCGATAGACTAGACTGACGATGATGGAGGGATAGAGGTTCGATCTCAGTTGGGTGTACTAAGGGTGGTTTTCATAAATGGTTTCCCACTCTCTCCATGTAAGTGTGGGCTCACTTCCTTTAAATTCAACCTTCCTCATCCATAACCCATTGGCGTAATTAGTTCATAAGCGTATAACCCATATAGATAGTAAGACTTGGTGCTAAATAATAAAAAAAAGTTTGAAATCTCGAATACATATCTGAATCCAACCAAGAGTCATATTCGATTTGAAGGATTCAAATTGGGTTTGAATTTTCAAATACAAATACTAGTATATTCGAAATTATCTTTTTAGGATTCTAGATTTGTTTCATTAATTTAACAAAATATTACCGTATTATTACTAATAACTATACACAATCTAGACAAATAAGTGTTCATATCAAACAAAATTAACTCGATAGTTTTTATAATTACTTTAAACAACATTGAGGAAATAAACACTCTCATTACACTCGGACGTATCCGGTAATGCGGGTAATTTTAAGATAGATTTAAAATGTTGGCTATCCTTTATTTATGATCCAAAGGTTCTTCATGTGCGAACAAACAGCAATAACTTTTGAAAAGTATACATCTAGTTTCTGACTTCACCCAAAGATTCCTCACTTTATTCACGGCTATTTTACAGATGCATGAAAATATTACGCATTTAAAGAGCTTGGCTGAGTGATTAATTTAAGTGCGGACTAGACTAAGTGTAGGTTGGATCCAGTTATAAGAGTAAACTAGGTTAAGTGCAGGGTACACTAAGTTAAGATAGTCACCTAGCTGCGACTTGAACTAAACTTGTGTGTAATCGCGTCAGTAGTGAGTAGGTCAGGGTTCGAATCCTTGCCATGTCTACTTAGATTTTCTACATATAATTCAAGCATGGTTCTTTCTGTGCGGCTATCAGCTCAAATTGAAATACTTCAAAACACAGAAACAAAAAAAACAATTTTCATGTTTCACATTGAACTCTTTTTTTATATATATGTTTTCCTTAAGATTAATTCCTTTCATATTGTTATTTGTGTTGGATATGTGTGTGTATTTGTTAGGCATTAATAATTATTCCATCATTATTTATTATACTTGTGTATTTGGTCATATATATGTTATGCATGGCCCCCAGGCCAGCCCCCAATAACGTATGCGGCCCTCAGCCGGGGGAAAGTTGGGCATGCCAGTCATAAATGTGTTTTCACTTTTCCTCCGCGTGAATGTAGATACATTTCCTCTAAACTATACCTTTCTTGTCACTACCACATCAGTGTTAATAAAAAAAGTATAGATTTGTAATTTTTTTTAAATAAATTGCTGGTCCACCACACATACTTTCTCACTCTTTTATAGAAACAAATAAGGAAAAAATGACATTACACTTCACCAAAAAAATACATAAAATGAAATACATTTTTACAGAAACATATTACTTGTTCTGTCCATGTTTAATTCCGCATTTCTCAAAGCTCTATTTAAAAATATATATACATATATAAATATATATGTATATACATATATAAATATATATGTATATACATATATAAATATATATGTATATACATATATAAATATATATGTATATACATATATAAATATATATGTATGTATATACATATTTAATATATATATATATATATACATCTGCCTATATCTTGGAAAATATTAACATTATAAAATATACTTACAAATAAAAGTTATGTATTATTAAGATTAGTTTAACTAAACAACGATAAATTATTTCTTATCTCAAAGGGTTGGGGAGACATAATCAAAATTGGAAAATTCCGCTAATGTAAATGTGCCATGATGTAAATTTTAATCAAAATTGTTGGAGCAGATTTCGAGAAAATCAACTTTGTTCTCTTCATTTCATTTGAGAAACCTACCCTTGATTTTAAGGTTAGATAAATGATTCCAAAAATTAATCTATGGGGAACCGTATTAAAAATCCTAGATAACAAATTTTATCCAGATCGGTAAAACGGTTTCGGCTCTAGTCCCAGTAACAAATGGATGGCATTAAAAAATATCAACATTCATAAAAATCTTAAATTCAGTTTAAAATAATTACAACACTTCCGCTCCTTGAGCGGTTGCGAGAGAAAGTAAAAAAATATCAAAAATGTTTGTTTTTTTACAAACTAGGAAGAAACTCCCAGGAGTATGTTCAAGTATTTTGTTTGATCACCGCCAAAACTGGTTCTTCAAGCTCACACCGAGATGGGGAAACTTAATATTTCATGTTTTCTCTTTCACCAAGCTCTTGAACTTGAACTATTCAAGTTTAGGACCCGGTCACTTTCTGCGCCATTCTTGGTCATCTGTTGGAGATATAAATAGGGAACGTTATTTCTGCTTGACATTTATTCGCGTGAGCCCCGTTTAAATTACTTTTAAAACTGCTTAACGGCTCAATAACCGTGAAATAAACTAATAGTTTATTGTAAACCGTAACTTACCTTTCTCTTGAGTCGAGTGGTTAGGGTAATATACTACAGTTATTGAGGTTACTTGCTCGAACCCCAAACAGTGCAGAGTAAAATTGAGTACTTGTTAATGAGTTTGTCCTAGCTATAGTATAATTATGGCAGGAAGGAACTATGAGAAAATACAAACTTAATTTATTGCGGTCAATATTTATTTTTATATTGGCACCACTTGGGGATGAGGAAGGTTGAGTTTAGAGGAAGTGTCCCATGTGTGAATGAGAATTGAAACCCATTTAGGGAAAAACCACCCTCAGTACACTCGACAGAGATTCGAACGCCAAACTTCCCGTCATCGGCAGTTCAGTCTATTGCGAGAACGACACCTTGGACCATTCGGCCACCAAAGTGGGTGTGACATTGATAATATTTACTATATTATTAGTATTATTTTATAATTATTGATATATAAAGCAAGAGTGACAGCTACATATTGAAATTACCTGACGTATGAATTATATGAAAAACATTTAGTTTCTTTTCTAACATGTCAAAAAATTGTCTTCCTATATGAATCGAACACAGCTTATTGTTTCTAGTGTTTAGTTTTTAGTGATTTTATTGTTACGTTTAAACTAAGAATTAAACAAATTAATTAAAATAATAAGTATGAGAAGAGTATTTTAGAGAAAATACACCAGCACTAATAGGGAGATAGGGTGGGAAAAACAATCGTGAAAATTTCCTGTGTTCAAATTACTCCTCAGTGGCTCCCGACCAAAATCATAAACCAAACCCTGGTCAATAACACTCAGGTACTGGTTTTTTTTTGACCACTTGACTACCAGAGTAGGTGATAAAGGAGTGTTGTCTTAGGTCAAGTGCATACGAGTATGTGCTTATTATTATTAATATTATTATTATTATTAGCACCGCGTCTTACTACCCGTTCGGGTTATACGCACTAATGTGCAATGGTAGGGTGATTGTGAGATGAAATGGAGGACCTACAATTTAACGTGGAATCCGAACCACGGTGGAGGCTTGGCATTCCACACATTCACAAGTTGTGATTAATGTGTTTAGTAAGCGCATGTTATACACCCCAAGTAAATTACAATAAATAAAACACAAATTATCTTTCTTATGTTTAGAAAACAACGACATTATAATTATCTTGCTTGAAGAGAAAAGTATTGTCAGGTCATATTATGAAAACCCCTATCTAATATATTAATAAATTACTATGTCTATGTTCATGCTGAGGAGTGAGAGGGATATTAGGGGGGTGAATACCCCCTTCACAGATCAATGTTGAAATGTTAAAATAACTTTAATGGAAATATTTCCATCCCTACAGATAATATACTCGTCAATTTAATTAAGAATTCCCGTCCTCTAGAATTTAAATTTTATAAAAATGTATATTTGCCTTGTTATAAAAGCATGCATTTTAAGGGAGAAAAAATATGTATATTTTTTAAAATTATTGCCACTTTTCCTTGAATTATTCGTAGCCCACCACGGCGAGCCCCAAACCCTTCCCTCTCTAGGCCTTTCTTATTACCCTTTAGTGTTAACAAACTTTTAATTACGCTTGTATTATATATGTTTATGTGTGCATATATCACCCCATTTTACTACTTGTTCAGTTTATACGCATATATCTTAATCGCGCTATGAGTTAGGGATGATAAATGTTGAATTTAGTGGAAGTATACCAACATTTGCGTGGCGATAGAGTGGAAAACAATTTTATGGAGAAAAAAACACCCTCGGTTAACCCAGCTGGGATTCGAGCCCTGCATCTTAAGCTGAGCCCAACATATAGCGATAATGACACTTTAGACCATTCGACAACGCGTTGGTAATTACGCTAGTATATTTTTTTTATCACCGCGTCTTACTACCTGTTCAGGTTGTACGCAATTACGCTAAGAGGGTATGGTATTAGAACGGTATAACCTTAAAGGTATCTACATTTTCTTGTAGGTAGTGTGGAAATCATTTAGTAAAAAAAAATCTTCAATATACACGGTCGGGGTTCGAGGTCTGAACTCACAGGTAAACCAGACTAGATGAACCTGATGTTCAGTCTGATACCCAGAAATGTGGGTCTTAATTTATCAATATGTGTGAACATGTCTAGGGAAAAAAGTAATTGTATATTTATATTATATTTTTTATTTCTTAGATTAGTTATCTAAATTAGTGTGAGTAGCCTATTTATTTAAT
This sequence comes from Timema podura, assembly GCA_033556935.1. NCBI lineage: Eukaryota > Metazoa > Arthropoda > Insecta > Phasmatodea > Timematidae > Timema > Timema podura. The sequence goes on along the minus strand of JAVRXN010000007.1, from coordinate 39,939,878 downwards.
GAGACACCAAACAAAATCGTCTTTCTCTTAAGTGTTATTTTGTAATTAACTGAGAAGACGTAGGTAAAATAACAAAGTACTAATGAACTACATCTGTTCTAACAAGCTAATTAACGTGCAAGCTTTTTGTTAAAATTCTAATATGTCCTCCAACAGGAGTGCTGGAACGTGATTCAGACGTCCAGAATTCCCACATTAATTCAAAAGTTTTTTGTGGTTTTTTTTAAAATTATGGTCACTCCAAAATGGAGGTGAAAGGTCGAATTAGAAAACCTTGTATTTCAAGTTTTATAATTTAAAAAATAACTAATAAGGTAGGTATTTAGGGGACGTGAGAAAAGGTTATTGTTTTTACAGTTTTTATTGCAAAACTTTTTTTGGTCAAAATAAATCAAATATTGCTCCAGTAGGAACATCGGATTTAATTTTATTCACATGGTGATATTAATATTTCTTGAATATCTGTCAAGGGTGTCCTGGAATTTAACGACAACTTTTTCTCTTCATTTAAAACGTTTATCATTTAATGTCGCTATGCTCATGACAGATATTCAACAACTTTTGATATCACCACGTGAAGAAAATTAAATTATGTGTTTCTACTGGAACAATAGTTGATTTATTTTGACCAACAAAGTTTTGCTATAAAAACTGCAAAAAACACTGGACTTTTCTTGCATCCTATAGATTCCCACATTAAGTCAATTTTTTTTTTTTTTAATGCTTCCTTCCTTCAGGATGGGTGGAAGGGAATGCGAGTAGAATCAGTATTTTTATAGGTTTTGTAACAACATTATTTTGTGGAAATAAATCAAATATTGCCTCTTTAGTTTCGTTTAGTTTAATTGTATACATAGAATAGTATTTAATCCTGTCTTCGCCAGGAATTCTGTGCTCGTTTGAAAAATAAAATAACCTCATTATTTATTTAAGATTAATATAAAATAATAAATGAAATAATATACTAAAATAAAGATGTATAGAATACCTTAACATAGCATCATTGTTTCCCAAAGAACATCAAGGTTTACCAAGCTATGCCACCAGAAGGGGTTTATTTTCATTACTATGCCGCTCCTATATGGCGATAATTTATCCATCGATATTTAGATACGTAATATCAACACTATGTATCCCCTTTAAGGTATCTTTTATTTTGTATGTTTTTTAGTTTTTGGTTTATCCTCTCCCTCTACAAAAGTAAAACTATATACCATAAAAATTATAGGTTTTTATTGGTTTAGCAGTTTGGAGAACCCCCTCACTTTTTATCCATTTCCCAGACCCCTATTTTTTTATATCCAAAACTTTCAACTTGTATGCTCTGTGGGGTGATACTTTCGCCAATTTGCCGAATTTAAACTTTCTTCCGTGTGAAAGGTAGTTTTTCTAATAGTTTTTGAGAGATTTCAAGCTAATTCCCTCTCTTCCCCAACCAATGTCAGTTCCCACATTCCCATTTTGAAATTTAGGACTTATGGGGTTTTCTGATATGGTACTTTTACTTGCCTGCTTGATTTAAATTTTCAACCACACCTTGAATAGTGTTTTATATTAGTTGTATCAATTTCAAAATCTTCCATTTTCCCGTTATACAATTTTGAAATTCCATTTATTCAGACATAATTCAGTTAGCCGGGCAGATATAGTTACTTACGTGCCAAATTTAAATTGTATTTTACACTGAGAGGTTTTTTCTATTAGGTTAGAACCTTTTGAGACCCCATTTCTTATAACTTATTTTGAAATTTCAAATTTTCAGTATTTTTAGATTTTCATTATTTAAGGCGGCTCATAACGGCTTACAAGTATTTAAATTTTATACCACACTTAAAATCATTTTAAATATCAGTTTTTGGAATCTCTATCTCACCTTCAACTAGATTTAATTTTAAAATTTAAAAAAACTTTCATAATTTTCTAGTTATTTGCAAAATTTATATTCTAGACAATACTAAAAGGTGTTTTTTTCTATGGCTTTGGAAATTTCTTCTCGATCCACATTTTAGAATTTCACATTTTAAAAATGTTGGGCTTTTGGTGTGGTCTCTTTACCATTTCACCAAATTTCAATTTTTAACCTCATCAATAAATGTTTGATAATTTTATCTATGTAAATGTACAACCCAGACCATTTCTCATACCTCCATTTTGAAATTTAAATATTCACTTTCTTCAGCTTTTTTGGGTTTGACACTTTGTATTGTTTTTAATATTTCAATTTATACTTACCTATCTTTTTCTGGAAAATTTCAATCTTCTATCACACTGATAAGCAGTTTATTGTTTTAGTTTTGTAATTTTGTAAACTCTCTCTATTTTACCAGTCCTCAATAATAAAGTTAAAATATTTAACACAAATTTCGTTTTATGGAGTGTTCCTTCTACAATCCTGGAAAATTTAATTTTTACCTCTACTAAAGAGTCTTTCTTATTTATATGCCTCCCCTTCCCTCCCCTATTTTCCATTTATGTACCAATTGAGAGTCAATTGACTCGAATTTTGAAAAACCAATGACGTAATCTTGTTTACTAGCCTTGAAAACCTAAAATACAAAATCTATTGAAAATTAAATAGGGAAAATAAAAATGTTCGGAATTGTTGTTACCCTTTAGGTATTGATTTAGGGTTATCCGACTGGAATTTCAAAATAAATTACAACAGGGTTGTGTTCAGCTGTGTTAGAAGCCCTTGAAAATAGAATTTCAGTGCGAACGGACAAACTTGATTTTTTGGCCCATAGAGTAAGCATGGAGACTTTGTGGAGCCCCAGATTCGGCTTCTTTTAGAATTCTTTAGGTTTAGGATTTTTTGCATCATTCTCGGATTCCCAAAAAACTCCATGTCAAATTTTAACTCTCTATCTTACCAGGAAATAAGAAAAAAACCTTTTGAAGGAAAAACAGACCGACACCGCTTGGAATTACATGATGGATTCTGTAATATCTATAGTTCTTGTATATTATGTCATAGGCATAAGGCTTTTCCGCTATGTTTAGAAAGATGTCATCAAATTATACTATGATAATGACAGATATTCAAAAACTATGTGTATAAAATCCAACTAAACGTAATTACTGAAGTAATATTTGATTTATTCAAAAGTGTGAGGTTGTTTTTGTTGTGTTTTTTTTTTTTTTGCTATAAGATTTGCAAACATACCAAACAAAAGTGGCATTCTCCTTCGTCCCACCTTGGAAAAACTGATCTGAAACAAAATATTTTTAAAGCAAAAGATGAGTGTACTGTACAGTTATTTGTGTTTATTTTTAGCACCGCATCTTACTACCCATTCGGGCTTTACACACATGAAGCCTAATAATTACTCTAATTTGTTAAGAATGAAAATGGTTAAGTATAGTGGAAGTGTACACGCATTTTCATGGAGGGAGTATAGAAAACCATTTAGGAAAAAAACACTGTCAGTACATCTGAACAAGATTCGAACCCTGATCTCCCCGTCATTGATAGTCTAGACAGCCTTAGACCATGTAGCCACCTAAGCATATATGGTTTATTGTTGGCCATACATTTGTGTAAACATTTATTTTGATCAAACTTGGTATAATATTGTCCTCACTCGTTTGGATTATAATAAAATAATAATTTGGTAGCTCCGGCTTGTATTATTGAGGGTGAGGAGGGGGGTGGGGGAAGTTATTATGAACCATATTTAAAAAAACTCATCATCATCAGCTGTTTCCATCGTGTGGCTGGGTCAATTTGGTCAAATGCCTCCATCTTCCTCTAGCCTTCCACCATTCTTCCTCCTCCCATTCCTCTCCTCTAACCTGCACACTTTGTTATCTCCTCACATCCCTTTCTTGGCCTCCCATGCGATCTTTTCTCTCAAATACTTTAAAAAAACTGCGAGTAGATATCTTTGTGTCTTCAACCCTGACTTACGTTTTATTGTTCTTGTTTTGTTCATTACTCGAAATGAAATGTGAAGGTTTCTTCGAGGCTTATCTATCAAGGATGCTTTGAATCCTGACGAGGTCTACAACACCTGTAGTAATTAACGAAAGTAACACTTTCAGCGCGCGGCAAACAACTTTTAGTTGATGAGAAAGCGTGGAATGTTTACTAGGATGACACTGGTATCCCCTTATCGTTAATATTTCAGAGCTATGGGTGAGATGATAGTAATAATGTGGGGTTTTCATTTTGCTGGTAATTAATGATGGCTCTTTTATTGGTATGGTTTTATGAACGTTTCCTATATTGCCCATAAATATCTTGATATATAGGAGGGGAAATTTGAATGAACATAATATTTTTGAAAATATAGCCTATCATTTAGAGCTGTTAACACAGAATAAAGTAGATTCTTGATAGTTCGAGGCTACTTGCTAGTTCGTGGTAGGAATACACTCGGTGCACTTTCTTTTAAATGGGATGGAAGATGCGTGGCTACGACAAAACAAAGAACACAGTTTTTTTTCCCACTCTTTATTATATTTACGAAAAGAACTTCTGATATCTAATTTTAAAATATGTATTAAATACTCTTTACACTTAAAAACGTGCATTTTAATTATTATTTTTACTTTCAATGAACTATAGAGACCCTTATATAATAAATTATTGGTCCAATCCTATTTACTTTACCTGAATATGTGTTAGCTTCACATATATATCCATATGATATTACATAGTAAAAAAATATTTTAGACTTGTACTTAGTTTTAAATATGGAGTAGCCTATATGCTGTATATTGTACACCAGTGTGTCTCAAAGTGCTGGTGATGGAGGACCACCCAATAGAAATTATGCTCACTGAGGGACCACCAAATGGAAGTCACACACACTGAGGGAGTACCGAATGAAAGTCATGCACACTGAGGGACCACTAAATAAAAATTATGCTCACTGAGGGACCACCAAATGGAAGTCACGCACACTGAGAGACCACCAAATAGAAATTATGCTCACTGAGGGAACACCCAATAGAAATTATGCTCACTGAGGGACCACCAAAATGGAAGTCATGCACACTGAGGGACCACCAAATAGAAATTATGCTCACTGAGGGCCCACCAAATAGAAATTAGGCTCACTGAGGCAACACCCAATAGAAATTATGCTCACTGAGGGACCACCAAATGGAAGTCATGCACACTGAGGGACCACCAAATAGAAATTATGCTCACTGAGGGAACATCCAATAGAAATTATGCTCACTGAGAGACCACCAAATGGAAGTCATGCACACTGAGGGACCACCAAATAGAAATTATGCTCACTGAGGGAACACCCAATAGAAACTATGCTCACTGAGGGACCACCAAATGAAAGTCATGCACACTGAGAGACCACCAAATTGAAGCCACGCACACTGAGGGACCACCAAATTGAAGCCACGCACACTGAGGGACCACCAAATTGAAGTCATGCACACTGAGGGGCCACCAAATAGAATTTATGCACACCAAGGGACCTCCGGGGCCGTGCGAGAAGGTGGGGTGGTGTTGGGGGGAGGGTTTAAAGGTTATGCAGGAAAAACACGATTTTTAGGAGATTCCTTTTTACGAATGTAGATACAAGAAAAAAATTAATTCACTAAATAAAATGTTTAAACAAATACTTAATAAATTACATTGAAATAGTAATTAATAGCTGTTTCAATATTGTTAGCATTCTAAACCTCATAATTTTTTTATCAATTACTGTTCAGATTTGTTGACCTAAGGTTGGTACAAACTTTATTTTATTTGTGACCTGTGTCCACAGTTTACTGAGGAAAGAAATACAGCATAGTATGGATATGTCATATTGAACCTTTTATTTTTCAAATTTTATATTATATGTGATTAACATTATTTGCTTCATTATTATTACAGAACTTCCTGGGAGGCTGCGGTCCACTTGATAGCCAGCCGTGGACCACACTTTATTAACACTGTTCTACACTGTTTTACTTTATTTCTTTTTTTTTTAGCACTACGTCTTACTACCTGTTTGGATTGTACGAATTTGTGCTAATTACATTAATATGTTAAGGGTGAGGAAGGTTGAATTTAGAGGAAGTGTGCCCACATTTGTGTAGAGGGGAATGGAAACTATTATCCCCTGCCGGGTTTTGAACCCTGACCCCTCTGCTACCAACAAACAGACAATATGATATAAGGCCTTATTCAGCATGCCTACCTAAGCGAGTTTTATAAGAACGATTCGTATTACTTATTACACATATTTTAATCATCAACCATATTGGACTAGATTGGTTTGAAACTCATTACTCATATATATATATATATATATATATATATATATATATATATATATATGAGTAATGAGTACAATATTGTTGTATTGAATATATATATATATATATATATATATATATATATATATATATATATATTTCAAATAGTTCACCTTATTTTTTTGTGTTCTTCCGTAGTTTAAAATAAAGAGATGGAAGAACTATAGTACTTTGTTTAGTTTGGAATTTTACCGCACCTTGGAAACAAAATTTTTTTTGAATGCAAAGCTAAAATAATTGTTCTTGAGGTAGATCCTACGGCTTACACGCAATTCCAACCAAGGAATTTAGGAATATATTACTATATTATAATATATTTTATTTATATATAATATTATAATATTATATATATGATATTATAATATATTATATTTATATATATATAATATTTGTGTTTATATTAGGCCTATAAAAATTGTGTTTGTGTGTGTGTGTGTGTGTGTGTGTGTGTGTGTGTGTGTGTGTATATATATATACACACACAAACACAAAGTGTTTCTTTATAACTCTAAATCATGATTTAAAAGAAAAAGAAAAGAAAAATATCGCATTATATAGAGCTATCTAAAATATAAGCTATAGCCCTGTTTAGAAATGAAGGGCCATTAGAGCAGTTATAAAAGCTACTAATTTTTTATAGGCCTAATATAAACACAAATATTATATATATAAATATAATATATTATAATATTATGTATATAATATTATAATATTATATATAAATAAAATATATTATAATATAGTAATATATTCCTAAATTCCTTGGTTGGAATTGCGTGTAAGCCGTAGGATCTACCTCAAGAACAATTATTTTAGCTTTGCATTCAAAAAAAATTTTTTTTCCAAGGTGCGGTAAAATTCCAAACTAAACAAAGTACTATAGTTCTTCCATCTCTTTATTTTTAAACTACGGAAGAACACAAAAAAATAAGGTGAACTATTGTAAAAAAAAATAGCTAAAGGGATCTTCCAATTTGAAAGAAAGAAAATCAGGAGAGAAAGATTTATTGGTTTAGATAAATATTTCTTTTCTCGTAACAGCAACTTCTTGGAACTTGTTTTCTTGACCCGCATCAACATGGCGCGAAAGAAACCCATTGTTTATCTCTTTGGCGCATGCGCAATAAATGTCAGGTAGATAACCTTGAGACAAGTGTGTGTTGCTGGTTTTTTGTATAGAAAATACTCCAGACATCTGAAAACGATTGTGTGAAGGTTGTTCTGGAATGTTGTTCCATAAAATGTTTGAATGACTGTCAGACCTGTTGTTTGTTATGTTAAGTTTGCGTGCTCTCCTTTTGCTTAGAAAAATATATGGTACTGTTTTGCTTTTTGTTTTTTGTAGTGGCCCAAACCAGTAGGTAAACCCTGATTTAGTTTAAGAACAGCCTGTCTGCTAGGAAAAGCTACGAGATCTACTTTCATTTATCCATAAACCATACCATATGATCTACTTCCAAGCCCATATGTTCAGCATCTTTCACTTTTGGCAGTCAAAACTTATAATAATTAAAAACAAATTATTTGTTGCTATTTTTCTTTTAAACGTTTTATCATTATTAATATATTAAATTGTGAAACATTCCCGTTTGGATGTTTCTTTTTTTCTGGTAGAGATGTTTGAAGTTCAATTAAAAATTATAACAAACAATATTTTTAAAAGGTTGTCTTCACTTCATAATTAAAGATGGCAAACCGAACGAAATTAAGGAAATTTATTACGTTAATTTAACTAGTAATATTTTTTATAACTATTTCTCTTCTTTATAAAAGTTTTTTAATTGATGCTAAAATTAATGATGTCCAGTAGTAAGATGATAAATATCTATATTTTTAATTTCACTATAGTATCGCTTGTTGCCACAACGTCTAAACAAAAACAAAAATTTGGTTTTATTTAAAAAAACTTTGTTCTTTGTTCATGAAAAAGCCAATTCTACAGAAACAAATATTATAAGACGCTTTGGATGGCTTTGTTGATTTTCTATAGGCCTATATTTTTTCTCTAAGAAGATAAAAAAAACCCAAAAGGGTTGACATTAGTGACTTTCAATCGATGTTAGCAATTAAAAAAAAGTATAGTTGCTCCAAAAGGTTAATCGTAAGGAAATTGAAGAATACTTTCCTTTAGTCTGGATTTATGCTGACAAAGAAGGTCAGGGTTTAATTCCCATCAAGGTGTACTGAGATTTCGTTTTTTTTAGATAATACATCTTTCTTCCTCCACGTAAATAAGGATTCCTAAATATTTTCCCAGTCATCTTCCATGTAAATGTGGGTACAATTCTTACTTCCTTGGTTCCACCCCATAGGTGTAATTAGATGCGCAAGACTTACTAAATTAATTTAACCGAGAACAGCACGAGTCCACTCCTTTCGCGCTTTAGAAAAGGGTTATGTCTGAATGGACCGCTTTGGTGGCCAAATGGTCTAAGGCGTCACTCTCTCACAATAAACTGGACTACAGATGATGAGAAGATTGGTGTTCGAAACCCAGTCGGGTGTACTGAGGGTGTTTTATCCCAAATGGATCCACACTTACTATTTATCTACGCAAATGCAGGTACATTTACTCTAAATTCAACCTCTCTTATTTCTAACATATTAGCATAATTATTACCTATGTGTACAGTTCGAACCGGTAGTAAGATGGATAAAAAAGGTTGGAATTATGGGGAAAAGCTACACACATGAACCAAAACTCGTCGGTATCCCCGCTTGGGATATAAATAAGCCGCCTTGAACCTCCAGAGGAACTCCCTTACCAGTAGGCCACGACAACTCTACGCAGTATAATACGCTTGGTCCAAACTTCTGGCGATAGAGCGCAGTAGCGATCCAGATAGCAGAAGTGCTAGGAGGTCACTTGTGTGGCGATTCTCTTCATAGTTCCCAAGAACGACTTCAGATATCGCTTGACCTCTTTCCCCTCTCTCTTTACATCAACAAATAATAATACTTTCTTGTCACTGAAGTAAAAGTGAAAAGTATCCTAATGGTGATCGATGGGCTTATGAAAAAAGAGGAAATATTTCGTCCATAAATTTAGTCTTGTCAAACCAACAGACCAACTTATAAAGAAAGAAACAAAAAAAAACCTTCATGATGTCAGTCAGACCTCAAGTGAGCTATACCGACCGAACGGCCGCCGTGTGTTGGTGAAGATTGTGCTAACATTTGAGGGTAAAGGGTGTGATGTGGTCAGAACAATGAACCCTCCAACTGTTGATCTAAGTTTTATAGACCAGAGCCGTTACTTTTTCATTCACGTGTCTCCTCAATTGTCCTCACGAGGTTGAGTTGACCACGTTTCAGACCCACTGCTTCGCAGAAAAATTTGGAAGTGACAGGGTTCGAACCCGGGAAGATGTGAATAAACTTTTAGGAAATACTAACTTTGGTATTTGGCCAAAGATGCTAACATTCTACTTTATCTATTGCTGTAATAGTATAGGTACAGTAGAGACCCGATTATCCAACCTAAACGGGATCGACAGCGGGTCAGTTTATTATTATTTTTATATTTATTTTTATTATTATTATTATTATTATTATTATTATTACTATTATTATTAGCACCACGTCTTACTACCCGCTCGGGTTGTACGCACTTACGATAATGTGTAATGGTAGGGTGACTGTGAGATGAAATGGAGGACCTACAGTTTAACGTGGAATCCGAAACACGGTGGAGGCCTAGCATTGTCAGTTTATTGAAAAAGTCGGATAATACGGAAATAAAGGGAGGGGCTGGAACGCAACAAATCAAATGAAAGTGCAGAATATGAATGAAATAAGGTGTATTAGTAGTCTACAGTATAAACTGTGCAGTAAATTACAAAACTACTATTGTATTCATGTAAACAGAATAATGGATTTTAAATTAGTTTAATGTATTTTTACTTTCTCGCTACCCTACAGGTAGATAAAGTATTATGATCGTCAGAAACATTGAACTCAATATTTTTATGAATTTTGACGTTTCATGATCCCCTGAGTCCGAAACAGTGGTTTTTGAATTTCCGTTTGTCTGTCCATCCGTCCGACTGTTTGTACCTCGGAGTAGAGCCTAAACTATTTTACCAATCGGGCTAAAACTGGGTATCTAGGGTGTTCATAGGGTTGCCCCAAGGGATTTTCGGAATAGGATATTTAACCCTAAAATTAAGGGTAGTTTACTGAAGGGCGAAAAGAGAAAAAATCGATTTTATCAAAATTGGCTCTAACAATTTTGATTAAATTTCATTTATAAACATTCATTAATATTACAAACAAAATGGCTACCCTTAGTTTTTAGTCAAAATGACTTTAAGGGTTCCAGTTTTTTTTTATCATATCTCCGTAGCTCTTTAAGATATGAAAATACTTATCATTGCTAATATGTAGTTATATTTATAACAAAATCTTTTATTTGAAACATATTTTTATAAAACAAATAATTTTCAAGCTATACGCATATATATATATGCTTATAGCATACATATACATGCGTATATATATATATATATATATATAAACTTTTCGAACACTCAAGGTATTGCGACCGTCAACAAAATCTAACCCGAGATGTTGGTGGATGTCGACTTTTCATGACCCCCTGAACCCTAAAAAGTTGTTTTTGCAATGCCGTTTGTCTGTGTGTCTTTCTAACCCTAAAATTAAAAATAGTTTACCAAAGGGCGAAAAAAGAAAATAACGTCTTTCTCAAAATCGGCTCTAGCGATTTTGAGTAAAATTTCTAAATAGGCTTTGAATAAGATTATAAACAATATGGCTATTTTTATTTTCCCATGAAAATTACTTTTAGGGTCCTTTACAGAAGCGGAAATTTCCATATCTTCGTAACTATTTGAGATATCAAATAACTTTTAGTTGCAAAATTGTAGTACTACTAAAAATAAACAAACTTTTATTTGAAATATATTTTTATAAAATCAATAGTTTCTGAGATATTGACAAATATATTAATACAATTTTGTGAGCTTTAGTTGCACAGAGATACTACTTATGTTTCAACGCAGTAATAATTATTCCATAATTCCACATTAGTAAGTCTCTCAAAAACTTAATTTCTTTTTCTTTTAACCTCTTAGGGAAAATGTTTGTACAGTAATGATCTATCTTTATCATTTTAAATTCAAGAGTCAATATTTACATTTTTTATTGGTCAAAATATATAAAATGAGGAATTTAATAACAATGCCAAGACCTGAAGATGTGCAACACCTATTAAAATGTCAAAAATTTGAACTGGAATTTGAAATTTTAATATGAAGTGTTGACCTTTGTGAACCCAATATCGATCCTTTTTATTGGTCCAAATATAAAAATTAGGACATTAATTCCTTAAAAATAAAAATATAAAATTTAAAACCGGGAGTCAAAAAATGTTTTAAGTAAGTATAACTCAATTTTTCCTTGTGTTTGCTAGTGTATATTATTTCGTTTCACATATATTACGAGTTTTAAGTAAATATCTTCATTTTTAAACAATAGAGCGAGAAATTCCGCGTGGAGTTCCATACCATTTATTTACTATAAGCCAATACTATGCTAAATGCAAAAGTCATTGTTAAAAAAAAAATTCAAGTCGGTTTTCCAGCTTTGCTTATCTTCCTTTGGCGAGGTCACGCCAGCGTATTAAAACATGACACCCGCCTCGGTGTCCGAGTGATCTAAGGTGCAACTTTCGTATTAGACTAGACTGCTGATGACGGGGAGATTGGAGTTCAATCCCAGTTGGGTGTACTGAGGGTGGTTTTCCCTAAATAATTCTCCACTCGTCCTCCACGCAAATGTGGGTACACTTCCTCTAAATTCAACCTTCTCAATCCATGACACATTGGTGTGATTAGTACATAGACGTATAACTCGAACGGGTACTAAGGCGCGTTGCTAAAAAAAAAAGCATATTACATGGATGGGTCGGATAAAATGTAATGTCGGATAATCTAAGGTCGTATATTCGGGTATCTGCTGTATTGATAATGTCTATATCAAAAGGGAGATCATCGGATCACTTGATGTGAAGTCTGACTACGTGAAAGTAGATCTATTAGCTTTTCTAACTGTAGGATAAGGTGTGAAATTAAGACTCTTTAAAGGTTTGCTTGATTTCACCAAATACCGGAATGAAGACCTTTCCACATGATACAATTTCCTTATCCTCCTATAACTCAGCGTGTTCCGATGGACGAGCTGTCGGCGAGGGGGACTACAGGTTTAGTTGCAAGGAACAACTTGGTGCCGTCTTCTTAGGGTGTATAATAAATGTTCAGCTGTAAACAGGGCCGCCTCGACTATAATTTGATGCCCGAGGGATTTTTTTTTTAGCACCGCATCTTACTTACTACTTATTCAGGTCATACGCATATGTATTAATTACGTTAATGAACTAGGGATGATCAAAGTTCACATTTAGAGGAAGTGTACCCGCATTTGTGTAAAGTAAGCGTTGATAACCATGTTGAAATAACCTCCTTCAGTACTCCCGACCAGGATTTAAGCCCCAATCTCCCTGTCATCGACAGTCTAGTCTAGCAAGAGAATGACTCCTTAGATCATGCGTCCACTGAAGCAGGAAGTTTCATTTTGACTCTCCTTTCTCTGACCCAAACTTTTGGGTCCAAACATTATCTTATGACCTTGAAAGGGAATAGTAACAAAACAAAGATTCATGGATGTCCCTTATTTTACCCTAAAAAACACGTATACATTTTTATGTGTAATGTCAAACACTCAACAGGTATACATTTTAAACAAAATCATTTTAGCCATTTTCGAAACAGGATAGTTCAAATTTTCTAAAATCACTCTTCAGTAAGCTAATCTTCAACGAATCTTTACTCTTAAGCTAATTATAGAGTTTTATTTGGGAGGTCAAACACTTTATACTTATCCATTTCAAACAAAATAGATAGAGCCATTTTCGAAAAATTTGAATTAAAAAAAAATCAGTCATCAGTAAACTACACTTAAATAAAAGAATGAGAATCGAAATAATAAAAATTCCTAGGAATAGCCAACCATATCACATCTAAATATAAAACTTGAATAAAATATATCAAACCATTTCAGATTTGTGGCCAAGAACAGGCAGACAGACAACCGGACGGAACAGACAGAATTGTTGTAAAATCAATTTTTTGGGGTTCAGGGGGATCATAAAAGGTAAAGATTCATCAAAATCTCAAGATCAAAATTTTTCATGATTACAATACTTCCTCTTTTGATGAGACAGTAAAAAATGTGTAGCCAACCCTTACCGCTCATCACTATAATTCGATAAGATGTTATTCAATCCTGTAGCATGTTTTGTATGTTATGTTATACCTCATATTATTATAGCTTTTACGACCTATGGTGATTTGAATTTAACTTTAACATCTTTATCGTGTGATTGTTCCCCTGATTTTCCGAATAATTTACTGAATGTATTTTGTTGAAACCCGTACATTCAGCTAGGATGTATTCTTCGTTTACCCTGAAAGGTATCAAGCTTATCTTACACTATTTCACTATACAATAGCTTATAAGTTATAACTTATGAACTATAAGATAGGGCCTTTGTGTAATCCGTAAAGGTGAGACTGCTACCTTTCAGGCATATAGAGTGTCTAATGCAATACACCTATTAATTCATTCTTCGATGATTCCCAGCGTTACATTATGCCGGTTGGTGAAAGAGAGATTTAACTCGAGGTTATGAGTGAAACGCTCATTTTGTGTGAGCGTCCGGTCGTCCCAGCTGGACAGCTACAGATAATACTGAATAAATCTTCGATAGCATTGATATGAAGTGATGGTTTTTAACAACCCGTTTATAAGAAAACTATTCTTATCATCTACACTGGTTATCATCTCTGAGGGAACTGCGTGGCTACTATTGGAAAACAGCTTTGTCATTCTCTTGTTCTCAAGTGGCCAATCTTCCCTAAAACATGAGACAAATTTTGCAACGCTTGTTCGTCGATGTTGCCAATAGTACCTTCTTAGCCTAGCATACCACCTTAACACATAACCGAGAGCGGGGAGATTTTGCAAAAGCTAACTGAGAGTGAGTGAATATAAAGCTTTACTCCATAAGACCTGCAGTTCCCTCAGAGATGATATTGGATGTTTATGAACTCTCACTCATTAATTAAAATAGTTGGAATATTATCTGTAGGATTGCCAAATCGATTTATTGTTCAAAACAAGACGCGATATACTCAGTAAGATAATAAATTATATATCTTCATAGTTATTACTCTCGTCATAAAAAATCATGCTATACTATAAAAAAAAGTAAAATAACTATTTTTCTTGCTTCCTCCGAATATACTCACACAAGCGTAACTTGAATTTACTATATTATGTAGCTGGATCCCAGCTATAGTCAAATTTTCATAGGAAGAACTTTATCTGACCGCTAGAAAAGTTACTAGACCTGCTTTCGCATAGTCATATGTCAAGTCACGTGATATACAGCTGTCACTGTTGATAGATATTATCAATAAATAGTACTAATAAAATCGTAAACGTGTATAATTATTGACTGAAGGATCTGCCATACCAATAAGGTCAATGTCCATTTTAATGACGCAATGAGGATATTATCATGCACCCTAAAATCCACACCAAATCCTTGGCTCCACGCTCTAACAAACATCGCTCAGCCCCGACCTCAGAAGACAACACGTGACAAGCCGTGAAGGGGGAAATATAAACTACCTCACGGCTCCAATAGCACCAATACATAGAATACTGGACTTTTTACTCCACACCAGTCCAGAAAGCCAATACGGGGTAACATCCCACCATCTTGAATGAAGAACAGAGCTCTAAATGGACGTTCTTCAGTGGTTCTCACCAGAAAGACAAGCTAGATCCAGCCAGACCCTATCCAGATATGCAATTACCTAAGATCATGGAGTCGTCTAAAATTAATTAGAACCGGTCATGCTAGAACTAAAGCAACGCTTGCCAAGTGGGAAATGGCCAAAAGACCACAATGTGACTGCAGGATACCGAAACAAACGATAACGCATATAACTTGTGAATGCCCCTCAGGAAATTTTAAGGGTCCAAGAATGATCTCACTATAGCCACATCAGAAGCAGTTAGTTGATTACTTTAGTTGGACATTGATCTGTGATCATCTGCCTAGATCTTATGGAGTAATATTAACGTGAATTGATTGTTTTTTTATTGTTCTTATATACTATTGTATCACATTGACCATATATCTTGTATATTTTGTTATGTTATGCCATACTCTATCATTGTTATACCCTCTGAAGACAAGCCATACGCTAAAAAAAATTGACAGAAAAAGGTTTGTGTTTTTTTTTAAGATTCTTTTTACCAACATCTTATAGCTCATGGTGGTATTTTTATAATTTTCTTGTCCCTTCTGAATCAATGGAAGAATTTTCAAATAGACCTAAAATAAGGGTGTTGTTCTTTATGCTTAAAATTTTTTCATAACATAGATAGGTTTCGAAAAAAGAGAGTCAAATTTGACCAACACAACAAAAACGTTTGGAGATCGCTCAGGTACCATATAAAAAAACTAAGAAATATGTAATAATAGGTTCTATTAGATATTTTTATGTAATCCTAAAGTTACCATAAACATGATTTTTGTAAACATGTCAAAAAAGCTAGTCAAACATATTAAACTATTGTAGGTTCGAGGATTTTGCTGAAAGTTTTTGAAATATTTAAATTTTTTAGCAGTGGAATGTTTAATCTTAATGATACAAATTTTTTACATTTTTTTCACCACTGAGTATTTTAGTTTTATAAGTATATATGAGGTTTGATTCAATTTCAAATTATTGTTCAAAAATTTGTGAATAATTTCTTCACAGATGTTTACTAAACTGCACATTTTATGGCATCTTTATATGTATGATAGTCCTGAATTTGTATTAACTAATATGTTTAAAACATATAAATAAATAAAGAATAACGGGACAGTTATTTGTCAATATTTTTTCACAACAGAACACTATCCCTTGGGGCTATAAATATATTTACTATACTAATACCGTTAAAATATTAGGAATAAGGATGGTTGAATTTACGGAGATTTACCCGTATTTACGTAAAGACAGAGGGAGAAACCACCCTCAGTACAGCCAATCGGGATTCGAACCCCGAACTCCCCGTCATCGACAATCCAGTCGATTGTGAGAGTGACGTTTCATATAAGTTTTTTTTTTTGTTCGCGCAACCTTCCCCCCCAGATATAATTTAACTCCAACTTTATACACACTCAAAAGTTGTTGGAGCATAATGCAAGCTATACATAATTATTCAATAATCTACAACCCGCTTCGGTGGCCGCGTGGTCTAATGCACTGCTCTAATGTTAAACTAGACTGCCGAAGATGGAGAGATAGGGGTTCGATCCCACTCGGATGCACTGAGGGTGGTTTTTCTCAATTGTTTTCCACTCTCCTACCAAGCAAATGTGGGTGCACCTCCTCTAAATTAAGCCTTCCTAATCCCTAACATATTCGTGTAATTGTTACATAGGCGTATAACCCGAACGGGTAGTAAGACGCGGTGCTAAAGAAATCTACATATAGGAGAGAGAGGGAGACAGAGAAGAAAAGTATGCTTCTAGATAACATTTCTTTACGTCCGAGTCTCTTGTGGCTAACGCTATACCTGGCCTTGTTTACTCACTGTTTATCATTAAATAATAGGTATGTTTTTTAATTGCCTGTAACACGCGTCAGTGGCTAAATGGTCTCAGGCGTCACTCTCCTGTTAAATTGACCTGCTTAAGACGAGACTATCGAGGTTAAAATCCCGGTCAGATATATATAGGGTATTTTTATATATGTGTTTCCCACTCTCCTTTAACACAAATGTGGGTATATTACCTCTAAGATACTTCCTTCCTCATCCCTACCCCATAAGAGTAATTATCATTTATGCATATAACCTGAACAGGTAGTAAGACGTAGGGATTTAAAAAAATGTGCACAGTCCCTAAAACAGGAAGGACTAACCACAGCCCCTGGGCTAAATTCGGCCCGCGCGCCGGTGTGTTCAATCCGGCCTGCGTGATAAATAGTTTAAATGTGTTGTATTGTGTTCCGTCATGTTGTCACCCTGACCCCCAAACGGCGGAAAGAAAAAGAGGCGGCGAACAAGTGTTTCCAACCATGAAACTTAGTAAAAGTGACCTTACTGACGATCATCTGTCTTCTCTCTTGAGAATCACCTTCTCACAGTTTCACTCATCTCACACTCCATTATAATATAAATCTTCTGAACAAACTTACAAATATACAAAGCCACTTCGGTATTACACCTTTTTTTTTTATTTGCCCCTTCTGTAATAAAATTTGCACATACATCACTGCCAAAGAAGTACTTGCGTACCTCGTGCCCTCATGGGTACGCGTACCCCAGGTTGAAAGCCTCTACCTTAGCCCATATCTTTGAATTTGATGATGACATAGAAATTTTTCCAGCAGAAGTAAATTAAAAAACTATTTTAATGTTGTGAAACAAATGTTATTAAATCCGACTATCGTTTCTCGATTCCTTAGGCCGAAGAGAATGAACTATGAAAACTTGGTGAGTGAAAGTGGAGAAAGCATTATGTGGCCAAGCAGAGCGGGAAGGTCAAGAACAGACAGCCGTTACTCGTTAACTAAAACCTGTGTCCAGTGACAGTTGGACCGAGCAGTGTTCTTGACTAATGGAGGGTCTGGTTCAACTAATTGAAGTACTTTCATTTAAATAGAGTATCTCTGTGGTTGGCGGTACTTATCGCAAGCTTATGGGGAGTGGCTTGCATTGAGTTTCTCGTCAAAAGTTGGCCAAGCTCCAGGAACACGCTCTAGACGTCAAGCTCCTCTAGTCTTGTTTTACGGTGATGGATAGAGGAGGGTTCGAATACCGGATGGGTGTACTTATGATAATGTTTTATTTACTCATTATATTTTCTATTTTTTAGCACCATTCGGGTTGCACGCATATGTGATAGTTTCACTAATGCGTGAGGGATAAGTAAGACTGAATTTAGATTAAGTGTACCCGCATTTACGCGGAGGTAGAGTGTGAAACCATCTAGATTAAAAATCAACGTTAGTATAGCTGGCCGTTCATCAGGAGTCTAGTATATTGAGACAGTAACGCCTTAGAGTCTTAGACCATTAAACAGCTGAAGCGGTTTTTTCACCCTAGATTGTTTTACACTATTTCTCCACGCAAATTCAGATGCATTTCCTTTAAATTTCTCCTTTATCTCCACCCTATTAGTGTAACTAAATTCGAATAGCCTTGACAAGCACACTCACACAAAAAAACAGCTATTTAGGAAAATCGTTGTTATGAAAATACGTTCAAATGTTTTCCCCCAGTTATATTACTATACAGTATTCTGAGATTGACAACATTTGTTGTTATGTAAAGTAAATAGTGGGTACCATAGATCTGTAATTGGTCAAGTGGATTGGTAAAATAATCATTGAGCATAAAAGGTATCTTAAATTGTAATATTAAATTAATTAATTACATGTATTACTTACAGTTGGAATAATCTAAAACAAAATTAATTTATTTTTATCACTAAGTCTTACTACCTGTTCATGTCCATACACATATATGATAACTACTCTAATGAATAGTGGTGAGGGAGGAAGTATTTTAGAGGTGCCTATATTTGCGTGGAAGGAGAGTGAGATACAAATTTAGAAGAAAAACCCCTCAGTAGACACGACTAGGATTCCAACCCCGATCACTCAGTCATCAGCAGGCCAGTCTAACACGAGAGTGAATCTTCAAACCATTCAGCCACTGAAGAAGGTTAACATTGGTATTGAATCTATGATTTCCATAAGCATGAAAAGGTGATGTTTTCTATGATATAAATAAAAAAAAAGCTTCTGAACTGGGAAATAAAAATATATAGCTTTCTGAAGAGTTATGTCCTTCGGGTGTTCGACTGGTCTCTAAGAGTATTCGTGATAGAATTAGGATTGATTTATTCCTGGGTGTCATATTTCTATCGCCATAGGTACTTGAACTTGGGAGTATTTTTTTTATTTTGTTCAAAATTTGTTCTAAAAATTATCATAGATCGTTACCATAATCTTACAAATGAACTTACACATTTAAATTACAAATTATCTTACACCTAATTTATTTGTCCTAGTCATTAAAATCAAAGCCGAGAGAGATAAAATAAATAATATTGAAGCAATGGAAGGATAATTTAAAGCCTAAAAAAGTGTGTATGATTTAAAGTTACAGTTATATATTAAAACTAAGCCCCTTATATATTAATAAACAAATAGTAATAAATTGTATGGTAAAATTATGACCATCTTAGTTAACTGAATTATATTAATTTCTTAAAATAACTAGATACCTCAAAAATTTAATGCTCTGCCTCTAATAATCAAGTTAAATTAATGATTCAACATTAATTATCTTAAAATATTAGCTCTTTTTAAATCAGGATAATTAAATTCCCTACTGATATTGTACTGATACAAAAAGTACAAAATATTAAATCCACTTACTATTAAAAAAGCTGTCAAATTATTTCAATTTTTATCTTTTACAATACAATTAGCTATAAACCAAACAATTATTTAATAAAACATCCTAAAACATATAAAACTATTTTTTCAATAAATAAACAATATAACCATCTATAAATATTAATTATATAATTTCATCAGAGCAAATATTTGTTGGCCTGGTCAACCATCTATTTGACAAGATGGTGGTAAAAATAAAAAAAGTTCTGAACCATTCATACAAAACACACCATTGCTACCATTATTTTCTTGTTTACTTTCATCAACAATCGATGTATCACCATCAAAAAAATATATCGATAAGAAAAATAAAAAATACATAGATTCTTCCATTATCACTGCATGTCTTGCCCACCGCAGTCTTTGAGATTTGATTAACCTAACAAAGTCTATTGATGAGTCCACGGTATGTAACTCATCAATATGTAACCTGTGAGATCTGATTACCATAACAATGTCTAGTGATAAGTAAAGGGTATGTACTCAATTTTGGGTTGTCTTCAGAATATGTAAGATAGATATAACATAAATGGGTAAAAAATATATTTTATTACAAACATAACATTATTACAACAATAGTAAATAGTAACAGTATCAGTCTTCTTCAAATACTTGTTTGGAATAGTAAATAACAATATAAAGAGCAGTTTGTATTATATTTTGTGAAAATAAAATTAAACATAAGGCTACCAACATTTTGGTTTCATTAAACATGTAGAGATCCACATCATTTTGTAAGAACTATTAATGAAACATAAAATAATCTCACATTTTTCGTGTTTAGAAAGTTTTATGCATAGCTTATCATTAAAATATTAACATTCCAAATAAAAGCTATTAAAGCTAACAATATTTCCTATATTATTGAAATCATAGCTTTTCACTTTGAAAAAAAAATTAGAGGATCGAATTTTAATATATTCTCACATTTGTAAAATAAAAAAAGGCTGTAATCTGTAATAAGTGGTCCTACGACCCCAAACACACTGGAATGTCAGTATCATTGCTAGCCGGATGGATTGATTAGCGTGACAATTTCACTTGTTCACAAACTCTCGCAGAAGAAAGGGTTGCATGTTGCTATTCCCCCTTCCGATCAGGCTTGGGTTATTAATTAAGTTTATAGCTCTTCCTCCAATGTGCAACATTGTAAATAATATATAAACTATAGTATAATTGGAGAAAAATAAAGTGAGCTTTTCGGGGATTCCCGTAGCAACCTTTTATTTAATTATTTTCAATGTGTTTGAAATTGTAATAATTATGAAACATTGACCTGAGAATTGTATTTGATCGTCTAGACCCAGTTTATATTATTATTAAAAACATAATATTAGTTCTGGATAATATCATAAGTAATAAATTTTTTTGATTTGGTTCACATGCTTGAAAAGCTTTATTAGCACTTGTACTTTGCTATTTAAGTATATTATTGATATCTGTAACATAATGCTCATTTTATCACTAAGGCAACAATTAACACACGCATAAAATGTGTGTAAGTGATCACACCCTCATGTGTGATTTGGTAGTTTTCATCACAGAAATTTACTTATCTAACAAAAAGGTCTAAGAACGCCTAAAAAAATTACGTAAACCTAAAAAAAATATTCAAAATTACAAAAACATAACCTATAAAAAAAGGTTTCCACAACCAAGGGATCATGAACAGAATGTATGTGTGTACGAGCATTGTTTGTGGGGTACCAAAAAAGAGATAACATGTCATCAAAATCCATACCCTGGTAAATCAAAATATAGTTTTGTTATTTGGTAGTTTTCATAATACCGTGCACATATGAAGGGTACGGGGGTTGATCCAATTTTAACTCAAATTGAGCTAGTTATTATTATTATTAGCACCGCGTCTTACTACCCGTCCGGGTTATACGCACTTACGCTAATGTGTAATGGTAGGGTGATTGTCAGATGAAATGGAGGACCTACAGTTTAACGTGGAATCCGAACCACGGTGGAGGCCTGGCATTCCTCACATTCACAAGTTGTGATTAATACACGTCTTGTCAGAGGTGAAGGAAGGGTTTGGCAATCAGATAAATCTGTGCCGGGACCGAGGATTGAACCCCGGACCCCTAGCACAGAAGTCTGACACCTTACCCCTAGACCACCAGGTCACCAAATTGAGCTAGTTGCAGTGGCGTAACAGATTAAGCTATATTTATTTTCGGGCCTCCTTTTCCCAATCATCTAACACCTTAATAAATGTTTTGAGTATTAATTAAAAGTCCTAAATAATTAATAATTTAATAATTAAACCTTGTAATGACCGTTTTAGCCTCGTCTTTGTGTTGAGAACTTCATCCTCCGTTAGTCAGTTTGACTGCATGAAGATAACAAAAACTCTTAGCTATTTAAAACCGAGTGAAATAATTGAAATAATGCTATATAGCTTAGTTATAATCCACAACACTTTATGATAAACATATTCAACTATATAAACTGTCAATAATCATGAAATAAGTTATTTGATTACAAATATTTCCACCAAATTTATAGTAATTCAAAGTTCCCTTTCGCGGGCCCCCTTATATCAACGCCATCCCCCCCTTACTCCCCCCTCCCCACACTGCAGGTCTTTTGGGCCTGAGGTTACGCCACTGAGTTAATGCTACCATCTGTTAGACAATCATGAGACCTTTCTAGATCACTTTAGATTATGGTTAAAAGAGTTTTCTGTAATATCTATTTATATTTTTGTTTTTAATATTTTCCAAGGTCCTTATGAGGTTTGAGATATTAAAGTCTTGTCTTGGAAAACCTGTGCAGTGCGATTTTCCTCCTTTTCCTCTTGTACCCTTCATATTAAAAAGTTTAACATATGACTACCTAAAGTAGTTTTCACACCACCACATATTCACCTCTATGGTCGCTTAATGCCTCTTAACCTTTTCATCGAGGACTCCTCAGTATCAGAGAATCTGACGGGGTGACGATTATTACCGCCCTCGGACTTTGTCTTCTTAAGGGTTCTTGCTCGCTCACTATTAGTTTTCAACCCCTTCTTATTGTGATTACTGACTCGTAAAGGTATTTTAACCGGTCGTACCATGCTACTGTAAGCCTTCGTATCATCGCCCCCTCCGCCGTAGCTGTTTCCACTATGGAAGGCTCCAGAGTCATCCTCTTCGTCGCCATAACTTGAATGACTGCCTCCAACAGAATGACCTGCCCCACTCTTTAGGCCATGGTTGCTTCCTCCATAGCTACTGAATGATGTGTGATCACCGTTGCTGCTCACACCTTTCCACCCATGGATACTGTCTCCGTAACCACTCGATGAGTGACCTCTGGTACTTTCCAAGCCCTTTAAATCATGGACCCCGCTAAGAGACTGACTGCTGAAGCTGTCAATATCTTTGCTTGTACCACTTGAAACGATATGACCTGTACCAAAACCTAAACTTGGAAAATGGTGAGAGCTGCCACTGTGTTCACTTCCGGCTCCGAAACTGGAGGAGTGTCCACTTCCTTCTCCAAAACTTGAATGTCCCACACTCCACTCCCTAAAACCGTTTGGAGTGTCCACTTCCTTCTCCAAAACTTGAATGTCCACCTCCACTCCCAAAACTGGAGTGTCCACTTCCTTCTCCAAAACTTGAATGTCCCCTTCCACTCCCAAAACTGGAGTGTCCACTTCCTTCTCCAAAACTTGAATGTCCGCCTCCACTTCCAAAACTGGAGTGCTCACTTCCTTCTCCAAAACTTGAATGCTCCCCTCCACTCCCAAAACTAGAATAGCCTCCCCCGATCCCAAACACAGAATGATCACCTCCACTTCCGTATCCAGCTATCTCGTGATGTTCGCCTCCAAAACCACCCCCAATGCTTCCCCCAGAAATTGAAGTTTTACCGCCAAGTACATCACCCCCGATGCCATGGAAAGAATGGCTGGGGAAACGGTACCCTTTCCCTAATCCTCTAGCACCCCCTCCAATAAAACTGTGACCGAAATCTCTCAAGTCGTGTCCAGAATGGCTAAATCTTTCCCGAATTGAAAACCGCCCCCTAGACCCTTTCCCCCCTCTCCCAGCAACTCGTGCCCGCTGGAGTGGTGAATACCCAAGATACGTCCTTCAGGGAAATGACCGCTACCCCCTTTATCGAAACCCAAGCTCGCCCAGTCCTTCCCGCCGTGTGAGTATCCTTCTAGCGTTCCTCCGAAACCACCACCGAAGCCCTCCTTTACGGGAGAGCCGTTGAACAGAGAACCTCCAAGTCCGTGCGTCTTGTCGAAATGGAACCCTCCACTTAGGCCACCCCCTTACTACTCTTATGTTCTTTCTTCACCACCTTCGTGTGATGGTGGTGGACGTGTTTCACCTTTTGTGGTACGTGGATGATAATTTTCTTCCTGAAAATGTGACAAAAAGAACAGTCAACACAAACATACAACGTCACAGGTGTTTGCAGACTTGATATTGGACCTCTTGACCCCACGAAAGAGCTTGATACAATCTGTATTAAATAGAAAGGAAATTGTCAACAGTTATCAAAGTTTTTTTTTAGCACCGCGTCTTATTACCCGTTCGGTTTATACTCCTATGTACTAATCACGCTAATGATCTAGGAGTGCTAAAGATCGAATTAGAAGAAGTGTACCCGTATATGCATATGGAGATAGTGGGAGACCATTTGGTAAAAAAACCACCTTTATTACACCCAATCGGGATCAAACTCCGATCTTATCGTTATCGGCTATCTAATCTATTGAGTGACACCTTAAATTATGAAGCCATCGAAGCGGGAGTTTTAAAATTTACTAAAACAATTTTTATATATATTCATACTTCATGTCATGTGATCTGCAGCTGTTACTTTTGATGGATCTTATCAATATCTATAAAATAAAATGTTGACTGCAAGCCAAAAAAAATTTTTTTATTATTATTATTATTCTGGACGTTCTTCCTACCAGAACTGCATATCCATCAATCAATAATAACATGCCAATCACTCAAAAACAAACAGTCGGGTCAAATAAAACTCGGCATTCATATTGTATAACAAAACCTATAAGTATTATAAAGTTTAAAAAATAGTTACAGTCTGGATTGAGGGTTTATATTGTATTTCTAGGAAATTTCACACCAAAATTTGAGGGTTTTGTGGGGTCCCTTTATAGGTTTGGGCTAGAAGGTGGTAGACCCCCCACCCACATTCCCCCTACCTTGTGTGTGTGTCTGTCTGTGTCTGTTTGTGTGTTGTGTGTGTGTGTGTGTGTGTGTGTGTGTGTGTGTGTGTGTGTGTATGTACAATATTCAACACTCATATAACATAGTTAAACACAAAAGTTTGGAACTTATATTTATATATTTTTTATTACTTATGGAAAGGCACTTCGAGTCTATCCAAAATTTATAATAATCACTCTAAGTACCAATAATGAATAAGGTGAGTTCTAAACAAATGTACCAGCATTTGCATGAAAACAGTATATAAAAACACTGATAGAAGCCTTCACCCAGTAAACCTAACAGAAAGTCAAATCTTAAGATGAACCAAGAGTGCAATGCTAATTTAGCACCTTAGAGCATTTGGCCACCAGTGCACCGTTTACATGTGTGTGTGTAATTCAATATTCCAAAATATAAAAGGGAATCAGTGTATCCAACTGAATAAAGGACACTGGATTTCATCAACGATGAAGTCCATATCATTGGGCACGCAGATTAATGCTGGTTTGCCGTTGGTGGGTTCGAACTACGTACTAGGGTGTGTTTTTTCTCCACAAAATAGGTTTCAACACAAATTCAAGGAGCATTTTCTCTAAATGTCACCTTCCTCGTTCCCACAACATTAGCTTAATTAATATTTAGGATGGGCCGGAAACAATTAGGTGATCTATTCTGAGGAAAGTGATGGACAACGTGCTGAGGTTTGCTTGACGTCCTGTGGAGATCACCTGAGTGACATTATCTTCTAAAATTGAAAAAGAATAGTATGTCATTTGTTTTTATTTAGCTAGTGAATATTTACTTTTCAACTAAAGTGTTAATTTTCAAGTTATTAATCTTACAAATTATTTCAGCCCCACTCTGTATATTCGGTATAGCACGAAAGTGTAATGTAGACTACTTTAGCGAGGTTGTAACAATAGAATTCCATTTCTCTCGAAACGAGCTCACAAGATGATACAGATAGTTGACGTGAACATTAAAGATTATTAGACGTTGTGGAAGAACCTGAAAGACCGCAAACATTGTAGATGGCAGGTGAGGAACAAAGTTAAAATGCCTGATGGGGACAGAATAAATATAATAGATATAATGGACCCTTGAATCCTCTAGTATTCATGGGATTCAAAAGATAAAAATCTCAAATAAAATAATTTATGAAGACCTTGACCTTCAAATAAGTATTTTACTCAGTTGGTTAAAGGAACTAGATATACGTGTATGGTTGGGAGGGTAACAAAATCACAAAAATAAGGACAAAATTGTGTTAGCATAATTAATTTACTATAAAAGTGTTATCTTGGTTTTTTATGACGTAATAAACTTTACAAACAAAATATCATTTGTCGGTGACACAAAGGCTTAAACAAATTTTTTCTTTACTTTATCTCGCCCCCTTGGAGACAAAGTATTGTGATCGTCAAAAAAAATCTAACTCGATATTTGGATAGATGTCGACGTTTAATGACTCTCTGAAACAAACAAAAAAAGTTGTTTTTGCATTGCCATCTGTATGTATGTCTATATGTCTGTACCTCGGGCTAGAACCTAAACTATTTTACAGATTGGGCTAAAATTTGGTATCTGGGGTTTTCATATGGTTCCCCCGAAGGATTTTTGGAATTAGATATCCAAACCTAAAACTAAGGGTAGTACTGAGGGGCAAAAATAGACTAAATCGATTTTCTTAAAATTAGGTCTAACGATTTTGGTTAAATTTTATATCTGGACATTGTTTATCATAATAAATAAGATGGCAGTTCTCATTTTCTCATGAAAATGACTTTGAGGATAATTTACATGTGGGAAATGTTTCCAATTTTCATCATTTCTCCGCAACTATTTGAGATATAAATTAACTTATCATTGTAAAATCGTTGTACTATTAACGATAAAAATCTTGTATTTGAAATATATTTATATAAAACCGATCATTTCTGAGTTATGGGTAAATATATATACTTTTTAATTTAGTTCTTTGAAAATAAATTTGATTCTTATACTTGGTGGATAAAAATGTTTCTCTTTGCTCAATTTTTCTGTAACAATGTTCCTAGTTCCTAATGCCATGGAGTAAGTAATTAACAGTGTATAGTATTTAATTTATGATCTTTTGTGTAGTGTTTCTTCAACAAAATATAGAGCTATTATTTCGTTTCACAAATCTTACGAGTGTTTAGTAAATGTATATTTTAAGAGAAAAAAGAGAAAAAATTGTACCATTTATTTAAATTTACTTTTAAATATTTTCACTTTAACTAAAACTATACATTTTTAAAGATTCGAGAATATGGATTTGCATTTGAGATTTGAAAGCAAATTTAAGATTTGAATTCGAGTTTCGGATTCGAGAAATATAGGATTCTACCCATCTATAGTTAAATATTACTTACTTGGAATGTTCACCCGCATCACTGCTAATAATTATCGCCAGCAGAGTCGCCAACACCAAGGTCTAGAAAAAAAAAATAACAACACGTCTTATTAACGTTTTGAGAAATTATCAATTAAATGGTACACAGGGAATAGGGGGAAAGTCAAATTTAAAGTCAAAATGATTTAGTGCTGCCATCTGTTAGACAATCGTGAGAACTTTATAATTAACTTTAGATTATTGTTAAAAGAGGATTCTGCCATATTTAAATTATTAAAATAAGTATTTGCTCGGGTCCTTATAGGCTATGAGTTTGTTGTCCTGGAAAATGTGTGTAGTGGGACATTCCCCCTATTTCTTCCTAAATAATTATTATATTCTTAGTATTAATTATTTTCAAAAGGTTGGCATTGGTTACTCTCAGCCAATATTTGCAATTAAGAACCAGCTATCTGTCATTTACGACCTCTCCTACCGTAAATAGGGTGGGGGTTATGAAAGGCTGAGCAAAGGAAACAAGTCTGCCAACTTCACATCCTATTTCCCTTTCAGAATACGATGATTTAATATAGAATCTACCTCTTTGGTCTCATCGCTAATGATCCGAGACACTTTACACAGATCAAAATATTCAAACAAATGGTTACAAAATAGAACATGATTTATTTTTTACTATAAGTATTTTACGTATTCGTTCTGAACTGACCAATTATATCAGCACACGACTTATAAACTAACTTAAATCTATAACAGACACTCCATCAAGCCTAAAGGCCGTTAGTTCGTTGCTGTGAGAGGGAAAACCCACATTTTACAAGCGATAGAATGTTCGGTCAAGCCAGGTTTCAAACCCTGGACGCTTTGCTAAGTAGATATACACGTTACCGACTGAGATAATGTTTCAAGATATGTTATACCAGAGTGGGTTAATAGTGAACGTTGGTTAAGGGCAATGTTTTTTGCAGTTCTTATAGAAAAACATTTTTTAGTTGAGATAAATCTAATATTGCTCAAGTACAAACATAAAGTTTAATTTTCATCACATTTAATGACAGCTTTTCCTCTTCATTTAAAAAATCTGTCATCTAATGCCGCTATATTCATGACAGATATTCAACAACTGTTCAACTGTTGAGGTCACCATGTAAAGGAAATTAAACTCTCATGTTCTTACTAGAGCAATATTAGATTTATTGATTTTTGCAGAAAAAAAAATATATTTTCTAAAAAAACTGCAAAAACACTTACCTTTTCTTGCATCCCCTTTCATCTCGCCTTAAATGTGGTTTAAGATATTCTGACTATTTTACTTAAATCACATCAAATAAAACTTAAAACTACATCTCATACATTAGTATTATATTTACTTCATACGGTAAAAAATAACGATTTCTTTCATTTGCTTTATAAAATATTTAACTTCTTATTCTAATTAGAAATTTATTAATATTATATTATTTTTTTTAGTTGTGGTATTTATAGGATTATACACTATTTTCATTAAACTTTAACACGGATATACATTTGATTTAAAATTCAAGCCCAATATTATTGCAAAAGTAGTTTTTATAAACAAATTTTTACCACCTGTTTATTACGTACCTGTACTTAAAGACTGAATTAATTTAATTATTCCAGTACCAACTATATTCAACATAATCTCTATTTTACTTTAATTTGGATGCAAACATATAGTTAACATTTTTATAAACCTAGACCAAATAAGAGTGTTAATCATATAAAAAATAATTGGTACGGGACTCCAAACGTATTTTCTCCCTCAATTGTTTAAAAATGGAGATATTTACTCAAAAATCTTAAAATATGTGAAACGAAATAATATACACTAGCAAACCCGAGCTATTTTTGACATTTTATAAGGGGTGCACGTCCTATGGTTATCGTATTGCTATTAAATTCCTCACTTATAAATTTAGACCAATAAAAAGGTAAATATTGACTATTGATAATAGAGATAAATAATTATTGCTGTACAAAATTTTCTCCTAAGAGGTTAAAGGAAAAAGAATATAAATTTTAAAAGACCTACTTATATTTAATTACTCTATGGTAACATAGAATGATTGCGTTAAAACTTAAGTTTTATCTCTTTACAACTAAAGATTACAAAATTGTGTTAATATATTTGCCAATATCTCAGAAATTATGAGTTTTATAAAGATATATCTCATATGCAAGTTTTTTATTTTTAATAGTACTACAATTTTGCAATGATAAGTTAATTAGTATCTCAAATAGTTACGATGATACGGAAGTTTCCACTTCTGTAAAGTACCCTAAAAGTCATTTTCATAGGAAAATGAAAATATCCATTTGGTTTGTAATCTTAATCAATGCCTAGATACGAATTTTAATCAAAATAGTTGGAGCCAATTTTAAGAAAATGGATTTTTTCACTTTTCGACCATTATTAAACTACTCTTAATTTTAGGGTTAAACAGACACATAGACAGACGGCATTGCAAAAACCACTTTTTAGGGTCATGAAACGTTGACATAAATCAACATCTCGGGTTAGAATTTTACGATCGCAATACTAGACCTTAAGGATTCGAAAAGTTAAAAAATACATATATTTGCGTTTAGCTTGAAAATTATTGGTTTTATAAAAATATGCTTCAATAAAATATTTGTATTATAAATAGACCTACATATTTTCAAGGATAAGTAAGTTCATATCTCAAATATTTTCGCAGATGTGATAAAAAAATTAGAATTACGTATCAGACCGGAGGCCTTAAAGTTATTTTGCCGAAAAAATTAGAGTATCAATTTTGATCAATGGTTATAAATGAGATTTAATAAAAATTGTTAAAACCAATTTTGAGAAAATCATTTTTTTTTCTTTTTGCCCTTCAATAAACTACCCTTAATTTTAGGGTTAGGTATCCAATTTAAAAATTCCCTCGGGACAACCCTATGAAAACCCTTTAAGGCAAGTTTTAGCCCGATCTGTAAAATAGTTTAGGCTCTAGTTCGAGGTACAGACAAACGAAAATTCAAAAAACTCTTTTTTGGATTCGGGGGGTTATGAAATGTCAAGATTCATCAAAATCTCGAGTTCGATTTTTTGACGAACACAATACTTTTTCTACCAGTAGGATGGTGAGAAATTAAAAAGTAACTGTTATTATTTAATGATTTTAGATAAAGTTTCAAAGTTATATTTGCCCCTAAGTGGCAGATAATATGCTACACAATTAGGAAATTAGTTACAAATTACAAGAAATTAATTACTATGGCTTATAAGGAAAATAAAGTTTTTTACACATTAGTAATACAAGGCTGAGTGATTTGTTTGATTTGTTAGTAAAACAAACCCACTTCAGTGATCACATGGTCTAAGGCGCTACTCTCACAGTAGACTAGACTGTCAATGACGGGGAAATAGAGGTTCAAATCTCAGATGGGTATACTGAAGGAAGTTTTCTCAAAATTATTTTTCACTCTCTCTTCATTCAAATGCTGGTACACTTACTCTAAATATAACCTTCCAAAACCATCAGCGTAGTTAGTAAATAAGCGTATAGCCCGAAAAGTTATTAAGACACGTTGCTAAAAAAAATTATCACCACGTCTTGCTACCCTTTCTAGCTGTACCAACTTGTACTAAATTCGCTAATAGGGTAGGTATGTGGGAATTGGTGGTATTTAGAGGAAATGTGACCCCATCTGTGTGGAAAGAGAGTGAAGAACCTTTTAAGGAAAAATATCTCATCATGCCCAGCTTAGATTCGAACCCCGATCTCACCGTAATCGGTGGTCAAGAATATTGCGAGGGTGATGCCTTAGATCACTCGACCACTGATGTGAGTGTTGAACCTGTGATGAGAAGAATATGAGAAAGTAAGTTCCGCTCTCTTGACCATATAGTATTTTTCTGTGCTGATAATTATATAAAACACATTTGTAACGAGTGTTGAATCCTAGTAATATAACTGTTATGCAATATCTTATTTGCAGAAGACCAAACCACCTCGGTGGACATGAGGACAAAACGTCAGGTTCGTTTAGTCTGGCTTGCTATTGACGGAGAGGTTCGGAGTTAGAATCCCGTCAGGCTGTATGTAGGGAGGGTGATATCATTATTTCCTAAATGACTTCCCATATCTCCTCCGCGTATATTCGGCTACATTTTCTCAAAATTCCAAAAAATAAGTATCAAATAATTAATGTTATGGGGAAAGGGATTTTTTTAAATAACTTAGTTACTAAAGAAAATTAATGATCAAGATTTTATAAAGATACTAGCGGACCTGACAGACGTTGTCCTGCCCGAACGTTGGCTTTTCGTTTGGGTGGCATAATTGAAGGTTTTAACAGTCAATTATTAATATTATATTCATTATTATACATATTGGGGGGTGGGGGGTGAAACTTTGAGGTTACATGTTCTGATATGCAAAAAATCTAAAAAAAATAAAAAACACCCAAAAAAGGTTTCCCTGAAAAAAAAATCCTAGAACCCTATTGCAGCGCCACTTACTGGGTCCAATTATGAATCTAAACCATCCACGGACCCACTCAAACAAACACAAAAAAAAAATCATCCAAATCGGTCCAGCCGTTTAGGAGGAGTTCAGTGACATACACACGTACAGAAGAATTATATATATTAAGATTAGTTACAAATTAAGTAATAATATCAGAAAATAGAATTTTTTTGATTCACACAGGTAATTTTATAACGAAAGCATTATAACAAATGTCCAAACATTTAGTTACGATTCATATTTTCTACAACAACTTAAAAATAAATGTAGTAAAATAAAACCTCCTATGCTTACCTTGTTTTATAAGATCTGGATTCGAATTAGAGATTCAGGATTCGTAGATAGAATCAAGATTTGGATTATTAAATTAGTGGATACGACACATTTAATATATTAATATATACAGAGTGTCCCGTAACATCTGTAACCCATTTCAGTGGTTGACAGGAGACCCAAAAACGATGAAAATAGTTAATATAAACATATGTCCCATTTGAACTTGTTTACTAGTTATAGTCATGTTTGTACTCCAGTAATATGGAGCTGCTTAACATTATAGGAGGAAGTGCTCAAAATGGCGACCTTCAGCCTAAATGCAGGCCTGCAGTCGTCGTGTCGTAGAATGCCGCATTCTTTCAAAAACACCAGGTGTGTGGAATAACCGGTAATCAAGGCCGTAGTCAGGGGGGGTTTTCGGGGTTCAAACCCCCCCCCCTGAAATTTCTGAACAAAATATATATGGCTTTATTTATGGTTCAAACAATATCAAAATTAAGGTACAAGTACAAATTATGGGGCTGTGTTACCATAAAAATCACTTCAGAGAGCTTCCAGAGGTGTTTAATTATTTAGAATTTTTTCTAGCCTTCGGCAGTTATGGTGTTATGTTGTAGTAAAAAAAAATTCAGATAGCTTCTAGAGGTGTTTAATATTTATAATTTTTCCTTAACTTCAACAGCTATGCTACTATAAAAAAAATTTTTTAGAGAACATCTAGAGGTGTTTAAATATATAGAATTTTTTTAGCCTCCGGCAGTTAGGGGGTCATGTTACCATAAAAATACTTTAAAGAGCTTCTAGAGTTGTTTAGATATAGAGATTTTTCCTATAGCCTCCGGCATTTATGGGGTTATGGTACCAATAAAAAAGCACTTAAGAGAGCTTCTAGATCTGTTTAATAATTAGAATTTGTCATAGCCTCCGATAGTTGGGGGTAGTGTTGCCATAAAAAACACTTCAGATAGCTTCTAGAACAGTTTTTTATTTATAATTTTTTCTAGCCTCCATCAATTGGGGGATGGTCCCACCAAACCCCCCCTGAAATTATTGGCTGGCTACGGCC
This sequence comes from Timema podura, assembly GCA_033556935.1. Lineage (NCBI taxonomy): Eukaryota > Metazoa > Arthropoda > Insecta > Phasmatodea > Timematidae > Timema > Timema podura. The sequence continues at coordinate 39,906,630 of JAVRXN010000007.1, read as the reverse complement.
TTGCCAGTAATAACCCATAGAACATCCATAGTCAACAGACCGAGAGCGATCGAGAATGGTTTACAAACAGTTTATTGGAATCACTTTGCTGTAGCCCAGAAACAAGGACAAATAGAACATGTGTTTGTATAAACTTATTTCCTTTCTTTTTATGTCTTTTGTACACCGCTTAGATGGCTCACATATGTTATGTGGTTCCCTGTATAGTGATAGATATAAAGTGAGATATATAGAGAGCTTAAATGATAAGATCGGTTATTTAGAAAATATAAGTTTTCCTAATTACTGGCTATCCTGTAATAGAGTGTAATTTTCATAGGAAAGGCCTCGTCTGTCAACTAGAAAAGTTACTAGATTTACTTTCACTTATTAATAAGTGAATTCATGTGATCTACAGTTGTTACTTTTGAGAATATTATCAATAACTACAACTCGCTCCGATGACCACGTGGTCTAACGCGCTACTCTCGTGTTGAGCTAGACTGCCGAAGACGAGGAGGTCGAGGTTCAATCCCAATCGGGTGCAGTGAGGGTGGTTTTCCCTAGATGGTTTTCCACTCTCCTTCCATGCAAGTTTGTGTGCACTTCCTCTCAACTAAACCTTCCTCATCTCTAACATTATTAGTGTGATCAATACATAGAAATATAACCCGAACGGGTAGTAATATGCGGTGCTCATGAAAGAAAGAAGAACCAATACCTATAAAATAACAATAGTAATAGCCCATTGGTATACATTTTGACCGTATAAAAGAATATAAGTATTTTATAAAAGGCTTTTAACATGAAAATTGGACTGTACATATGTTTCTTAAATATAATATCTGGGCATTTTTGTTCAACTTACCGTTTGAAAAATAGCTATCATGTTTTGGTAGCCAGGCCAGCTAGTTAAAACAGACGACGAAAGCCTCTTAAATGAACTAGGACTTGAAGAACTAACTAGCTGTTACAAAATGACAGGACACACTGATATCTAACTAAAGTGGTCTCCTATTTATATCCAAATCTCTCGTTCTTTGTTGTCACCGTGTTTGATTTACCAAGCGCGACCATATTTCTCTATCTCATACATAAGGCCCATTTTCCCCACACGCGATCATGGTAAAGCGAGACTAAGGAACACCTAGTTTCCAATGTGTACAAAACGTTCCGGTGGTGGTCACATACAATTCGTTAACTACGCGAAAACACATGTTTTAAAGCCAAATTATGAAGTATGTTTCTGACGCCTCGTATTAGTCGTTAGCGTGTATGTGCCTACTGTGTGTGGTAGAAGTCCCGGGCTCGATTCCCAGCATGGTGTAGAAATGTAAAGTTGGTGAAATATGGGTTTTATCTTTCACAATGAGGGATTAACAACTGGGGTCTGGGTGTTGTGTCTGTACTAGGTTTAGGATGAGAGTGTAAAGCGTGAGAAAAGGGCAGATTTTTTGCAGATTTTATGTTAAAACATTTCTGACAAAATATTTTTGGCCAAAATAAATAAAATAGTTCTTTAATAGAAAGTTACGATTAAGCTGCTTTGCGTGGTGATATTATTTGAAGTATTTAACGTGTAACTTTCTGAACCGACTGATTATATCAGTTATATAATTTATATGCACGTCTATGACGGAAGAGGTATTTTCATATACCTTCCAGGCAGTGGCGCAGGAACTAGGGGGTACGGGGGTAAATTTTACCCCCCCAAAAATTGAGGGAGGTAAAAAGTATCATTTTTACCCTCCCCCCCCCCCAAAAAAAAATAATATAGTAAAACTTTTAGATAATGTAAACATCTTATTGAGGCAAGATACAATGTTAACACTATGTTAACATAGTAAAAATAAAATGTGCTTGGAGCATACACTGAAGAGATTTTGAAAACTCTGACAGTCTTACCAGCTACATCAGCTACTGCAGAAAGAAGTTTTTCAATGCTTGGATGCATTAAAAACTAGCTTTGCTCCACGATGAGGCAATGTAGACTAAATCACCTGAGAGGCTCAACAAAATTGAAATTGCAAAACTGGTTAGTAGTTGTATAGCTAGTAAAAAATATAGGGCAAAGGTCTATAGAAATCTACTTTAATTTTCAGTGTTTCATAATTTTTAGTTGAGCTGCATCATATAACACTTCTCTTAATATGTTTTGTGTGTATTAATTCTAATGTTTGAAATAACTAAAATAAATGAGAAAAATGCACAGTGGAACCATTAAATAAGGTATCTCTCGTTATACGTGATATCACGTTACGCGTTTTCGCTATAACACGATTGAAAGAAATACAAAAATATTGCATGGTCAGCTGGAGTTTCGCAGTCATCCTGTGCTGTGGTGGTGTGACCTTGTGTACACACATTCCAGTGAAAGCGTTGATCTTTACTGTACAGTTTGGTGTTAGGGGGGTGGTATTGACAACATTGGATATGCATGGGCAGAAGTTAAACAGTATTGTATGAAGGGAGTTTGGAAAAATGTTTGGCCTGAAGTTTCTGATCCTAATGATTTTTATCCTGACCACGAACTTTCCAATTCAAGACATGACATAGTTGACATAGCAAGATGTTGGATTTGGAGACATAGATAAGGCAAATTTGGATCAATTGTTCCAATCCCACTCAACAAAACTCACCAATGAAGATCTTCAAGTAATGAAGAACGGCATGAAGAGGAAGAGCCTCATGTTGTTGAGCCTATCAAACAACTTTCAACAAAACAATTTGCTGATTTATTTAAGCACATTGACAGTGCAATTAGAATCATTGAAGAGAATGACCCTAACATGGATAGAAGCACCAAAGTTGCCAGAGAGATCCAGAGTTCTATGGCTTGCCACAAATAACTCTATAGAGAGAGGGAATATGCTGCCCGTCAGTTGAGTCTTACCATTTCATCAAATAAATTGAAAATCGTCAGTCTAAACACCCGGGGCCTTCACAACAGCAAAAGCTTACCATTCCAGGTCCTTCAAGAGAGCAATAGTCTACCATCCCAGGGCCTTCAAGAAAGCAAGAGCCTACCATCAAAAGGCATTCAAAAGAGCAAGATCTTACGATTCCAGGACCTTCAAGAAAGCAGGAGTGTATCGTCCAAGGGTATTTCGAAGAACTAAAGCCTACCATCCAAGGGCCTTCAAGAAAGCAAAATCCTACCGTCCCAGGGCCGTCAAGAGAGCAAGAGCTTACCGTACAAGGGCCGTCAAGAGAGCAAGAGCTTACCGTCCAAGGGCCGCCAAGAGAACAAGAGCTTACCTTCAAGGGCCTTCAAGAGAGCAAGAGCTTACCGTCTAAGGGCCTTCAAGACAGCAAGAGTCTACCATCCCAGGGCCTTCAAGAGATTAAGAGTCTACCGTCCCAGGACCTTCAAGAGAGCAAGAGCTTACCGTCCAAGGGCCGTCAAGAGAGCAAGAGCTTACCGTCTAGGGGCCGTCAAGAGAACAAGAGCTTGCCGTCCAAGGACCTTCAAGAGAGCAAGAGCGTACCGTCTAAGGGCCTTCAAGAGAGCAAGATTCTACCGTCCCAGCGCCTTCAAGAGATCAAGAGCTTACCGTCCCAAGACCTTCAAGAGATGAAGAGCTAGCTTCCCGTCCAAGCGCCGTCAAGAGAGCAAGAGCCTACCGTCAAGAGCAAGATAGTGATAAACCAAATTTGCCAAATCCAGTTATTTTATCATGCGATTGAAGATTAACAGTAAGTGTACCTGTAGCATTGTATTAATTAGATACATTGTGTTTGTTTACAAATTTCAGGGGATTAAAGATTGACAATAGGTGTAGGCTACCTAATGCATTGTACTAGTTATATAAATTTAAAAAATGGCATTCATTTCCAAGTTTTAGGTTTTTATTTCCTTTGGAGTAATCCCTATATCACTCATGTTAAAATCATTTCACTCGCGTTTTCGTGTTACGCGATTATGTATCAGAACCAATCACTCGTGTAGTGTGAGGGACAGCTGTATTACATTTTCTTGTTCTTTTTTTAATCTCAAAAATATTATCCCCTATAAGAGCACAGGGTTATTTTTACCCCCCCCCCCCCAAATAAAAACGTTCCTGCGCCACTGCTTCCAGGGTTCTTTCTTTAACATGCCACAATCGACGTGGGACCGATGGCTTTACTTCCGCTCCGAAGGAGGTTGTGTTACGAATTTGTATCACACAAGAAAAATCCAACGACAACGGCTGGGTTTAAACCCACGTCTATCAGGTCCTGAGGCGAGTACTCTACCCCAAGACCACCTCGGTCGACAATTTTACATCAGCATTACTATTATTATTATTATTATTAGCACCGCGTCTTACCACCCGTTCGGGTTATACGCACTTACGCTAATGTGTAATTGTAGGGTGATTGCAAGATGAAATGGAGGACCTACCAGTTTAACGTGGAATCCGAACCACGGTGGAGGCCTAGCATTACCAGCTTTTGAATATCTGTCAAGGATGTCCTAGAATCAAATGACTACTTTTTCTCTTCATTTAAAAAGTGTATCTTCTAATACCGTTATACACATGACAGATATTCAAGAATTGTTGATATCACCATGTGAAGAAAATTAAACTCTTATATTTCTACTGACGCAATATTTGAATTATTTTGGACAAAAGAACGTTCTGATACAAACACTTCTTTTTCTCACGTCCCCTTAAGTTAGCTAGGTAGAGGAGGCTGGAAGCCACACGTGGACCTTTTGGTACAGATTCCAGCAAAGAGTTGCTGTCACACAGCTTGTAAGACTATACGATAGTAATAATCAAGAATGTATTCATGTACAGTACCATACGTTTAACCTGAATAGTAGCAAGTTTACCTTACATGGTTCCACTACATAGCTGTAGCTCAGTGATTCTTAACCTTTTATTACTCGCGGCCCCCTAAACATCCTAAAATATTTTCACGGCCCCTTAGTTTTTACTAACATATTAATCCTTAAAATTTATTCTAAAATAGTGGCTTTATTTACTGGCTATAATTACAAACAAATAAAAAATATAAATTAATTTAGCTAAATGTATTTAATGTGACCTCTGCTGTTGTTGACCACTTTCTACTAATTTGTCTATTCTTGTTCCGATTATATTACCTAATGCTATTCGCATGCAGGAGTCGATTTGGAGTCGATTTCGCTGCTTCGTTTTAATATTTACCATTGTGGAAAGTCCCTTTTCACATAAATAAGTAGGAATAAAGCGCAGCAAATTTTGAATGGAGGTGGTAAACATATGGGGGGGTTATTTGTACTAACCGTGATTTCTATTATACGTGATTCCCCTACCCTCCACTACCCTGGAAAATCGAGAATCTACATACTTACGATCCAGTGGCGTATTCTCTGGGTATGCTAGTCCTGCGCCGCATACCCATGATTATCTGGACTAGTTTCTAATTTCAATGTTGTTTGTGCAAACTGTGTAAATAGTAATGTTTAAATTGTGAATAAATGTACATGTATAAAGTATCTATATATTACTAATTTTTAAACTAATATTTGTTTATAATTCAAGAATTTTGTGTTTTAAGTAATTATTCCTCCAAAAGGGTCTTCTAACTACCCAACTTATGAAGCTCATGCAGGCAAAGCTAGAGAAGTTCTAATGACCTTGACCAATGTCTATGGGATTGCAACACTCCCCCTTGCCCTCAAACATTGGCCAATGAACTAGGGTGTTTACAACCCAGGGCTTGCTGAATACTTGCAAGCAAAACAGTGTGCCAACTGTTGAACAAATATTCAAGAATCAAGACCACAATGATTATTTACTAGGCTAGTATAGCTCAAATAAATTAAATAAATGCAAATAATATTGGTAAATAATCGTATAAACTCTTTAAGCTATTCAATAATTAAATGCATATTTGACTATGATAATAAATTCTGGGCACATGTACCATCATGTATTTGGCAAGCATATTTACCACCATTTTAGAGTATACACGGGTTAATTAGGGGTGGGAGGGTGGGGAATAGTGTTGCCAGGTCCGGTATGCTAAATTTCGGGACGGAAGATAAAAAAAAATCGGGATATTGGTTTTCAATTCGGGACAACTAAAAAAACTAGGTTTTTAAAATCGACATTTTTATAGCAATAATTTTTATTATTAGGTTGCAAGAGATCACATCATATCACAGAAAATCTAAATAATCAACAAAAAACTTAAAACTAATTATTTATTTTTACTATAAAATAATTACTTTTTATTAAAAATATATTTTTTTGTTAGATTTCACTGCTTTTAAAAGTTCTTTATTTTTAATTGCGTGGTTATAAAATTCACTATATAACAATTTGAAGTTGGTTTTTATTTGTATCTCTGCTTTTACATGCTCGAGAGATAATCGGTTTCGTCTGTCGGACCAAACAATATTTGCTTGAGAAAATATCGTTTCTGTTCCAGTATTTGAAACCGGTATGGATGCCATGAAAGCAAATATTTTTTGCAGATTGGGAAGATCTTGATTTTCAAATAAATGGTGCCATTTGTGTACGGGTTTAAGTCTTTGTTCTTCACAGCTGCCTTCAATATTTCTTTGACGTTATAAATTTCCTCATAAAGCGCGTCCATTTCAAAAAACAAGCCAATATTAAGTTTTTCGATTATATTGACTATGCGTAGGTTAATCTATCGTCTTGTAGAGATAGTGACTTAAACAAATTCAATTTGTTTTCATTGAATTCGTACCGTGTCTCTATATATTTCAGAACATTTTTGTACCAATCACAACAGGCTGTTTTTATCATTGAGGAAGTTTCAAAGAGCAACTTTTTAATTAAATTGCCGCAAATGAAGTCCAAACATTCGTCGTCTATTCTTTGCTTCAATTTGTTAGTAAGCTTGACCATTATTTCATAACCTTCAAAACAGAGCAATGATTCATTTTCTAGGCTCATTACATCATCATGTGGGATATTTAATGCGTTTTGATAAAAAGCAAAGTAATGTTATGTTTTGCTACTATTAAAGAAGTTCCAGAGTGCAGATGGACACTCGTCTTCACCCATAGTTATAAAGTAATCCTTTAATATATTGTACGATTTCAAGACACGTTCTACAGCTGGGAGGAGTGATAGCCATCGGGTTTTTATGTGTCGTAAGACTGGAGCAAATTCAGATTAATGAATTTCATAAAGAATGTTTTAAAGCTTGTTCTCTTTTCGCATAGTATGAGAAATGACTATGCAGATTCACAATAAATTTCTCCAAATCAAATTTACATAAGCCTAAAGCATATTTTACACTATTGTGCAAAATATGTGCAGGACATCCAACTGGTATAATGCTGTTATTATCTTTGTGCAGCAACTAAAAAACTGAATTGTGGTGGCCAAAATTCACGTTTGCATTGTCAGCACAAAAACTGTACCAAGGTACAAGCTAAAATACAATTATAATATGGCATAATGTTAACGTAATTATTGAAATCAACAATGGAACCGCTGAAACAAATAACATAATATACAAACTTACCATCAAGTCGTAAGTTTCTGGCTATCTATCGATAACTTTGCGCAAAAGAACAAGACTTTGGGCCAGTTTCATAGTCAGATTTAGTACGCCTAAAGTGCGAGTCGATACTAAATACAGGACGACACCTACCTAGACCAAAATGGAATGGGCCAATTTCGCATATGAAACTGGCCCATTCCATTCAATTTCAGGTAGGTTACGTCTTGTATTTAGTATAGCGCCGCACTTGAGGCGTACTAAATCTGACTATGAAACTGGCCCTTTATCTGTTTGTTTCACTCTTTCTGTGGTTGAACTAAACCGTGGCAGAGACAGTCGGCGGCAACAGCGGAATATAAGGAGACGGTGTGATATCTCTATCGCGCTTTTCGCGGTATACATCTGCCTCCGCTTATGTATGTGTGGTACTTATATTGAATGCGTCGAATAATGAGATGCAACATAACCGTGTGCGCACGGAGTTTATATTTTTTGGGGCCGAAGTCTGAATCATCCAAAATCGGGACATTTGGTGTCCCGATCATGGGTAAATCGGGACGTGTTCACGGACCCCTGGAAATCGGGACGTCCCGCGCAAATCGGGACACCTGGCAACGCTAGTGGGGAATGAGGGACTAATTTAACTGTAGTAGCTAGACAGTGTTTTTGGTTTTTAGTATGAAGTATTTATGGAGTCTAAACCTTGCTCTTTTTGTTGTTGCTTATAGGTTTATAATTTTTTGCAGCACAGATTATCCAATTATTAGTTATTGTGATTTTATATAATTATACATCAAGCAATCCCAAAAGTTAGGAGTGTAATCTCACAGTTTTTAAATGATTGATCAGAAAAAGATAAAATAAAATTTATTTTCAATGTAAATGTCTTAGCAATAAACCAATGACGTAACGATAGAGAAATAGACCCAATAGGAAAAAATCTCCCCTTTGTTACTGTTATCGCAGTTTACGGATCTAAATAGCTTCTGGAGCATTAGGATTTAATAGATAGTCTTAGGCTCATAATTATTATTGCAACATGAGTTGGACAATCCACTTTATTCCTCCCATTAAGTTCTGATGGATGCTTGATCCATGTAGTACTTCACCTTACTCTCTCTCTTTATATATATATATATATATATATATATATTTGCGTATTGCTACCTGCGAGTCCGACACCTTAGTTCAGTCGGAAGTTTGCCTGCCCACTGAGCTAAGGGTTTCGGGTTTGATTTCCGGCATGGCCTGAAGATATTATTGGTAAATTTTGGATTTCCCCTCTCACGGTGATGAATTAACGGCTGGGGGGCTGGATGTTGTGTTTGTTCTAGATTTAAGTTAAGTCGTATGCTGATATAATTACTTGGGCCAGAAAATGCACGCTAATACCTCTAATAAATGAAAAATGAAAATGCTACCTGTGTGTACTTTTAATTACACTCAACCAATTTAATAGTGTATGTCACTCTTATATAGTCAGGAGTGTGCTCATAACTCTTAGCCTTGACATTTTTACTTAAATCTTATATTATTTTGGTATTGCGATGAACTGCAGTGTGCTGTGTTTTGATATTCCATTACAATTTGAGTGGATGATAATCATCAGTAGTTTCACGTTTTGGTGTGTTTTGAGCAGTTCTGGTGTACTTTTATGAAGTCAGAATATGTAATAGGCTGTAAAGGTGGATATTGAAACAAAGATATAAATAAGTCAAAAAAGAGAGAAGAGGGGAGTTGGGAGGTATGAAGTTTCCCAAGATAGAATGCGAGTATGAAAAAAACATAAATGTTTGAGATCCATTGTTCTAAACTAGAAGTATTCATCTTTGAATATTTCCAGGGGAAGCATCTCTTTACCTTCTTGGCAAACGGTGGTTAAGAGTCTTTGACCCTCGAATCCTCCCTGCAGCTGTTAGAATACAGCATATCTATTAATTTTCTCAGAATACGCCACTGTTACGATCATTGAATTCTTTTTTCCAAAACGTAAAATTTTAGATGATTGACTTCAGTAATAAACAAATAATATTTTTAAATTATCTTACCAAAGCCCCCCAAAAAATCTTTCGTGACCCCCCGGTTAATAACCGCTCTTGTAACTTATAAGATAAGGTCATAGTGTAGTCATTCAATGTAAGACTTCTTCCCTTTAGCGTAAACGGAGAATACATCAGCGTTTTTCAAACTCGGGTGCACGTACCTCCAGGGTTTTGTCAAGGATTTCAGGGGTTTAAGTGTCGTAATCATTAAATATTTGTTTAACAATAGTAAGCCTGGTGAACAAATTATTTGTAGATAACTGATGAATGATATTTTTGGAAATTACAAATTTTTCGAAAATGGTTCTAACGATTTTGTTTAAAATGTATGAGTAGGTTTATATATTTCTAAGGAGTGATTGACCTCCCAAATAACACTATATGGTTGGTTTTGGGGTAAAAATTATTTAAAAAGTAGTTTACTAACAAGTGATTTTTGAAAATTCGAAATATTTTGAAAATGGCTTAGACAATTTTGTTTAAAATATTATCTGGGAAGTGTTTGAAATGACAAATAGAAATTTTGGGGAGTGGGTGAATTGTTTATGGGTATTTTACTGATGACCTCTTTTATATATTTTTTTAAAAATGGCTCTAGCGATTTGGTTGAAAATGGGTATCCTGTCAGGTTTTTAACATTATAAATAATTATGAATATTAGTTTTAAAAAATATATATTGATATATAGTAGTTTACAGATGAATGAATTTTGTAAAATTTTGAAATTTTAAAAAAAATAGCTCTATTTTGTTCAAAATTGGTATCGAAGGACTTTTTTTAGCACCATATCTTACTACCCATTTGGGCTATACGCTGTCGGAGACCATTTTCACGTGATCAATAATAATGTATGTTTATTTTTCTTGAATAAATTAATTCTAGGTTATTATATTTATGATAAATTATAAAAAAAATGAAACTTTTCCAAATTTACCTTAAAGCTTGAGTTCAAAAAGAGTATCTGGTAAAACTTTTTCATGATAAATAAGAACAGTTATTATTTTTACAAAATAAATTTAATTTTAGGAAATCCTCAAATAAGTTTTTTTATTAAAATTATGGCAAATATTTCAACAGTTTGTTTTAAAATATATATACATACATGTTTGTTGTGATTTATAAGAAGATGTGTTTGTTTTGATGAGGAAAACTTAATGAAGGGTGTTTACTAAACACTTTTTTTTTCCTTCCAAGCTATAAAACACAAATATTAGAAAATGTGTGCAGTTGTGTCGAAGGCCCTACCATTTATATTTAAATGTGCCCTCTCAGTATTTACAATCCCGCGTTAGTTAAAGTACTTGTTTCATATTGAGTTAGACTGCCGAGGACAGGTAAATTGAGACTATAATCTCGGTCGGGTGAACTGGGGTGGTTTTCCTAAATGGTTTTCTACTCTCCCTTCACGCAAATGCGGGTTTACTTCCTCTAAATTAAACCTTCCCAATTCCTAGCCCACTAGTGTTATTAGTACTTAAGCGTATAGCCCGAACGGTAGATGCGTGCTTATAATAATAATAATAATAATATAATAATAATAATAATAATAATAATAATAATAATAATATTTTCAATTGTCAATGGTCAAACCAGTCTGGCATTCCTGCTTTATTTATCCCTTCCCAAACAAATTTGACTGTATTAGAACGAGTCTATGTATATTACACTGCAACGCCTTTGTTTCATTCACAGTGATCGAACTCGCGACCAGCCTAGGTCAAGGCCGGAGCATTCACTACCTGACGTCTGAGCGACCAAGCGAGTTTAAGATTGATCACCAAGTTCAAGGTTTGTTCGTCGCAGACAAAGTGAAAGGAGATTATATTCTCCAACGTAACACGTGAAATCACTTTCTCCCGGTTTAAATTAGTCAATTAATGAGACTGGATTGTTCCTCTGTCACAATGTACGGTCATTTTACGCAACAGCTGGCACTACCTCCATTTGTTTTGTTTTTTTTACTTTTGCATATAAAGAGAGAATTGTAACTTAATCGTGAAAATGTTTGAACTAGAGTTTATGAATGACGTTCTATGTGCCCCAAACTTAAGAAAAACTTGGACTTTCAGGAAGTTGGAAAAGAAATATTTGGAGAGATTTGAAATGTGGTGCTAGAGAAGACTTGAAAAGATCAGGTGGACAGACGGGGTGACAAATTAAGTTCTAAGAAAACTGGGTGGAAAGTGAACCATTTCGGATGTAATTCTTCGGTACAAAGCAAACGGGATTGAACACGTCCTGAGGAGAAGCAGTCTTATGCATGACGTCATAGAAAGCAGGGTTTATGGAAAGAGGAGCTTAGGAAGAAGGAGGATTAAAATATTGTATGACTTGGAGGAAAGAAGGAAATTCTGGAAGATGAAGGAGGAGGTGGAGGACAGGGTGCGTTGACGGTCTAAGTTCACTAACAAAAGGAATTTATCTGTCGTGAGACAGAACACCTAATAATAAATCCGAAAAAAGTTGGTCTTAGGCTACAGCCCAAATGGTTTGATGGATTTTGTTCAAACCTGATATTTAGATGTTTTACAGTCATACCTATAGGAGAAATCGTGATTTTGATTTCAACCCTAAAATTAAGGATACCTCGTTTACAAATGATTGAATTTTGAAAACTCGAAATTTTTACTAGGAGGTTTTAAGGGTTTTGTTCTAAATGGATATATGATAAGATATTTACATGGCAAGTAATACTGATTTTAGGAAAATAATTGATTTCAAGGGGAGTTTACTGATAAATAACCTTTGAAAATTATAAATATTTCGAAAATGGTTTTAAAGATTTTGTTCAAAATAGATAACTGGGAGGTGGTTCATATGATAAAATTATGTATTTCTGTTTTTCTAAAATAATAATAATAATAATAGGGTCTACTTGAGCTTAATTTAATGATGATTGATTTTTTAAATCTTAATTAAAAAAACCTCTTTCGCAATGTTGCTTATAATTCACAAGATGATTATCAAAATAGCATTTTTTTTAGTTGTTTACTGAAAACAGTATTTTTTTAAATTTCCCAAACACAATAGACTTTATGAGAAAGTACTATATATCTAGACATTCCTGATCTTTTAGTAGCAGTGACCCGCCTCGGTGGCGTAGTTGGCTAACGCGCCAGTCGTGTTGAGCTCGACCGCCGAGGACGGGGAGATCGAGGTTCGAATCTCGGTCGGGTGAACTGGGGGTGGTTTTTCCTAAATGGTTTTCCACTCTCCCTCCACGCAAATGCGGGTTCACTTCCTCTAAATTCAACCCTCCCAATTCCTAATCCATTAGAGTAATTAGTACTTAAGCGTATAACCCGAACGGGTAGTAAGACGCGTTGCTAAATATTATTATTAAATACTAGCAGTGGTGGATATGTAACCGTCTTCTGAAGCTGGGATAGGAAATACGGTTACTTCGCACCGATCAGATATTCTTACATCCATTACTGTTTCCAGCCTATGGCCTGGGTCGGTTTTTTAATCAAGTCATATATTTTTCCACTACCGTCTTGCTAGGCCTGCCGTGGCTTCATATGCCTTATAATCTAATTTAAGACTAGGACAGGCACAACATCCAGTCCTCGTAGGTTAATTTATCAACGGGAAAGGTTAAACCCGTATTTTCATCAATGATAAATTTTTGGCCACGCTGGGAATCGAATCCGGGACCCTTAGCTCAGTTGGCAGACACGCTACTGACTGATCTAAGGTGTCGGACTCCCGATAAGACTATACGATTATGTGTTGCGAGTAGAAGTCTTAGACCTAACTTAGCCTAATTAACCAGACTATGGCAACCACAGGAACAATACCTCTTCGGGAAAAATACCTATGGTGCCACCGGAAATCGAACCCGATACCTATAGGTTAGTAGTCAGAGCCACTGACTTCTAGACAAAGAGACCGGCCATTTCTTTGTATAATATTTTTGGAGTGACTGCAAGTTTTACTAGAACACGTGTTTACAAAATTATAACGGGCTCACTTTCGTTTTATCAACAGAACCTGAATCTTTCCTCCCACCTTTACCTAATAGACAGTACAATGGGTATCAACGCCTGCTGTCAAAATAATAATAACTAGTAATCATAATTAGCCTTGCAGAATTGCTAACATCCTTGGTCCAATTAATATGAGCTAGATGAACATAATTATAATATGTTAATGTGCTCAAGGAGAATGATGTGCGGCGTGGTTTGTTTAAAACTGGTTTTCTTTTTAATGTGTTGTCAAACTTATATACTTTTCTATTGTGTTTTGAAATATTTAGTGTGGTTCAAGGATGTTGTAATCTAGAATCTTGAATACATAGGCTATATATATATATATATATATATATATATATGAGATATTTAACGTGCACTTTCTAATTGACTGACTGTATCAGCACACGATCTATAAATTAACTTAAATGTAGAAGAGACACAACATCTAGCACCCAGGCCGTTCATTCGTCACTGTGAGAGGGTAAACCCCAATTTCACTAAATGATGCATTTTTCGGTCATGCCAAGAAATGAACCCGGGACCCTTAGCTCAGTAGAAAGACACACGCTACCGACTGAGTTAAGGTGTCAGACTATTGAATAATGCTATTTTATATTTAAAAAGTGTTGAGTGCTTTTTATCTTTTAACAACAGCTATTATTTGATTGCCAATCAAACACGTCATTTCAGATGATATTCTGATGGCGCTATTGTATAAATTTTGAAGGAAAAAACACATCCTAACCGTGATTTGAACCCTGGTCATCCAACTTGATGCAATGTTCATTCCACCACCTGGGTTATTTGGGATCTCCCCGTTATAAGTGTGTCATTCAAATATATATAAAGAATGTACCGTAACTTTAGCAGGGGAAAGAAAACAGAAAAGTAATGAAAAACAGTTAATATAAACATGTGTTCCATTTGACCTTGTTACCAAGCTACAGCCAAAAGATTTCACTAAACTGTTTGTTTATCATACTCTATATCTCTCGACCTGTTTACTATGGATGTTCTATTGGTTATTACTGGTTATTCCAAACACAAGGTATTTTTGAAAGAGTGCGGCATTCTACGACATTGACTGCAGACTTGCATTTAGACTGAAGGTGGCCATTTTGAGAAATTACTATAATGCTAAGAAGCTACATATTACTATATTATAGACATGACTATAGCTCAGAAACAATTTCAAATGGGGCACATGTTTATATTAACTTTTTCATTGTTTTTGTGTCTACGTTCCACTTCTGTAGTGGGTCTCACATGTTGCGGTACACCTGTAGTTACATTTATAAACTGAATACAACATACAGTTGAATGACAAACTTACGAGGAGAGCGCGAATAGCTTAGCATGAAGAGGTGTCGGTGCGTTGAGCCGAATAACCAGAGTTCAGATTCCTGTTTGTGTAATATTTTCAAAATTTACACTACAATTGATAATGTTAGTAAAAGAAATCAATTTCCTTTATTCTAGTTCTGACCAACACCCACAAGATCTATCTATAAAAGGCTAGTTCATGGGTTCAAACCCAGCCGGAGTCGACGGATTTTTCTTGATCAATAAAAATCCGTAGCACAACTTCCTTTGGAGGAGAAGCAAAGCCGTCTGTTTGTCCCATGTCCATTGTAGTATGTAAAAAAAAACTTGTAAAATTTTTGAAAATATCATTCCCGGCAAAATTGGTAGGCGCTTTCTCTCTCGTTAATAGAAATTCTCGTGCGCTGATATAATCAGTAGGTTCAGAAAGTGCACTTTAAATACCTCAAATAAATAAAATTATAAAATGAATATAAAATGCCAGCACTGATAGATACATAGAAGACAGTGACAGGTAAAATAACTAATACATTTGAAATCAATTATAGCTAAACAAATTAAAATTAGTAAATGTATACACTAAAACTATACAGTGAATTACATTTATACCCGCCTCGGTGGCGTAGTTGGCTAACGCACCATTCGTGTTGAGTCAGACCACCGAGGACGGGGAGATCGAGGTTCGAATCTCGGTCGGGTGAACTGGGGGTGGTTTTCCTAAATGGTTTTCCACCCTCCCTCCACGCAAATGCGGGTTCACTTCCTCTAAGTTCAACCTTCCCATTTCCTAATCCATTAGTGTAATTAGTACTTAAGCGTATAACCCGAACGGGTAGTAAGACGTGGTGCTAAAAAAAAATTACATTGATCAAAATAAATGAACTTTGAAAATATTTATGTAAAATAATGATTACAAAAATAGAAAGTTCTTGTAAATATTTTAATGTCGAACAAAATAAATGGTACACGGTGGATCGCGCAAACTTTCTCGGTCCTTTATCTCATTTATGTTTGTAGTTCATAAGATAGTGAAATTAAATTACATCTAGTATAGAGCTTTAATGGTAAAAAACAGAACCTCGAATTTCATTAGAGAGCGAACACGAAATAAAATACAATGTTACAAAAACATATTATTTGCTCTGTGAATTTTTAACTCCCCATTTCACAAAGCTCCATATATATATATATATATATATATATATATATATATATATATATATATATATATATATTCTCCTCTATCTCAGAACATATTGATTTTATGAAATACATTTTCAAATAAAAGTTGTTTATGTTTAGGAGTACTACAACTTAGCAAAACTAAGTTAGTTCGTATCTCATAAAGTCTCAGAGATATTATCAAAATTGGTACTTTATTATAATGTAAAGTAACCTCAAAGTCATTTTCATAGTAGGTTGCGCCATTTTATTTCTAATGTTAAACAGTGTCTAGATACGAATTTTAATCAAAATCTATAGAGCTGAATTTGAGAAACGCTTTTTTTTTTTCTTACCGCACTTTAAATAAACCACCCTTAATTTTAGGGTTAGATAAATAATTCCAAAAATATATCTGGGGAACCTTATTGAAACCCAAGGTACCAAGTTTTAGACTGATCGGTAAAATGGTTTTGGCTTTAATCCCAGTAGCAGACAGACAGATGGACGGCATTGCAAAAAAAAATCGGCTTCAAGGGCTAATGAAACGTTGACATCCACTAAAATATAGAATTTGATTTTTTTTAACCATCACAATACTTCTTTCTCCGGGGGATCACGAGAAAGTAAAACCATCGGAGGAAATAGTCTTGGTAGGTGTTAAAACTTGCTACAATTTTTGTTGAAATGCGTCAATTGATTAAGCAGGGTCCTCACTTGTAACAGTACACCGTATCGTATCCCCGTTGCGAACAAGGCTAGAGCAGGTTGACGATACGCGGAATATGTTTGAGACAGCATTTTGGTCGAACCGATCCTCGTAACGTCGCGATCATTGTAGCGTTCCATATTTTCCTACCCTCAGTCATGTGTTGTAGCGATGGAATTTAGACGTCAGGACTATGGCTGAACAACAAGAAGCTGCAGCAGTATACATTTATATATAGAAGGGGTCTACAAACCTTTTTACTATGCGGGCCGCATAATATATTTTACATATTTTTGCGGGCCAAAGTAACGTTCACCTGTTCTTCGTGTAGCATTATTTTTGCCTTGAATGCCTTGACATGTGCAAATAAATCATAAATAAAATTTGTTTAAATATGCAAATTTAGATTCAAGTCATAATATGGCCACGCCTGTAAAAAATGCCACTTTCCAAGGCCAATCAGTGTTTTATAAAACTGATTGACGTTGATTCTTCTCTGTGAGAAATGAATCAATTTATATGTAATAAATTATATTCATAATAATAATTAGTTAATATAATTTTTTTAATCAGTTAACATCTTTTAGGACTTTACTTTTATAACCCTCTGCCGGGAGACTTGGAACTACCTAAAAATCGTCACAGTCAAGCCGTTCTGTTGTCGGTATGAGGAATGGTGCCTGCGACTGAAAATGAGGTTTTGCAATTACGACATCACTCTGGCTTGGTGTCATGGAGGGAAGCACGCGTGCGGACAGAAATTGGACTTGCCAAACAAAGTGCGTGGTTAATAAACAACGAAGAGAAACAATTAATTTTTTTTTATATAAAATCTTGGAACGGGCCGGATATATTATTGTGGCGGGCCAGATGTGACCCGCGGGCCGTAGTTTGGATACCCCTGATATATAGTGTGCTACGAATAAAAGAAGGAAAAGAAAACGGCGGCAGAAATACTTGTATACAAAAAGGTTGGAACATAGTGGTAGTGATTTGCTTGCTGATTCGAGATCTAAACTTCACAACAATGCTTTCTGCTCATACATTTCAATTATATGTAAGACATTTTCCTCGGTCCATTCCATCTTGCTGCACTAAGAAAAAATGATTGAATAAAATCCTAGCCGTGAAAGTGTTCGGTTCGTAGCACGTCCAGACATGCCGTGACCTCACCCCGTGTCTTCTTTTGATGGGAAGGCGAAATACCGACTAGAGGCGGGTCGCAAGGAACTGAGACGCGTCATTTTCATGTTCGCGTCGAGGTTACAGGGTTCCGTACAAATTACCACGTTCATGTTCGCGTCGAGGTTACAGGGTTCCGTACAAATTACCGTGTTCATGTTCGCGTCGAGGTTACAGGGTTCCGTCCAAACTACCGTGTTCATGATCGCGTCGAGGTTTCAGGTTTCCGTCCAAATTACCGTGTTCATGTTCGCGTCGAGGTTACAGGGTTCCGTACAAATTACTGTGTTCATGTTCGCGTCGAAGTTACAGGGTTCCGTACAAATTACCACGTTCATGTTCGCGTCGAGGTTACAGGGTTCCGTACAAATTACCGTGTTCATGTTCGCGTCGAGGTTACAGGGTTCCGTCCAAACTACCGTGTTCATGTTCGCGTCGAGGTTTCAGGTTTCCGTCCAAATTACCGTGTTCATGTTCGCGTCGAGGTTACAGGGTTCCGTACAAATTACTGTGTTCATGTTCGCGTCGAGGTTACAGGGTTCCGTACAAATTACCACGTTCATGTTCGCGTCGAGGTTACAGGGTTCCGTACAAATTACCGTGTTCATGTTCGCGTCGAGGTTAAAGGGTTCCGTACAAATTACCGCGTTCATGTTCGCGTCGAGGTTATAGGGTTCCGTACAAATTACCGCGTTCATGTTCGCGTCGAGGTTACAGGGTTCCGTACAAATTACCGTGTTCATGTTCGCGTCGAGGTTACAGGGTTCCGTCCAAACTACCGTGTTCATGTTCGCGTCGAGGTTTCAGGGTTCCGTCCAAATTACCGTGTTCATGTTCACGTCGAGGTTACAGGGTTCCGTACAAATTACTGTGTTCATGTTCGCGTCGAGGTTACAGGGTTCCGTACAAATTACCACGTTCATGTTCGCGTCGAGGTTACAGGGTTCCGTACAAATTACCGTGTTCATGTTCGCGTCGAGGTTACAGGGTTCCGTACAAATTACCGCGTTCATGTTCGCGTCGAGGTTACAGGGTTCCGTACAAATTACCGCGTTCATGTTCGCGTCGAGGTTACAGGGTTCCGTACAAATTACCGTGTTCATGTTCACGTCGAGGTTACAGGGTTCCGTCCAAATTACCGCGTTCATGATACGCGTCGAGGATACGTTACGATGAACTGTTACGAGTGTGGACCCTGATTTAAGCTTACACACATGATAATCTCAAAAGTCGACCTCCCTATAATTGAGAGTGTATACACCCAGTGTCGGATTAAACTAGTGGGGGGCCTGTAGCATAATGTTATAAAGGGGCGCCAAATTTATAAAAATGCATATAAATATTAAAATATAAGTAATGTACATGGACATTAAAGTTATTCAATACTTTCATTTGCTATTCAGCCAGTTTAACGTCAGTACAGTACATTATTTAAAGGCAATTCTAGCCTGACGTTGTTTTGACAAAAATAATAAGTATTTGCGTGTAATGAATGAAGTAGAGAAAAAAAGCATACTCCATTTTCACCAGACAAATTCTCAATTTACTTATTTAATTTTTTATTTCCTATTGAGTTCCCTCGAAAACGCGGGGCCCGTAGCCTATGCTACTTTTGCTACTGTGTTAATCAGGCAATTTATATACCAGTGTTAGTAAAGCTAAGGTGTCCGCCTACCGTTCCACTCTTACTCTGCAGTACAGGTCTTATGGAGCGCGCAGTTGCCAAATTTCACCCGCTCGAAACAGATGGACAAGTTTTACATTCAAACTTAGCCTATTATACAAACTTTATACACGCTATGGCAATCAATTTGTAGTTTTTATTGTCAAGAATTATGTATTATACTGTTTATTATCATATTAATGCCACTTTTAATTTACATTGTACACTGTCACCTGCGATGAATAGGTTGGAGATCGAATCCTTTCAAAGATGGTCTTCCCAAATACATAAAATCAAACAAAATTATTCCCTGTTTGCATGTGAATGTGTGTGCACTTTTATAAACAATTACCTAATTCATCCTTACTATAGTAAAAGCTAAAACTCAATAATAATAATAATAATAAGTTAATATACAATGGTTTTATAAATGAAAATCCCGGTAATTATAAAGGGGGAGGGGGGTAAGTTATAAAAACCATTCAAGGTAAATTTAAGCCTTCTCTGCAAAGTAAATAACATATTAGTTTAAACCTAAAAAATACCTTTATGCTTCATAGCTGTCCCCGCACAAAGGTGTGGCTCCATCAATAATTGTGAATTAGTGTTTAGTGGATGGCCCAGGTAGCTCAAAGTTTTGAGAGTGAGTAGGTGGACTTATGGGTGGAGGAGATGACACAGGGACAATGAAGATAATGAAGTTAATCTTATTAAAAATTGCTCCTCGTCATCTTGCGGCTCATCTGCTTTCCACATATCATTTTCAATTTTTTTGACGTGATTTATATAATTGAACTATTTTTCAACAGAAACCTTTTCATACGTGGCAGCTATTAAAAGCCTCATATCTTTAACCTTAAAGCTAGGATTGTTTATTTTAATAAAAAAATTACTTAAGCCCACACCATCTCTATATGGTTAAGCTCACAATGATACGGAGTAAAGCGAATGACTTGTCGATCCAACGCCTTCGCCATCTCATCCACCTTGTATTTTTCAAATTTGTGTTTGTGTTGCGAAACCAAATACAGCATTCCTCATTTCAACATTTCGTTATCAACATCAATATTCTTTTGGATAATCCACTCAGCTATTTGAGCTTTACGCCATGATGTGGTCGGGATCGCTTCACACCTTCTACTGTGATAGGCTGCATTATCGATTACGATAACAGCTCCTTCAGGTGTATTAGGGAGTAATTGTTCTGAAAACCACTTTTCATAAACGTCACCATCCATTGCGTCATGGGCATCTGCTGTGTTTTTCTTGCACAAAAATGTGAGCTCAGAACCTTCAACAACGCCATTGCCATTTCCAGCGTGAATCATCTCAAAGTGTGGTCCGCGATTCCGTGGTGGTTTCAGCCCCGTGCTCAGCCCCTCAAGAAATGCTTGCCGAGAACTCTGTATCTTTCCCCTCCTTGGAAACGCTATGTCTAACATTTACTCATGATTCATCTGTATAAATAATAGCTCTACCTTCAGCGCCGAACTTCGTAATATCCTCCAAATACTTATGACGCCACTTAATAATGTCATCCCTTTCAATGAATTTACCCCTCCGTTCGTAATTAAAACCCATCTCCTGCAAAAATCTGTATAAGGTAGTTCATGAGAAATTTGGCAATGTGTCATCTGCATTTACCAAGGCCGTAGTCAAGGGGGAGTTTTGGGGGTTCAAACCCCCCAGAAATGTTATGAATAAAAAATATATGGCTTTATTTATGGTTCAAACAATATCAAAATTAAGGTACGAATACAAATTAAGGGGCTGTGCTACCATAAAAAGAACTTTAGAGAGCTTCTAGAAATGTTCAATATTTATAACTTTTTCAAGCCTTCGGGAGTTAGGGTGTTGTGTTGCCATAAAAACACTTCAGAGGGCTTCTAGAGGTGTTTAAATATATAGACTTTTCCTAGCCTTCAGCAGTTAGAGGGTATGTCGCCATTAATAAACACTTCAGATATATTCTAGAGGTGCTTAATTTTATATATATATATACACTTCCTAGCCTAAGGCAGTTAGGTGGCTATGTTGCCATAATAAACACTTCAGAGAGCTTCTAGAACTGTTTATCATTTATAATTTTTTCTAGCCTCCAGCAATTGGGGGATGTGCCCACAAAACCCCCCCTGAAATCAATGGCTGGCTACGGCCTTGGCGTTTACCCTCGCAAAAATAATACTTAAAGTAAGGGGCAAGTTGTCGAACAACAAGGAATAGACAAGACGATGAACACCACTTTGTACGATACCGTCGTATGTGCTCGTTCTTGAATTTTTTTTTTGTTTCTCTTTTGTTTTCTTTTTGAAGGAGACCGCAAAGGACCACATTTTCGTTCCTCTCTTAATGCGTAAATAGTTATTTCGGAACATTTCGTGTCTTTACATGTTTCCCTAACTGCTTTGTTGACATTCATTGTCTAAGTAAAATGATTGAAAACGTTAATTACTAGTTGACGTTCTTTGCTTCTCAGTATACTTACGTTATACACTTTTCTTGCTATCGTTTCCATGATAAATAGTTTTAAAAAACTAACACAAAACACTATCAATCAACAATAAATATATATAAAATTACTATCCCATATAAAGTAAAATATATTATTTTAACCAAAAATATAAGGAAAAATTAAAATATAATATGATCAAACGTTTGATAAAAAATGATGATTAAACCACCAGACATTCTTAGCACTTTGTAAGCCCACGCCAAAATAATGACCGTAGCCCGTAACACAATAATAATGGCTCACAACTGGAGAAAGGCTTCTTGGATAAATTTCAAACAGCTGTGCTTTGCTTTTCCAAGAGGACTGTCATGAGTAGAATTCATTGGTGTGAAGCTCAGCAGGGTTATATTTATGTTTACACGGAGTGCTACTGCTACGCCTGAAACCTTGGTTATTAAACTATAATTACAAACGAAGACGAGTATAACGAATGTATAAGTGACTGAACCTTGCTTTTTGTGAAACCAATATTATCAATTTTGATGTGGATGGGATTAAATAAATGCTACAACTGTATAACATTACTCTGATCTTCAAGACCAGAGAGTAAAGTGAACCACACCCTCTTCAACTTCAAAACACTACAACACATAAATGGGGGGCGCTATTGGCCCCCCTTTTTTTTTTTTCAAAAATAAATTTGAGCTTTTCTTATCATTTCTTAAACATAATGTACCTATGAAAAATCAAAAGAAAAAAGTTTCTAACAAGAAAACTTTTTCATGTTTTACTTTAAATATTTCAGGAGGTATAATACGTTTTAATTTAATTTTTGTTACATAGTGTAAAAGATATTTCAGACTTTGCAGACATTGTTCATAACTATTATAACAGCCACCATAAAATCACTGGCTTTTACACATAATTGGACTTCTGACGTGATATATTTGAAATCTCATGAACATTTGACACAGTGTATATTTTCATATTTTGAAAAAAATATTGATTTAAAAACATCTATGTCGGTCTACAACACATTTCACAAGATGCATAGGTGAATGTTCTTTAATATGCCATGCTTATTTCATAGAAATAACGTTAAAATTTAAGACACAAAATGGCAACTCCGCTTGGTAGAAAAAGGACAGAGCTAACAGAGAAACCATTGGGTTTGAAACAGATGGTAATAGTCCATAAGAGCCTGTACTGCAATTTGAGATGGAACAGCCTTTATAGAAAGCAAACCTTATTTAACTAGAGGTTGAATATATGGATCTTTTTCCCAAAATTGAATGGAAAGATATCTCAATATATTTGTATAAGATTAAAAAAGCTTGCATTTCCAGTTTTATAGTTTTAATAAATATTCATCAGAAGGTAAAATTAGCTAGTTTTCAACTACGTATAGCGTGAAATGCCTCAGTTCTGAGAGCAAAATAAAGTGTTTTAAACATAGATCTAGCGTTTTTCAAAAAATTAGGTCAATATTTAACAAGGCCACAACAGAGCATTTTAAGATAATTGAGAATTGTTTTAATAGCATTTGAAACTTTATTACTGCCATTTTCATGGGAAATAGCCGAGGTTGTGAGGGCATTTCCCATCAAGTAGGCGGTAACCTTAAGGCTATAATAGGATTGGAAAAAATAATGCCCTTCTATACCTGACTTTGGATGTGGTCGAAATAACAAGTTTCTTAGAAATTATTTTGTTTTTTAGATTAGTTTTCTCGTTGCCCCTTAAATTTTCTTGTATGGCAGTAAACGTCAAAAGTTTAGAGCAATCAAACTTAATGATGGCTAAGACCGTTTGGTGGACATGGCAACAGACTCACAATAATCAACGTTGTTTTCAATGTGGTAAAAACAAAACAAAAAACTATTACCCGTTCTATTTTTTGATTTATTTACTTTTAGCAACTCATTCGGATTATATGCATATGTAAAATAATGTTCATGTGTTAAGGATTTTTTTATTGTTTTTATCTTATCGCATTTATATCCGGGAGAGACATGACATCCAAGTTCGGACGCCTTATGTGTAGACTATTAGCCGCTCTCATGGTACAGAACGTTGCCCAGGATACACTACAGGAAGTTGTGTCTACACGATGCGTCCGCAATTAGATGCGATTATAGTTATTATGAAGTTGTGGAACCGGTGTGAGTATTAACCTAACGTATGCCTAATTAACCAAACCCTGGTAATCATTGGGATAATTTCCCTTAAGAGTAAAATATCCCATGTACCAGCCAGGAAGCGATCGCGGGACCTACACTTCGGGGCCGGTTTGTCTCAGGGAAGTTTGAACTTCGGCCACCAATTACGTGGACACCAGTTAGGGGGAAATAATCCTCAGCACATCCAACCGGTATTCATACTCCGATCTTCCACCATCAGCAGTTCAGTCTATTGCGAAAGTGACGTCTTAGACCAGGGGGGAAGGCCGCATTCTACTTCGCAGATATATTGTAAGGCCGAATTCTTTATGTAAAGTACATTTTGACAACATTATACAGACGTACTTTATCTAAATATAAGTTTATGTATTTTTAGTAACCTATAAAAAAAGCAAACGGTATTTTAATCTACTTTTTCCTTTTTATTCAACGAGGACGAAATTTAATTTTTTCTATATATTTATTATATATTCATAGAGGAATATTTTTTGAAAAAGAATATATAACTATTATAAAATATTTGACAAAAAAAGGCTTTTATTGTTTTTTTTCTAGACGTTGTTCTCCATGGATCTTGGATCATTTAAAAACTCAACTGCAGATATTCATTGCACAAGCATGATTATAAATACATGTCAGAACTTAATAAGGATTATAAAATAAAATAGAAAATCACTCATGAATGTAGTTTTACACACGAACATACCAACAGTTAACAAAAACACTTCATTTTATTATATTGTAGGAATACAATTTGAATTTGAGAATGTATCATTTATAAATAATGAAGAGATATAAATCGACAGAATATGAGAAAAGGCCGCACTGAACACCTCAAAATGCCACATGTGGGCTAAAGCCCACTGCTTCCCCATCCCTGGCATTGACCATTCGAGCACCGAAGCGTGTTGTTTTCTCTTGTTAAATTCACATTTAATGTTTAATATCTTTCAAATGGTAAATGATCTCCTTATCTTCGAGATATTTTGACCAAAAAATAAAACATATTTTTATCGTGGTTGGTTGTTTAAGGCCACTCATTAATCTTTATTTCCTGTTACATCTTGACTTTGAACGATTCTGAAACACATAATCTAAAATGTAATTTAATATTGTAAGCTTGTATGCTCAAGTAGATTTGTTGGGACTGGAAGAAAATATTGCAGGTGTAATGTTTGGGTTTGAGATTCTTGCCCAACAAATGGCGACATCTTTTGTAATGACGTTGTTCACTCTTCATAATTCAAGAGTTTTTTGGTCGGTGTGAATTGTTGTCAGGCTATAATTGAAATCACTTATATCTTTAATGAATTATTTATTTAGTGACATTGCTTTATTGAACATGGGTGAATATGCGATCCGATATCACACGAGCTGCTAATTCATTTCTTAGGGAACTGTAATGATTAAAATATGATTGGATCAAGATTGATCAAATCTAGTGACCGAAGCGGAATAATTATGGTCCTGACTCAGATTCGGTGATTAGTAAAAAAAAAAAGTTTTCTCTTGACGAATGCAGGTCCTAACTGTTGGTGACTACTAAGCAAGTGTCCTCATCTCCATTTTCCAACAGGGTTGCTTACGAAGACTTTGCTCTTAGAACATTCTAGGACATTCTAGTAGCGGGATGCATTCGCCTCTTGTCTCTCCCCACTTGTCCTTCGAGAAGATTTTGTTTTGGTGGGAGATAGAGAAAGACAGAAGGATTTGGCACCACGTAGATATTTACTGTGAAATATAATGTAAATTAAATAAATTTGGACTGGATCTGATTATTTCTAAGAATTGATCAAAAGAGATGTGTAATCATTACATTGGCCTAATCGTGAAAATGTTGGGGCTTGAGATGATGATGGATCTTGACGTTATTGTGATCCAAAACTCAAAAAAGTGGGTCATACAATTTTGGCTGTCCATCTGTCTGTCTGTCTGTACCCGAGGATATAGCCAAGGCAGTTTGATAGAGTTAGTTCCAGCTTGATATTCAAATGTTATATATGCTAATAATTTAAGGCCAAATTGTGATTTTGATTCTAAGCCTAAAATTATGAGTACCCAATTTCCTGATGCTTTAGTTTTTAAAGTTGGATTTTTTTTCGAATTTGACTTGACAATATAGTTTAAACTATATATCTTGTTAGAGTTTTATATGCTAAATAATAAAGTTATACTGGTTTCTCAGAAAAAAGTTGTTTTAAAACTAGTTTATTGAGGCCTAAATTTAGAAAATTGGAAATATTTCGAAAAAAAAGAATCTAATGATTTTGTTCAAAATGAGCATTTGGAGAGTGCTTTTTTTACATGATGAATAAGAATAATAATTTTCCCTCCAAAAAAGTTTAAGTTAGCATACTGATGACTTCTTTATAAAAAAAGGTCGCTCATAAAATATACAATCAACAAGACAAACCAACCTATTCTACAAGCTGCAAATACATTTCCCTAACTGACGTCACAACCAAAGAAAAATGCTAAGCGTGAGAGATATCTAGGAGTAATAAATATATTAGCCCTAGGCTTATTCGTGTAGTTATTTAAGTTTTCTATGTGTTGTAGAAATGATTTAATATATATCACTATTGATATCAGAGGACATATATATATTATATATATATATATATGATATAATATATATATATATATATATATAACTGATATAAAAGATCAAAAGATAGACGTGCTTAGTAAAACATATATTTGTAAGCTCTAAAAATTATATATCTGAAAGACTAACACACCCATTAAATGTGTTTTAAATGTTTCCAGTGAAATTATCTTCAGTCTAGATCCCACATAAACCACTTTTTTTGTTCACCGGAACTGTACGTGAAAAGAGTTTAGATGTTAATTGGTTCATTTTGTTGAGCTACTAATGATTTAGAACTGATAAGACCAAATCCTTCTCAACTGTGGCTGGCTGGGTGAGGCACAATTACAGCTTGAGAGAAAGAAATGTTTCCAAGAAAACTAATAAACTTGTATTGTTCTTATGTTTCTCTACAAAACCACAAGGCACCGCTCACATCCGTTTGCGTTCTTGTAATAAGTTCCAGTGTCACCAACCGTTGCGGTCGACCCAGCCACCACGTAATTGGAGCCCAAGATATTGCCTTTGATTGAGCCATAATATCCTAATTTGGACAGATTGGTTTTATTGTGTTTTGTTACAAATTTGAGGGTATGTCTCTCTTCGTTCGTTTGAGGGCATTTATTTGATCATTTTCCTAAACTATCTATCCCGATACCTAGAATGTATCTCGGGACCTGATTCTACAATATCAATTTAGTCAACATCATTTAGCTTTATCCTTTATTTACTATGATATAAATTGGAATATATCACCTAATATAATGTCCTTTTATTCCTAATACTAATTCCTAATCCCACTAGTTGGTCCACCCCGGGTATATTACGAACCCGGTACCCTACCCCACTGGGTGTCTCACCGTCCACTGGATCTAGTAGTCCCAAGATCGGCGAGAACCCCAGTGGGGGGTGGGCATCCCCCTATCCGCCACCTGGGGAGGTGCCCTACTGGAGATGGCACTCCACCTACTCCTAACTGATTCCATGCTTATTAGACCTAAAACTAAATTACACTAAAACTAATAATAATAATTAAACTAAAACTAACTTAACCTAAACATTTTCTTCACTCGGCAGCTGCAGGGTCTCATGACGTTTATTTTATAGTCCTTTCTCACAGCCGAAAGCAGCTGAAGACGTTGAGGACAGCGGAGCCGTTAACTCACCCCATAGTTGGGTCTTGTTTCTAAAGAGGCTTACTGTTCGTTGCTCAGTGTCGTGTAGTGGAGTGTTGCCAGGTTAAACAGATATTGTTAAAACTGTACATGTGATATGTTCACGGTTACAAAAGTACTAAAACATGGTGTAAATATCCATACGTCAAGTCATGTTATCTGAAGCTGTCACTTTTGATAGATGCTATTAATACCTATAAAAAATAATACTGATAATATAGTAAAACGTTTTCAATGTTGACCGAAATCAAATTGTTAGGTTTTTCTTTTAAAAGGGTACTTTCTACCAGAATACTACTATACAGGGTGTAAAAAAAGATTAGAACTTTAGGATCTTATAGTAATCATAAAAAACAAGTAAAAAAGTCTTAGTAAACCTGGGTCAGCAAACCAACTCACACAGAGTAATAAAAATTAGGATAAAAGATTAAATGTTATTTGGGTTTACATGGCACAAATTTATTATCTTATTTTAAAAAAGGGGGTGGTGGTTGTACATGTTGTCCTTCCATTGTCACACAAATTTCCCATCTTCGAATGAGACTGTTGCGTGCTCTCTGAAAAATCCCTTACTTTCCTTTGAATCGTCTGTCAACTGTTTTCAACTCACTGTTGTAAGTCTGCTAAACCATTTTCATCCTTATACATCTCATAGAAATATGATCTGGCCACCTGATAGCTGATATATTTGTGGTTTTTTTTTTTTTTTTGCTATCACGCATGATTTACACCACACCCAAGAGAAACTCGAAGGCTAGAAACTAAGGTTATCCGTGGGTCAATAGAAAGTCCTGGATCAGACTCGGAAGATAGTCGAAAGGCCGATGGTCAGTAAAATGAATCTGCGTTTCGAATATATTGAGCCTGCACGAAGCTTCCGAAATTTTGAACCCGAATCTGTATCCAACCAAGATACTTTTTCGAATTCCAAATTTCGAATATTACTATTTGGAATATTAGAATTCAATTCAAAAATTTCCAAACCAAATATATCACAGACTAGAATTCGATGGAATGTAATTTGAAATTCAAATCTATAAGTTAAACATTTTAATAATTAAACTAGTTATATAAATCAAAATTAAGTCATTATCAAATGATTGTAAACAACAATTTAATTATAACATTTCAGATACGTAATGTGGTCATATTTACATATTAATTTAGATCACTTGCCATTAAAATTGATAAATTGTATAATGTACATAGGCTAATTTATTCACGGTTGAGACAGTGTTTATGATTATATTTTATTATTGGGCTCGATTAAGAAACCAATCAATATAGTTTAACTTCATATTCAATTTGGATTCAATTTGAAACCTTTTCAAATTAAAAACTTCGATCCATAGTCAATACAAAATAATTAAAGCTTGATATTCAATTTGAAATAGATTCGAGCTAGCGAATATACATTCGTATTCTATCCGAAATTGAAAATATTGGATTCACACATTCTTTAAATCTACACCACAAAGTTATTAATGACTATAAATGACCTAATTTTTTTGCGAAGTTAAGAAAGTATGGAATGACAAAATTGTATCAAATTTTAAATAATTTCACTATTTTAATGGTATAATTATATTTTTTAAGCACAGCGTTTACTACCCACTTGGGTTTAATTATTCTTATAACTTATTTATTTCTAATCACCCGTCTTATTACCTGTTCATATTATAAGCATATATGATAATTACCCTAATGGAGTAGGGATGAGGAAGGAAGTGTTTACAGGTAATCTACCAGCATTTGTTAGGGAGGAGATAGGAAACCCTTCGGAGAAACACCCTCAGTATACCCGACCGGGATTTCAACTCCGTTCTCCCTTCATTATAAGACCAGACCAACATGAGAGTAACAACCTAAGACTATTTGGCCACTGAAGCGAGTGATATATTCTCATACTAAGGTGTTAATTAGTCATAGTATAATCAGTCAAGGTAAGACTGCTCCTTTCAAGAGAAAATATGAGTGAATGTGTTTTCACTGGTTTATATCTTGGATGACTTTTTCTTTTCTTAAAGAAACTCTGTGAAGTTGTACACTTTGTTAAGATTAAATTCAAAGTCTTCAAGTATAAAACTAAATGAAATTAATTAACAGAGACTTTTTACTTTTTCATTATAATAGAAAGTAATCTTGAAAATATTCGTAACTGAGATTATAATTGATTTTGATGTAGTATGTGCCCCCGGAATAAATAAAAAAAGTTGTTCTTACAATTTTGTTGTCTGTCTCTGGGTCTACAACCAAAATTGTTTAATGTATTTCGTTCAAAATTGATATTTAAATTATCTTTTTTATCACCGCGTTTTACTAACCATTCGGTTGATACGCGTATGTACTAATTATATTAATGAGTTATGTAGGTTGAATTTTGAAGAAGTATACCCACATTTGCGTGGAAAGAGAAAGTAGGAAATCATTTAGGAAAATCTAGCCTTTGTACACCCGATCGGGATTGAACCGCAATCTCCCCGTCATCAGCAGTCTAGTCTGTTGCGAGGTAACACCTTAGACCATGTGGCCACCGAAGAGGGTGATATTTAGATGTTTGTGTGGTTATATCTCAAGGCCAAATAATTAATTTAATTCTATCCCTAAAATAGTTAAGAGTATTTTAATCATGACTGATTTTTTAAACTTGCAAATGGCTGTACAGTTATTTGGTTTGAAATGGATATTTGAGGAATGTTTTCATTTGTTAAAGTTTCTATAATTTTTCATAGAAACATTTATTTTAAGGTAGTTGAAAATTGATTAAAGGTTAGTTGACTGATAACTGATTTTTGAAAATTTTGTATCAAATATTAATAGGCAATATGAGAAATACTATTCATGATCGTATCATATATTTTCATTAGTAATTAGTACACATTGGTACCTGCCTCGATCGCGTAGTTAGCCAACGCGTTGGTTTCGTGTTGAGCTAGACTGCCTAGGACAGGAAGATCGAGGTTTGAATCTCGGTCAGGTGAACCGGGGGTGGTTTTTCCTAAATGGCTTTCCATTCTCCCTCCACGTAAATGCGGGCTCACTTCCCCTATATTCAAGCTTCCTATTCTTAGCCCTTTAATGAAATTAGTACTTAAGCGTACAACCCAAATGGGTAGTAAGACGCGGTGCCAAATATGTCACAATGGTAACTAACAGCTTGATATAATGGGTAGGCATAAGGAATTAATAGTACTCAAGTCGAAAGTTGGTTGGATTTTCATCGGTTCCACGTCAGCTGTAAAGCCTAGGCAGCACTGAAGAAACTTACTAGAGAAATGAGGGGTGAGGTAGTATCGCATTTTCTTTCCTCACTGAGCCAGAAGGTACTATTGAACATCAGTCTGACAAGCCTCTACAAGTGACACCTTCACTCCATTCATCACAGGGATTGGCTGTATATTGAATGTTATTATTAGTATCGTTCATACACCAACTGACCTACAAGCAACACCTCCATCACATGGACTGGCTGTATATTGAATGTTATTACTAGTATCGTTCATACACCAACTGACCCTACAAGCAACACCTCCATCACATGGACTGGCTGTATATTGAATGTTATTACTAGTATCGTTCATACACCAACTGACCTACAAGTGACACCTTCACTCCATCACAAGGACTGGCTGTATATTGAATGTTATTACTAGTATCGTTCATACACTAACTGGCCCTACAAGCGACACCTTCACTCCATTCATCACAGGACTGGCTGTATATTGAATGTTATTATTAGTATCGTTCATACACCAACTGACCCTACAAGCAACACCTCCATCACATGGACTGGCTGTATATTGAATGTTATTACTAGTATCGTTCATACACCAACTGACCCTACAAGTGACACCTTCACTCCATCACATGGACTGGCTGTATATTGAATGTTATTACTAGTATCGTCATACACCAACTGACCCTACAAGTGATACCTTCACTCCATTCATCACAGGGACTGGCTGTATATTGAATGTTATTACTAGTATCGTTCATACACCAACTGACCCTACAAGAGACACCTTCACTCCATCACAGGGACTGACTGTATATTGAATGTTATTACTAGTATCGTTCATACACCAACTGACCCTACAAGTGACACCTTCACTCATTCATCACAGGGACTGGCTGTATATTGAATGTTATTACTAGTATCGTTCATACACCAACTGGCCCTACAAGCGACACCTCACTCCATTCATCACAGGGACTGGCTGTATATTGAATGTTATTACTAGTATCGTTCATACACCAACTGACTCTACAAGCGACACCTTCATCACAGGGACTGGCTGTATATTGAATGTTATTACTAGTATCGTTCATACACCAACTGACTCTACAAGTGACACCTTCACTCCATTCATCACAGGGACTGGCTGTATATTGAATGTTATTACTAGTATAGTTCATACACCAACTGACTCTACAAGTGACACCTTCACTCCATCACAGGGACTGGCTGTATATTGAATGTTATTACTAGTATCGTTCATACACCAACTGACTCTACAAGCGACACCTTCATCACAGGGACTGGCTGTATATTGAATGTTATTACTAGTATCGTTCATACACCAACTGACCCTACAAGTGACACCTTAACTCCATTCATCACAGGGACTGGCTGTATATTGAATGTTATTATTAGTATGTTCATACCTCTGTCACTTTTATATTTGTCAAAGCTATAAGTGAGACTGAGACAGATCAATGAAAGTACAACTTGCTCTAGCCCATACCAAGTGCATTCTAAACACTACATCCGACCAGAGATTGCAATAGCAGCAGATAATATTGTAGGAAATGCACACACATCAGGATGTGGGAATTATGAGATAAAGACAGCGACCATTTTACGTGGTCAACCACATAGCCTTGGTTCACCCCGTTCCCGGAAGTTTAGTCTGTTGTGAACTTAAACCGACTATACATTTCTTAAGTTTATTGTGTTATTAGAATTATCTTCGAACATTTCCTTAGAATCATCGGCTTCCACCGCACTTTGTTAGCGGTAGATTCGAGATGACCTTAAGAGGAAGTGAAACTTTCGCTACCTAAGAAAGATTGGAGCTAAGCTACCAGTGAGGCTGGGTGTAACGAGGGGGGTGGGGGGCGGGGAGATAGCACACGTCCCCCTAAGGGCCAATGTAGAAACAGGGTGGACTTCAAACACAATATAATAAAATCTTGTTGTTATGTGTCTTAATTAATGGGAATTGCTTCGGTGGTCGAATGGTCTCGTAATAGACTGGACTGCCTATGACGGAGATATTGAAGTTCGAATACTGGTCAGGTGTACAGTGGATTTTTATTTCCTAAATGGTTTTCAACTCTTTCTTCCAGTAAATGTGGGTACACTTCCCCTAAATTAAGCCTTCCTCGTCCTTAACACATAAGAGTAATTAGTGCATATGCGTACAACCCTAATGGATAGTAAGATCCAGAGACAACAAAAAATTATTGAGGCATAGTTTGTCCTGAGTAATTTAAAACCATAATTCCCCCCTCCAGACTACATTAAAACCCCCTTTGCCTCCTTGCTCACCCTTCGTCATCACCTTCCCCCCCCCCCCCTCCAAGCCACATTTGGGATTGAGAATTTGTTCCAAGTTTGGTCACCCCTCGGCATAATTTTGTGAATTTTCTTACGTACTTGAAGAAAGATGAAGGATTTCAAACAAATTTTTTTTAAAGTTTTCTTAAGTCACATTTTGTAGTTTTAAATGAACTCACATCCAACTTTTATGTCGGTAGGATTAGATGAGGGGTGGATAAATATATAACTAAAAAAAATTAATATATATGGGAAAACCTACTCTGGCCTCAATTAAATTCATCCTATTTTATTCTAAAAATACCTTTCAGAATGTAATGACTTACAGATAGTCTGAAAAAAATTATTTCAATAAAATTTCAATAATAACAAATATTATTTTTAATAATGTTTTAGGAAGAGAATACCAATATTAATTCAAGGTTAAAAAGTTAGGGGCTTTTATTCTTAGTTATTTATTTAAAGGTATTTATTTAATCTGTGTAATCTGTTCAATATAAATAACAATAAAAAAACTCACTATAAATAATGATATTCCAAATAAAATTACCTAATGTACTTTGACATACACCTTTGAAATCACAAATCAATATTCTAATTTAACTAATTAAGTAAGCTGGAAACACTATAAATATTAATTAACAAAATCACAACTTAAAATAAATAAGTTTAAAGGAAACCAATCTAAAAACAACAATTGATATTCCCCAATATAACCTATTGAACACTTTAATAAACCAGAATATATCATACCATGTTGTCTGTAAGAAAAAAAAAGGTTCAATATATTGTCTTCACTTAACTAGGCTATAATATCATCAATAGCTAATTTATAACTATTTAAATTTTAAAAGAAGTTACTTGATGAACAATAATAATATTATAATAGATCTTAAAAACTAAACCATTAGAAATATCAAATTAAATCAACCAAACTCACAATCATTATCTAATAATTTTTTGTAAGTTTTATCTAACTTTTACCAAACTTGTGCTTAAGGTGGGATGGAAGGGTGCACGAGAAAATGCCAGTTTTTTTTTTTTTGCAGTTTTTATACCAAAACTTTTTTTGGCCGAAATAAATCAAATATTGCTCCAATACAAACATAGAATTTCATTTTCTTCACATAGTGGCCTCAAAATTTCTTGAATATCTGTCGAGGGTGTTCTGGAATTTGATGACAACTTTTTCTCTTAATTTAAAAAGTTTGTCGTTTAATGCCGCTGTGTTCATGAGAGATATTCAGAAACTGTTGATATCAACACGTGTAGAAAATTAAACTCTATATTTGTACTGGAGCAATATTTTTTTATTTTGGCCGAAAAAAAAATTGTCTCATAAAAACTGCAAAAACATTGGCCTTTTCTCGCGTCTCCTTCCATCCCACCTTAATAAATCTAAATAATCCAATTGTAGCAAGAAACAAATTGATTCCATTCTTGTTATGTCCTGATAGAATATATTTTTGTGTTGTTCATAGACTGTCATAGATTTACTGTAGAACAAATAAGTTTGGATGCAGATCACAAAATATTTACTTAGCGAGAAGGGAGTAGTTTTTCAAGTACTTTTTTTTTTTCATCCCGGACTGAATTACAAACAAAATATTGATATATGATTTTATCTGTATTATTAAAGTTTCTGTTATTTTTAATGTTCTATATTGCTCATGTTTTTTAACTTTACACCATGTGTTTCCATACGCTAAATAAATAAATCATATTATTCACTATCTTAATAAATCATTCATACAAAAAAATTATTTAAATATATATCATTAATCATTTATTACTAACATTTACATTACTATTATTATCTCTTCAAATATTCCCACAAAAAAAAAGTAATGTAGACAAAAAAAATGTTTAAGACGTTCACTTGTTATATTATTTATTTTATTCATATATGAAGAATGTTATTCTTTACTTAGCGAGTCTCAAAACAGAATATAAAAAAGTCCAACCAACTTATTGTTATATAAAGTGAGTTGAGAGGTTTTTCATCGTGACTAACTCCTTTTGTGTTAACAGCAGATATACACTATTGGGTTAGATAATAGGTGGCTAAGCTTAGAGGAAATGTACCCGGATTAGCGTGGAAGAGAAGTGGAAATCATTTATGAAAAAACCTCCTCAATATACTAAGTCAGAATTCAAATCCCTATCTTTACATCCATGGCAGTCGAGTTTACTTCGAGAATGACGCTTTAAAACTTGAGATCACTGAATCAGTTCTAAAATAAGTTACAGACGGTTCATTTACGATTCTAGCTTGCCTAGTGCACGGTTTTGGCAGTCTTCCTTTAAAAGAAAAGTGAATACACCATATCTTTTATTCAAACGTTCGCTCAAACAATGGAATATGTTATGTAAAAATAAAAGGTATTATATTATAGGAACGCACAAATGTAGCATACAGAACTAAAGAGAAAGTTAAAACATGATAGGGTTCAAAGTTCGATTAACGACGACAAAAATATATTCTTGAGCCATTCA
The DNA here is from genome assembly GCA_033556935.1 of Timema podura. Classification (NCBI taxonomy): domain Eukaryota; kingdom Metazoa; phylum Arthropoda; class Insecta; order Phasmatodea; family Timematidae; genus Timema; species Timema podura. The sequence continues at coordinate 39,870,689 of JAVRXN010000007.1, read as the reverse complement.
ACATGCACAGAAACGATCGAATGTCTCATGCATTACTTGAGTAATTCGTGAGTTGAAGCTACTAGTAAAAAGATTTAATATTGTATTAGTTATTTAACTAGTTCAAGACGGGGATTGGGTGGAATGAGGTGGACTGGATAGAGCTATATCAAGATAAGGATAGGGTGTAATGTTGTGGACTGGATATAACTAGCTCAATATAGAGATAGGGTGTAATGATGTGGACTGAATATAACTACCTCTAGATAAAGATAGGGTGTAATGAGGTGGACTGGATATAGCTATCTCAAGATAGGGATAGTGTGTAATAAGGTGGACTGGATAGAACTAGCTCACATAGGGATAGGTGGCGTATTTTAGTAAGTGTGGAGGTGAACTTTCGAGTTCCATATGTCATAGAGTAGGTACGTATGTATATGTTTCTACATAATACGCAATTAGTAGTGAGGAACTTCGCTATTTACACTCATACAAACTATCAAATATTTATGTTAGGAATAAATATGGTGAGCAGAATTTTTTTTTCTATAGGCAATAATGTTCGACGAACACTTTCTAGTGTCTGTACATCCCATATCCAATATCCAATATTCCATATCTCATAGTCGGAGATATTAACGTTTATCAAATTAATGTATCCACACTTTTGATTAGGCGTTCTGAGTGGCTATACTCACCTCACGCTTATTTTTTTATTTTTTTACCTTGTCTTAATACTAAGTTTGATATATGCTTCTTAATCACGATAGTGGTGTAGGAATGATAAAGGCATAAATAAGATTGAATGTATCCACATTTGTGTTGAGGGAGAGTTTTAAACCATCCAATAAAAATACATCCTCGGTAAACCTAGCCAGGATTTGAGTCCTGACCTAGATGAGCTTGATATAATGATAGTCCAAGTGATCACCTATCCGACTCGCTTTGCACTTGTTTGACGTTTACGGAGAGGTCAAAGTTTGAATCCCGGTCGGGTGTACTGAGAACGATTTTCCTAAACTGTTTTACCACGCTCCCTCCATGCAAATGTGGGTACATTTTATCTATAGTCTACCTTCCTCGTACCGGTGGTTGTGATAGCAACGGAAAAGTATCGATAACGGAAGATATCGGTATCGAAAGAATAAATAGGAAATTTTTACCAGAATATCAAGGTTTTTTGTTCTTTTATATCCGCCTCGGTGGCGTAGTTAGCTAACGCTCTAGTTTCTAGCTGAGCTAGACTGCCAAGGACGGGGAGATTGAGGTTCGAATCTCACTCGGGTGAATTGGAGGTGGTTTTCCTAAATGGTTTTTCCACTCTACCTCACAAAAATGCGGGTTCACTTCATCTATATTCAACCTTTCCCATTCTTAACCTATAAGACCAATTAGTAGGTCTACTTAAGCGTATAACCGAACGGGTAGTAAGACGCAGTGATAAGTATTTGTTCTGTACGATGACCGCCTTGGTGGTCCAGTGGTTAGTGTTCCTGAATATAGATCTAGAGGTCCTGGGTTCGAACCCCAGCGCTACTAGATGTTTCTGTGAAGCAGTGGTTCTAGAACGGGGTCAAACTCAGTCCTGTGAGGACAAATGAGGAGCTACTTGAATGGGGAAAAAGTAGCGGCTCTGGTCTAGAAAATGGAGATTAATGGCTGGAGTGTTTGTTGTGCTGACCGCATGACACCCTCTAACCACAGAAGTTAGCACTATCTTCACCAACAAATGTGGCCGCTCAGTCGGTATGGTTCTAATGGCGGGCTGACGCCATGGTGTTTTTTTATGTAAGAAAACATAGAGGTTTTTTCCTCATTATTTATTTCATATATTTATAATATTTACTTATTAAGTAACAACCAATGAAACTTTTGAATTATGAAAAGATTGTTTTCTTGTACCATATTTTAAATCAATAAAAAATGTATACAATATTATGTTCATCTCATTACCGAACAAAAGTAGCGGACAATTTTTTAATCAGTCTATCAGAATGTATGATCGAAAATTTTTACATTACTAAACGAACACATAAATTATAAACAAACTAGTGTTTATTTCTATACCGATCTGATACTGGAGGTTTAAGTACTCATATCAGTAAAAGTATTAAACTAAGTATCGTGGTTAAAAATGAATTATATTAAATAAGAATATCGATATTAGTAAAGTATCGATAATATCTCCACATCTCTACTACCCCATTGGTGGAATTAAATGTGGATGGACCAGATGGGTAGTAAAATATGGTGTTAAAAAGAAGTAGCCTCTCCAAGCTTGTGCGAACCTTCGAAATTTCTATTCAAAATTTCAAATCTTAGTAATGGAAAGATTCGGATTCGATTCAAAGATTTAAAATCTAAATAAATCCTAGACTCAGATTATTTGGGTTAATAAAAAAATTAGAATTTATAAATCATAGTTGCTTAACAAATTAATGTGACCAGACCGAAACCTGTTGCGTGAATATCTTGCATTTTAAATAAGTAGCTCGGCCCACCTTTTTGTAAATATTAATCAACCTTTGCCCTATGATTGAAAATGTGTTGTGATCTTTATTTGATGTTTCAACTTTTGAGGTTAGGGCTATTGATTACAAATTTTTTTTTTTGTGAACCTAAAATGTTTATAAAGTTACTGTCAAAATGTTTTAAATATCTTATAAATGGATTCGATTAAAAGCTTGGCATAGTAGAATATTCAAAACAAATTCTATACAAAACATTATCATAGTAGGCTTAAAATCAATTATTTGATTTGAACTTATTTTTAAAATAAAATATTCTATCTAAATTTGTTTTAAGCATAATATTTGGTTCGGAAAAAAAAAAAGTAATATTCGAGTCGGATCCAGCAGGACTTTATTTTAGGCATGAGATTTGATTAAAATCCAATTCGAAATTTAATTTAAGTGTGATATTCGATTAGTATTCGATTCGACTCAGCCAAGATTCGAATTCGAATCGAAATTGAAATTCTTTGATTCACACAGGCTTCACATTAATTATACTTCTCTATAGTAAATATATATTTTTAAAAAGTGTTAAGCCTTCTATAATTTAGGACATAGAAATTAATGTATCCAGTTGAATTACTGGCAGTGAATCTGCGCAGTGACGAAGCTAGTTTAACCACCAAGAGGAACTCATTAGTATATAGCACCTGTTGTCCTCAAAACTACTTCTAAACCAAGTCTTGAAGAAAGTAATAACACCTTTTTCCCTCCTAAGTAAAATTATGACCTATGTTTACATTTACCAGACTGTCATTCAAACAAAACCTTCAACAAAGCTTTATATTTTAAAAAAAAGTTACAAAATTATTCATTAAAAAAAGAGAAAAGGGCATTTTCTCTTGATGATTCTATTTGTTTTAAACGATCGTTAATTTTACGTAAAATAATCATGAAAATAAACGAATGTTTGAGAGAAGAATCTTCTTCCTTCTCGTGATGCCCCCTCGAGAAAAGAAAGAAAGTAAATCTGAGGAGTCATCTGTGAAGCTACACTTTTAGTATTCCTATCACTTTCCACCCCCTCCACTTCCTGTTTCGGGGTTACAGACAGTTTTGCTACAGTAATCCCTCTTCCCTCCCTCCACTTCCCCTACTTAAAAAGTATAGTAGATTCCCAACAACATGGTACCACCATGTCATTGACTGAAGGCAAGTAACGACTCGTTACATTTTAACAGACTTCTCCCGCAGCACTTATATCAGGTTATTACGCAGATGAACGATGAAAGAAAAGGGGAGGGGAGGACAGTAGGGTAGAGGGAGAAGCTGGGAGTAAAAAGCTCATGCAGAAAAGGAATTATAAAAAAAAAAAGTGTATCCTTCCTATATGTGTTTCCCTCCCTCTTTGATTCATCCGGAGAAATTCATCCAAAGAGATTACCTTTTTAACGAAGGGGGAAGTTATTTTCACTTATTTCAAATGGCAAGTATTATTTTGATCTTGAATTTCTCCTTTCATTGATCGCGCAGTAGGTGTGTTTTTTTTTTTCTTTGTTCGGATCGTCGTGTCTACGTATAAAAGGTTTATGTTCCCGGCGAAGTACACCAGACACATCAGTCAACTGCCTACAGAGCAGGTGAAGCGACTTCCGTTCTTTCGAAGGACTTGAGGACTCATGAATATGACGCCTCATGCTGCGGTAGGTGCCTCGTGATACATGAATATTTAAACAAACAAACAAAAACAATACCTTTAGAAGCTATTTATATTAGTTTACCTATTTAATAGAAAAAAATATCCATTGAAATGTTCAGTTTGTTATTTTATATATTCATTCATCTTAATGTTTAGTAATGTGACTGTCGTGAATTATGCTCCATCTGATAGTAAAATTATTGTAACCTTGGTGAGTTATCGTCTAGCTTGCTACACATACAGAGCTTTGTATAAATAGATATTTCAAGTATAATTTATTATTTTAGTTTAATAAATTAATAATAATTTTCAAATCACTTGAAAGTATTTTATTATATCATAAATTTAACTGCCAATATTTACATGAAATACAAAGAATTCTGTCACACGTCAATTAAAAGTTATTTCCTTTTTGTGTTAATTAAAGATAAATGAATAATATTTATTAAGTTATCTGTTTTTAATTACTGATAAATAAATTATATTTAGTCTATTATTATTGTCTTGGTTTACATTATAAGTGTCCAGGGTTTGAATCCAGACATGATTGAAAAAAATAAGGTATTTTTAATATTAGGGTTTATTTATTCTTTTTTGATGAATATATGATCTGATGACAGGGATTTGTGTTTGTTTTAGAAATATGTTTGTATGTAAGTCGTGCTCTGATATAATCGGCTGATCCAGAAAGTGCAAGTTAAATAACCCTATAGTAATAGTATGAAATATGATACAAGTATTGAATTTAATGAATCCGTCTTACCAAAGGGTATGTAGCAAGAAGCATAAACTACACCGGTATTTGCCTAGAAAGAGAGTAGAAAAAATTTCCTGTTGTGAGAATCAATGACCTTGTGTTTTCAGTGAGATCCATGTTTTCTCGACTAACCCTGATTAATAGGGATAGCAACAATAAAGTTATATAAAAATATGTCGATTTATTTACAAAAAACTTTGTTATATTTAATTCAAAATTTGTATCCGAAATATCAAGCAATATATTTAATACCTTGGACATAAGCTTTAAGGCTGGGGAATAAAAATTTTTAAAAATCTTTGTTAGCACCATGTCTTTCTATTCGTTCCTGTTATATATGTATGTACTAACTGCTATAATGTGTTAGAAACTAGAAAGTTTGAATTTAAATGCGTGGAGAGAGAGTGTAAAACCATTTAGGATAAGACACCCGGCTGGTATTCGAATCCTGGTCTCCTCATTATCGGCAATCTAGCTTATTGCGAGAGTGACATCTTAAACCATGCGGCCACTTGAGTGGATCCTATTTTTACCAAATGAATCAATTATTTTCTGTTTTTATTAAAGTTGTTTGCTATTTTAACAGCTAGAGAAACATTAAAAAGTAAAACGAGGAGAGTAAACACATTATTTCCTAATAGCTTTTTTACTTAGCTATATATTTTTAAAGTAGAATAAAAAGGATTAAAACGTTGAAGTTTGTCCGATCAATGCAATTTAATATACATCGGAAACAAATGATAAATCTATATAATTTGATATATGTATCGTAGCTTTCCATGACGTGTACCTTGCGATGTATTGAATGATAAATATATCGATCCTTAACGATTTGTGTCTGTTCCATATTTCAGTTGGTGTTCCTCGTGCTGTCGACTGTTCTACTGGGACATAGCAGCGCAGGAGGTGGAGGGGAGGAGGGTAAATATTTTCACATTCCTAGCGATAGAGCAAGGGTGACCATTTTATTATTCACAATTTTCGGATACAACCTTTATAAGATCACTGATTGTAGTCCGACTAGGACCTTTTATAAAATACTATCACATTAATTTTTTTTGAGGTCAACATTAATAATACTTTGACTATATTTTATAGGTATTGAGAATATCTATGAAAAGTGACAGGCGCAAATCACATGACCTAATGTATGAATACGTGAAATTAGATCTTGTAACTTTTCTGATATTCAGAAAATGTTCTTTCTATGAAAATTGACCTGTGGTTCCCATTTTAATATTAAAATATACGGCTTGTATTTAGAGTCTTTTTTTATTCGTGCTATTAATAGCATTAATAAATTAGGTCAATGCTTTTAGTATCCTATATAATATTTCTGTTGTCAACATTCCTTTTTCTCAACTAATACAAAGCCTACAGGTATCAGTGGATAGGATTTTTTACAAAACTTCTGACATACGTTAAAACAAATTGTTTATTTAAAAACTTCGTTGAGTATTTAATTTCAATAACCCAACAAAATACTAAATCATTTTGGGGGAGTGGGGGGGTGAATGTTGCATGTACGAAAGTTTCGCACGGGTTTAATGCTTATGTTTATTGAAATAATTGATTGATCTATAGCTAACTGTATTTTTAATGATAAGAAAATGAAATAGCTTGATTACATTTTTAATAGTAAGTAGATTTAATTTTTCGTTCATTTTGTACTGTATCAAGTTATCAATATTGTAAATTAATTACTAGAGGTGATAAACCATTCGATTTTTAAGGTATCTGTTTTTTTTTAAGAGATTACACATATACCACTGTACCAATTTTCATATGTTATTTTTAGCACCGCGTCTTACTACCCATTCGGGTTGTACGAAAATTTTCATATGAAGGGTCAAATCTGACAGCTAGAAAAATCTACTAAATCTACTTTCAAGTATTTATACGTCAAGTTACGTGATCGTCATCTATAATTTTTGATGGATATTTTCAATACATAGTAAAGTAACACTAATAATAGGTACACAGTAAAATTTTATAAATATTTGCCTCAAAAAAAAGTCCAGATGTAATGAGTTAAATAAATTATTAGTAGAGAACGTATTCAAAATTAAAATCTTATTTCGTTATAAAAAATTAACTGTAAAAAGATTAAATTAGTATTAACTAAAAGAAGTTGTGTTTTTTTCCTCAATATTTGTGGACTTTATAACATACATTTTCATATTTTCACTAGACTCCCTCCTAAATAATCATAGTGGCACAGCAGGGGTGCCGTAAACCCCTCTCCCCCTTTGAGAATAAATCTCTAAACCTTACTTCCTACAGCAGTTCCACTGTAGTTTGAAAGAAACTAGTGAGAGCTGTTAGGGGATAATAAGTCTAGGAGAAGGTAAAAGTGGTGTTGGCGCTCAAAAGTAGATCGTCATTGTTTTTGCTCTCAGAGTGGTGCCAAGTACAAAGTTATAGAGAGGTAAAAGGACTCTCCTTTCTCCGACTCGATCTACCTAGGGAACATTTATAATACCTTTCATCTTCAATTTAAACATTTTTATGATCCGCGTACGAACAAATTTCTCTGCTCCCAAGTCTTGTTATATATTTTTTTAAATAAGTAGTAAGGTATGTTTTTTTAAACATGTTTAGGTTGATTTTTTTTTTAATTTCTTCGAATACTGGTTTTGTAAATCCCCAGTTAATGAGATCTATAAGGTCATTTGACAGTAAAAATTTTATTAAACAGTTTTAACAAGTATAATTATTATAAGCTATAAAATCACTATTTAATAGTGATTCAACTATTTACAATCATTACAGTTCACGAGTTATAAAGAATAAAAATATTGCTATTTTATTATTTTTCCGTGCCATTGTTAAGGCAAAGTAATTAATGTATGGGGCTTAAATTTAGTATAACTAAACATCCATATGAGGTGTACAGAATGAAATATATATTATTAATATGTACTGATTGAGTAGGCTAGTGTTGAAATGGGATTGGGTCTTCTACGCAGATTTGTTTATGGAAAGCGTGATCAAATCTAGTATATAGTGACAAGCGCAGATCACACTGATTTCTTGTGATTGGTTTAGTGTTCATCACGTGACCACGTTTCTGTCCTACTCTTGTTTTCCGGTGAACGTGTGAATCCACAGTAATTCTGTCTAATGTAGCTTCATACATTAATGTTTGTCTTCTACTCCGCAGGAAGAAGAAAGTGATCATCCACGTCCCATTGAAGGTGAAGCACATCCATCACACACACACGATCTACAAAGTGATTGGCGGTCATGGGGGTGGAGGACATGGAGGCGGGGGAGGTGGAGGAGGACATGGAGGCGGGGGAGGACATGGAGGCGGAGGAGGACATGGTGGAGGTGGAGAGGAAGTTTATGAAGTAGTGGTTGGAGGCTCAGGCCACGGCGGCGGTGGGGGTGGATTCGGCGGAGGATACGGAGGTGGCGGTGGATTTGGAGGTGGAGGCGGAGGCGGACACGGAGGGGGTGGACATGGAGGCGGCGGATATGGAGGCGGCGGATATGGAGGTGGCGGGGGATTCGGTGGTGACAGCGGCCACGGTGGAGGCGGTGGATATGGAGGCGGCGGGGGATTTGGTGGTGACGGCGGCCACGGTGGGGGCGGCAGTGGGTATGGAGGTGGAGGCGGTGGATTTGGAGGACATGATGATGGTGGATACGGAGGAGGTGGATTTGGAGGCAGTGGAGGAGGTGGATTCAGCAGTTTTGGAGGTGGACACGGAGGTGGAGGAGGACACGACGACGGTGGAGGATATGGAGGTGGACATGGGGGTGGAGGAGGCGGTGGTGGCCATGGAGGAGGTGCTATATTGGCTATTGAGCATAGTGGTGGAGGCGGCGGAGGCGGAGGCTATGGCGGAGGTGGAGGATTTGGAGGTGGACACGGAGGTGGGGGATATGGCGGCGGCGGTGGATTTGGAGGTGGCCACGGGGGTGATAGTGGCGGAGGATATGGAGGCGGCTCCGGGGCTGGTGGATTTGGAGGTGGCTCCGGAGGCGGTGACCATCATCATGGCTATAAATAAAATTATTGTTCTCACAAAAGACATAATTTCCCAACTCTTCATTGACCGCCAGTGATAGCCTAGTGATGTCGGTGACTTTTCATTGACTGCCAGTAATTGTGATGTCAGTAACTGTTCATTGACCACAGGTGATAACTAGTGATGTCAGTGATTGTTCATTGTCCGGAAGTGACAGCTAGTGATGTCAGTGATTGTTCATTGATCACCATCAATAGAAAGTGATGTCAATAACTGTTCATTGATCACCAGCAATAGAAAGTGATGTAAGTGAGTGTTCATTGACCGCCAGTGATGTCAGTGAGTGTTCATTGACCACCCGTGATATATAGTGATGTCAGTGACCGCTAAAGAAGCCGAATGACACCAGAGACTCTTCTCGCCCGCGCCGCTATAGTGGCAATCTACTGTACCTGTGCTCTCTCTCTCTCTCTCTCACTCTGATGTACCACACATTACTAGTCCCATCAACAATGTTTATGTTTATGTTGATTTGAGTGGTTGATTTGCGTTCAAAGAGCATTTACGTTTTGTTACTTGTTTTTTACCTTTAATAAAAGTTATTTTTATATAAAATGTCATGAATTTATTTATTCACAAAATACCTTTCATAAAATACCCTTTGTATCGATCGTATTCTGTTAGGAAGAAGAGTAGTTGATATTTACAAAAATTACTAAAACAATTTTCCCATATTCACGTGGCAAGTCATGTGATATTACAGATTACACTTTTGATATATATTACCAATTTATATCAATAATATTGATGACATAGTAAAATTTTATTAACGTTGACCACAAAAAAAAATTGTATTTTTAAACTCTTATTTTTACCAGAATCCTACTTTATATACAGTTCAATTTTTCTGACAGCTATAAAATTACTAGATCTATTTTCACGTTTTCATACTCAGATCATGTGGTGATATGCAGCTGTCGCGTTTGGTAAATACATACTAATAAAATCTATAGAATACCACTCTAAAAGAATAGTAAATGGTTGTAAACTTTGACAGCAAATAAAAAGATGTTTGTATTTCCCTAAATGTGCTTCCTAAGAAAAATTGACTGTACATGTACAAAACATTCTTTGAAATCCCTTTGCTATAACTAAAGGGAAAAAATTTTGATGCATATATTTCCTATTGCTTGGAAGTCAAACATCGGATGCAAAATACTACAAAATATAGTTTAGAGATAACAGATTTTAGTGATTATAAAATTGAACATAAATGTCCCTTCATTTTAAAGACAAGAAAAATAAAGGAGTTTTTTTAAAATTGGAATGGGGTCAACTTAGACTCGTGAGGAAAAATGAGGAGTACTTGGATGAAAAAGCAGCGGCATCAGTCTAGAAAACTGAGATTAACTACAGGAGGGTTCGCTATGCTGATCAAATTACACCCTTTATCCAAAGAAAATAATACTATCCTCACCAACAGACGGTGGCCACTCAGTTGGTATGGCTCGATTGCGGGCTGACGCCATGGAGGTTTTTTTGACAGGTACAACATTAATCTTGAGCCAAAAATAGTAATTATGTGTTTTTTTCTACATTCTTTATTTGAAAACAGTGACATTCTGATCAGTGATATAGTTGGGTTTTTTTATTTTAAAATAATTGTTTTTCAATATTGTTGTATTTTTTAAAAACATGGTAAAACTGTTTCAGTGGTCTCAATTCCACTGTTTTCTAAAGTATACTTCAAAAAAACCGCAGGCACCACTAAGCGTTCGTGCTATACGCTTATGTACTAATAACGTTAATGTGTTATATATGAGTAAAACTTAATTTAGAGGAAATTTACCCATATTTGCATGGAAGTAATAGTGGAAAACCATTTATGGAGAAAAAACCCTCAGTACACTCGACCAGGATTCGAACCCCAATCTCCCCGTCATCGGCAGTATATTCTATTGTGAAAGTGACGCCCTAGACCAGGGATCGGCAACCTTTTTTTGAAATAGTGGGCCACATGGATTATAAAAGTTTTGGTGGGCTGATTTAGAAAAAATACCGATAAAAAATGTCAACTTTTTATTTGTCATAATATTAATTAGTTATTAGTCTATTTTTATGAACACAATGATTGTATGTTAGCTAAATATTTTGTGGGCCAGATAAATTCACTCGGTGGGCCGTATGTTGTTTACTGCTGCCTTATACCAGGCGACCAGAAAAAGCTGCAAGCTCATATATTTCAAGGTGCATATTCTCCAGCAACGCCGTACACATTTAACAGAATGCAACGCAGGCCACATTAACCCCCCTCCCCTTTTAGCTCGGATCCAAAAAAGATAGGGACGTAAAAATATATCACCTTGTTAAGACAAACTATTTTAGATAGGTACATTTCAAAAGTTGAAATTTCTATCTAGCTTGAGTAGTTACAGGACTTAGAAACCTTTGTTTAGAGACTCACTGACTCACTGATCATCCGAAACCTACATGGTTCTTCCAGTCAGCATAGAACCTTGACAATTGGCAATAGATTGTACTTGGGATATAAACTAAGGATAATATACAATATTTAAACTTTTCATAATGGTTCCCAAAAATGGGCAGAAGAAGGGTCAAATTTGACCCCCATACCCGTCTCCAAAGAATGAAAGGAACGTAAACATTTTAAACCTTGCTAAGATAAACTATTTTAGTCAACTTTTTAAAGTTGAAGTTTATAGCTCAAGCGGTTAGTAAGATACAGGACCTAAAAATCCCTTATTTCATCAGGATTCCCTAACTCAATCACTCACTGATAATCACCCCTGTGATAGATAAAATTTATCTTCAGCTTAGAATTGATGCATTAGTTTTTCTATTGATAATATCAACAGTTTCATTCCTTGGCGCCAGGATAGCTCTACCAGAGAACCAATCATTAATTTTTCATTCACGAGCAGAAAACCTTTTAACTGACGCTAACGGTTCGCTTTTCAAATGCAGTCTCATGTTGACAGAGAGCTTTAGCTTTTCAACATACCTCCATATTAAATATGATTTTATGTAAGCGTTAACTTCACCAGTCCTGGTCCCTGCTCGGGACAACTGAGAGTGCTTGACGGAAGTCCTCTGACAAAACCACTCCTCCCATTAACACGTTATTTTGACAGTCTTTCGAGTGTATGATTTAAGGTCTTCAAAAGCGGCTTTGTGAGGCATCGTTTCACTCGTATCATACAATTAGAGCAAACTCCAGCAACAATTTTCCCGTGCATCATACCCCTATTTATGTTAAACACAGAGTGGTCTGTTTAGTTAATAATAACTGGTAGCTTGAAATTCATAGTAGACCATATTACTAACCTTGATCGTACCTACAGTATCCGCCGCCTACGGTAAGGATGCTGTACCGATCGCTGTTGGCACGTTTTAGCCAGTTTAGTACAACTGTTGCTGTCTTACCCTGAGCACTGTTCCTACAAACCAGTATTCCTACTGTATATATTGCCTTACCGGCCAGTATACAAGTACAACTGTTGCTACCTTACCCTGAGCACTGTTCCTACAAACCAGTATCCCTACTGTAGAGACTGCCTTACCGGCCAGTATACCATAAGTACAACTGTTGCTACCTTACCCTGAGCACTGTTCCTACAAACCAGTATCCCTACTGTAGAGATTGTCTTACCGGCCAGTATACCACAAGTACAACTGTTGCTGTCTTACCCTGAGCAGTGTTCCTTCAAACCAGTATCCCTACTGTATATATTGCCTTACCGGCCAGTATACAAGTACAACTGTTGCTGTCTTACCCTGAGCACTGTTCCTACAAACCAGTATCCCTACTGTATATATTGCCTTACCGGCCAGTATACCACAAGTATAACTGTTGCTGTCTTACCCTGAGCAGTGTTCCTTCAAACCAGTATCCCTACTGTATATATTGCCTTACCGGCCAGTATACAAGTACAACTGTTGCTACCTTATAGCCCTTTTATGCAGGCGTTTTGTATCGCGCGACACACGACGACAAGAGCCGTCGCGTTTCGTAGGCTCATTTTATGCACGCGGCATTTGCCGCCCGTCGATAAAAATAGTAGTGGGGGAGGATAGATCGTATCAGTGCTGCCAATGTATTTGTGTTAGGGAGTGTAAGATGTATCTGTGCGTCATCTATTTGGCGTATTGTCACCTTACATTGAAAAAAGGGAAAGAAAATTGGATGTTCATCCCATCAACTTTACAAGATTTGAAGATGAGGCATTTCGTAACCTCTAAAAAAAATTAAGAGACGACTTAAAAACTATTTTTGAATAGTAAAACACATTTCTTTCTATCCATTGACTTTTTTTTACATTTCTGGTTTTGTACTTCTCCGATAGTTAATTTCATATTACTTTATTTTTATTGATTTCATCTTTAAAACGTTCAGTATATAAATAATATTTTTTTTTAAATATTATTATTTAGCACCGCGTCTTACTACCCGTTCGGGTTATACGCTTAAGTACTAATTACGCTAATGGATTAGGAATTGGGAAGGTTGAATAGAGGAAGTGAACCCGCATTTGCGTGGAGGGAGAGTGGAAAACCATTTAGGAAAAACCACCCCCAGTTCACCGGACCAAGATTCGAACCTCGATCTCCCCGTCCTCAGCAGTCGGGCTCAACACGACTAGAGCGTTAGCCAACTACGCCACCGAGGCGGGGTTTTTTTTAAATAAAAATAACAAATATAAATTATTCAAATGACAAAATAATCCTATTTGTAAACCTCCACGCAACTGGACAAATATTATTTAAGAGTCAGGGGTTGGCAGCCCTGGTGTCCAGACAACGGGAAGCAGACAAGCGGCGCGTTTGCATAAATGGACCCATAAGATGCCATGTACTTAGATTATTTCGGGCGGCTTTTGTCGCTGGCGTTTTGTAAGACACGACGGCATGTTTTACAAAACGCAACGGCAAGTTTTTCGGACGGCAGAGCATAAAAGGACTCATTTGTTCCCAGTGACTTACAAAACGCGACGGCTCTTGCCGTCGTGTGTCGCGCGGCACAAAACGCCTGCATAAAAGGGCTCTTACCCTGAGCACTGTTCCTACAAACCAGTATCCCTACTGTAGAGATTGTCTTACCGGCCAGTATACCACAAGTACAACTGTTGCTGTCTTACCCTGAGCAGTGTTCCTTCAAACCAGTATCCCTACTGTATATATTGCCTTACCGGCCAGTATACAAGTACAACTGTTGCTGTCTTACCCTGAGCACTGTTCCTACAAACCAGTATCCCTACTGTATATATTGCCTTACCGGCCAGTATACAAGTACAACTGTTGCTGTCTTACCCTGAGCAGTGTTCCTTCAAACCAGTATCCCTACTGTATATATTGCCTTGATATGAGCTGTTAGATTAGGTGACATAATAGCCTATGTTTACAAAGCTGACACTTATTTTAAACTTCATTTTTTCAAAGTGTATTAATATACTGTATGATTATGATTTTATAATTTATGAGTCTTTGATGATTTAAAAAGACCTAAATCAATATTTTTTATTTATTTTAATCAAAGTAGTTTTAGTTTTCAAACACAATATAGGCAAGTCATAAACATATTTTATTCTTTCACCTGTTACAGGTACCTTCTATTTGATTAATTTTACATAAGATTTATCAAATTCATTTACGACAAAACTCTTTTTTTTTCATTTATCACAACAATTGTGTGCTCTCAAACAAATGTATTTGTGGTATTTAAGATCATCTTCTGGAATTCTCTGAATAACCCACATATTTGTAGTGTGTAGCGAGTTGATTTTCTCTTAACCCCTTTGAATTCACTCATAAAATTAATATATTCTCTGTTTGATACCATCATATTTAACTTTGTGTAAATTGGGATAAGGTTTATAAAATATTTCATTAAATGATGAGTCTCTTGAATCTTGACATCTTAGTCAGAGCCCAAGTAATAATATCTTTACACCTTTTGCTTACTGACCGCTTTTATTTTTCTTTCTTCGATAATCAATTTAAGGTTGTTTTAAAGCTGTAAGACATTTTAAACTGCACCAATGGCATGGTATCAAATGTTTATTTTTAGTTTAACTATACTAAAAGAATAATTATCCCTTTTGACCCCGCCATCTTTAGCCACAAAACTATTATTTTGTTTCTAGAGCTAGATCCTCCACAAACTCACACATATTTTTTGATTAAGTTTTGTTTTAATTTCAAATATTATTACTTTTATTGCTATGTTATTCACTATTGACATGTATACATTTATGTACGTATGTACGTATGATTATGTATGTATGTATGTATGTATTATGAATGATTATGTATGTATGTATGTATGTATGTATGTATGTATGTATGTATGTATGTATGTATGTATGTAGTATGTATGTATGTATGTATGTATGTATGTATGTATGTATGTATGTATGTATGTATGTATGTATGTATGTATGTATGTATGTATGTATGTATGCTATGTATGTATTATGTATGTAGTATGTAGTATGTATGTATGTATGTATGTATGTATGTATGTATGTATGTATGTATGTATGTATGTATGTATGTATGTATGTATGTATGTATGTTATGTATGTATGTATGTATGTATGTATGTATGTATGTATGTATATGTATGTATGTATGTATGTATGTATGTATGTATGTATGTATGTATGTTATGTATGTATGTATGATGTATGTATTGTATGTATGTATGTTATGTATTTGTATGTATGTATGATGTATGTATGTATGCATGTATGTATGTATGTATGTATGTATGTATGTATGTATGTATGTATGTATGTATGTATGTATGTATGTATGTATGTATGTATGTATATATATATATATATATATATATATATATATATATATATATATATATATATTTGAATGTGTATATATATATATATATTTATATATATATATATATTTGAATGTGTGTATGTATGTGTATTAATTTATCAAAAAATTAAATCATATATTTACGTATTGTACCATTAGAGAATTGGAGGTCTCAGCCTATCCAAATACTTTTATAACCATAACATACATCGCTGGCATATAGTGAGCTCCGAATCACTTGTACCTCATCTCTTTTCACACCACTGGAAGACTAAACTTTCTAAAACCTTCTCTTTCTGGGATTCAAACCGGTATCTCTGAGATGGAGTCCAAACCTCATTTTTACACACATCGGCTTCAACCGTGTCCTAGACCTAGGGTATTATTACGCGCTGCACCAGTGAGTTTATGCTTCCCCCCCCCCCTCTTCCGCCTTTTACCCTCCCTCTCATCTGCTCCCTTTCATCTTGAATTTCCCCACCCTTTCCACTTTCCCTAGCGATCAAGCCAACCCTGAAGAGTAATTTTAGAAGAGGAATGTTTTCTCTGACCACAGAGGCCTGTTTCATAAAACTACAAGTCTACCATTTACATATCTACAAAGGCATGTACAAATATTGTAAATATCAAAGGTTTCATAATCGAAATAGAGTTCACTAATCATGGGAGTGGAGGTGACTGATAGCTATTAGAAGATGTAAAAACCATTGAAAGAAAAAATATTTAAAAACAAATTGTTTGTTGTGGAAGTTTTGACAACCAAAAAAAAGTGACAACTTAACATTTGGTTTTGTAGATCATTTGGTTTTGCGAATGGAAATCTGAAAGTAGATCTGATAACTTTTGCTAGCTACCACATATCTAGACTCCTACCTTAGAAAGAACATAATTTGACTTATAGTAAATTTTTAGTATACTTCGATATAATAATTACAAGTCAAGTGTTATATTTACAAGTGAAATATTAATAAATTCTATTTAGTATCCATTTTACAGCATTCAAGAGTACACAAACAAATTTAAAATTATTTGGTGAGAGTTGTAGTTTAATATTAAAAAAATGTCGGAATGAGGTGACATTGTGTTAATTATAGTTTTAGTTTATGAGTCTCAACATTACTATATATTTGTGGTATTAATCTGGGGGTATGTTATGACATCTTAGCGGATGCGTAAAATCTATACATTTATATTATTTTAAGATAAACACTGAATTATCTGGGCCAGATTTAGAGTTAGCCATAAGAGACCCGAACTGAAGGCTATAATATCTGATAATGCAATTTTTTGTCTTTCTATCCATCTACTAGATGTAGTTATGTATGTATAGAACTCTACCATTGGTTGGATCCTCCCTCAACAGTTCCACCGTCAGCTAAAAAGCCTAGCACTCAAGAGGCGTACTAGGGAAATAAGGAGTGAGGTAGTCTCCCGTTGCTTTCCTGACTGAGCCTGAAGCTACTATTATTGCACATCAGTCTGTCAAGCCTCTACAAGCGACACCTTCACTCCATTCATCACAGGACTGGCTGTATATTGAATGTTATTACTAGTATAGTTCATACACCAACTGACCCTACAAGTGACACCTTCATCACATGACCTGGCTGTATATTGAATGTTATTACTAGTATTGTTCATACACCAACTGGCCCTACAAGCAACACCTTCACTCCATTCATCACAGGGACTGGCTGTATATTGAATGTTATTACTAGTATCGTTCATACACCAACTGAGCCTACAAGAGACATCTTCACTCCATTCATCACAGGGACTGGCTATATATTGAATGTTATTACTAGTATCGTTCATACACCAACTGAGCCTACAAGAGACATCTTCACTCCATTCATCACAGGGACTGGCTGTATATTGAATGTTATTACTAGTATCGTTCATACACCAACTGACCCTAAAAGAGACACCTTCATCACAGGACCTGGCTGTATATTGAATGTTATTACTAGTATTGTTCATACACCAACTGACACTACCAGCAACACCTTCACTCCATTCATCACAGGACTGGCTGTATATTGAATGTTATTACTAGTATCGTTCATACACCAACTGGCCCTACAAGCAACACCTTCACTCCATTCATCACAGGGACTGGCTGTATATTGAATGTTATTACTAGTATCGTTCATACACCAACTGACCCTAAAAGAGACACCTTCATCACAGGACCTGGCTGTATATTGAATGTTATTACTAGTATTGTTCATATACCAACTGACCCTACAAGTGACACCTTCATCACAGGACCTGGCTGTATATTGAATGTTATTACTAGTATCGTTCATACACCAACTGACCCTACAAGTGACACCTTCATTCCATTCATCACAGGGACTGGCTGTATATTGAATGTTATTACTAGTATCGTTCATACACCAACTGAGCCTACAAGAGACACCTTCATCACAGGACCTGGCTGTATATTGAGTGTTATTACTAGTATCGTTCATACACCAACTGACCCTAAAAGAGACACCTTCATCACAGGACCTGGCTGTATATTGAATGTTATTACTAGTATTGTTCATACACCAACTGACCCTACAAGTGACACCTTCATTCCATTCATCACAGGGACTGGCTGTATATTGAATGTTATTACTAGTATCGTTCATACACCAACTGACCCTAAAAGAGACACCTTCATCACAGGACCTGGCTGTATATTGAATGTTATTACTAGTATTGTTCATATACCAACTGACCCTACAAGTGACACCTTCATTCCATTCATCACAGGGACTGGCTGTATATTGAATGTTATTACTAGTATCGTTCATACACCAACTGACCCTAAAAGAGACACCTTCATCACAGGACCTGGCTGTATATTGAATGTTATTACAAGTATTGTTCATACACCAACTGAGCCTACAAGAGACACCTTCATCACATGACCTGGCTGTATATTGAATGTTATTACTAGTATCGTTCATACACCAACTGACCCTACAAGAGACACCTTCATCACATGACCTGGCTGTATATTGAATGTTATTACTAATAGTGTTCATACACCAACTGACCCTACAAGAGACACCTTCATCACATGACCTGGCTGTATATTGAATGTTATTACTAGTATCGTTCATACACCAACTGGCCCTACAAGAGACACCTTCATCACAGGACCTGGCTGTATATTGAATGTTATTACTAGTATCGTTCATACACCAACTGACCCTACAAGTGACACCTTCATCACATGACCTGGCTGTATATTGAATGTTATTACTAGTATCGTTCATACACCAACTGACCCTACAAGTGACACCTTCATCACATGACCTGGCTGTATTGTAAGAATTTTAATTCTATCAAGGCATACTTTTATTTATCTTTAATTATCCTTAAGTGGTTATTTATCTTAAATTTACTATTTCCAACGGTTATTGCATTGCGTCGAAGGAAACCAATAATAATGCCTGTACATTTATTTTATAAAGAAATTATTATTATTAAACTGGAGTTTTATCCGTCTTATCATCCTCTATGAGATTTGAAATGGCCGCCCTATACAAGGAGTAATGAAAATGACTCCAACAGTGGGTAAGGGGGAAAGCAAAGAGGAAGCGTGGCTTGTTATGAAGAATGAAAAAGGACGCTGACTTGTAAAAAATTCAATGGAATAAAGCAGTGTGTTAATTACCAGTTTTATTAGTGCCAATTACACAAAAAGTGTTCCAAACGACAGGAAAAGATGGTTCAACTACTTGGGACAGCTTTAATTACCTCCAGACCACGGCTATGACTTACAAGTGAGTTGGTATGATCCACTAACATTTTCAACGCAGAAGACATTACAAGACTCCATCAACATGAGGTGATATCAACCTAAATTTTATTCATGATTCATCCTTTGGTTTTTTTTTCTGCTACAATTTCGACTAGACTTCATCACCTTTTAAAATTTATTGCTCCAAAATCAAATAATAATATTAATTTCAACTTAATACACCAACAGTAGAATTTTCTTCTAAACGTAATATTCTGTTTCCACAATTGACTCTATAAATGAAACCTTTTATTATCGACTTCGACAAAATGCAATAACTTTATTTAGTATTCATTGTTTTTTTTTTTTGTATCCACCGAACAACCTCATTGAGGAAATTGATAATAATGAATGTGTATAGTATTTATATATTTAAAGAGTTCAAAATTTTTTTTTTATTAAATATCTGATTGTTTAGTAAGTCTGCTTGGACAGTAAAGGTTACATTTTTTTTTCCAACATGACCCAGAGGTCCTGAGAGAGTCCCGTGCTCAAATTTGGTTTCTTTTTGTAGTATTATAGTTATTTTTTTATTTCCCCCGAGTTAATTGTAGTAACAAGTAAATGATATTATTGAACCCAAATATTGTAATCACACTTTTTCAAAGATGAATGCTTGATGTAAATAAATTTATATATATTAAAATTTAATAAAAGGAAATTTAACAATAAACAAATAAATAACAGAGAAGAGTTCACAGTATATTGAATGTTATTACTAGTATTGTTCATACACAAACTGAGCCTACAAGAGCCACCTTCATCACATGACCTGGCTGTATATTGAATGTTATTACTAGTATCGTTCATACACCAACTGACCCTACAAGAGACACCTTCATCACATGACCTGGTTGTATATTGAATGTTATTACTAATAGTGTTCATACACCAACTGACCCTACAAGTGACACCTTCATCACATGACCTGGCTGTATATTGAATGTTATTACTAGTATCGTTCATACACCAACTGACCCTACAAGTGACACCTTCATCACATGACCTGGCTGTATATTTAATGTTATTACAAGTATTGTTCATACACCAACTGACACTACCAGCAACACCTTCACTCCATTCATCACAGGGACTGGCTGTATATTGAATGTTATTACTAGTATCGTTCATACACCAACTGAGCCTACAAGAGACACCTTCATCACATGACCTGGCTGTATATTGAATGTTATTACTAGTATCGTTCATACACCAACTGACCCTAAAAGAGACACCTTCATCACAGGACCTGGCTGTATATTGAATGTTATTACAAGTATTGTTCATACACCAACTGAGCCTACAAGAGACACCTTCATCACATGACCTGGCTGTATATTGAATGTTATTACTAGTATCGTTCATACACCAACTGACTCTACAAGCGACACCTTCACTCCATTCATCACAGGGACTGGCTGTGTATTGAATGTTATTACTAATAGTGTTCATACACCAACTGACCCTACAAGAGACACCTTCATCACATGACCTGGCTGTATATTGAATGTTATTAATAGTATCGTTCATACACTAACTGACCCTACAAGAGACACCTTCATCACAGGACCTGGCTTTATATTGAGTGTTATTACTAGTATCGTTCATACACCAACTGACCCTACAAGAGACACCTTCACTCCATCACAGGGACTGGCTGTATATTGAATGTTATTACTAGTATCGTTCATACACCAACTGAGCCTACAAGAGACACCTTCATCACATGACCTGGCTGTATATTGAATGTTATTACTAGTATCGTTCATACACCAACTGACCCTAAAAGAGACACCTTCATCACAGGACCTGGCTGTATATTGAATGTTATTACTAGTATCGTTCATACACCAACTGACCCTACAAGTGACACCTTCACTCCATTCATCACAGGGACTGACTGTATATTGAATGTTATTACTAGTATCGTTCATACACCAACTGACCCTACAAGTGACAACTTCACTCCATTCATCACAGAGACTGGCTGTATATTGAATGTTATTACTAGTATCGTTCATACACCAACTGACTCTACAAGCGACACCTTCACTCCATTCATCACAGGGACTGGCTGTATATTGAATGTTATTACTAGTATCGTTCATACACCAACTGACCCTACAAGTGACACCTTCATTCCATTCATCACAGAGAATGGCTGTATATTGAGTGTTATTACTAGTATCGTTCATACCTCTGTCACTTTCATATTTGTCAAAGCTATAAGTGAGACAGATCAATGAAAGTAAGAACTTGCTCTGACCCATACCAGAATATATGGTGCATTTGAAACACAACATCTGACCAGAGATGGATCTGGACTAACTGGATGTATATTATTTAATATGTATAGCTTGATTTGATTAGAAGGAAATTGGGGAATCATTCTGGGAATAATCAACCTCAGAACACCCAACCGGGATTTGGGCCCCGAATTCCCCGTCTTCAGCTGGCCTTGAGAGCGCCTGACCTATGGTGACAATGGGCACTAAGTCTTTCGATTTCACACCACATTGAAATGGGTTTTTTTTTTCGTATGGCTTTTTATCCTTTCCCCTAGATAGATGCAAGTTCTAGTTTGTCTTATTTACGTCACCAGATCCCCCTCTCCTAAATTAAATCGCTAATATACAAATTACAACCAGTGGTGGCTGCATATGTTGGACACTTAACTCTAACGGGAAAGTTACTGACTATAAGTCTAATATTCAGAAAATTCAAATTTTTTTGCAGTTACCATTAAAAATATTTTACTATTGTTATTATTATTTTTAATGTGTTTTTAATATATTTCAAAAGTGACATCTGCAAATCACATGACTTGACGTATGAATACGTTAAAATAAGTCTAGTGACTTTTCTAATGTCAATAAGGTTCTGCCTGTGAAAAGTCGACTATTAATTGGAGGGAATTTTTTGCAGGTTTCCTTATTATAGGCGTATGCTGATAATGTTCCTTAAAATTATCCCCACCAATCCCGATTGCTTGAGAAGGCTAGCCTAAGTTCTAGTCTGTTTTGAGCTAAAACACATGACTAAATTAACTCCATATCCGCACTTGTTAATAACTAGAATGTAAATATAACACCTTAACCTCGCGCTTAGAAAGATGCAATTCGACTAACACAGGTATGGGTAGCCTGCGGTCTTTAGCCCACATGTGGCATTTTGAGTTGTCCGGTACGGCCTTTTCTCATATTCTGTCGATTATATCTCTTCATTATTTGTAAATTATATATTCTCAAACTAAAATTGTATTCCTACACTATAATAAAATGAAATGCTTTACTAACTGTTGAGATTTTAGTTTGTAAAACTCATTCGTGAGTGGATTTTCTGTTATATTTTATAATCCTTATTACATTAGGATATATATATATATATACATGCATTGCACATCATGTTATATATATATATATATATATATATATATATATATAAATACACACACACACACACGTCGAGAAAAAACGAAAAACCAAATTTGTTAAATATATTATAATATTTATATATCCTTTTTTTTAAGTGTTTCTTTATGAATATATAATAAATATATAGAAAATTAAAATTCGTCTTTATTGAATAAAATTTAAAAAGTAGATTAAAATACTGTTTGCTTCTTAATACGTTACTAAAAAGATACTAATTTATATTTAGGTAAAGTATGTCTTCAAAATTTAACTAAACGTATTTACTGAATCAATACATCAATTATTGTGTTCAAGAAGATATTTATTTCAATACAAAAAAAAAATACTGGCCTTAGCTCCCATATCCTTCAATCCCAACTTAATCATCCTCACGCCCTCGGATTATATCAAACTAGTAATAACTTAATACCAACAGATTCTGTCGAAAGCGTTCCTAAATGTCGAACAAAAAAAACACATTTTAAACTCTCTCCTTTCTTCCCTTCACTTTTTTTTTATTTTCCATCAAAAGAGAACCATGTGCACCGATTTTGTTTACATTCATTCTTCTTTTTTCTTACCTTTATTGTTGTTATTATACTCTTTCTCTCTTTATTGACTTGATACATCGCGCGGCAACATTGAAAGAAGAGGACGCATTGTCCAATTACTCTGGAGAAAGCAATCGGAGCTCCAAAGGAGTTGTAAAATTAAGCCGAACTCAACAGGAAGAAATATGCGCACGTGGACGGACGGACAGACACGGAGACAACCTGTGAGGCGTTCAGCCCTCCCCCCCACCACCAACCCCACGTATTGAAGATTATGGACTGCACTTTCACTGCTCATCACGAGCGTAGATTGCTATCGTTCTCATTGGGTGCATCCCTTGGGGGTATTCTGACCCTTCAAAACTGCGGCGAGAGAGAGAAATCAACTGTTAAGTTTTATTCTTATTTTCATTTCAACTGGAACAAGAATCAAGACAAGTTTTATATACGTCTACTCACACTTAGAGGAAGAAGGGGCTATGTCTGAAAAAAAATTCAGTACCATATCGTACTACCCATTCGAGTTATACGAATATGTACTAATTACGATAGTGTGTTATGGATGAGTAAGGTTGGAATTTATAGGAAGTGTACCCACATTTGTATGAATGGAGAGTGGGAAAACACTTATGAAAAACTGCTCTCAGATATTCGAAAGAGTTCTAACCACAATTTCCCCTTTACATGCAAACCTAACAAAATTAGCTTGACATTAATCTTTATAAAAAATATATATTTAATAACTGGTGTTTTTTTACCATAATTTAGGTTAGTGGTATTTTATGCATTACGTAGTAGGGATATTTATTACTTAGAAGGGCGAAGTTGGTATCTGAAATTGTTTAATTTTGTACATAGATCCTTCTTTTCCTAGTTACGTTCTTATTGTTTTATTTTTGGTGGACGTCATCGGATTTAAATGCTTCCGTAAACTTTATTTTTTTTTAGCTAATTACAGTTTTCACTTTTTTTTTTTTTATGGACCCGGGAAATACCTAATCTTTAAATTTAATACGTGTGCTAACGCGTACTTTTGAAATTATGAGGTCATACCAGCGTGATTTAGACACGAACTTAACCTAAGAGTTCACACGTGACACTACACATACTTTGCGGATAGACGGGGTTGTAGTAAGACCCAGAGCAGGGGGAGAGGGGAGGGATACGAGACATCGAAATCAGGTGCCAGAAAAATACTAATTCAGTGAAAGAACAAATCTGTAAGACGTGGGAATGAGCATGAAAGTAAATATTATTATTATTTATTATTATTATTATTATTATATTATTTATTATTATTATTATTATTTATTTTTATTATATTAAAATATTAATATTAATAAATTAGTATAAAACTTGACTACACTAGCCCCGGGGAGAAAAGAGCTACGATACTTCATCACTTCGTTTAAGGGTCCACCCGAATTTGTTTTACCATATATATTAAGTAAAACAAATTATATCCCGTAACCTACTCTAGTTGCGTCATCAACAATTTTAATAGTCTTCATAGCTATACAATGTTTTACAAATAAATTTGAAAAATAAAAGGTTAGCCTGTAAAGATTTATAAATAATATTTTACAATAGGAAAATAATCAAAACTTAGTTCTATTTTTTTAAACTTAGGTGCACTTACTTAGGTGCAAATTAACCTTTGAAATAACGTAAATTAATTACTGATTTTAACATGTTACGGTATAAAAAATAAATAACGCAATATCTTTGGAGCAACTTTTAAGGGATGTATCTATAATATTTTCAAGTATATTTTTTTAGCTATGAACGTTCAGTGTATGTACTGCACAGAAATAAAATAAATCAGAAATATATTCATGATAGTACCAATACTGCTATTTTAAAGCATATTAAGTTTAGAGTGTAGAGACGCGAGTTAAGGGCAGTATTTTCGCATTTTTTAAAAATATAAACCTTTTATGTCCAAAATAAATAAAATATTACTCCAGTCAAAACGTGTAGTTTAATTTCCTTCACATCGTGATATCAACAGTTGTCGAGTTTTCTGTTATAACATGGTGGCATTTGATGACAAACTTTTTAAATTAAGAGAAAAAGTTGTCATTAAATTCCAGAACACCCTTGATAGATTTTCAAGAATGGTTGAGGTCACCATATGAATAAAATTAAACTTTATGTTTCTACTGTAGAATTATTTGATTTCTTTAGACCAAAAAAATGTATGTATACAAAAACTGTAAAAAATACTGCCCTTAACTCGTGCCCCCCACACTCTTGCCTTAAAGCTTCCGACATTAACACACCTTCCTTTAAAAATAACATAATCAGAACAAATGGTCTGTCATATAAATAAATACCTCAAAAGAGTTTTAGTAATGTTTTGATTTTTAAGATGAAGAGGCTATTTCCCATGTAGATACTACTTTTCATCTTAGTAAACTCCCTCATAAGCGTATAACTCGAATGGCTTGTGGGAAGCGGTGCTAAAAAAAAATTCAAAAAATAAAAGATTACTCAAGAACGTTACTTGTCAAACAATGTTTATTACAAAAGAATACGGAAAAAGGGTACAATACATTCAGATTATTCTAATGATTGAAGATACTAAACTATTTACAATATTCTGAAAAGTAGACCTATTTACCTATTTGATGTCAAGTGAAGAAATGCATCAGTCATGAACATGATTACAGAATCAGCTCAGTTGCATTTCTTGTTCTCTTTTTTTTATGCATACCATGGTTAGACTTACATAGTTACAGTCCAATTTTCGTATGAAGAAACTTTTGGAAAATGCAAACGTGTTTTTTTGCGGTCAGCAATGAAAACATTTGACTACAATATTAGTGTTATTCTATAGGTAGTGATAATATCTATCGAAAGTGAAAGCTGCAGATGAAATGACTTGATGTATGAAGACGTGAAAGTAGATCTAGTGACTTTTCTGTCGGTTAAGTCTCTTCTTATGAAAATTGGAACTTTAATCACGTTGTCACACTACAAGAGATGGATATAATATTTAAAAGACATAGTTTGAAAAATGACTAACTATTGAACTCTGGTTTACATAAATCACTAAGGCATGATATATTATAAATATATTATATAATATATTTGTGTATAGATTTTTGAAATAATTAAAAATATTACATTTTCATTTATTTAACGTGCACTTTATGAACCTATTGATTATATCATCATACGACTTATAAACTAACTTAAATCTGAAACAAACACAACATCCAGACCCCGACTGTTGTTAATTCATCTCTGTCAAAGGGGAAATCCACAGTTAATCAATGCTAGATTTTTCGGCCATGCCAGGAATCGTACCCGGGACTCCATAGCTCAATAATTAGACACACTGCTGACTAATCTAAGGTGTAGGTTAAAATATTATTCGACATTTAGATGATACAAGAGATATGTAGTAGAAGTCTTGATTGTAGATTAAAATCTAGACAGATGTATATTCTTGAATCTCTAGACTAGAGTTATGAGTAAATCAAAATGTAACATAATTATATATATAAATATATAATAATGTATTGTAATATATATATATATATATATATATAAAAGAAAGAGATGTATTTCTTCATTCTGAAAATTCAATATACCATTCCACCTTATATTGTACACATATGATCATCTTATATTTTAAATAAATAAGTTTATAGAAAATATAATATATTAGACTTTATTAAATAATAAAACAAATAATAATAATTCTATAGATCGGATGCTTTTAATCCTCGAAACCTTAAATAGATCCGAATTTTAAAGTATTTTAGTGAGCAATTCAACATTCAAAAAAATATTTTAAAATAAGTATTGAATACAACCAAACCTGAACAACTTGAATTGAAATCACAATTTGGTGACATCAGCAGAAACAATTTATTAAGACTTGTATAGTTCGGAGAGTATTTAGTTTCTTTATCTGAGAAATTAGATAAAAAAATTCAATTAATGAGTAAAAAATTGTGTAACATTAATCAAATTATTCAAAATGTAGCCTTTTTATATTCATAAATAAGATAAACGTTGTTAAATCAATATTTAATCTCACCAAAGCTTTATGATTATTATTTTTTCATAAGCAACGTTGACTTCTTAATAATAATCTTTTTAAT
The DNA here is from genome assembly GCA_033556935.1 of Timema podura. Classification (NCBI taxonomy): domain Eukaryota; kingdom Metazoa; phylum Arthropoda; class Insecta; order Phasmatodea; family Timematidae; genus Timema; species Timema podura. The sequence goes on along the minus strand of JAVRXN010000007.1, from coordinate 39,843,091 downwards.
AATTGCCAAAATTTTAAATTTTTAAAATATTCTGGTACAAGCTAGATATTAAAAAGAAAATCTTGTGTTCAAGAAAATATAATATTTACGCCCCTTTGAAATAACAATGAAAATAGCCATCATCTCGTAGTAAAATGTTAATTATTTTATGATCACTTTGTATATACCAAACCATTCATTAGATTTACAATAAATGTATTTTTTTTCATTATCTAGGCCTGTGTTTCAAAATCATTACTAGATAAAAACCCTTCAAGATGAGGTGGAGGGATGTTCATTTTCAAGGCTATCCAAGCGAACTTTGAATCATAGTTAACACTTTCTTTTTTGTAAACCATTTGTATTTACTTGATTATTAAACTATAGTTTTAAAATAAACATTTTTGTGGACTTTCTGTGATATTTTTATTGCTATATAAACAATATTACCGTAGTTATTAAATGTTTAATTACTTATTAGTAAAACCTCAACAAATGGCAATAAATACATCGAAAAAGCTAACGCGTTAACAATTAATTTGGTAACGAAGCTTGGGAGATATAAATGAACAGTTAGTGGTATATACCCCTATAAATATCATATTCATAAATTTGAAAAATAAAACCTGCCCTGGTTCCAATTCTAATGTCTAGGTGTCATTTTAAAAATTTTATAAAATTCAATAAATACGTTCATGTTATGTTTATAGCAACTAAAATGTTAAGGAAGGTTCCCAAAAAATGTGTATTACAGAACCAAGGTTTGAACCAAGAACATACACTTCGTTAACCCTGAAAGGGAGAAAGCTTACCGTGCACGTTTCCACTATGGTGTAGCTTATAAAATAGGGTCATAGTGTAATACGTTAAGGTAAGACCACTACCTTTCAGGGTAAACGAAGTGTACAGTTATTTTCCTGGTTAAAAAAAACCGTTAAAAACTATTATAACACACCGAAGAACTTCGTTTGTTCGCCGCTCAGACTATTTGGTTCTATCGTCGCTCAGACTGTAAGTGGAGCTAATGATAGACGTGCTGATGTTCCGCCGCTCCTCCGTACCCGTGGCCGATATCGTGGGTACCACTGAACCCGATGAGAGATCCATGGCCACCTTCATCTCCGTGGTCGACTATCTTATACACGGTGTGCGTGTGATGGATCTTCTTGACGTAGTAAGGCACGTGGATGATAACCTTTTTGCTGCAAACACACACACACACGAACATATATGAGTAACATTAGGAGATTGTGTGATTACATATCACCATGCAGACAAAAAGTGGACACCATCATAGAAAAAAACAACAGTCTCCGGGGTTGGCTCCCCAAAGTCACATCGATAGATGTGATGGTGAATTTTTTTTCCTTTTTTGGAAATTTTGTAATTATATCTTTATAAATAAATATATATTTAAATTAGTTCCATTGAAGGAATAATGGTGATGTTTCGACTACAGCTTTAGGTGGTTGAATATGTAATTAACTGTACGTCAGCTGTGGACCATGTATGTTTATATTTCAAATATTCAATATTGCAATCAAAATATCTACGAATACATCCTCTTTTCCTGGAATTTAAAGATCTAAAAAATTTACCAAAAAATGCTCATTTATAATGGTCATTGTGTGGTAATTTGAGTAAATATCATCAGAAAAATAATAAAAATAAGTTTTAAGTTGTCTAAAGTATTTTCCAACAACCTTTGCTCCCCTACCACCAATCCCCCCAGCGGTCCTCCAAACCGCTACTTGATGGCTGTGTGTATATGTAATAGCCTCTAGGTACCCTCGTCCCCCAACCCACTATTTGATGTATTTATCGGGATATGTAATAGTCTCTGGGTGCCACATCATCTAACCAAGCCTCCTCACCTACACAGTATGTCGCAAGACACCACTGTGGAGAAATTATTAATATCTCTAGAATCATGCGTTTCTCACAGTCGTGTCTATTAAAATTCACCCTCTAATCCTGTCTTTGAGAAATCGTGATTTGTATTCAAGCTCTAAAATTAATGGTAGTTGACTCACGACTGATTTTTGAAATTTTGAAATATTTTTGAAAGTGTCTATAGAGATTGTGTTTTTTAAAAATTGGTATCTAGGGAGTATTTTACACCAAAAATATAATTTTAAACTTTTTTGGTAAAGATGGCCGTTTATTTAAGGGGCAGTCCTACTGTTAACTGGCATTTTTAAAATGTTCCTGACTATAATATAGAATGTATGTGAAAGTATGTACTATTGTGTTGCACCAATTATTTGTTACTTACTGTCCACCGCCGTGACCTCCCGCCAAGCAGCACGCAGCCATTGTCATCAGAAGCAGGGCCACCAACTGGAACTAACAATATTAAATTTACCATCGCATTCCACAAGTGGCAAAGATATAAAGAGCAATTTTTTAAGCACCATGTCCTACTACTTGTTCGGGTTATACGCTTATGTTCCTGTTAATGGGTAAGGAGAAGGAGGAAGGCTGAATTTTAAAGAATTGTCCCCGCATTTGTGTGGAGATAAAGCGTGTATAACTATTTTTAAAAACCATCCTCAGTACACCCGACCTGAATTCGAACCCCGATCTTCCCATCATCGGCAATCCCAGTCTATTGCGAGAGTGATAGTTGAAGAACCTGTTATTCACCCGCTTCGGTAGTTATATGGTCTAAAGCGTTACTCTCGCTATAGACTAGACTTGCGATGATGGTAAAGATCGAGGTTCGAATCCCGGCCAGGTGTACTTAGGGTGGGTTTTCTAAAGTGATTTTACACTCTCCCTCTACGCAAATTCAATCTTACTCCTCCCTAACACATTAACGTAATTAGTATATAGGCGCATAACCCGAAAGGGAAGTAATATACAGTGCTAAAAAAGTAGTCCCAGCCTTTAGGAAGCAAAAGCCGGAGCGTAGCGACCAATATGACATACACGAACTCTAGCGGTGTTTGCCTGGAACTGCTTTGCAGATGACAAGGCTGCGCCTGTTGGTAGGCTACCTATAGTGCTTGTGTGTGCTACAGCATTGATTCACACACATACTTTCAAGTAATTGTTAGTATTATTTTGACTATTATCGTATAACCGTTATGATCGCAACTTCAATACTTTTTTTTAATTTGTATTGTACATTTTTTTAGTACAGTTCTTTATTAAAGAATAAAATATAAACTATAAATGAAATCGCGGTAGTAAAGTTAAATAGAACATTCAGAAAATAGATTTTTGCTATCGTTATTGACAAATTTGTAGTTGCAGTCCAACAAAGAGCCTTTTATAAAATAATAACTTTTTTAGCGGTCAACATTGATATAACAATTTACCATATTATTAGTGTTATTTTATAGGTATTGATAATATAGGGTGCGGCAGAAATACATGACGGTTTTGCAAGTGTAATAACTTTTGTATTTTCGAACAAAAAATTGTTTACATTTTGTCATTAAATTCATCATATTTTGTCATTGTTATTTACACCATGAAACCATTTTTAGAACACAAGCTAGGTATGGAAAATGACGTCTTGCAAATGTCCTCCATTTTCATTCACACATTGCTGAAGTCTTGTTCTGAAGTTAGTCATGACATCACGAAGCATGTTTGTCGGTATTGCCCTGATTTCATGTTCGATAGCAACCTTGAGTTCTTCCAAAGTGCGTGGCGTCAAGTACCGCGGTCGTTCACTATACTCGTCAGTTATTGCCATTTCAGTAACCACGGGGCAACTGAACAATGCCGAGGTGTGGTTCCAGCAGGACGGGGCAACCCCCATACATCACGGGTTTCCATGGCAGTGCTTCGAGACATGTTCTCACACACCTAATTTCACTTCGTGGAGATATCCCATGGCCAGCGCGGTCACCCGATCTTTCGGCGTGTGACCACTTTTTGTGGGTTTATCTGGAGTCGAAAGTTTGCATTGATGAACCACGCACCGATAAACATCCTTCGTGATGTCATGACTAGCTTCAGAGCAAGACTTCAGCAATGTGTGAATGAAAATGGAGGACATTTGCAAGACGTTATTTTCCATAACTAGCTTGTGTTCTAAAAATTGTTTCATGGTGTAAATAACAATGGCAAAATATATGAATTTAATGACAAAATGTAAACAATTTTTTGTTCGAAAATACAAAAGTTATTACACTTGAAAAACCGTAATATATTTCTGCCGCACCTGTATGGATCAAAAGTGATAGATGGAGATCCAAAGACTTGACGTATGAATAATTGAAAGTAGATCTATTACATTTTATATCAGTCCTATGAAAATTGGCCTGTAAAATATATGTATTATCTCATCACGTACAAGTGCTGATAATATATATGAAAAATGTCAGCTGAACATCATACAATTTGACGTATGAATTATAAAAGTAATTATTGCAACTGTAAAATATTTTCTCTTCCATTATAGCACTATATTCGGTTCTCAAACTTTCTTTAGTTCAATCTACCAGAAATATTACCAAATATCAGCGAGCCACCATTAAATAAACCTGCATGTTAGTTTAAGAACACATTTTTCGTGAAACCCTTTTACCAAACTACCAAAGTAACATCTCTGTTCATCAAAGAGCATAACAATCAAAATACCAGACCTCAATTTTTTTTTAATATTTGTAAATAAATAAAAAAAATTGGGTTTTAAAAAATATTTCAAATAAAAGCTTTTTTGTTTTTTATAGTAGCCTACTATAACATTTCAATGATAAATTATTTATTATCCCAAATAGTTCATATGTTACCAAAATTGTAAATTTCCGTTTATGTACCCTCAAAGACTTTATTATGGAAAATGTAGGGTTGCCTTTTTATTTGTAATATTAAACAGTGCTTGAATACGAAATTTAAATAAAATAATTGGAGCCAATTTTAAAAAAAAAAAAATTTTTTTTCACTCTAAAGTAAAATGCACTTAATTTTAGGATTGGATGGATAAATCCAGAAACCCGTTTGGGAGATCTTTTGAAAACCTTATATAGGCTACCAGGTTTTAGCCCAATCGGTGAGATGGTTTCTGCTTTAGGCTGAGATAGACATAAATACGGCTTAGCAAAAAATTATTTTTCTGTTTTAGGAGGTCATGAAACGTTAAAATTTATCTAAATTTCTAGCGCGATATTTTGATACTCACAATAAGCGTGAAAGTAAAAATGCGTGTTTTAGTTTATTTAATTTGCTTGTTCAATAAATTAAAAATTGTTTCATTGCTGTCATTTGAGCGTATATGTTTCAACAAGCTAATTTTTTTGATTAATGGTTTTATAAAAAATAAAATTTTAAGATGCAGATAAATCCATATACTGTATATATTTAAAACGTGAAACCTCCCCTTTAGACATTAATTCCAGGAGTTCAACGGACCGGATTCTCATAGTTTTTATTTTAAGTGAAAGATTTTACTGGGAGAAAGTACCTAAGAATTTAAATTATTTAAATGATTCAAAGGGGTAGCCATAATTTCAGAAAATAGCTTATTTCAAAATTCAATTTTTTTTTTTGCTTTCTCTAATAATTTTTTTTAATAAAGACCTTTACTTTGAGGATCATCACAACCAATTTTACAAATTTTCAATAGTGAAGACGCAATTTAAGAAAACGATTTCCACATTTTACTGGACCCATTTAAATTGTATGTTTTGAATGAAAACTTATATAATTATTGAGGTTTATTTTAATGGATAATGATGTAGATATAAGAAAGCATGAGTTTTTATTCATATAACACTTGCCGAAGTAATCGGCGCTGCCGGGAGGTTTTTAATGATTTAGAAATAGTATAGTCAAAATTTTAAACTTCGGCCTCGAGGTGCACACGTTCATGCACAAGAGTTACACATGTTTAATACTTCAGACCTCTGCATATAGTAGATATCACACAGTGCATATAAAAGCTAAACACACTTTTCATTTTATTAATATTAAACTCATAATATACAAAACAATAATTTTACCGGTTGTGACACGTGAGCTATTACTCTACATGACGAAAACAAATTTAGGTCTCTTGAAAACAAGGGGCTTAGGAAGATATTTAGTCCTTAAAGGGCTGAAGAAACTGAGGAGTGGAGTAAGATACATAATGATGAGCTACATACCCTGTACTCATCACAATACATTAAGATAATTAAATCTCGCAAATTACGGTGGTCAGGACATGCAGAATGAATGGGATAATCTAGAACAGTGTTCAGGGTACTGACTGCCAAACTCAATAGGAAGAGACCATTGGGAAGATCTAGGCGCAACTGGGAGGATAACATTAGAATGGACCTGAAATAGCTAGGGTGTAGTTAGGTGGATTGGCTCAAGATAGGGATAGGTTGTAATGAGGTGGACTGTATAGATCAAGATAGATCAAGATAGGGATAGGATGTAATGAGGTGGACTGGATAGAGCTAGATCAAGATAGGGATAGGGTGTAGTGAGGTTGACTGGATAGAGATAGATCAAGATAGTGATAAGGGGCGTACTCTGTTAGTGCGGCAATGAATTTTCGAGCTCCTAATGCAATAGATAAACGCTACTGTTGAAAGCTGTCTTTGAAAATTTTACAAATTATTCGTCAATGGGGCTAGCTCATTTATTTTTAAATTTAGTTTTACAGAAAATATTTTCTAAGCTTGAAAATTACGAAAAGCTTTGAATTAACACCTCGAGCTACGCCTTAAGCACCGTGACCATTGCGTGAGCTTCTCTCTTGTTATTTAACTCACCAACCAACCAATGCCCGGTTGAAATCGTCAAATTTATTTTGTAGTGAATGTACATAATAGATTTATATGTATATACCTTTAAAGTGGACATTCAGTACGAAATAAGTAAAATGTAAACATAATTTTGCTGATATTTCAGCGAATATATCTATATATGTATATATACTCGCAATCGCTGATATATCGGCAAAATTATGTTTACATTTTATTTAAGTTTTCCCCCCCATCGTACAACCTGTCTGGGCTATAAGTATTTTAATTACCCCCATAGATTAGCGATGAATAAAGTATAATTTATAGAAAATGTACCCGCATATGTGTTGAGAGAGCGTGGCCAACATCTAGGGTTTAAAAATAACACCCTAGCTGGGATTCTAAGCCCAGCCTTTGCCGTCATCATAAACCAAACTATTTGAGTCTGACATTTATTCCACGTTCTCACAGATACGTGTAGTACATTTACAAACTTCTAATCTCGCTAAGGGATTAGTGATCTACCGTTTGTTTATCCTGTACGGTAGCAACCTTACCTTGCACGTTTCCACCATGGTACAGCTTATATGATAAGGCCATGGTGTAATACGTCAAGGTAAGGTTGCTACCTTTTCGGGTAACTGAGGCATACTCTTATTTAACTTTGGTACTTAAGGCGGAATGGGACGTAATCAAAGGCTATTGTTTTTTGCAGTTTTTATGGAAAAACATTTTCTTGGCCAAAATAAATAAAATATTGCTCCAGTACAAACATAGAGTTTAATTTTCTTCATATTTTTATATTAAAGTTGAATATCTGTCATGAGAATGGTGGCATTATCTAAAAAACTTTTTAAATGAAGAGAAAAAGTTGTCATTAAATTCCAAGGACACCCTTGACAGATATTCAAGAAATTTTAATGTCACCGTGTGAAGAAAATTAAAATCTATGTTTGTACTGGAGCAATATTTTATTTATTTTGGCCAAAAAAAAAAAGTTTTGCCATAAAAACTGCAAAAAACACAGTTTTTTTCTCGCAACCCCTTCCACCCAACCTTAACGAAGGTGGTAAGTAGAGACCGGATTTTGCTTATTTGCCTTTTCTTTTCCTTGATCGTAAAACATAGGTATTTGAGATAATCATGCATTTCATGTTATTACGAGTACAATATGTTAATTTTATAGTGCCTATTGCCTATTCTGTTAGTTTTTGTCTATTTTATGAACCTTAACGCGCCTATTTAAGCTTTGGCCCCTCTTTTCCATACGTGATGGATTTTATGCTTAAAGGGAGAGTGCAGTTTCTTGTAACTGGTAAGTTGTGGCATGTACTTGTTTGGAGTAGGTTTAATAATTGACGCTTGTTAAATAGCTTCCAATGAGCGTAAATCGGGTGGAGGACAAAGGGAGCAGTGGCAGACATCTTGGGAGGAAACAATGGGAGCAGTGGCAGACATCTTGGGAGGAAACAATGGGAGCAGTGGCAGACATCTTGAGAGGAAACAATGGGAGCAGTGGCAGACATCTTGAGAGGAAACAATGGGAGCAGTGGCAGACATCTTGTGAGGACAAAGGGAGCAGTGGCAGACATCTTGGGAGGAAACAATGAGAGCAGTGGCAGACATCTTGAGAGGAAACAAAGGGAGCAGTGGCAGACATCTTGGGAGGAAACAATGGGAACAGTTACAGACATATTGAGAGGAAACAATGAGAGCAGTGGCAGACATCTTGAGAGGAAACAATGAGAGCAGTAGCAGACATCTTGAGAGGAAACAAAGGGAGCAGTGGCAGACATCTTGGGAGGAAACAATGAGAGCAGTAGCAGATATCTTGTGAGGAAACAATGGGAGCAGTGGCAGACATCTTGAGAGGAAACAATGAGAGCAGTGGCAGACATCTTGAGAGGAAACAAAGGGAGCAGTGGCAGACATCTTGAGAGGAAACAATGAGAGCAGTGGCAGACATCTTGAGAGGAAACAATGAGAGCAGTAGCAGATATCTTGTGAGGAAACAATGGGAGCAGTGGCAGACATCTTGTGAAGAAACAATGAGAGCAGTGGCAGACATCTTGAGAGGAAACAATGAGAGCAGTGGCAGACATCTTGTGAGGAAACAATGGGAGCAGTGGCAGACATCTTGTGAGGAAACAATGAGATCAGTGGCAGACATCTTGTGAGGAAACAATGGGAGCAGTGGCAGACATCTTGAGAGGAAACAATGAGAGCAGTGGCAGACATCTTGTGAGGAAACAATGAGAGCAGTGGCAGACATCTTGAGAGGAAACAATGAGAACAGTGGCAGACATCTTGAGAGGAAACAATGGGAACAATGGCATACATCTTGTGAGGAAACAATGGGAGCAGTGGCAGACATCCTGTGAGGACAAAGGGAGCAGTGGCAGACATTTTGGGAGGAAACGGCATGCCACTGCAAGAGAAAAGTTCTACTCTTCGGGAAGAGCAAATTCGAAATTTTGTACCTTGACATCGTGTGAAATAGAACTCGGTTTTTCAAATCAAAAAGAAGATTATATCTGAAAATTTAACCCATTCTACTACTGGAAATCTAGAAAATTATCTAGTGATTAACAGCATGTGACCCACCTCAGTGGTCGAATGGGCTAAGGTGTAACTCTCGCAGTAGACTGGACTGCCGATGAAAGTGAGATCGTGATTTGAATCTTGGTCCGGTGTACTTAAGGTGTTTTTTTACTAAATGGTTTTTACATATCCTCCACGTAAATGGAGATACACTCCCTTTAATTCCACCTGTCTAACCCATAACATATTAGCGTCACTAGCACAACATATGTGTATAGCCCGAATGAGTAGTGAGACGTTGTGATAAAAAAAACGCAATGTGAATTGGCTGTAGGTAGTACAGTAGGATATAGTAAAATATAGTAAAATCAATTTTACATTGCCTATTGTGTGCTTTTTTCTCTTTAATGCCTATTCCGGTGCCTAAATCCCATATTTTTATGCCTATTTTAAACATTTTTGGTGCTAATGTTTCCCCTTCGTAGTGATAAGATATAACTTGAAATACATATTATGGTTTCACATTAGCTACTGGTTTAAACTTCCTAAATCTATATAGATTAATAAAACAAAATGACAGAAATTTTAGTTGGCTAGTAACTTTGTTTTTCTTTTCAGATTTTGATCAAACGATTTGTAACTAAGTCAAGCAGTGTTTTATGGCTTTATTCAATCAATAACGCTGCGAGCAGGAGGAATCTGCGTTCACACAATAAAATTTCCTTATTTTAGTTAGATTCAATTGATGGTTTTTCTAGTAAAATAATAAAATTCTAACTATTATTAATTACCATCGATTATTCGAACGTTATTTTTTCTTATATTTATTTTAGGCACTTAAATATATCCGTACCCGTTTCGGTGGTCGCGTGGTCTAATGCGCTACTCTCGCAGTAGACTAAACCACCGATGGTGGGGAGATCAAGGTTCAAATCTCAGTCGGGTGTACTGAGGGTAGTTTTTTTACAAAAATTGTTTTACACTCTCCCTCCATGCAAATGCAGGTACACTTCTTCTAAATATAGCCTAAGAATCAAATAGCCAAAGATATTATTTATATTTATGCTTTTTAGTGAGGATTACTCCATCTAGATATCATATTCTGAAAATTGAAAAATGACACCTGGACACGGGAATAGAACCCGGGACCTTTGGGTTAGTACTCCAATGCTCTAACCACTGATCTATCCAGGAATCGTCCCGTGCCTAGGGCCATTCTTCACTCATATCTTAAGGCTGAGTCTATGATGGACGTGTGGAAATCGTCGGCTACTAATGTGTGATTTTATTAAGATCACTCACTAGCTATCAGATAACGCAGCCACCTTTGACTCGGTAGTTGGCTTATTGCTGCCATTTGTACAATTATTATAACTGTAAGGAATTAATCTAGATGGAGTAATCCTCATTAAAAAGCATAAATAATAGCTTTGGCTATTTGATTCTTAAATATGCAATCCCTTACAATTATAATAATTGTACAAGTGGCAGCATTAAGTCAACTACCAAGTTAAAGGTGGCTGCGTTATCTGATAGCTAGTGAGTGATCTTAATAAAATCATACATTACTAGCCGACGATTTCCGCACGACCATCATGGACTCTGCCTTAAAATATGAGCGAAGAATGAACCTAGGCACGGGACGATTCCTGGATAGTTCGGTGGTTAGAGCATTGGAGTACTAAGTCAAAGGTCCCGGGTTCGATTCCCGTGTACAGGTGTCATTTTTCAATTTTCAGAGTAAATATAACGTTCCTAATCCCTAAAACAACTAGCGCAATTAGTACATAAACGTATAAACTGAACGGGTAGTAAGACAACTCTTAAAAGTATATAAATATATTCGTGCCCACTAATCTAGGCAAACCAGTATTCACTCTTGTGTTAGCTTGATATTTATTAAAAATAATAACTGTGACGCACATATTCACATTGTTTAGAGTTGGGATCAAAATATTACCTGGTGATTACAAAATTGTTTACATAATACAATAAAATAGCTAGAAAGTATTTATTCAAAACACGTCGACTATAAAATAAAATTGTAAGATAATTTATTCAATAATGGCCATGAGGGGCCGTCCTTAAATTCCGTAAGGGGTTTGGGGGGGTTCGGTATTTTCTTACGTTTTCTTACGAAAGTAGGGGGAGGGTGGTCAGAATCCATTTTTCAATGTTTATGGGGAAACAAAAGCGAAAATAAAAAGTTTTGTCAGAAAATTCTTAAATATTTCATTATCATTCAATAATTAATCTTTACTGTTTTGTAAAAATAGAATTATTTGTTGTAACTTCACATTAATGTTAATATAGCTACTGAGAACCTCATAAAATTGACTAACAAATAATCAACACTCATGTCTCTAAAATTATTATAAAAAATAATTCTAAGTTTCCTCATTGGTTTTCTTTCACACTCAAATATTACATAAGAAAAAAAATCAATTTCCTAAGAAATATAAAAAAAGAAATAATATAAAACTCCATTCATCTTTTTCACAATATCATAAATTAGTTAAAGAAATTGTACCTATTGATAGCGCCATTGGATAACCTATTAGAAACTAGATCTCGAGAAAAAATACAAGGATTTCTGAAATATTTAAAAAAAACAATCTTGTGAGCAGGATCTCCCTATCTGATCTTTAAATGAATATAAATATTAAATATCACTGACGCTCTCTTAGTAGAAAAGGAAACTGTTTTAGTTCAGTGTATAATTCCACTATTCCAGCTATGTCCTAATCCTATTATTGAAACTAATGTGCCCTTGTATCCTACCCACATCACCCCTTTGGCTTATCTCTTGCTATTAAAAATTAAGTTAATCCAAGTGTGCTGGAGTGGATAGAATCTCAAGTTTAACTGTTAAAGGTCTTCAATTCACTGTTAGTATATATTTTTAATATTATCCAGTCAAGCGGAACTTTACCTGAAACACGAACACAATCTCTAGTTATACCCATGTATAAAAAAGGGTCCATTACCAGGATTTGTAGCTACAGGCCTATTTCTCTACTAAAAATTTCTTTAAAGTATTTGAGAAAATAATAAATGGAAATATCTTTCACCATCTGAATAATAGATTATCTGGAAATCAATAAACAATAAATCTACTGTAAATAACCTATTAGAAGTTCTGGGGCATGTTGCCCCTCAAGTCTCTATTCAAGCTCAGACCAAACAAAGTAAAGCTTTTTATCAATGTCATCCCAGTATTATTACCTCAAAGCTAAATAATTTTGACCTATCGATGTTCTATGTGAATTAGTTTGGAGCATATTTTCATAATATATGTTTTACCATCAAAATACAATAAAGTTCCTCCAACTTCCTATCTTCCCCTTGTAGTATGTATACTTCAAGGGTCTAATCTAGGTCCTCTTCTTGTTAGTGTGTTTATTTTTTCAAACTATTTACTCTTTGTTGATGAAATTAAACTTTTCAAAATTATCATTTCACTCGCTGATTATTTAGATTTTTAAATAGACATAAATGGTATATTACGATGGTTTACCGAAAATGAAATGTTAATCTATAAATCCAAAAACTAAGTCTATAGCTTTCACCAGGGAAACCACAACTATTTTTTCACTTATAACCTTGATATTGAACGCTATCTTTATACTAATGACCAAGGTTTTATCTTAGTCCAAAAGCTCTACTTTTACTATCATATTGATTATATAGTTTTCTCACGCTCTTAAATTACTCGGCCTTATTAAATATAGGCCTACATCAATTCCTCTTTCTCTAAATATGATTGTATTATAAGTTTGTATCTTGCTTTGTTTATATACAAACTATAATATTCAGGCGTGGCATGGAATTCCATCACCTTAAGTCTCTCAGATTGCAAATTGTTCAACGCAAATTTGTCACTGCTTAATATAATACTTTTTTTATATAGCTTTTACAATTAATATTCTGATAGAATTCAAAACCTTTTGGGGCTCCAAAATCTCTACTTGCGAAGAATTTATTTGAATACCATTTTGGTTTTTAACATTTTTAATAGGAACATTTCTTGTCAATCTGCTCTCGAACATATGGGCATTATTGTTCCCTCTTGTGTTTCTCAAAATCCTAAAACATTTCCTACTAGTGACGCATACAATCTTAGCCCTCTGGCCCGTTAGTATAGGACAGCGTTAACTATAGATTTCAACAATATGATTTTTATCACAAAAGAAAAACCAAAATTTTATAGTTATTTCAGGATCACCGTTATCATTAAGTACTTTCCGTTTGTTTATTGTGTACTCTTCAATAAATTATTATTACCATTTAGTCATCTATTTTATGGCTCTCCCTTTTTATGATTATTGGTCATTAATTTGTTTTATTGTTATCACCTGTACACCAACATAAGATAATTATATTTTGCAAGCCACACGTATTTCTGTAGTTTTTCCATGTTAGACTGTTAAAGGTCTCTATTGTCGGCTATCACTGAGCACGGTCTCTTAAGACGTTTGGTTCGAGGCTAGGGGCTATCTAGGGGGTGATACGGGCTCTTAAGTTTCCAAGCACACCAACAAAATCAGAAATATTAATTAGAAATATTAAGAACCATAACTAGGTGTATTTTTATATATTTACACTAAAAATAGACTTATTTAAATTCCTTCACACCTTATATTTACATATCCTAATTAATTTTCGTCGCGCTCTGTCTTACCGTGATTTTAAGATGCATGACGACTATCGCTAATATGGAAACCGAACACACAGATAGAACCCGGGTCTTACTCTCTGGCTGCACGTAATGAGAACTGGCAATTCCTTCTTAAAGTGATGTGCTTTATATTCTGCGGAATGTACCCTTCCAATCGCGTGACCGTAGGTATGTCCGTCTCCACCTCTATCTGTCCCTTTCGCTCCCATTGTGACAACTGGCCCATGGAACGCACACCAAACATATCCCCTCTCCCCACAAACTACCCTTTCCTTTTTCTTTTCCCTCTTTCCCTTTCATTTGACGGATATAAGGAATGTCTTATGAAAAAAAAAGTTATGTTTCCTTTTTCCTGCACACACATACGACTAATTTGAACACATGATATATTTTTTTTTAATTACCGCCTAATATGCTAGTTACACTGAAGCAAATGTAACAGCTTTTTAGTGGCGTAAACATATTTCTATATATTATTATTCATTTAAAGTGAACGTAAATAGTTTTCGAAAGTATTGACGTTGGTTTTTTGTTGTCTTTTTTTTTTTAATGGAATTTGTTCCAGTTCCATTCTAGTGAGTCATCTTCGTCTTGAAAATAAATCAAGCTGAACTCTTTATTTATGTTGTTATTGTTGTTCTTCAAAAGAAACATTTAAAATAGTGAGTGAAAATAATAGCGTCGGTGAGAGAAAACCAGTACATAAAAATGTATAAAAGATGAAATGAATGATAAGACAAAATAACTTTATTGCGGATTATTTGTTAATGACGAAGAAAGTTATATAGCTATATGTGAAATCAACTAACCAGAGGTGACGTGTGGATTGTTCTCGAGGCAAGCAAGGTTTGATGGGACTGTACTAATCAATTGTCACCTCACATTAAGTATCAAACTTCAGCTTTAAGGTGGGATGGTAGAAATTGCGAGTTAAAGGCAGTATTTTTGTTTACAGTCTTGTGGTAAAAAATATTTGACAAAACAAATAAAATATTGCTTCAGTAGAAACACCGAGTTTAATTTTCTTCACACAGTGAAATCAACAGTTCTTGAATATCTGCTAAAGTTGTCCTGGAATTTAATGACAACTTTTTCCCTTCATTTAAAAAGTTTCTCATCAAAAACCGCTCTGTTCATGACAGATATTCAAATACTGTTTAGGATGCCATGTAAATAAAATTCTATGTTTCTACTGGAATAATATTTGATTACTTTTACAGAATGTTTTGCTATGAAAACTTAAAAATAAACACTTACCTTATCTCGCGTCCCCCACACTCCCACCTTAAAACTTTTGAACATGCATTTGTTCATTAGATTAATTTGTGTGTGATTGGTCAATTTTTTTTTTAATATCTCCACATTTTACTGCCTGTCCAGGTTATACGGGTGTATGATAATTACTCTAGGAGGGGTAGGTATGAAGAAGGAAATATTTTAGAGGTAATCTACCTGCATTTGCGTTGAAGGAGAATTGGAAACCAATTTAGTATTATTATTATTATTATATTATTAGCACCACGTCTTACTACCCGTTCGGGTTATACGCACTTACGCTAATGTGTAATGGTAGGGTGATTGTGAGATGAAATGGAGGACCTATAGTTTAACGTGGAATCCGAACCACGGTGGAGGCCTGGCATTCCTCTCATTCACAAGTTGTTAATAGGTTAAGGAAGGGTTTGGCAATCAGATAAATCTGTGTCGGGATCGAGGATTGAACCCCGGACCCCCAGTACTGAAGTCTGACACCTTACCCCTAGACCACCAGGTCACCGCCATTTAGTAAAAATCGTAATTAATAGATCCACCCAAGATTCGAGCCCCGAGCTCCATGTCATCAGCAGGCTAGTCTATAACGAAACTAACGCCCACTGAAGCTGATCTGAATTTTACCGGAACAGTTTGTCTAAGCCTGTCTTGCCCTGGTAACAACCCACGACCCACACCTGTGATTAACATATGAGCTGTTCTAAGGGTATGAGACTCAAGGGGACGCTCTTATTAAACTTCAAGAATAACTTCTTTCTTCAAGGAGATGAAATATATTGATACCATCAACATATTTTGCTAATATAATGGTCGTCGGTGAGCTTATTATCAACTTTAATTTGATCCAGGAGGTTGAAATGAATCCTAGCTGTAACCATTGGGGGATATGGTTTAGCATTCAAAGCAAGCTATGGTGTAATTCCTTTGAAATAAACATTTTCTTATCAATTCGTTCTCTTGAGATTTTACCGTTTAAAGTGGAGTGTAAGGAACGTGAGTGCAGTGTTTTTGAAATTTTTATTAGGAAAAATATTTTTTTTTTGCCAATATGAATAAACGTTGCTCCAGTAGAAACATAAGAGTTTAATTTGCTACACATGGTGACCTCAACAGTTGAACAGTTGTTGAATATCTGTTATGAGCATAGCGGCATTAGATGATGAACTTTTTTAAATGAAGAGAAAAAGTTGTCATTTGATTCCAAGAAACCATTGACAGATATTCAAGAGCGGGTGATATCACCAAGAAAGGGAAATTAAACTGAATGTTTCTACTGAAGAAATAATATCTGGCTCGGTGGCGTAGTTGGCTAACACACTATTTTCATGTTGAACCAGACTTCCGAGGATGAAAAGATCGGTGTTCGAAACTCGGACGGGTGAACTGGAGGTAGCTTTTCCTAAATGGTTTTCCACTCTCCCTACATGCAAATTCGGGTTAACTTTCTTTAAATTTAACCTTCACAATTCCTAATCCTTTAAAGTAATTAGTACTTAGGTGTATAACCCGAACGGGTAGTAAGACTCGGTACTAAATAATACTAATATTGGAGAAATATTTTATTTATTTTAGCCCCAAAAAAATTTGTATAAAAACTGCTAAAACCTTAAATCGCATTCCCTATACTACCACCTTAAGTTGTCAATAGCACCCGCAATTAAATTACGGGCACGTGATCTTGGACATCAAATTCATCTGGTCTTGTTTGTCAGTGATGGGGAGGTCGAGTTTCAATTACCGTCCAGATTTACTGAAGGGGAATTTTCCAAAGAATTGTTTTTTCACTTTTCCTCTCTCCACATTTGGGTGTATATTTCCTAAAAACTCTACATTACTTATCCCTACCTTATTAGTGTAATTAAAAATATATATAATTCAAAATGTTGTAAAACACTGACCAAAAAAATTGCCGATAGCTTTCTAAGCACATCCAAGCTTAAGCGCTCAAATTAAACTTTAAAAAATAAATTGAGATTGGCATATTTAAGTCTCATTAGTTGACTAGAATAATTTTAAAAATGAAAAGAACTAAAAAAACGTTTTAAAACTAATTTTGATATATTCTTTGATGTTTAGAGTCATTGTTTTGTTTTTTTAAATATAAGTGGACAGTGAAGTAAGGAAGGAAGTTTTGCAAACAGCAGGTATAAAGAACACGTCACAGTACGGTTAAACCTGTTTGTTTTCTCTCTAGGTATATGGTTTAAGGCGATATGCATCGCAACTTCCGTTTTCAAATGAAAAAAAATTCCAGAATACTGTTAACATAGTGCCAATTTTCTTTGTGATCATCCTCTGTGAAACTTGTTTGGTTTATACTTTGTCCAGAGAGATTGTTTTTTTGTCTGGAACCGACAGACCAAGACTAGAAGTCGTGTGAAACTAGGAAGCAAGGAAACATGTGCGGGATTATTTGAAACTGAAAGTTGAAATATTATTTATTTTACGATAGCTAAATAATATAATTACCATATAATGTAGACGGTTGAGTTTTCTCGAATGATTTTGTGGAATTATGCCCACATACAGATACAAGTACCAATTACTAACGTAATATTAGTCCACCACGTATCTGCCAGATTCTAGTTAAGGTTAGGCCAGGTTAGGTAGTGTAAGATTCAGTCCAATTTTCTTAGGAAGAACCTTATGTATAGCAAAAAAATAGCTACTACACCACCTTTCTAATATCCATACGTGAAATCGTGTGATCTGCAGCGGTCCCTTTTGATAGATATATTATAAAAAAAAATATTGGGTATCGTAGTATTAAGAAATATATATATACATTTTAATCAGCGCATATTACTACCTATTCAGATTATACGTATATATGTTAATTACTCTAATGGGGTAGGGATGAGGAAGGAGGAATTTTAGAGGCAACCTACACGCATTTGCGTGGAAGTAGGGTGGAAAACAATTGATCAAAAACCACCCTCAATAAACCCGACTGGGATTTGAACCCCGATCTTCCCATCATCAGCAGGCTTAAGAATTTGGTGAGTAAAATTATTTTGGGTATTATTAAAAATTTGAGGGGTAGAATTTTAGTAGGTACTATTAAAAATATGGGGTTATAATTTTAGTGGGTATTATTAAGAATTTGAGGGGTAGAATTTTAGTGGGTACTATTAAGAATATGGGGCTATAATTTTAGTGGGTACTATTAAGAATATGGGGCTATAATTTTAGTGGGTACTATTAAGAATATGGGGCTATGATTTTAGTGGATACTATTAATAATTTGAGGGGTAGAATTTTAGTGGGTACTATTAAGAATATGGGGATATAATTTTAGTGGGTATTATTAAGAATTTGAGGGGTAGAATTTTAGTGGGTACTATTAAGAATATGGGGATATAATTTTAGTGGGTACTATTAAGAATTTGAGGGGTAGAATTTTAGTGGGTACTATTAAGAATATGGGGATATAATTTTAGTGGGTATTATTAAGAATTTGAGGGGTAGAATTTTAGTGGGTATTATTAAGAATATGGGGATATAATTTTAGTGGGTACTATTAAGAATTTGAGGGGTAGAATTTTAGTGGGTACTATTAAGAATATGGGGATATAATTTTAGTGGGTACTATTAATAATGTGGGGGAGAGGGGGTATAATTTTAGTGGATACTATTCCGAATTTGATGGGTAGATTTATTCTAGAGTGTTTTTCAAGATTTTATAGGTAGAATCCTAGAAGGTTTTTTTTTTTCAGAATTTGTTAGGTAGAATGCTAAAGGTTTTTTTTTTTTCAGAATTTGTTGGGTAGAATGCTAAAAAAAAAAAATTTCCCCTTTCAGAATTGGGTGGTTAGAATTCTAGAGGGTAATTTTCAGAGCTTTAGTGCGTAGAATTACTTTTCAGGACTTGGTGGTCGCTGAACAGTTCAGTCAGAAGAGTGGTTGGGACGTAAAGCCAGATGACCAGGGTTCAAATTCTTGTCTGGTTGTCACTTTTCTACATGTATTCAAAATGTGTAGTCATTTACGTCTTTTTGTCTTTCCGTGACGCACATGACATATTATAGATCCACCTACTCCCCCACCAGTTCTGGTAGAAGAAGGTGATACAGGCGTGCCAACAGTCCCTCGTAATTAAAAATGTACTACTAAGGGTTGTATCTGATTAGAAAGTGCTTTTTTATAACTGACAATAGAATTTTACTCATACAGAAACATGAATTAATTAATGCTAACATTATTTTGAATGCTATCTTATATATTATAGCATTGCGAAGCAGGCGTGGTTATTTGTATTAACTATGGAGTAGCGGAGCGTAAAGCTGATTCGTCACAGGATAGCCAGATAACAATAGTAAACACGTTATATGAAAGTTTATCATCTAATCTCGATATGTTAGGGAAGTATCTCCGTTAGTCATCGGTTCTATTCTATTAACCTTGAAGAATTTTCACTCTTCACTTGAATAGTGAATAATGAAGTTGAAGTTAAATACTTGTTTTTAGTTTTAATTGTTACTGTTTAACTAGGCGTCACTCTCGCCATCCAAATTGATGGAGAGATCGTGGTTTGAATCCCGGTCAACTGTATTAAAGTGATTTTTGTTCAATAGTTTTTCACTCTCCCTCCACGCAAATGAGGGTAAACTTTCTCTAAATCATCCATCCTCATCCCTAAAACACTAGCGTAATTTTTTTAATTTTATTTGAGGTATTTAACATGTACTTTCTGAAATGACTGATTAAATCAGCACAAGACTAATTAAACTGTCTTAAATCTTTAAAGCCAACCCGACCTCCACCCAGATGTTGGTTAATCACGGTAAAAGGGGAAACTTAGCGTTTAACTTACCTTAACTGTTGTTTGCTTGATCCCTTTAATCGGAACTTTCTATCTATTTATTTTCATCCTATTGCTGTCTATATATCTCTTTATTTGAAGATAAATGTATATTTTACACTTGTAAGTATTCGTTTATTCCGGTAGTTTATTCGAAACTTGCCGTCCATTTAGTTTCATATTTTTGTTGTTTACTACATCTCTTTATTTGAAGATAATTTAATATTTTACATTTGTCAATATTTTTGTTTATTCAGGTAGTTTATTTGAAACTGACTGTCCATTTAGACGCACCTTGTTGTTATTTACTCCATCAGTGAAAGGAATTCCAGATCCTTTAATCGTAGCACAAAAAAGTGGACAATGAAGATTTGTTGTTGATAGAATAGTTTGTAATCTCTGGTGAAAGTGTATCAATGAGACCAGTCAAGGGCGAGGGAGTTCTTCTGTACATTCATTCTCTATAGTAGGAGGAGGGGAGAGGATAGAGTGGATATTCTGATCATCGATTGTCAAATATAACTATTAACACACCTTTACTATCATCGACGTGGAAGAATCATTTTCACTAGTGGTGAAACCCACATCAGTGTCTGCATGGTTTAAGGCGTCATTATCGCAACAGACTAGACTGCCGACGACGGGGAGATTGAGGTTCGAATCCTGGTCATTTGTACTGAGGGTGTTTTTTTTCCTACATGTTTTCCACTCTTGATCAACGCAAATACGAGTACACTTATTATAAATTCAACCTTCCTCATCCCTAAACCATAAGCGTAGCTAGTAGCCTATATAGAAGTAAATCCCGGACGGTTAGTAAGGCACGGTGTTAAAAAAAAGTGTAGAACATTGAATTGTGGCTAAACAAATGTATAAACGTAACTTACTAATTCTTTTATTTATTTTTATTTTGGGATATTTGACGTGCACTTTCTGAACCGACTAATTAAATCATCTAACATCTTATAAACTAGCTTAATTTTAGAACATACATAACATCCACCTTCCAGCCGTCAAATCATCATTGAAATAGGGAAAGACTATTTTCTTCGATGATGATTTTTTTTTCAACGACGGGGATTGAATCTGGAGTGTTTAGTTCGGTAGGTAGGCAAACTACTGACTGATCTCTGTTGTCGGATAACCCTTTAAATAATTTACTTTATTTAGATAGTCATATTTCAATAATAACTTTGTAAGAACGATGTATCCAAGGCTTATTAAGCTTTTTTAGCGCCACTTCTTGCTACCCTTTCGGGCTATACGCACTAGTACCAACTAAGCTAATGTTTTAGAGGTGAGTAAGGTTTAATTAACAGTAAATGTACCTACATATGCATGTAAATAGATTGGAAAACCATTTAGAAAAGTTAGTTTTACACTATCCCTCTATGAATATGCCGGTACACTTTCTATAAAGTCTACCTTCCTTATCCCTACCCCATTAGTGTAATTATAATGTATATAGCCAGGATAGGTAATAGTAAGTGTTGGTAAATATAAAACTTTCTTCAAGGTAGTAGAAAGTGACTTGTGTTACAAGTGAATGTAATTCACGAGCTGAATCTGTGGTGAGAATGAAGGGATATTTTTTTGACGTCTCATCTATCGAGGAAGGTCAATGCCAGTTAACTGATGACTTTCAGCACAGTCATGGAGTTCCAACTTCAGAATAAAGCAATGTTGAGCAATACTTTCCCAAACGTTTGCATTGAATCATGGGTAAGATTGCTCTCCATGCATGGACTAATGCTTAATTAAATGTACCACCTGTTTCAGTGACCGCATGGTCCAAGGCAGTGGACCCAAATTCAAACTAGTCGAAAGGCCAGACTCACAAACTCAGAGTGTGCTGCGGGCCACATATTTATTATATTCTAAACTTTTTTGTGTTTCGCGACGCACCTTACTACCCGTCCGGTCAATGCACATTATAATCACGCATGTGGGTAAGGGATGATAATGATATAATTGAGAAGAAATGAAACCATTTTTGACTTAAGGAATCTGTGGGAATCCATCTAGAGAAAACTACCCTCTGTAACATCTGGCTGGAATTCGAACCCTGACCAGAATTACCGAGCCCGACGTTTAATCCACATGTCCATCGATATATTTAGATTATAGTATTTGATGCTATTTATTTAAAATCACGTATGTGATGTTTAAAATATTTAAAACTTAAATTTTCTCAGATGTTTATGTGGGTTAGTGAAATATTTGAATCAGTATTTATTCAATTATGTGAATAAAAATTCCCATATCAAGTATTTAAAGTTATAAAGAATATAGTACACTTTTAAATAGTTCTATGTGTTTCTATACCATCAAAAATTATGTACAAACTAATTTTTGTAAATGTTTTGTGTGTGTTAATGTGTGTGTGTGTGTGTGTGTATGTGTGTGTAAAAGATTGCAGGGCGGATGGTAATATATTATTATTATTATTATTATTATTATTATTATTATTATTTAGCACCGCGTCTTACTACCCGTTCGGGTTATACGCTTAAGTACTAATTACGCTAATGGATTAGGAATTGGGAAGGTTGAATAGAGGAAGTGAACCCGCATTTGCGTGGAGGGAGAGTGGAAAACCATTTAGGAAAAACCACCCCCAGTTCACCCGACCGAGATTCGAATGGTAATATAAAAGATTGCAGACAAGTGAGCTAGTCAGGTGTATCTCTTGGCCGGATATGGCCCGCTTGCCATGAGTTTGTGAACCCTGCGTGTAGGAATCACTCTCGCAAAAGACTGGACTGCTGATTATGGGAGACTGGGGTTCGAACGCCAGTCGGCTCTTCAGAGGGTGTTTTTGTTCTAAATAGTTTTCCACTCTCCCTCCAAACAAATGAGGGTACTTTTCCTCTAAATTTAACCTTCCTCGTCCTTAACACATTAGCGTAATTTAGTACATATGTGTTTAGCCCAAATGGGTAATAAAAAGCGTGCTGAAAAAATCCTTCAAGCAGCAGAAAACGCAAATGACGTTATTTCAGTGCCATATTGTTTCATTTTAATTAAAAAAAAACCTTCATGTCACAGTACCATTAAGAAAGTAATTACTTGCCAATGTCATTTTTAGCGTGATTATCACTAATTGCAAAGAGGAAAAGTACATCATCATTACATTTTCTAAATTAGGTATAAAATGTTTGTTTTATTTTATAACTACTGGTTATAAACAAACTAGCTGGTGTACCTTTTTTCACACGGGGAATCTATAAAGTAGCTTTAGTATTTTTATCATTTAAAATAAACCATAGGCAATAGTAATCAAATTTTAAATCATGTTTAAATACTAATCCTTTATTGGTTTAAATTGTGATACAAAACGCGAAAATAGGCTGACTAAAAAAATGTCAAAAACAAATATAATCTGAACATGTTTTAAAAGCTGACATTTCTTTTGAAATTAGATAAAACTTTTACATACAAAATATTTCGAAGCTCTTGCCTGTTGGTGCTAGTAAAAACCGAAAAGAGTGTAATAGGCTAAATACAGTGAATGGTTGTTAAATGAATTGTGATTAAATCTATCAAAAGTATTTTAGAATTTTTACAGTAACCTTTTTAACCTTTTTGACCCCTTTTACCCATTTTTAACCCTTTCTACCTCGTTTACGCTTTTTACTCCGTTAACATTTTTACCTTTTGGGTCCTTTTTTTGGCCTTATGATATTCTTAAGATTTCTATTTATTTTACCCCTTTTACCTCTTGAAACTTTTTTTTTTTATAGATATATTTTTTACACTTATTACCATTTTTATCACTTTTGGCTCTTTTGACCATTTTTGCTCCTTTGTGTCCTTTTAGACATCTTTTACATTTTGGTTTTTTTGGACATTTCAAATATTTTGCCTTTTGCTGTTATTGGCTTTTCGATTAGATATAATTTTTACCCTTCCAAACATTTTTGGATCTTTACCCTTTTTGTAGTTTTTACACCTTTCACATTAATTGACCGGTTTAGCCGCGGAGAAATATTTTAGGGTGGTAAAAATTAAAAGATTAAAGAAGTGTGAAAAGGTGTAAAATCGAGGGGGAAAGGATACAAAGGGTCTAAAGGGTCAAAAGTAGATATAATTAATTTTGTATTTTTTTTTTAAGGATAAGAAGGGCAAATCTAAATTTTATAATGTCTGCTTCCAGGGAAAATATTTTTGCACAGAGCTAACATAAACTGTATTGCACAGCTTTATGAAATGTAGTAGAGAAGTTTTTTCATGGCCTTTAGATTTCTTGATTGTTTTGTTTTTAATTAATATTAAAAATTTTACTCGAAATTTTAAAATCACTGCATTGAGATGCAAGTGTTCAGGCATAGATGCTACCAATTTTTAAATTTCAGACCTCTGCTTGCGGTAGGATATCCCTCAATGTTCATAACAGACAGACAGAAAAAATATATAAATATAGAAGTAGACCCTAAATTTAGAAGATTATAAAGAATATGGTAGAACAGAAATATACTAATTATATTTTTCGTGAATGTAGTTGAATAGTTATAGAGCATAGAGAAAAATGAGCCACAAATATAGCCTTGTATTACAAAAAAAAATCAAAAACTACTTTAAAAACACAATTTCTTAAAGGTATACAGTAAATGGAATTTTTAACCAATACATACATACATACATACATACATACATACCCATACATCTTAGCGTATGTTCAAAATTTATCATCATTGCAATCTATTTTTTTAGCTAAACTACCCCTTTATATCAAACACTAAATTATTCAAAATAATCACCTGCTTGAGGGAAAATCTCTACAAATTTCGGTATTTTTATGGGAATGGCAGTTCTGGAACTTCAAAACCACTAAAACAGTTATCTCTCTTTTTTTAATGTTGTGGTCCTGATAAATAAAATTAAGAAGGTTAGATCTAATTTCAACCAATCTATTTGGATCTAACAGCTGCAACGTTTCACGTGAGGCTTCGTTGAAAATTAATTATTTCAATCTTTTCAAATTTTTTAGATTTTAAAACATACGATATAAGGTTTTTAGTCCTATTGAGATCTGTTGATATTATTTCTGATTCAATAAATTCCTTATTAAAAGCCACCCCAACGAGGCTTGCTAGGATTTGAATCTCAACATCTCTTCCAAAGATGCTAAAGAATGATACAAGTCTAGTACCTTGGTCCCTCTATCCATTGGTATGGCTACCAAATATTATATTAAATGTTTAAACAACAAAAAACACAACAGAAGAAAGTAGGTATTCTACAGTCCAATTTTCATAGTAAGAGTCTTATCTGAAAGCGATAAAAAAAGCTACTAGATCTACTTTCATGTATTCATACGTCAAGTCGTGGAATCCAAAGATATCACTTTTGATACATATATATCAATAAATATAAATTAATAATAATTATTAACTTATGGCTTTAAAAAGTCCAAAGTTCATTGGCACCACCTATCCCTATCTTGAGCTAGTTTTATCCAGTCCTCCTCACTACACCCTATCCTTATCTTGAGCTAGCTCTCTCCAGTCCCTCTCATTACAAACTATCCCTATCTTAAGCTAGTTTTATTAAGTTCACCCCATTACACCGTATACCTACCTATCTTTAGCCAGTTATATCCAGTCCACCTCGTTACACTCTATCCCTATCTTTAACTAGTTCTATCCAGTCCACTTCATTACACTCTATCCCTATCTTGAACTAGTTTTATCAAGTCCACTTCATTACATCATATCCCTATCTTTAGTTAGTTCTATCAAATCCACCTTATTACACTCTATCTCTATCTTGAACTAGTTTTATCCAGTCCACCTCATTACACTCTATCCCTATATTGAACTAGTTCTATTCAGTCCACCTCATTACACTCTATCCCTATCTTGAACTAGTTCTATCCAGTCCACCTCATTACACTCTATCCCTATTTTGAACTAGTTCTATCCAGTCCACCTCATTACACCCTCTCCCTATCTTGAGAGAGCTCTATCCAGCATCCCTCATTACACCCTATCTATTTCAGATCAATTCTAATGTTATCCTCCCATCTGCGTCTAGGTCTTCACAATGGTCTCTTCCCACTAGGAAACTAGAAATAGAAAACTATTCAATATTTGAAAGTGGTTCTAGTTTAATCCATTCGCGTTGAATGTCCTTTCCCACCGTAACTTGCTAGATTTGATTATCCTGGCAATGTCTGGGTATGCTAACAGGGTATTTAACTCATCATTATGGAACGTCCTCCACTCTAATAAATGAAATTTTGAAAAGTAAGAAATGCAATCGACAGTGGTGCATTTATCAATATAGTTTTCTTATGATTACAAAACACTATTATGCGTAGAATGGCATGTGAATGTGTGCGGTATGATTGTTTGTCTTAATTATTTTGTTAGTTATTTTCCTCTCTCCTTTTTTAGTTCTACTTTATTTATTTATTTTTTTCAATATGTTCATAGATGTATAGTTATGGGATCAACATTTTTCTATTGTTATTTCCTATAGATATTCTAAATTAGTTTTTATCTGTACACTCTTAAATATTAAGGGGTAGGTGTAAAAAAATGCGCTGGCCTCAGATTCACCCAAATAAAGACATTATTATTAATACCATACAAATATATTATGTATTTGTTGTTTTTATTCAGAAAAGTAAATAATAGACTTAAAATAAAATAATTTAACTATTCTAATACGAAATATTTCTTGTTATTAGGCTATGTATATATATATGCTATAAATCTACAAACAATAAACAAAAAATAACAATAAACGTAACAAACAATAAACAAAACAACAAACTAAAACAAAACAAACTATAAACTTAACAAGCAAACTAGTACTAAAAAATAAATTAATTAATTTGCAAACATCAAATCTTCACAATTCCTAAACACTTTTTTTCATGAAAAATATGTTAATTACCTTTTATTTTAATGGAAGGTAGAAATAAAACATTTATAAATATGGAGGATTAAAAAAATTATAGCTTGATAATGGTGAGAGTATTTTCTAACAAAAAATCAGTAGTGTATATTTCCTTAAAGCTTTTTTTTTTACTATTTGATACATAGAATCACTAACTTTATATTTAAGATTTTAAGACATGCTTCAGTAGCCAAATGGTCTAAGGTACTAACCTCGCAATAGACTAGACTGCCGATGATGGGGAGATCATGGTTCGATCCTGGTTGGGTGTACAGAGGGTGGTTTTCCCTAAATAGTTTTCCACGCTCTCTATCAACGCAAATGTGGGTCCACTTCTTCTAAATTAAGCATTCCTCATCCCTAACCCATTAGCGTAATTAGTACATAAGCATATAACCCTAATGGGTAAAAAGATGCAGTGCTAAGAAAAAAAATTGAAATCATAATTCTAACAGTTATTATTCAAGTGATAGTTTAGAAAAAGTGTATCCCAATTATTTTTTTAACTTTTTATCTCTTCATTAAGTATATTTGATCATACTTTATTTTTATTTCTGGTTGGAAGTTAAGTACTAGTTATTAAACTTACTTAGCGTGTTATGGAAAATCCTAATAGCATGTATTTATAAAGCGTGATGGAAGAGAATGCTAATTAAGGTAAGTATTTTTGCCATTCTTATAGCAAAAAATATGTGTTGGTAAAACAAATAAATTATTGCTTCTGTAGATGCGTTCAGTTTGATTTTATACATATGGTAATGTCAACAGTTCTTGAATATGTGTTACGTGAATCGTGTAATTTTATGATACTTTTTAAAGAAATATAAAAAAGTATTTTTTTTAGCACAGCGTCTTACTACCTGTTCAGGCCATACGCATAATGTTTATCAATTACTCTAATTAGATAGGGATGAGGAAGGTTGAATTTAGAGGAAACGTACCCAAATTTGCCTGGAAGAAGAGTACACATGACTAGGATTTGAACCCCAGTCTCCCGTTCATTAGCAGTCTAGTCTATTGCGAGAGTGACGCCTTATGCCATACAGCCACAGAAGCGGGTAAAAGTACTGTCCCAATGCCACTATATGTATGTCCGATATTAAGAACTGTTGTGATTATCTACTATCCAAATCAAACTAAACGTAGGTGTGTATCAATTGAAGAGATATTTGATGTATTTGTCCAACGTAGTCTTTGTTGAAAAAAAAATCTGCAAAAAAAAATGGACTTTGACTCGCATTCCACTCATCCCACCCCAAACTTATTTATATTCATTCATCAATGAGTTAATAATAATTTAAATAAATGTTTGTATTTTATTCATTCATACTGGTACTACACTCAAAATGTGGCGGAACGTATCAAAAATGAACTTTTTCTCTTTATTCACGCAAATCCCTCTCCCAAGCCAATGTCGTGATCGGCTGCGCCCGGATGATGCAGAACGTGGGGATACCTGGCCTTGCTCCCATCACGACCTCTCTGGAGGTGGTCAAGGTGACTCGGCGTCGTACCGGATTCATCCCGTTCTTTTGAAGAAGACTTGTGAGGCTGCCTATACGAGAAGGCGCGGAATGCCTTGAGGTACACATCCTCCGTCTGTGGTTTCCTTGTTGTGCGTTCTTCACCAGAGATCTCTCTATCTTCACGGATACTCCCATCGCTAGTCCTCGTCCTGACGATCCTTGTGCGTCCTGCTTGGTCATCCCCTTCTGCTAACGGGTCTCTACCCGAAGGCGCAGTTCTATCCAACACGCGAGGGTTCCCGAAGGAGTCACCGGGTGACGTGTGACGAGGGACGAGACGATCGCGCGCCCTCTGTCTCGTTGGAACCCCAAGGTCGATGTTGACGAAGCTCGTGGCGATGTCATCATGCCTTGACCTCTCATCAAAGCTTGTGGCGACTTCACCTTTCCTGGGTCTCTCGAAATCACCTTCTTTAGAGTTGATAAAGGAATGAACTGTAGGGTCTTGGACACGAGGATGCCAATTTCCGTAATTAATCTGTTTGCGTTCCTGCACCACCTCGACGTTCTCGTAGAACCTTCCTCTTACGGATCCACTGTCTTGTCGCGCGTCGGTGGGTAAGTCGTGATTCGACTGTGGGAGGTAATCGGTCTCCTGTATGACACTTTGAAAAGTATTTGAAAAAGGGATAGGTTTCTCAGTGATGTCACCAAACCTTTCTTTGCGTGTTTCAGGTACATAGTCGAGACCTCTCAGATATTTCTCAGGGGTCTCTGTTTCCGGCTCGGGCACATAGTCGAGAGCGTGAAGTCTCGGTGAAGCTGGCGGGATCCTCTCTGGCGGTACCTCTTGGAGGTCCTGCTCCCAGTATTGAGAGTCCTCGCGATGGTCTTGTTCCTCCCCGTCGCTACCATCCTTGTTCTCAGGGGACCAACTGTCGTAGTCGGAGGCGTAGTCAGTCAGGCCGTAGCTCTTCCTGTCCAGGTAAGGCCGCCGTCGTCTCCTCTTTCTCTTGCTCCTGTGTCCCTTCCCTCTGAAGCTCGTCTTGAACCCATCGTACCCATAGTCCCCGGCGTACTCGACACTGTTGTGATGGTGGTGTATCAGGTTGATACGCTGTGGTATCAGGATTCTCAGCTTAGTGCTGCAACAAAATACCGGGGGAAGGTTGAGCTCATTTAACATGGTCTTAGTTTTTTAACTCGCCAGTAATAATACAAACTAAACATCGGTAGAATATACTTTTATCTAAAATCCTTACTCTAGGGAAGACCGAATAATCTTTTTACCTACTAATCTCGAATGAGTCTTAGAGAACATGGTCGTCGTAAAATATCAAACTTTTTTAAAATGATATAAAAAAACTTATTCCCTTATGGTTTTGTTCACATTAAGTGATAAATTAATGTTCTTGGGTCTGGTTGCAATTTTTTTATATAATTATTTATTAATAAACCACTAAGTTTATTTATACTACCGTAGCTTTAAAAAGCATCTATTAAAAAAAACTACAAATAACTCTCAAATATTAAACTTTCCCAGTTCTCACTTCTCTAAAATCCCTAAGGATTCGAGAAATTCGAGGATCCGAGGATTTCATGGATTTAAGCATCCTAAGATCCAAGGATTCAATAATTCGAGGATTAGTAGGCTTGAAGATTCAAATATTTGAGGATTCGAGGATATGAAGATTTGAGAATTCGAATGGAGGATTTAAAAAAATTCAAGGATTCGAAGATTTTAAGTGCCCATT
Source organism: Timema podura (assembly GCA_033556935.1). Lineage (NCBI taxonomy): Eukaryota > Metazoa > Arthropoda > Insecta > Phasmatodea > Timematidae > Timema > Timema podura. The sequence continues at coordinate 39,813,002 of JAVRXN010000007.1, read as the reverse complement.
TATAATATAAATATATCATTTACTTTAATATATGTGCTATAACTGTTATTTTGTACATAAATAGTATAATAATAATAAAATAAAAACGAGAACAAAAATTAGAATGTAATATTTTTAAACTTAAAACTAAAACAAATCACAAATATATATTTTATATTTTCGTTAAATTTAATAATTTTGTTTGTATGGTATTTTACTGCTAGCCGACTGACAATATTACAAATATTTCCGCTTCGTCAATTTTCCCTATTTTATTTTAAATAAACAATATCAAGGGATATTTGAAATAATTTATATTGAAATAAGTATTTTAAACCAAATACTTGGCGTAAAAAAAATTATAAGTAATGTATTTAAAATTATGAATTCTTACAAATGACAATCTGACATGACATGTTTCATAAATATAAATGGTAAAATTAAATAAATATAGACTGTAATTTGTTGATTCGGTAGTATTGTAAGGACTATAACTTTGATTAGCTATCCCATTAGATATTTAATAGTTATTTTATTGTAAGAAATGAATTTAATACGCTACAAACAGATAAGTAACATATTTAGTTGAAGCTTGATATATTGTTATTTAATCATATAAATTAATATTTGTTTGGGAATATAAATTAAATATATATTACAAAACAAAGAAATGCACTTATTATTTATAAACGTACAAAATATATGTTTTAGTTCAATTCGGTGTTAATTTACACAATTCGCTACAAAACTTACTGAGAAACATCACTTTCCCCGCATGGTAGCAGCGCAACGCAAGCAAGGATACCAATCTGGAGAAGAAGAAAAATAACTAGTATTACAAGTCAATTTCAATAAAACTTTCTCCTTTGAATTGAACCACACCCCTTGTAAAATATGTATCTACTAAAATCTTGAGAGAAAATATAAAATTATATGAAAAAAATTATTTATCTCTCGTTGGATTGCCATGAATAAGGTCCAAGCCCGTGGGATTTAAAACGTGTAGTTATGCTTAGAAGTTAAGAATTAGATAAATTGCAAACGAATTACTTCAAACGAAATTAAAGAAGCATGAAGATAATTTCGTTTGCAGTATCCATGAGTATGGTATCATAGTACTGAAACATCCAGCATCTTTCCAGTGCTGGATATCATAAAGGAGTAATGGGACAAGGAAACAGTTAAGACTTAGATTATTCCACATCACTTAATTACTTCATTAAATTGTTTGGCAAATGTTAGCCTTAAAATTGTATTATTTTATTTCACAACATATTTGGACTTTAAGCATTGTTTTGTACCATAGTATATTATATCTTAAAAGTTATTGTAATAACATTTTTTAACGCGTAAACATATATTTTAGACTTTTCATCAACTCGTGCACGGTCTAGTTGACGATACATTATTAATTGTATATAAATGGCCATAGTTGACAATATGTTTTTTCACCAGAAGTTAAATTCAAATTATACACTTTGACTTGTAGTTTCAATTTAATACATTTACCAATTTAGAAACTGTTTTAATCTATAAATTTAATTTGTATATATATTCCTAGAGCAATCTATCCAAGTCTTAACTTTTAACTATAACCACTCCTTACTTCCAACCATTTTTTATAATATTTTCCAAAATGGGTGAAGTTATGCCTATCGACAGTAATTCCAGGAATTATACCCAAGAGATTTTCATAATTATGATTTTAAATAAAGCTTACATACAAGGGCGTGCCTAAAAACGTTAAACTTCCAAAATACTTAAAGGGGAAATTTTTTATTTGTGATTAAAATTATAATAGTAGGCCTTATATTATGCATTCTATCAAGATTAATTGAATTTGCAATTTACATTATTTTCTAAAATCTATAACTACAGGTTGTTTTTACTGGTTTTGCCGTGTTTTACTCGCATCTTATTACCTGTTCGGGTTCGATTTGCTTATGTATTAATTACGATAGTGTGTTTAAGGATGAAGAAGATTGAATTTAGAGGACGTGTACCCTCATTAGCATGTTAAGAGAGGGAGTAAAACTATTCAGGCAAAGAACTTCTTCAACGCATCTAATCGGGATTCTAGCCCCGATCTCCCCGTCATTAGCAGTTTAGTTTATTGCGAGAGAGGGTTGTGATGTTCACAGTTGTGTAACCCACTTCGGTGGCCGCATGATCTAACGCGCTACTCCCTGAGTAGACTAGACTGCCGATGAAGGGGATATTGAGGTTCGAATCTTGGTAGGGTGTTTTGAGGGGGTTGCCTAAACTGTTTTTCACTCTACATCCACGCAAATTCGGGTACACTTCCTCTGAATATAGCCTTCCTAATCCTTAAAACTATTAGCCTAATTAGTAAACTACATAAGAATATAACCAGAGCGGGTAGTAAGACGTGGTGCTAAAAAATAAATTAAAAAAACACAGTCTTGTAAAATATCTTCTAGTGCATCTAACTAATATTCAAACCCGACCTCCTTTTCATCAACAGTCAACTGCAGACCGTGGCAAACACCATAGGCTGTTCGTAGCTCCCCAACGGGTGTCTGATATTTCAAAAACAAGTACATATGCCGTTATTCTATTGCATTGTAGTAGTCGATATAATTTAATCCGCATGGTCTAACGCAGGGTTCGGCAACCTTTTTGGAACCCCGATCAACTTTTACATTTAGCAAAGGTCCATAGATCACCCTTCGTTTCTAAACTCTACTGTCACTCCTTTTTTTACTTTTTCGCTATCTTAAATAAAAATAATAATAATAATAATTATTATTATTATTATATAATATATATAATTATTATTATTATATAATATATATAATAATAATTATTATTATATAATATATATAATAATTATTATTATAATTATTATATAATATATATAATAATTATTATTAAAATTATTATTATTATTATTAGTAGTAGTAGTAGTAGTAGTAGTAGTAGTAGTAGTAGTAGTAGTAGTAGTAGTAGTACCGCATCTTACTACCCGTTCGGGTTATACGCACTTACGCTAATGTGCAATGGTAGGGTAATTGTGAGATGAAATGGAGGACCTACAGTTTAACGTGGAATCCGAACCACGGTGGAGGCCTGGCATTCCTCACATGCACAAGTTGTGATTAATACACATCTTGTCAGAGGTGAAGGAAGGGCTTACTATCTTTAAGATTCGGATGGACACCTACTATATAAGAACGATAAAGTTGTGCCCGCCATTGCTTTAAAAATATGCATAGTAACAACATGCGGTTTTTTGCATTGCATTAAACTTGTAAATTTAAAATGAACTATATTAATAAGAAAAGTTACAAGTTACTATTTACTTTTTTGCAATAAGACGTAATTTCAATTAAATTTAAATGAAATAAAACATGAAATACAAGAATATAGTTTTGAATTTATCATATTATTATAGAGAATAAGATAATGTTCTATCATACACGACATATATTTATAGTACAATAACGGGTACAAAATTTGTTATTTTCAAATTAAATCATGTCTAAACTGTTGAAAAAGTTCAGCAGCTTCCTGGTAGAGTGCTCTGTCTTCGGAAGCACCTCTCCCTTTCCTCCCCAAACCCCCTTTTGGCATTCTCTTTCTTACCATCTTTTTTTCCCCATGTAAACCCCGCTACTCCCCCTTCCATCGAACTATTTATATCCTGTTCAGTCAGGTAAAACCCTTGACTGGACACTAATTGTCTGCCACCTCCAAACCTGAGCTATTGAGAATGTTCCCTATGATGTATTTGTATGATCTAGGTTAAAAGTTTTTAAAGAGTAAACTTGATTATGTTTACCTTATAAATAATTTGCATAAACAGTGTTTCCTTGATTAGATAAAACCTATTTGTATAACGTTGGTTTTGTAAGAAGAGAGAGGTGAAAAGGATTTCTCTAAATAGTTTTATTCATGTTTTATAGACGAACAAGAACTTTTCCCACTTATAGCAGACTTAATTTTGAAGATATTAAGATTCAGTGGCGCATCCAGGAGTTTACTTAGGGGAGGGTGGGTATGTGTGTCATAGCTATTATTTATATCCCCTGAAAATATTCATTAAATTATTTTAGTTTAATACATCTTTTATTTTAGAGAAATTACACACACACGCGTATATACAGGTTGTTAAAAAAAAGGGGTTCAGAAATTATGGATCTTGTTGTACACATTAACATGTGTGGAATGATTTTAATGATGTTACATGACCTCTAGTTGTGCCAATACGTCGGTAAACTCAAATAATAATTATAATACAACTAAAAGTGTCTTGGAAACTATAGGTCCACAAACCTACTCACATAGAGGTAAAGGTAATTTTGTATTTTAGTAATAAAAAATAAATGGTACGGTGCACCACACAGACTTCCTCTTGCTTTTATCTTGAAATATACATTTACTAAAAACTCGTTAGGGTTTGTGAAATGAAATAATATACACTGTTACTTACTCTATGCAAGGGTGGCTCAAGGGCCGTGTGAACCGGGCGGCTACCCAGGGCGCCAAACATAGCTAGACATGACCAAATGTAGCCTGGGTGTGATATTAAAATAATCCTCAAACCTAACAACTTCAAACCTAACATAATCTGGGCGTGATATGAAGATAATCCCCAAACCTAACAACTTCGAACCTAACGTAGCCTGAGTGTGATCTGAAAATAGTCCCCAAACCTAACGTAACCTGGGCGTGATATGAAAATAGTCCCCAAACCTAACGTAACCTGGGCGTGAAATGAAAATAATCCACAAACATAACAACCTCAAACATAACGTAGCCTGGGCGTGATATGAAAATAATCCCCTAATATATAACTTCTAACCTAACGTAGCCTGGGCGTGATATGAAAATAGTCCCCAAACCTAACAACTCCAAACATAACGTAGACAGGGGGTGATAGTGGAGTTGCTAAGCTTAACAATCGTTCAATTTTTTTATACTAACATGAAATTTTACACATTTCTATAAATTGGTGGTTAGTAAAATAGAATCTAATGTCACTCTTAAAAAGTTATTTCATATTTTCCAGCTTGAAATAATGGCGCCATTAAACATTTTTTTTTTGCAATTATAACACAAACCATTCATAATGTCAAAGTGTTTGTTAAACTTATAATAAAAAATAGAGGATGACATTGTCTACAAAACAGGTTCTTATAGTTTTATTTGTAATCCTAACAGTTTTTGTACAATCTCGAAGTGAAACGTTTAACGTATGTTTAACATTTGTGGAGTTTCCCTTTCACATTTTTTCCTATCACGCCCAGGCTACGTTAGGTTTGGAGTTGTTAGGTTTGTGGATTATTTTCCTATCACGTCCAGGCTACGTTAGGTTTGGAGTTGTTAGGTTTGTGGATTATTTTCAAATTTTCCGAGAGTACAATCACCATGAGAAATGTGATAGCTGGCAGCTAGCAGAAGATTTAAGAACTGTCAAAATAAAAACCAAATTAAAAATAAAATTGTTTTTGTGAAAGTTTTGACTACCAAAAATGCCAATAAATCAACATAGTATTATGGTCATTGCAGATAATATGGTTTGGCAAATTGATACATGAGATTTGATTTGCTAACTTTTGCTAGCTGTTAGTTACCTACACTCATATGGTGAATGGACTATATTATCCACCGGTTACGTAAATAGGTGCCAAAAAGCAATACCGCCTGGGTGCGAAATTTACCTCAGGCCGCTCCTGACTCTTTGTCTTTAGGAACAAGGAACACTGTTACAGAAAAAATGAGAAAAAAAGAAACATCTTTGTCAACTAAAGAGCATAAGAATCAAATTTATTTTCAAAAACCTGTATTAAAAACAGTGGTGTAGTCGTAAATTTAGCAGTGCCGAAACGCAAGGTCGTAGCAACCCCAAAGTTGAAGTGGGGTTTTGGGGACCCCCAACCGCCGTAGACGAAAGAATTGTACAAACATAAGTGCCTCTAAAAGCTATTTGGAGCATCTTTTAATGATTACTAAAGCAGAAACTTACTTAACGCACTTCCCCTAAAATTCCTGGAATTCGCATAGAGCACTGTTAATTTCATCAGAATTTATTGATTAATAGTATGAAAAAAGTTTTAACATAATATTGATATAAAATCAATTAGTTAACTTGGAATTGCAAAGTATAAAACTTTACTAAACATTTTTTTTAAATATTTTGCCACGAAAAGCAGTGCCAGAACGGCGTTCACCAGGGATCCCACTCCACTACACCCCTGATTAAAAAGTATATATATATATATATATTTGTTTATAGCTCAAAACTTATTGGTTTTATAAAAAAAAATATTTTTACATTTCATAGTATACTATAACTTTAAAATAATAAGATATTACGAGTCTCAAATAGTTACGGAGAAATGATGAAAATTTGAAAATCTGTCCTATGTAAAGTACCCTCAAAGTCATGTTCATGAGAAAATGAAAATGTCCATCTTGTTTATAATGATAAACTATGTTTAGATATCAAATTTAATCAAAACCATTAGAGTAAATTTCGATAAAATAGATTTATTCTCTTTTTGCCTTTCAATAAACTAGCCTTAAATTTAGGGTTAGATATCTAATTTCAAAAACCCCTCGGGGACGGGGGGGGGGGGGGGCTTATTTAAACCCCAGATACAAAGTTTTAGCCCAAACGGTAAAATTGTTTTGGTTCTAGCCCAAACTAAGGTACAAACAGTCAGATGGCATTGCGGAAAAAACTTTTTTTGTTTCAGGGGGCTATGAAACGTCAACAATTTTCAAAATCTCGGTATCGAAATTTGGACGATCACAATATTTTCACTCCAAGGTGTCGAGACAAAATAAATATTAGTTTACAAAGTTTAGTTACCCACAGCCGTTGCTTGCCGTTGGTTTGATCGCCATTGATGGGGAGGTCATGGTTCGAATCTCATCTGCGTGAGCTGGAGATGGTTTTTCCGTTAAATGTGTATATATATATACCTTTAACGGTTTTCCACAAGTGATATATCTCTCTGGTTTTCCCATCTTTACTCCATGCAAATGCGGGTTCACTTCCTCTTAGCTACCTTCCTCATCTCTACCCAATCAAATTAAGCCGTTAATAACATGTGTTCTGAACGTAGCAATAAAAAAGAAAAGACTTGGTTTTGGACGGGTTATAATCATATTATAGTAATAAATAAATTATTTTAAATGGAAACATGGTTTAGCGAGGTTTATTTAATTTTAATTTTTTTTAGATCATAAAATACAATGTTCTTGTTAGTATGGGGTTCGAAAAAATTTAACAGTAGGGCCTATTTGTAAAGTGAAGTAGGCGTATAGTACGTAAATTATATTTAATTGAAATAAAATTTTAAAAATTACAATTTTTCACCACCTTTGGCCACCTTTTTCTAACTCATTAATTTTTTTAAAGATATTTCCAATTTTTTTTAATCAGGCTATCACCTAGAACAAAGTGTGGTTTTCACTTTGGTTTTTATATCTTCTGTACAAACAAATTGTGGTGCACTTATTTTAATTCTAACCTCCTTATATCATGTATTTAAATAATTAGCGTAAGTAGTGACCGTAAAAACTATGTCACTGAAAAAAACAAAAAGAAATGGCTATGTATTTTTTAATATAGGAAAGAAAATATATATTTATATATTCCTACAGTAATAGATAAACTAAATAAAAATGTAACAATTTACTGTAGATAAGGATTTCCCAAGGTAGCTCAGAAACATTATACTTTGACAGGGTTTCGAGCCCTAGTCCTATGACTTTGGACGTCATTCTACAGACCCCGAGATATCGGCTAAAAACCCGGCATCCTGGAAAGAATAGCGGGGATAGATTGTCTTTGGTTGAGTAGCAAGTAACAAAGTTGAAAGGATTGGTGCTTGGGGGGGGGGGGGGGGGGTCTGTCTGTGGAATGTAAGAACACTCTGAAAAGGGGTTAAAATAGAGGGGGTGAGAGGGGTCGGTGGGGTGACTGCCATAACTACAGCAGCGCACCTCTAGTGAGGTGATAATACATGGAACTACTTGGACGAGAGATTTGCAAAACTTGGAGATGTCCATCCGAATCTTAAGGTATAGAAAATATTGTGATCGTCAAAAAAATCGAACTCGAGATTTTGATGAATCTCGACGTTTCATGAACCCCCGAACCAAAAAAAAAGTTTTTGAATTTCCGTCTGTCTGTCTGTACCGCCAACTAGAGCCTAAACTATTTTACCGATCGAACTAAAACTTGGTATCTAGGGTTTTCAAAGGTTTGTCCCGAGGGGATTTTGGATTTGGATATCTAACCCTAAATTTAAGGGTAGTTTACTGAAAGGTAAAAAGAGAAAAGGTCGATTTTCTAAAAATCGGCTCTATTGATTTTGATTAAATTTTATTTCTATACATTTATAAATATTCCAAGCAAAATGGCTACTCTTAATATTTTGGCAAAATTAATTTAAGGACTCCGGTCTGATGCGTAAATTATCATTTTTTATCATATCTACGAAACTATTTGAGATATTAAATTACTTATCGTAACAAATATGTAGATCTATTTATGATACAAATATTTTATCCGAATCATATTTTTATAAAACCAATAACTTTCAATCTATACGCAAATATTTATGTTTTTTAACTTTTCGAACAAAAAGGGTAAAGTACTGCGACCGTAAAAAATCTAACCTGAAATGTTGATGAATGTCGACGTCTCATGACCCCCCGAACCCTAAAAAGTTGTCTTTGCAATGCCGTCTGTCTGTGTGTCTGTTTAAACCTAAAATAAAGAATAGTTTATTTAAGATCGAAAAGAGAAAATTGATTTTCTCAAAATCGGCTCTAATTATTTTGATTAAAATTCGTATCTAGGCGTAGATTAAGTTTATAAATAAACTGGCTATGTTCATTTTTCCATGAAAATGACTTTTAGGGTACTTAACAGAAGCTGAAACTTCCGTATCCCTGCAACTATTTGAGATACTAAATAACTTATCATTGCAAAATTGTAGTACTATTAAAAATAAAAAAACTTGTATGTGAAATATATTTTTATAAAACCAACATTTTCTGAGATACTGGCAAATATATTAATACAATTTTGTGAGCTTTATTTGTAAAGAGATACTACTTAAGTTTTAACGAAATAATTCTCCAATGCCATAAAGTTATTAAATATAAGTCTCTCAAAAGGTTTATGTTATTTTTCCTTAAACTTCTTAGGATAAATGTTTGTACAACAATGATCTATCTTCATTTTAGACTCAACAGTCAATATTTACATTTTTTATTGATCGAAATTTATAAATGAGGAATTTAATATCAATGCGATGACATGAAGATGTGAAACACCTAATAAAATGACGAAAATTTTAACCGGAAGTCGAAATTTTAATACGAAATGTTGACCCTTGTGAACCCAATATTGATATTTTTTTATCGGTCCAAACATACAAATGAAGACATTAATTCTTTAAAAATAAAATTATAAAATTTAAAACTGGGACTCAAAAATGTTTTAAATAAATATAGTGCAATTTATGCTTGGGTTTGCTAGTATATATTATTTCTTTTCAAGGGTTTTGAGTAAATATCTGCATTTTTAAACAATAGAGTGAGAAATTCCGTGAGAAGTTCCGTACCATTTATTTATATACATCTTTTATTTATTCCAGAAATTCAATATTTGCTCCAATATTCATGTCCTTGCCTTTACATAAAATCAACAAATTGAATAAAACGTACACTACGTGTACCCTGAAAGGTAGCAGCTGTCTTACCTTGACTGATTACGCTATGGCCCTATCTTATCAGATATACAATAGTGGGATAATACAAGATAAGCTTGCTTTTCCTTGACAGTATAGTTTTGTTACGCGAGCGACTGAAAATTGCCGTGAGATCAACCTGTTGCCTGGTCTAGCGCACTATACCTCAAACGGTGTACCGGGCGGCGAACTAGTGCCGTGCGCGGCCACAGCCTAGATCACCACGCTGTTAAATAAGAACACGTATGAAGTTGTTACGAATGGCAGCCTTGCGTCATCCGCATTTCATTCTTACTCGTAGCTACGAATATTTTAAATACATTTGACAAAATCAAAATCTTTCGCTCGAATTTAGAGTTGTGGTTTACCCAAATTACTAATTGTTTGAACAAAATGTTTCCAAATGTTAAAGAAGCGGGCACAGATAAAGAGAGTTAACATTTATTCTTAGAACATTTGAATTTACTTTGGGAAAAAACTATTCAATACTTTCTCCTAATTCTGATCCCCATCCAACCATTGGGACTGGGCACGCAAACCATTTCTTGCTGTACCGCGCGTTCGTACCAAACAAAAGATAGTGCCGCAAACAAATTTGGCTTGTTAAGTTACCGTGAATTTAAAGTGTTTCAAGGACTGGTCTAACGAATCATTCTCTGCTATACTGGAAGTTCCGATGGCTGAAGATCGGATTCGAATACCACTCGATGTACTAGGATGTTTTTTTCCTTAATGGTTTATCAATATCTCACACAAATGCGTTTTTCCATATTCTCTAAATTCTACCTTTCTCTCCTACTACATTAGAAATAGCCCATAGATTTAATGTATATATGTGTGTGTGTGTGTGTTGTGGTGGTGTGTAAGTTGTTTGTATGTGTGTGTATGTGTGGTGTGTGTGTGTGTGTGGTGTGGTGTGTGTGTATATACAGTCTGACTGGGTAGACTATATACAGTTGTACCGTAACATAGGACACACTTCAGCGTCAGACAGGAGACACAAAAACATAATGTTCCATTGTTTTCCAAGTGTGTGTACTCCAGTAATATGGAGCTGCTTAACATTATAGGAGGAAGTGCTGAATGCAGGCCTGCAGTCGCCGTGTCGTAGAATGCCGCATTCTTTCAAAAAATACATGTTTGGAATAACCCATAGAAACATGTCTAGTCAACAGACCGAGAGCTATCGAGTGTGGTATACAAACAGTTTTGTTAAATCTCTTGGCTGTAGCTTGGAAAGAAGGTCAAATGGGACACATGCTAACTAACTTTTTTTGTTTTCTGTACACCCCTCAAGTGGGTCCCACATGTTATGGTACAGTCTGTGTATCATTCAATCTGTCCCTGTTAAAATAAATTTTACGGAGGTTTGGTATCAATCTAGGGCTTGAATGTAGATCTTATGTTCTAGTGGCAATGGACTTTCTAGTTCCTTAAGGGCCAGATGGTTAGTTATTTACATAGTGTCTATCTCTCACCGAGCTTAGAATCACATTCCCAGTCAGAAAAGTTGAATTAGCTTTCAACTTTCTAAGACAATTAACGCTGAGAAATATGTCGGCCATTGAAGGAAATGAATCCAGTGTGTACTATATTAAGACACGTAATAAATCAAACAAGTCGTTAAACAACTAAAGGATTAAATACATTATGTATACTCTCTCAAATCTAGAATTAATTTAATGGGAGCGGTGCTATAGTTAAGTTACTATATTGACACCTGTCGGACGAGTTTGTTTACAACAAACGTGTGTCAAAGATCCGGTTTGAATCTCACTTTCTATGGCAAATACTTTCCATTAACAAATTGATCCAATTAGAATGTATCACTATCACTTGTACTGGATAGTAAATTCAAATATACAAATATACTTTCTTAAATAAATTAAACTTTATAAATTATATTTCTTCCCAGTTCACCGATATATTAACAAAATAAAAAATAAAAATTAACCTATGTAAGAGTTCAACTACTGTCCAATATAAATCGCAAGGAACTTTTTTTAAGGCCGCATCTTACTACCCGTTTGGGCTATACTCGTATGTACTAATTACTCTAATGTGTTAAGGATTAGGGTGATTAAGCTTAGAGGAAGTGTATCCACATTTGCGTGGAAATAGGTGTAAAACCGCCCTCAGTACACACGACCGGAATTTAAAACCCTATCTTCCTGTCATCGCAATTAAGTCTACTGCAAGAATGATGCCTTAGACAAAGTGGTCATCGAAGATGGTGACATTTTTTGACAATAAAGCTACTAAAACAATTCTTATATATGTATACGCCAAGTCCTGTGATGCGCAGCTGTAAATGTTGATAGATAATATTAATAGCTATAAAATTAAATTAAATGTGTTATATTTCTAGCATTTCACAAATTTTCTTCAACTATTTTCTTTTTTTCTTTCAAAATTTTACACCGGACAAATTCTAATGAACGTCAACTTATTGAGGCTAAGGATTCACAGTTTTATGTAAATCTTCGTTTTGGTTGTGTTAATTTTGCGTCTGACACCTAAACTCAGTCGGTAGCGTGTCTGCCTCCTCAGCTGTGGGTCATGGGTTCCATTCCACACATGGTTGGAAAAAATATATTACTGTTGAGATGCTTTCCCTTCACAGTGATTAATTAACAGCAAGAAGGCTGGATGTTGGGTCTGTTATAGATTTAAGTTAGTTTATAAATTGTGTTGTGTAGTGATCAGTCGGTTAAAAAGTGCACGTCAAATACCTCAAATAAATTCAAAAAATATAGGCATATAAAACCTAAATTGATGGTTGAATGGTCTAATGGCGTCACTCTCACTATAGACTAGATTGCTGATGATGGGGAGACCAGGGTTCATATCCCTGTTTGGTGTACCCACATGTTCCCATAAATTGTTTTCCCCTCTCTCTCCATGCAAGCGCAGGTACACTTTCTTTGAATTTAACCATCCTCACCTCTAACACATTAGCGTAATTAGTCCATATGTATATAACCCGAACGGGTAAGTAAATTGTGGTGATAAGAAATTAATATAGCCTGGGCGGGTAGTAAGAGACTCTGGGAAAACAAATGACTGACAAAGCACGAAAGTGTAGAGCGCCCCCACCTGTATCTCCCAATGTATCTGTACTCACCGCAAAGTAGGAGACGCTCATGATGATCCTACTCACATGTCGTCAAGGCACATGGAACACTTCTTCGACCTTGTCCTTCTCTTTATACTCTGCACCACAAAGTGTCAAGAGGAGGTGGTGGTGGTGGCAGACAGTGTCACTCCCAAGGAGCAGTTCATCAACTGGCAAAGGACACCACAAACTCCGACGTTTTCTTTATCATCCTCGTCCATGGAGGTCACACTTTCCAAGATTCACTCCGGGTTGTGGTTTCATTTTCTTTTCCCTCCCCCCTCTTGGTAATATGTGCATGTGCGCGCGAGTGTTTGTGTGTGTGTCAGAGAGTTTGACGGTTATTGGATAAACTCGTGTTCAAGACGGTTATTTATAAACAATCGATGAAAGCTTGAGAAAGCTTTGACTTCGGGCTCAATTAACACTTGAAGCCTCGCAAGAAGTTTGGGATATCTCCATTTTGATTATCTCTACCACTGTTTGAGAAACGGAATAACTTTTCAATGAAAAGTTGTAGTAATATTAAATATAAATATATTTTATTTGAAATAATATTTTATATAATTAATATTTTCTTAGTTATAGGAAAATGCATGTTTTTAAATCGATCGTTGTGAAATGGGAGTTGAAAATGCACAGCACAAATAATATGTTTCTGTAGTGGTGTATATTGATTTTCATGTATGTTCTTCTGGTGAAATGCGATGTTCTTTTCCCCTCCATTGTGTTTCTATAATAATGTACCAATAATATTTAATTTCACATTCACGTATTACGAGCTATATAAGTATAATTTAGATAAAGAAACGTTTATTCTAAGAATCTTGTCACAATATAACTTGACAATGTGGATAGTTCCAACACCTTAGCTTAGTTGGTAGTGCGTTTGATTACAGAAAATATAGCCCCAGGTTCGGTTACCGGCATGGTCCAAATATTTATCAGTGGTGATATTTGGAACCTCCCCTTTCAAAGCGATGACTTAATGTCTAGTGGGAGTAGGGGCAGGGTGCTGTGTTTTCTCTAGGAATAAGTTAATTTTAAGTAATGTAATGAATCAGTGGCTTCAATAATTTCACGATAAATATCTCAAATTTGAATTAAAAATAAAAGCTATGGGAGCCATTTAACAAAAATGCTTATGTTTTGAAGATGACCAACGTCAATAAACCCTTGCTCCCCAAAATTAAGACTGCAGTAAAGTTTAGGCCTAATTCTGCTGCACATAGAAGCTTGGAGACATAATAATGTGGAGTCTAATGAACATTGGTCAAAGCAGGGGTCAACAAACTATTGTCCCACGGCCATATTAAAATGGTCCGTAGCTCTAGTAGTCTCTGAGAGATCCAAGACCTCTCAGGCCGCGGCCTTACTCAGGATCTGCAAGACAGAAGCGTCTAGCCGGCTGGCAGTGTTTGGACTGATTTTGCTTTTTGAGATAGGGCACTCCCATACTTGCAGCCTGGTTGCCGCCACCAGAGCACCAGCAAGTCAAGCAATATTATTTATATGAGAGACCCCATTCACTTCTCACACCAAATATCACTGTCGCTAGACTTTAGTCACGTAGTATGGCCACCCTCATACATTAAAAGGCTGGCGTCCTGGTCGCGACGTTTTTGTCGAGGCAACCAGGTTGCAAATATGGCCGTAGCCAGCATCTTTTTGGGACCCAACCAACTTTTGCATTTATTAAAGGTCCCGAGATCATTCTTCATTTCTCCACTCGACTTTTAATTATTTTTTATACATCTTGTATTTATTCCTTAAATTATAAATCCACCCCAATATTGATGTATCTGCCTTTATATAAAATACATAAAATAGTAAATAAAATGTACGCTCCGTTTACCCTGAAAGGTAGCAGTCTTACCTTGACATATTACACTATGGCCCTAAGCTGTACCATACTGGAATAATGCAAGCTAAGCTTGACTTTTCATCACAATGTAACTTTCTTGCGTGGTCGACTGAACATTGCTACGAGATCGACCAGTCGATCGCGCTCGACCAGTTTCCGACCCCTGCCTTAAAGGTTGCGGTCACATAACATATAATCCTACGACCATACGAGCAATACCTGTCACTTGAAGAGAGCAACAAATGACGCTGGAATAATGCACCCCGCTAACTAAATTATAACGGGCCAGACAAGACAATAGGCCCTAAATTTCATCACGCGGTTGGTGTAGTGAGAATCTTCAAGGACGTGACACTGCTCAAATCGGCTGGGGTCCATTTTGAATTATTATTATTACTATTATCATTATTGTTATTAGCAACACGTTCGGGTTATACGCACCTAACGCTAATGTGTAATGGTAGGTGCTTGTGAGATGAAATGGAGGAACTACAGTTTAACGTGGAATCCGAACCACGATGGAGGCCTGGCATTCCTCACACTCACAAGTCCATTTTGAAGATCTAGAGAAACTGCTATGCTAAGGGTTAACAGGGCGATATATGTAGAGGACTGATATTCCTACTTGGTTTTTACTATGTGTTCATAGCTTTTCACTAAAGCATACGGTCATATGTAATGACATTCCACGCTCTCGTCTGTCCGTGTGCCATACCAGATGACAACTGCCCGGTGGTAGCGACCTGGTCGCAAGAGGGGTCGTACCCTAAAGGGTATTTGGGAACTTACAAAAGGGATCTGACAACACAAAGAGTTGACTCTCTGTTCCATCAGATATTTGATAATAAAACTTATATGTGATCCAATCCGCTTCGGTGGGTAGGATGGTTCTAAGGCGTCACTCTCACTATATACCGGGCCACCAATGACGGGGATATCAGGGTTCTAATCCCGGTTGGGTGTACTGGCAGTGGTTTTTTCCTAAATTGTTTTTCAATATCGATCTCTATTTCTCCGCGTGAATTCGGTTGCATTTCTTCAAAATTCATCATTCCTCCTCCCTAGCACATTAGTATAATTAGTACATATCCGTATAAGGGAAACGAATATAAGACGTAGTGCTAATGTAGTATATATTTATATGCGTGAGAGAGAAAGAGAGAGAAGTAGAAAGAGATCCGACCGAAGGAGACTTCAATGCGCTGCAAGGGGAGCTTGGTGGAATCTTGGGAAAGGAGTACAGTACCGTATTTTCTCATCACTTGTATTACTCACTCAGGGTATCCACATTTAATTGTAGAGGATATTTGGGTATTACGGAATAGTCAGGCAGTACGGAATACCATATTTTCTCATCAGCTAAGTGTCACAAATTATCGTCAACTATTTCAACTAATACAGAAAACAATGTAGAAAAGCTAGAGTGAGGCAATATTTTCGACAGATAAACTGATGGTTTTGTGAGAGACGATTGTTTGTTTTGGCTGTCACAAAAACTTTTGTAGGTGAGTGTTTTATCATGCTATATTTCTTTATTCTACTGTTCTTATTAATTCTAATCAACATTAAGCATTAGGTTAAGGCTCAGCCATGTTTATCTTTGAGTCAAAACATAATTTTACTGTAAATATAACCTAACAAAAAATATATTTTCCATGATGACGAGTCGGTCAGTATGGAATACTACTATTTCATAATGCTCGAATATCTAGCTATTTTTTTAGATTCGTCATATTTTAACACCCTAAAATAAAATATAGTGAAATAAAAATTAACTGTAATAAAATAATAAAAATTTTAATCAAATAGTCATTTAAAATTAATATATAATAATATAAAAATACTAGGCCGAATAATATGTTACGTAGTAGTATAATTCTGTATGAACAATTTTTCTATTTCAATTTTATTCAAATTAATTATGTAAGAATAATAAGATAGTTTCCATGTTCACTCATAACGACTATGTATGATAAAATATCATAAAATTATTAATTTACTTACATAATAGGATATATTTCACTATCTAGTGGCATCTTCGAACTCTATTAATATGCCACTAGATGTTGAAATATATCCTGTAAGTGAGTAAATGGTGACTGTTTAAGGTGATATAATTTAATGATAAACATAGTTGTAAATATATTATAATGTCGTTGTTGCCTTTTGTTTCAAATATGCCCAAGAGGAAAGACGCTCCTGAGGTTAATCTCATCACTGGCAGTAGGGTTTATCCTTTATTTGTCGATAAACAAGGAGGCAATGAAGATCCCTCGATATGCCAATAAAACATCACGCGCCGTGCAAGCACCATAGTATTTGGTAGGTCCTTTTGACCAAAGGGCCGATTCATCTGAAACGACCATGTCCTCCTCCACCCTAATATCACACCAGCACCATTGAATTAAAAAAGCTCTAATCGAGGAATAAGAACTTGTACAGCCACCATCATCACTGAATCACCATACAAGAAGGAGCTGGAGATATCTCTGACTAAATCCAGTATCAAACCTCTCCCAAAGACTCATAAAAAGAAAATTAAATCTTCATGTTCTCTTAGAAAAGAACCCAAGAAGAAGCAATCAAGAAAGAAATTGTTCACTCCTCTGAGGCATAGTGCCAGTAGAAGTAATTAAGAAAAACTCTCATTTTATTCTGATGAATCATCTGACCTGGAACTATGGAACGTAGGTGATGAAACGACTCTCGGTGACCAAGATGCTGAATGTTTGTTTGTGTGGGGTAAATTCTCCGAAGATGTTAGGGGTGAGTTATGGGTACTGTGCCTTATGTGCTCTTTATCGCAATGAATGTGAAGGTGCAGAAATTAATTATGCATACGTTTGTGACTTTTGCAAGGGATTTATCTTGACAACGTAAGATTAAATATTTTTTCTGATTCCCAAGAAATCTGTTAAAAGAACAATGTATATTGATACAATATTTTAGTGTATTAATTTTTAATAATTAATTATTAGTAATAATTTATTAGTTCATTATTTTTTAATTTATGTACTATTTCAATGATGTGTTGTTAATACTATTTTATTGTTTAACACATAATATTTGTATGTTGTTTTACAATTTCTTGAGAAATATTTGTTTGTTTTGATGAATATAATTAATTTTCTATATTAAATGTGTATTATTCCATATTTTCCTCCCTATTCCAAATCTCTTTTAAGTGCTCCTGAAGGCCATTAAAAGTTATTCGTTTTGCTTTAAAACACTAAAAATACGCTTTGCTAGTAGTGAAAAGGTAAATGGTATTCCATGTTAACCAAACTTCCTCTACTGAATTGGCAGGGGTGATGAAGGTAGAACTCATAGGAAATGTATCCCCCATTTTCATATAGGTAGAGTGGGGTGGAAACCCCCTAGAAAAAACCCATCCTTAGCACGCCCGACCATTATTCAAAGTCCGACTTTTCCACTTCCAGCAAACTAGACTAAATGATCTTTAAGTTTGGTCTGTGGCCCCACAAATACGAGTACATCATAGTAGAATAATTATGCATTATACTACGCATAATTTTACTCATGTGCTGTAACTATATACATGTGTTGTACTTTGCTACTCTCCTACATTTCACGTCAAATGTAGGCTCTAATTCTGTATTTAATATTAACTATATAGGACAGTAAAGTCCCAATCATCCAAGAATCAATTAACCGAGGTTCCATATTATCCAAGATGGTAGAACAATTTATGTTTCATGAGATTTGTCTAGGAAATTCTTTATTTACTGAGACCGTTCCTATTTCACAATAATCTTATTCTGTAAAATCACTAGTCTCTCATAAATTATATCTGTCTGCTTTCTTTATCGTGTAGTTACTTTATTTTAAGTGTTTTTAAGTCACAACTTCCCTTCTATGCTCATCCCCCCCCCCCCCCCTTGTTATTCCGTATAGTCCGAATTGTTCGATTCAAGTTAGCCTCAGCCTCGAGCTATTGAGAGACTATTTTAAATAGTTTATCTTAATCATTCCTTAAAAAAAAAAATTATAGTCGCAGTTGTACAATGATATGTGGTTTAGAGCTCGCGCTATATCACTTAGCGATTAGAATCTCTTAGGAAAAAGTCGACGTATATTTCTCCGTGTTGAGCTTTTATGACCTAAATTTGCTAGTAAATCTCTTTACACTAACAAAATATTGCTTGAGGATGTTGCCTACTTGTGATAGGATTTCCCATGTTAATGTATTTACGTTTTATTCGGTGATTTTCAAAAATATAACATTGAAACAAAAAACATTAATTCCTTAGTAATTAAAAAAAATCCTTCATTGTTACCAAAAAAAAATGATCTTGAAGTAGTTTTTTTTTTGCAAACACATTTTTTATTTTATTTTATTTTATTTTTTATTTTATTTTATTTATCGTATACAACTCAGGCTATTTGGTTTATTGGAAAAAAGGATTGTAGAAATCTTCCTGCTATAATGTAAATTAAAAAAGTTGCTAAATGTTTATACTGGTCAGGGGGAAAGGGGAGGTTTTATCATCAAGTAAAAAATAGGCCTCACAGTATGAACTACTCATTTTCTTCCCTCTACTTTTATTTCATACATTGGTGTCTAAGTGTGATATGCTTAGACTGCTTGGGTGCGTCAAGTTAAGATGCACCCGCCAAGCAAAATAACTTCGAATTCACCAAGTAGGTGATATTGTTTTAAGGAATGTAACTTTCAAACTTGTATTTTATTTTTGCACTGCGCCTTACTACCCATATGAGCTATACGCTTTTAACCGAACCAATGTAGTCAGGTTGAGAATGGTAAAACTTAGTGGAAATGCTCACGCGTTTGCGTAAAAGGGAGAGGGGAAAAATAATTTAGTGAATATCAGCAGCATTTAATTCGGAAGAGATTCGAACATTCTACCTCACCGTCACCAGCAAACTAGACTATAAGAGATTGACGATTAGTCCGCTATCCCACCGTTGCGGCGCAACTTTAAGTCATCTTAGACTTAATACTGATAACATAATTGCCCTTTTTCCCTAACCCACTTCACTGATCGCATGGTTTAAGGCAAGAAAAAAAGAGTGGGGAGGAAAAGAAAGAGGGGGGGGGGGGCAAATATGTCGCCAACACCACAAGTGGTGAATTATCAACTCTCACAGTAAAATAAACTTTTTCTGACGGCGTGTGGTGTTTGTAACTTGATATTTCCCGCATATTATCATTGGAAGCATTCCGCTTTCTGAATGAGTCATCGACGCAACACTATAATCAAATACTCCCCTCCACCACTCTCTACACTTCGTTACATCTCTACCTTCAGACTAACGGATTGTCAAATTTGGCATTAAATTGTCTTACATTTTCAAACTGAATAATTTTCACAATTTGCGTCTGAGGCAGTTGTAACTGAGTAGTCAAAGTTTGAGTGTATTTAATAAAACCGTTCAAATCGTGTGTGTTGTTGTAAATGTTCGATTGAACAACCTAAATTCTCAATTTTTACACGGTGTGGCGAATTTCACCTCTCATTCACCACACTTGTGGCTATATTGAAAAATGTGTTGCCCACCTCTGGCCTAAGGCGTCATTCTCACAAGACATATTTACCACCCGCTCTTACTATCCGTTCGGGTTAAATATACGCTTAAGTACTAATTACAATGATGGTCTAGGGATTAATAAGGTTGAATTTAGCGGAAGTGGACCCGCATTTGCGTGGAGGTAGAGTGGAAAACCATTTAGAAAAAAGCCACCCCCAGTTTCACCTGACCGAGATTCGAAACTCGATCTCCCGTCCTCGGCAGTCCAGTAATATGAAACTAGGGCGTTAGCTAACTACGCCACCGTGGTGGGTAATTATAACACTAGACTGGACTGCCGATGATGGGGAGATTGGGTTTGAATCCCGGTTAGGTGTATTTAGGATGTTTTTTTAAATAGTTTAGCACTCTCCCTTCACATCAACGAAGGTACACTTCCTCTAAATTCAGCCTTCCTCATCCCTAACCCATTATAATGTGTTATAACCAAACAGATGGTGAGATGCGGTGACCAAAATAAAGGATGAGGGGGTTTGTGTGCACCACGGTTTTACTACCCATTTGAAATCGGCTTATTACCCACATTCGGTGGCCGCATGGTTTAAGGCGCTACTTTCGCAGTAGACTAGAATAACGATGGTGGGGAAATTGAGATTTGAATCTCTGTCGGGTGTATTAAGGGTGGTTTTCTAAATGGTTTACCACTCTCCATACACGCAAATGCGGATGCACTTCCTCTAAATTAAATCTTCCTCATCCCAAACTTCATAAGCGTATAGCCCGAACGGATAGTAAAACGAGGCGCAAAAAAAAATCTGCTTATTGACACTTGTTACTCTAAACGTGAATTTTCATATTTTTTAATATTATTATTATTATTATTATTATACACACCGCTCTTACTACCGTTCGGGTATACGACTTACGTTAATGTGCAATGGTAGGTGATTGTGAGATGAAATGGAAGACCTACAGTTTAACGTGGAATCCGAACCACGGTGGAGGCCTGGCATTCCTCACATTCACAAGTTGTGATTAATACACGTCTTGTTAGAGGTGAAGGAAGGGTTTGGAATCAGATAGATTTTGCCGGGACCGAGGATTGAACCCCGGACCCCAGCACAGAAGTCTGACACCTTTACCCCTAGACCACCAGGTCACCCTTTTTTTAATAGAATGCCTCACTTCTTTTTTATCTTTTTAAAGCGTCTTACTACCCTACTACCAGTTTGGGCTATAACCATTATCACGCTTATGTACTAATTACACTAGTGGGTTAACGATGTGTAAGGTTGAATTTATAGGAAGGGTAACCGCATTTCGGTGGAGGACGTGGAAAACCATTTAGGAATATACTACCCTCAGTACACCCGACCGGGATTGAACCACTATATCCCGTCTCTGGCAGTCGACTCTATTGCGAGAGTAACGTCGTAGACCTGCGGCCAATGAAGCGGTAACTTCACTGTTCCTCTTGCGGTGCTAAAAATGTTCCTTTTGAGCAAATTCTTGGGGAGGGAGGAGGAAGGGCAGGGTGAACTGAAGCATGATATATATTTTATGTTAACTTTAGCAGGATTTGTGCGTTTTAGTGAAGGGAGTACTGAAGCGTCACTTGGTCCCACTTTCTAAAATAAGGGCACAATACATATAGTGTTTTTTAGTATTTATATTCTTAAAAACTAGCAGTAAAGAATAGGACAGATGTAAAAATATCTTCCCAAATCGAGCTGATATTTTTTAAGTGACAGTAAAAGTGACCTCGGCCGATTTCTTTCTAAGAAGGGAAATCATCCAAGAGACGCGATGAGGGTTGAAGGAAGCCCTCTCAGCAGCCCTTGGAAAAAACACTTGCGATAACACCAGCAGACAAAAGTGGTACTTGTGTTAAACACTCGCGCTGTCAAAGAGTTGGAGATGAACTATTCACTTCAACTCAACTTCCACTATTTATATTCATTATTTCATAACTAGCCAAAGTGTGCAATACATTAATCTTAAATCTTAATTTGTGATATTTAATTTAGTTTATCTTTCATTTAAATTAAACCTAGTCTAATTGTTGGTAGGAAACGTGAAACTCTTGGCGTCCAAAAACAATTCACTTAAATATTTAAATTTAGCGCTGGGATATAAACTGACACACGTGAATCCATGGTGATCAGGCCGTATACTAACCCAGTCAGGATCCAAACTAAGGACGCGAGACGGATATGACCAAGCGTCATTAGAGTACTGTCTACTTGTTCCTTCCGCTAAAGACGCCGTGTTTGACCGAAAAATAGTATGTTGTACTGTATTTTCTAAAAGTTCCTTCATAACATGAAAGTACTCTAGTCAAATCACTTAAATCATGCCCTACACTCTACCATCACATCTGTGAAGACGGATGTATCCCTCCAAGATGAACAATATGGCGCCATCTATTCCTCCACCCATGCCCCCTCCCCCATCACAACAAGATATCCTACTGACCTCGTTCCACAATCGCAAGGCCAAGGCCCCATTATCTTTTTAACTGAATCTTCAAATGCCCCCAAGACGAATTGAAAGAGAAAGGAAAGCACTTCAGCAGCGTTTCGTGCAAGTCATGTTTTAAAAAAAAAACTACGAAAAAACGGACGCGATAAAAATATTCCCAAGACAAACGTAAAGAAGAAACTTAAACGCAGGGGAAGAAGAAGAAGCTGCGAAATGGAAACCGAACGTCGTGGAAAGTCTTCGGTTTCACTTTTTATCTTCTCTAATAGAAGTCCGGGGACGTTTTAATCTTTTTTGTTTGGCGTACGTGAATTGTCACACATTTATTATAATGTGAATAATATCCTTCCTCGTGACACAAGGATGAGAAATGGCTGAAAAACAAATGGATACGTTAGAGAGTGTTGGTGACGGCTTGAGCAGTACATCGGATAAAAATAATAATGAGCTGGGGGGAAAAGTGCAAGGTAATAAATATTTCTAGAAAATCTGAAGGATTTTAAAAGTTCAACTTTTATCCTCTTATAGCTCCTCGAAGAGAGAAAGTAATGTGATAATAAAAAAAATTGATTCGAGATTTTGATCGTTTCATGGCCCTCTGAACTCTAAAAGGCGGTTTTCACAATGCCGGCCGGATGTCTGTCTGTTACTCGAACTAAGACCAAAACCAATCTAACGGATTGGGGCGGGCTTTAACTTGTTATCTAAGGTTTTCATTGGGTTCCACGGAGTAAAATTGTTTAATTAACTACCTGACCTTAAAATAAAATATCAGGCGAAAAGAGAAAAAAATCGATTTTCTCAAATTTGGCTATAAAGAGTTTGATTAAAATTCTTATCTGGACACTGTTTAACATTACAATCAAAATGGTGCACCTCATTTTCCTATGAAAATGGCTTTGAGGCTGCTTTATATCAGCGGAAATTTCTAATTTTGATCGTACCCCAACATTTGTTATAAGAAATAACTAATAAGTGAATCAATTGTAGGAATCTTAATTAAATAAAACTTTTAATGGAAATGTTATGTTATAAAATCATTAGATTCCGAGTTATAGGAAAATATATATTTTTAAATAGAACCTCGGAAAGGAGTTAGTTTTCTGCACAGAACAAATAATGTTTCTAAAACAGAGTATTATTTATTGTATGCTCTTTGATGAAATGCGACGTCTCTTTGTCCCATTGTGTCTCACAACAGTATATGTTATAGTATCTTACATATCTTATGAGCAATAAGTATAATTTAGAAAAATAAGCTAGAAATTATGAGAGTTGCACCGTACTATTTATTTGTATTATGATTTTGCTCTGCGCTCGGGCTATACGCATAGTTAAATTATTTAGTTAAGGATAGAGAAGGTTGAATTTAGAGGAAATGCGTTTAAAAAAGGAAAAAAATCCTCAATACACCCATATGAAATTTGAGCTCCGACCTACCCATCACCGTCAAAGCAGACTAGATCAGGGATTCTCAACCGGGGGGGGGGAAATTTTACGGTTTTAGGGGGAATTAAGACCACAGACTAAAACTGTTTAGAAAAACAATTTTTTCTTCATACTACAATATTTCAGACTTTGCATGAACAATTTGTTTAGTTTGACGCACTGGACTTGCTGAACGGTAATTTTAATTTAATTGTAAAGCTCAGCAGTAACATAATCAAAGTAATAATTATGTATTTATGTACTAATGTAGAAAAAAATTTGTTTTCAATATTATATGTATATTATCGAATGCACTTGAGTTAGGCAATCTTGAGGGGGAATGCATTACATGTGGAAGGCAGTCACTAAAAAGGTTGAAAACCACTGGACTAGATGAACCTGACATAAGGGTTTAGAAAGGGAGAGTCGGGGGAGTTGAGACGCCCCGAAATTTGATGGAGGGGGGTCCTTTACATATATTATAAAAGATTGTATTAGCTAAAGATATATTAAGAGTTTCTAGGACAAATAAATATTAACATTTCTTGCTTATAGCACGTTCATTGAGTTTGAATTAATGTCTGAGATTGTTTTTTTAAGTTTTTTCTATAATTATGGTGGTTAAACCACAAATAAACAGTATAAGATCTCTTGAAAAATTCAAATTCAAAATTAATAGTTATTATATAGTTTAATTATTATAATGAAAGAAAGTAAACGCTTGTACAATTAACTCTACACTTCGTTTACCCTGAAAAGAAGCAGTCTCACCTTGACGTATTACACTATGGCCCTATCTTATAAGCTATACCATAGTGGAACAAAGCAAGGTAGCAGTCTCTCCTTGGTGGATTACACAATGGTCTTATCTTATAAGCTATTCAATAGTGGAATAAAGCAAGGTAGCAGTCTCTCCTTTGTGGATTACACAATGGTCTTATCTTATAAGCTATTCAATAGTGGAACAAAGCAAGGTAGCAGTCTCTCCTTGGTGGATTACACAATGGTCTTATCTTATAAGCTATTCAATTAAATGGAACAACTGAAAGAAGCAGTCTCACCTTGGGCGTATTACACAATGGTCTATCTTATAAGCTATTCCATAGTGGAACAAAGCAGGAAGCAGTCTCTCCTTGGTGGATTACACAATGGTCTTATCTTATAAGCTATACCAATAGTGGAACAAAGCAAGGTAGCAGTCTCTCCTTGGTGGTTACACAATGGTCTTATCTTATAAGCTATCAATAGTGGAACAAAGCAAGGAACAATCTCTCCTTAGACGGATTAGACAATGGTCTTATCTTATAAGCTATCAATAGTGGAAAAAAGCAAGGTAAGCAATCTCTCCTTAGTGGATTAACAATGGTCTTATCTTATAAGCTATCTAATAGTGGAAAAAAGCAAGTAGCAATCTCTCTCTTGAGCGAAATTACACATGCCTATTTATAAGCTATGCCATAGTGAACAATGAAAGGTAATTTTTTTAATTTCAGGGTAAATGAAGGTTACATGAATAGTGAAGCTTAAGACCTATAATACGGAAATGATACTTAGGTTATGGACACAAACCCATCAAGTATCATATTCGTAAATTGAAAAATGACACCTGGACACGGGAATTGAACCCGGATCTTTGTCGCTCTCTTATTAGCTCTCCGGATTCACGGGAAAAATCCTGTATAGTTCAGGGGTAGACTATCAGTATGCTAAACCAAGGGTCACGGGTTCAATTACCGTATCCAGGAGTCATTTTTTCAATTTCATAAATATTGTCATAACCACCGAGCAATATTTAAATGTTTGTTTTGACTTAAATAGCTCGGTTGTACGCACATGCTATAATTGCTGGCTTAGCATGTATGAAGTAACATACTCAAGAGGTTGCAATAGAGATCTGACGATGTATAGCAATGTGTAAATTAGCGAGGCCTAAAGGGGCTAATATCATGGTATAAAATACCTTGACATTTTGGCAACAGGGCGTCACAATTTCCATCTATTTGGCGGGTGGTCACTCTGTCCGATGCCTTATTGATACAGACGACATCTTCGGATAATCCATAGTACTGGTACTTGGAGGGTATCGTCGGAGCTCAGGGTCCCGTGATCGAGTTTGGTAGAAGCACCGCGTAGTAACAGTCAACTTGGTCAATCTAAGTATTCACAATTTAAGTCATGTCTTTCACGAGCACGGGTGTCCGTTCGTCTTTTTCTTTATCTTATGACCAACATCACATTTTGTATCATATTTTAGTATCTACTACTAAACCAAAATTCACAAACCTGCTTATTATTCGAACTCACACAACTACCTTGCCTGCAACCTTACTACTTCCCGCAAGCATTTTGACAAACCAGCCCACGGGGGGGGGGGTAGGGCAGCGACAATTTAATATTATAGTTATTATAAGTTATAATAATTGTATATTATTAAATAGGATTCTTATCAGCATATATCAGAGGTATTTAGCCTCAGCTAAGGTACATGGTACATGAAGACATTTTAGGGGATAATTAAAAATTTAAATATATATATCTCACTTAAAACTTATTATTTAAAACATTATTTTGGATGTAATTTATTTTATATATAGATTATATACTATGCACAATTTTGGGGGTACAACATTAAATTTTTAGCAACACATCTCACTAACCATCTGTGCTACATGCAATACGTGCTAAATACGCTAATGTGCTAGGGATTAGGAAGGTTAACATTAGATGAAATACGCCCACATTGGCGTGGAAGGAGAGTAGAAAACCATTTGTGCAAAACCCACACTCGGGACACACGACCGGGATCTGAGCTCCGATCTACCTGTAATCAACTTTCTATAGTCTATTGCGAGACTGACGTCTTAGACTATGTAGCCACCGGCGTGGGCTGTACAAAGTTGAATAGAAATTATATATGGGGGTACGCGAACAAAAAAGTTTGAATACCTCTGGCATATACTACAATTCTGTAGTTATATTGCGAAATAAAATTACAGTGATGAAGAATACTAATATAGTAAATACAATTATTTCAGAAGATGTTTCACATGTACGATTATAGTTTTATTAGATAAGTAAGTAAGGATATTACATTTTTATCAATTCACGCAACGCTACAGATAAATATTAATGGCTATAAAATTTAAGAAAATATTATTCTATTGAACTTATTTGTCTGGTCCTTTGACTGTAATCACCGTCTCTGTTTAGCAGCGCAATCACTTATAGATGTCAGTCATTTGCTCTCTTTTACCCAACAATCTTTATTGGATGATCCCTGTGACGAGTTGATTATCAGAACGTTCCCATAAATAAAGATGGGGGAGGGGTGGATCATCCTCAAAACCCTCCCAATCCTGGGGGGTGGCGATAATGAGGATGATGGTGGTGATGGACGTGGTAATGGGCCTTGGGTTCACGACCTCCAAAATGAGGCAGGCGCAACTCTTTCACTCTGGAAAACAAAACAAGTTAAAACAGGACCTCGCTAACATCAAGAAGAAGGTATTTCTAACTATTGGGGTGACCTGGTGGTCTAGGGGTAAGGTGTCAGACTTCTGTGCTGAGGGTCCGGGGCTCGATCCTCGGTCCCGGCACAGATTTATCTGATCGCCAAACCTTTCCTTCACCTCTGACAAGACGTGTATTAATCCCAACTTGTGAATGTGAGGAATGCCAGGCCTCCACCGTGGTTCGGATCCCACGTTAAACTGTAGGTCCTCCATTTAATCTCACAATCACCCTACCATTCACATTAGCGTAAGTGCGTATAACACGAACGGGTAGTAAGACGCGGTGCTAATAATAATAATAATAATAATAATAATAATAATAATAATAATAATTCTAACTCTTGACTGTTTCCTTTGCTCACTGCTACTACAAATGCATGTCAGCTATGGCTAGCTCTACTTGTAGGGCAATGGTTATCCAGACTAAAGGTACAGGCTTTGAGACCACTTGAATACCTCTGGTTTATAAGCCTTAACTTATATACCCTGACCAGGATATGAACATGGACCTTATAGATGTATTTTAGAAGTGACGCATTAGTGATCTCATCAACAGAAGAATTTTAAACTGAATTGTTTTAAGAAGGTAGATCAGCATAAAAAAGCGTGTCCTTTATTTGACTCTAAATTTTAATTTGAGACACTGAAATTAATTAAACCTATATTGAATTTAATTGTAAAATACTTACAGTTTGAATAGTGGTAGGAAGAAACATATTCCTTGATGCATTACGAGAGTGAAAATAAAGAAATATAATATCTGAAATGAGTCAAGAAACAAAGAGTGTAAGTTTAATTGAACCATGAGTTAAACAGTTTAACTATAAAAAGATTAAAATTGAACATTTGTGGCGAAATATGGAGACCAAAGATTAGGCTTTGACTTTTATCTATTCTAAATGAATCTTGAAAAATGGCGCTGGGACACAGGATTTGAACCCGTGCTCTGTACAGTCAGTTTAGTATGAAAGATAGCAGTCTTACCTTGACGGATTACACTATGACCCTATATTAAACGCTATACCATCGTGGAATAATGCCAGGTAAGCATGATACCCTGAAGGATAAACGAAGAATATATTGCAATGCATTTTGTTATTCTAGTTTATGAAAGACACATGAACAAACATAAGAATAGAGCTACCTTAAGTTACAACATAAAGCAAATTTTGTTTTAGCACTGCTTCTTACTACCCATTCGAGTTTTACACCTACACTTATTTGACTAGGTAAAAAATTATAAATAAAAATATAAAATGTTTGTATTCTTACTAAACTATTAATTTGTTTCCTAAACAAAAAAAATGATTTTTTTTAATATTTAACATTCCTAGAAGTAATATTTTTGAAATAGGTTCCCTACCCCCCGCCCCCTAAACAAACCTTTATAATTAAAGTTTTCAAAATAATATCATAATGCATTATAAAATAAATTACTTGTTTCCCAATACTAATTCTAGTAAAAGATTTAAATGGTTGCATTTTTCTTAAATAAATGAAATCTTTTCATAATTATAAATGACTCAAAGTAATTTCATTTCAAAAACATATTATAAATATTATCTCGTAAAGTACTAAAAATATTATCAGTGACGTGTCGTTGAGGTTTCCAGGGTGATCAGAGCTTGTTAAAACTGTACCTGGGATATGTTATCCCCCACTCTGACCCCATTTGACCGATCATACATTCTACACACCTCACATGGGAATGTTGATACCCAACCAATGAGTGCTCTACAGTCTACTTGGTGATTAAACATATCACAGGTACAGTTAAAACTAGCTCTGAACCCACTTCAGTGGACGAAAGGCGTTAATCTCGTGTTAAGACTGGCCTGCTGATGACGAGGAGATATGGGTTCAAATCTCAGTCGGTTCTACTGAGGATAGTTTTTCTTAAATGGTTTCTCACTCTCCTCCTATGCAAATGCGGGTAGATTACCTCTAAATCACTTCCTTCCTCATCCCTACCCTATTAGAGTAATTATTAACATGTGTATAACCTGAACAGGTAGTAAAACGTAATGATTAAAAAAACTAGCTCTGTATACTCTAGCAACACACCACTATACACCACTGAATCTCAAATATATTTCATAAAACCTGAGGACCTACCATTACTTTATAACTCGCATATCAAGAAACGTTTAAGTCACCCAAAAGTCTTCAGTCTTGTGGACGGCGTACTAGATGCATCCTGGTGCAATCGTCGCCAAAACAGGCTGAACTAAGGATGAGTGGTCCATCTCTTGCATAGCGCTTGGTATTTATATCTCTGGTTTACCACAACAAGGAGTAAAAACGATACGATCCAGGTGAACCAACCATATCAGACTAAATCAAGTGAAAAGGGGAATAACCTGCAACCCTGATACTCCTGACCGCGAAGTAAAGTGACAGGCGTGACCAATCCAGTGGTTTTGCACTGTGCCATGGGAATCCGTAGAGGGAAGCCAAAGTGGAGCATTTGACTCTTATTTTTTCAACGTGTCTTACTACCTATTCAACTAATATACATATATAACTACTCTAATGAAACAAGGATGAGAAAGGAAGCATTTTAGAGGTAATATACCCGCATTTGCATTGGAAGCAAAGTGAGAAAACCTTTAGGAGAATCTACCCTCATAGATTCGAACAGGATTCAAACCCCAATCTCCCCGTCATCAGCAGGCCAATCTAACACGAGATTAACGCCTTAAACCACTCGACCATCGAAGCGCGTTGCATAAATATTAATCACTCTAATTTTGTAAGGATGAGAAAGGCAAAGTTAAATTAAATGTACCTGTATTTGCATAGAGAGAGTTGAAAACCACATAGGAAACACCATCCTCCCTCCATATATCCACCAAGGATTTGAATCCTGGTCTTTTTTGTCATCGGCAAACCATAATAAGTGAACTTGACGTTTGGATCGCATGTCCACCAGTGTGGGTGTCTCCATTTTGTGTAGACCGAATAATTTCAAGATTAGTTTTATGAGTCCAAACTGTCCCCATCTTTGGCGAAAAAGAGTAAGCCTACTATTCAAAATTAAAGATGTTATAATACATAAATAAATTAATAATTGATGTGAGGGATTATAAATTAATGAGTGAGGCGTATCCAATCTTTTCATATTTATTTCTATAAGTAATCATACCAGGTGAAAACGCAATTAAGTCAACGTTCTTGTCAGTCCAAATCACAAAGTGTGTCAGTTGCTATGTTTCCTTATTTTTGTACATTTTAAGTTAAAGACTTTTTTATATAAAAACCTTAACCACTTTTTTAAATGACATAAACCTATTAGGAAAGACATAATCCACTTAGGATGTGCCAATGTTAGTTTCATTAGAAATTAATGATTCAATAAAATAAATTTGTAGTAGTTGGTATGTTCTTATTTATTTTTACATGAAATATGTAAACATACATAATTACTCTAAATACTCATGGATGGTTCTAGAATATTAAAAACTAAATTAGAAAAAATTAGTTGTTTTTTGGTTATTAGATAATGAGTACATAGTATTTAGAATAGCCTTGTTAACAAGTGTTTATGTATAAATTATGATTGTAAACATATTTAGTTATTTACAGACAAAATTATGTGTAACATTTAATCTAGCAATAAAAAATACATTTTAAATTAGGAAATATTTTGGTAGTCATTGCTATATTCTATAGTGAGTTTTAATTTTTGTTCACTACTTACCTAAATAAATAAAAAATATTAAGCTCGTTGTATTTTTAATAGTTTCACTTTTTTATAAATGTAGTCGTATCTTCAAAAAACTAATATTTGATATAATGGGAATTATAAAACAAAGTTTCTTAAATTAGTTTTAATTTGTTTAATGTATATATATACTTTATATTAATTATACATGTGGGCCTATATACACAAATAATGTTAATATTTTGCATTACTCAGCTCCATTGTTCAAATATAACTTTATTATAAGTGTCCATAAACTTTAGACATTTTATTTTAGTGTAACTGTACTATATTGATCAAATTAAACCATAAAATGTTGATTAGAAAATTTCCAAGATTCAATACTAATTTAAAAGAAGTCTACTGTTTTTTGATGAGGGTTTTTTTAGAAGCTAGAGCCAGATTTATGAAAGTGTGAAAACTATTAAAATAGGTTTCCTTTTTTTAAAAAAAAAAGTTTCATAAATAAAACCATCCTTTTATACACTTATGATAAATGTATTCAGTCTTATTCTTTTATTCCTCCTTAAGCTCACAAAGTCAGAATTATCTAATATTTATAAAATTTATTCTTAACTATCTATTTTAACTATTAGTTTTATAGCCAATAGGCCTATTCAAATAATCTTGTGTTTTAAAATAGTCAGTCTTTATCAGTGGGGAAAGTTTAAATTACAAATGCTCAATGAAACATATTAGTAAATGTATTTTAATAATTTTTAATTGATCTCCATTTTTATACTTTAAAATATGACTTTTAAATTACCCAACAAAAAATTTCTGAGCCCGCTTACACTGGAGGATTTTAGAAGAAATTTCTTATGTCAATATAAACAATTTTTTGTTAAGTAAAACGTTGATTTTTTAAACTTTCAGCTATGTCATTACTAGATAAATATTTGTTTTTATTTTAATTAACAATTTCTATGTTGAATTAGTATAATATTTTGTTCTTATGAGGAATGACACCAAAGTGAAGTTGGTAACGCGTTAGTGGTGAATATGGATTAAAAGGACCTGGGTTCAATGACCAGAAAGGTTTATGATATACTACTTTTTAACTGCGTGATACATTGATGGTACAGTATTCGGGTTTTGTATTATGATTGGTTCAGGAAATCACTGGATTTTATAAGTATGTTGCGATTCTTTACATACAAAGTGTACTTTGAAATATAGCAAGCGGAAATGTACTCTCCAATTTCGTTGGGTAGGTTTAGTGTTAAAGGGTCCATCTCAAAGCCGAATAACCGGGACACCAGATACGAGACTACTTTCAACCAAAAAACTTAAACCAACCACGGATTGCTCCATTTTTCATTTGACAGCACTGTCATTAGGATCAGTTTGATAGGTTTTTCATTTTAAAATATAAATATATTTTTTAATTTTGTTGTATTTTTTAATAAGGTAATACAGTTTAACTGGTCTCAATTCAACTGTTTTACAATGACGACTCTAGTCAAGAGGTTCCCAACCCGAGGTCAATTAAGAGTCATGTAAGGGGTTCGCGAAACAAATCTGGATGTTTTAAGTTACGTATTATTTGTATTTTCACATAATATAAAAATATTTACTATTCATAATTTGGTTAAACATATGTTTTTTTCCATTACTGTATGATTAAAAATATTTTTTCATTGTATTAATATTAAATGGGTTACGTAGATTACTAGAAATGTGTGCGTAGGTCATTAGTTTCCCTTCGTTTGGTGGGAGAGATTAGGGGGGCCACGGTCAATTATCATTGGTTTAAGGGGGGCTGCGTTATGGGAAAGGTTGGGAGCCACTGATCTAGGTTACAACAGAACGATGTGTTATGACATGTTCGAAATGCATCACCTACCTAAGTTAGGCTTTTATCAGGGAGAACAGAAGGTGAGACTGGCCCTTAAACGAGTTCCAATATAATCTACTATCAACTATTTACACATATATGTTATTATTTTTAAATAAAATAATTATTAAATTAAATTACAAACTCCATGGTGCAATATAAAAAACTCCTTTTAAATAATTATTTCAGGTTGCATATTCTAAGTTATTTAAACTAGACATAATTTTGATGAGTCCGCCAGATAAGTAACTACAATATCAAGCACTAGATGATTTTTCACCAGTGTTGCCAACTACTATCAGTAAAATTCCCCCTATTCCTCCCCCCCCCCCCCAAAAAAAAAGTGATCAAATTATCTTACTTCACGCTAGATTTTCTAGTGTTTATTATTATTTAAAAAATTTGAGAGTCTCTTGTCAAAGAAAAATCAAAGTATAATCTAATTTTAATTATTTAAGTAAATACTTTCCCAAAGTATAATCTAATTTTAATTATTTAAGTCAATACTTTCTCAAAGTATAATCTAATTTTAATTATTTAGTCAATACTTTCTCAAAGTATAATAATGATCTGCCAAAATCTCTGACGCTAGGTAAATATTATCCCTAAATAGCATTACAAACACGTCACTCAATTTAGATAATTACTTAAGAAAACCTTTTAGATCCCACTTGAAAGAAACAGTAGATCACTAACTTAAAACTAGGTGACCTGGTGGTTTAGGGTAAGGTGTCAGACTTCTGTGCTGAGGGTCTGGGGTTCAATCCTCGGTCCCGGTATAGATTTATCTGAATACCAAACCCTTCCTTCACCTCTGACAAGACGTGTATTAATCACAACTTGTGAATGTGAGGAATGCCAGGCCTCCACTGTGGTTCGGATCCCACGTTAAACTGTAGGTCCTCCATTTCATCTCACAATCACCCTAACATTGCACATTAGCGTAAATGCCTATAACTCGAACGGGTAGTAAGACTAAATTTCCATTTACCAACTTCAACGACTTTAAAATCAATAATACAATACAAATAAACTCAAACAATGCATTTTTCCCGCTAAACAAAGCTAAAGTAAGACTTTAAAATATTTAAAACAATACTAGCCGCAATTTGATTATTTTATCTACTCTGGAAAAATATATATTTAGCCCGAGGGGGGGGGGGGTGTAAAACCTTAGTTTAGCAACACTGGTCTTTACTGGTGGATAACTGTGACCACAGGCGTCACTAGTGGGAGGAACAGGGAACACGTCCCCCCCACCCTAATAATTTGCTCAAATGGGACACTCTTAGTACCGCCAAAGAGACCGTTAGTTATTTTATTCATAAAAATTAAAAATCCACGTTTGGAACAGTACATAAATAATTAAGGTAGGTTTTTTGCATGGCTCATAGAAATTAATTCTGTTTTCATATTATTCCTGTTATTCACTAATTATTCTCTAGTTAAAGGTGAAAATTATTAGCAAATACCTTTAATAAGCACTCGTTAAAAACTTTTAAGCTGGGAATGTAGGAAACGCGAGTCAAGTTCAATATGTTTGCAGTTTTTATAGCAGAACTTTTTTTGGCCAAAATAATTCAAATATTGCTCCAGTAGGAACAAAGAGTTTAATTTTCTTCCCATGGTGACCTCAACAGTTATTGAACATATTCTATCATGAGCATATTAGCATTTGATAAAAAAACTTTTTAAATTAAGTAAAAGAATGTTGTCATCAAATTCAAGGATATCCTTGACAGATATTCAAGAACTGTTGATATCACCATGTGAAGAAAATTTAAATCTTTGTTTCTACTGGAGCAATATTTTATTTATTTTGACCAAAAAAATGTTTCGATATAAAAACTGCAAAAATACTGGCCTTAACTCGCGTTCCTTTCGTTCCCACCTTAAGCAAGGGCATAGAAAGAGGGGATCAGGGGGGGTCCGTACCCCCTCTAGAATTTGATATACCCACATAGGAATGGTACAAATATATGTATAAAAAACTTGTATTGGCTACAGGTATAGTAACATTCTCTAGCGAACGCCTCTTGGAAAATTTTGCTTTCCACACCCTTGATTACATGTGGGGTATTTTTTTAAAACTAAAAAGAACGCATTGTGTCATAAATACGTAGTAAAAACTTCACAAATAATAATACAGCATCTATGATACACAAACATCCATTGTCTTTGTTTGCTTAATGTTCGCACGGTGGACCGATCTTAAGGGGGGGATTGTTACTTATTCGTGAATTTCGGAGTCCCTTGAACTACCAGGGAGCTGGGGTCCTCTTGGTCTTCCTTAGGTACAGAACAGAGACACGGTACCAGCTGCATGTTGTGGTAGGTCCCTTGGAAACTCGCCGACGTCATTGGTATCTGTGGTAGGACAGGGGGCTTGCGGATATCTGGTAACACGGTCCAAAATAATGACAACAACTTGACATCACACTACGAGTCATCAGAAGGTGAACAAACCATATAAACTAACACGAATAATCCGACATTATCTACTTAAGATGGAATGGGATGGATGGGATGGGATGGATGATAAAAAATGATTTGGCCAAAATAAATAATATATATTTTGTCAAGAATAAATATATATTTACAGACCTATTTGCATAGGAAGGGTCTAAAAAAATAGCTTAAAAAGTTAATGGATATACTTACACTTATTCACAAGTCAAGTCTTGTGGTCTGAAATTGTCACTTTTAAAATACATTTCCAATATTTATAAAGTAACACTAGTAACATAGTAAAATTTTGTCAATATTTACCATCAAAAATGTGTTTGTTTTTAATTAAAAAAAAAGCCATTGATACTAAAACTAAACAGATGTTTAATTTTCTATTCACACTGTTTTTAACAATATTTTTAAAATCAAAGACAGCTCCATAGATCATACATACCTGACTAACTTGAGAGTTAAAGCATGTATAGCTATAGCTCCAAGGATCATACATATCTGAGAGTGACTGAAAGTACAGATATAGCTCCAAGGATCATACATACCTGAGAGTAACTGAAAGTACAGCTATAGCTCCAAGGATCATACATACCCGAGAGTGACTGAAAGTACAGATATAGCTCCAAGGATCATACATACCTGAGAGTAACTGAAAGTACAGCTATAGCTCCAAGGATCATACATACCTGAGAGTGACTGAAAGTACAGCTATAGCTCCAAGGATCATATATACCTGAGAGTGTCTGAAAGTACAGATATAGCTCCAAGGATCATACATATCTGAGAGTGACTGAAAGTACAGCTATAGCTCCAAGGATCATTCATATCTGAGAGTAACTGAAAGTACAGCTATAGCTCCAAGGATCATACATATCTGAGAGTGACTAAAAGTACAGCTATAGCTCCAAGGATCATACATACCTGAGAGTGACTGAAAGTACAGATATAGCTCCAAGGATCATACATATCTGAGAGTGACTGAAAGTACAGCTATAGCTCCAAGGATCATACATATACTCCATTCACGGTAGGAATTTCTCTCTGAAAGGTCTTTTTTCCTACCAATATCCTACTATATAATAGCTTTCTGTTAGGGAAAAAGGCCTTTCAGAAAACAATTCCTACGGTGAACAGACTTTATCTGAGAGTGACTGAAAGTACAGCTATAGCTCCAAGGATCATACATACCTGAGAGTGACTGAAAGTACAGCTATAGCTCCAAGGATCATACATACCTGAGAGTTACTGAAAGTACAGATATAGCTCCAAGGATCATACATACCTGAGAGTGACTGAAAGTACAGATATAGCTCCAAGGATCATACATACCTGAGAGTGACTGAAAGTACAGATATAGCTCCAAGGATCATACATACCTGAGAGTGACTGAAAGTACAGATATAGCTCCAAGGATCATACATACCTGAGAGTGACTGAAAGTACAGATATAGCTCCAAGGATCATACATACCTGAGAGTGACTGAAAGTACAGATATAGCTCCAAGGATCATACATACCTGAGAGTGA
Source organism: Timema podura (assembly GCA_033556935.1). Taxonomy (NCBI): domain Eukaryota; kingdom Metazoa; phylum Arthropoda; class Insecta; order Phasmatodea; family Timematidae; genus Timema; species Timema podura. Next base: position 39,775,851 of record JAVRXN010000007.1, on the reverse strand, counting down.
GTGTGTGCAGGTATGGCGACAGGGTAAGGCATGGCCACAGGGTAAGCAGCCTGTGCCGTCGAGTCGAAAGAGTACTGTTGCTGTCCGTAGTATTGGGGGTTATCCCTCGTTCCAAAAACGTTGCTCCCCCAACTGCTGGTGTCTCTGGAACCACACGGGCTAGATGGGGTTATACTTCACACCGTTATCAACATACTCGGACAACAAGGAATACAACCTTTATAAATTATTTGTTTATATAAATATATCGTAGTTTACTCACAAATAATAAATATTCATACCACTCAGGTGGACGTTCGAGTAAGGACGTGGTATCGAAAGAAAAGTATTGATACCGGAGAGGGCTGCGTTGGGAGGGGGTAGCTAAATTAAAGAACATATTTGGAAAACTCTATTTTATATTTATCAGAACACAAGAGTTTATTTGTAAAAGGCTTTTTATTGCATAAATCAGGGGTTCCCAAGCTGTGCGTCGCAACGCCCTAGGACATCGCCGGTTTTGGTCCTGGGCGTTGCGGCCTTAAGTAAAAACTAAAACTTATAGTGTACTGGGTACAGGGGCATTGCACGGAAAATCTTACATGTGAAGGGTGGTGCGGTCTCAAAAGGTTTGGAAGCCCCTAACATAAATTAAAAAAATGTTGTTTCCATTTGTAAAGTACGTGTTTGATTTAGTCGTGTGCATGCATTGCGAGATTCTGTTCATCCATTTAGGTCAATTTGTTGTTTTTGAAGTCATTTCTTTAAAATTTATATGAAAAGTTATGGGTCATTTGCGGATATTTATAGGTCATAATGGTCTAGGCTCTGATGTGATAACATTACCAGAACAGACAGATCAATTATAAATACATTATTTTTCTTTCAAAGTACACCTTTGGGGTCTAGTGGTCAGAGCTCCTAGCTACAGATCCAGAAGTCTCGGGTTGGATCCCCGGCGCATCCATACGTTTATGTGAAGCAGTGGGTCTGAAACAGGACCCACTCAGCCTCGTGAGGACAAATGAGGAGCTACTTGAACGAAAAATTAACGGTTCTGGTCTAGAAACTAGAGCTTAACGACCTATGTTTTGTTGTGATGAACCCATGACACCCTCTCTTAACAGAAGTTGGCACTATATTCACCAATAGAAGGCGACCGTTCGGTCGATGTAGCTCAATTACAAGCTGGTACCCGTCTCGGTGGCGTAGTTGGCTAACGCGCTAGTCGTGTTGAGCTCGACCGCCGAGGACGGGGAGATCGAGGTTCGAATCTCGGTCGGGTGAACTGGGGGTGGTTTTTCCTAAATGGTTTTCCACTCTACCTCCACGCAAATGCGGGTTCACTTCCTCTAAATTCAACCCTCCCAATTCCTAATCCATTAGCGTAATTAGTACTTAAGCATATAACCCGAACGGGTAGTAAGACGCGGTGCTAAAATAAAATAAAAATACAAGCTGGTGGGCTTTTTTTTCTATAACGATCCGAAACGGAATTGTAAAGTACTCATTTGAGTAAAAGTATTGAAACAAAAGTATCGAGGTTTAAACTTATTGATATCTACTTTCTAGCTATCCCTAATCACACAAATAAACGCTTCAAGTCTCGCCTAGTTTGTTGGTCTCCGAATGGCAGAGAGGTCAATATGCTAATACCAGTCGGGTGTACTCAGGTGGTCTTTTTAAATATTTCCCCCTCTATTTCTCCACGTAAATGTGGGTACATTTCGTCTAAAAGTCTACATTCCTCATCCCTACCAGCTTAGTCTTAATAGGCAAATATCCTGGACGGATAAGACCCGGCTAGCTAAGATTATTCAAAAATATTTTACTCAAAATAAATTTTGTAGTTTTTAATATATATAAAAATTTAAACATCTTGTCTTACTACCCGTTCTGGATACACACATATGAATCAAATTAAGCTAATGTGCTAAGAATGAGGAGGGTTTAATTTATAGGAAGTGTAACAGCATTTGCGTAGAGGGATGGTGAAAAACAATTTAGTTAAAAAACTCTCAATACATCCTACAAGGATTCGAACCTCTATCTCCCCGTCATTAGCTGTCTAATATATTGTGAGATTGACTCTTTTTACCAAGAATGTATAAATTTTATTACAGGAAGACCAAATAAAAATAAATGGTACGGCACACCGCACAGACTTTCTCTCTCTCTCTCTATAAACTCGTAAGATTTCTGAACGGAATAATGTACATTGTATCATCACCACTCCACATAAGAACACGCATAAAATAATATACAATGATATAGATTCAATGAGAAAAGAGGCGCATCTTTGTCCACCTAAGAGCATTTCAAACCGTTTAATGTCTTCCACAAGGGTCAACACTTAGTATTAAAATTTCGATTTCTGGTTAAAATTTTAACATTTTATAAGGTGTTGCAGATCTTCAAGTAATCGCATTGATATTTAATTATTCATTTATACATTTTGACCAATAAAAAATGTAAATATTGACTATTGAGTCTAAAATGGAGATAGATCATTGCTATGCAAACATTTCTCCTAAGAGCTTTAAGGAAAAATAACATACTTTTTTTAGATACTTACTTATATTTAATTACTCTATGGCATTAGAGAATTATTGCGTTAAGACTTAAGTAGTATATCTTTACAACTAAAGCTTACAAAATTGTATTAATATATTTGCAAATATCTAAGAAACTGTTGCTTTTATAAAAATATATGTCAAATAAAAGTTTTTTATTTCTAATAGTCCTACAATTTTGCAATGATAAGTTGTTTAGTTTCTCAAATAGTTGTGGAGATACGGGAATTAACGCTTCTGTAAAGTACCCTAAAAATCATTTTCATAGGAAAATGAAAATAGCCAGTTTATTTAAAATCTTAATCAACGCCTAGATACGAATTTTAATCAAAATCATTTGAGAAGATTTTGAGAAAGCCAATTTTTTCTCTTTTCGCCCTTCAGTAAACTACCCTTAATTTTAAGTTTTTATAGACACACAGACAGACGGCATTGCAAATACTATTTTTTAGGGTTGTGGGGGTCATGAGACGTCGACATCCATCAACATTTCAGGTTAGTTTTTTTTACGGTCGCAATACTTAAACTTTAATGTCCAAAAAGTTAAAAAAATTCATATAATTGCGTATAGATTGAAAGTTATTGATTTTATAAAAATATGTTTCGGATAAAATATTTGTATTATAAATATATATACATATTTGTAATGCTAAGTAATTTCATATCTCAAATAGTTTCGGAGCTATTATAAAAAATGTTAATTTACGCATCAGACCGGAGCCCTTAAAGCCATTTTGCCGAAATATTGAGAGTAGCCATTTTGTTTGGAATATTTATTAATGTTCATAAATGAAATTTAATCAAAATCGTTAGAGCCGATTTTGAGAAAATCGACTTTTTCTCTTTTTACCCTTCAGTAAACTACCCTTAATTTTAGGGGTAGATATCCAATTCCAAAAACCCCTCGGGGCAACCCTATGAAAACCCTAGATATCAAGTTTCAGCTCAATCGGTAAAATAGTTTAGGCTCTAGTTGGAAGTACAGACAGACAGACAGACAGACAGACGGAAATTCAAAAACCACTTTTTCGGATTCAGGAAGTCATGAAACGTCAAAATTCATCAAAATCTCGAGTTCGATTTTTTTGACGATCACCATACTTTCTCTACCTGTAAGATAGAGAGAAAGTAAAAATTGGTAGACCAAATACTTTTAATATTTTTTATTTTTTTAAATAATAAACACGCATGGAAGACTGACATTAATTAGATTAAATACATTCAGAATACAAAGCAATTATAAATACCTTAGTGTCTTGGTATGTTTTTAAGTTTGTTCAGAAGATTTGTATGATGAGGTGTAAGACGAGTTAAACTGTGTAGCAGATGTTCATCAGTAAGTCTGTTTCTAAGATCACTTTTACTAAGCTTCATGGTTAAAAACTCTTGTTCGCATGAATATGAGGATGCTAATTTGCCATACTTTTGGGCATGATTTACCAAGTTGGTATGATTTTATGAAAATACAGTTTTGTAGTGTTTAAAAATGCCTGCTTCACAACGCAAAACATTATAATTATTTATCCCGTGGGCTGGATTAAACACACCGGTGGGATATATTTGGCTCCCGGGGGTTGTAGTTTGGCCCTCCCTGCATCGAATCGTGCAGCCACCGAATCAGGTGAAAATACAAATAACAAAATTAATAACGATATATATATATATATATATATATATATATATATATATATATATATATATATATATATGACACATGAGATTTGTATGAATATGCAGATAGAGATATAGTGTGTGTGTGATTCATGGTGTTGCGTCGTTATTCAACTTTAATCCATCTATCACACGTTAAATAAAAGTGTATTATTGTTTAAAGCCTTTTTTTAATTATAAATTCTTAAACAAAATTAATACTTACGGTTTCTTAGAAAAACTAGGCAGGAAGAAGCCGCGTCCATGTGCTAAGAAACTTAGTAGAACTGCCAAAGTTAACTGGAAAATAAGAAAAATATATAAAATATATTTATTGCGTCTAGCAGGCAGTTATGTAACCCAGAGTTGATAATATGGAGAGAGAAAACTATATTAAGTTTATTGTGGATGAAGATTTTTAAAAATATTACAAACAGTGTTTTAATGATCAATATTTATAGTATATTACAGTACATCTAGTATTAATTTATGGGTATTTTATTAAGAGTTATTTTTACCATAGGCCTACTATAGTGCCCTTTCCCACGGACCACTTTCAAAACACAGTGTGTCGCCTAGGGATGTGAAAAAAAGTATCAATACTTTACTAATATCGGTATTTTCCTTTCGATACTAGTATTTTTACTCGCCGATACTTTTACTAATATTAGTACTCACACTCCGGTATCGAATTGGTATCGAAAGAAACACATTTTTTGCTATCTCTACTCAATCATGGCCCATGCTGAGATTAAATGTTTATTAGGGGACGGCCAGACTGAGCGAGCGAGCGCGCGAGCGACTAAAATATAAAATAGAACACATTGGTTGTAATGAGAGATGGCCAGACTGGAGCGCGCGAGCGAGCGAGTGACTGAGCGCGCACGCTTGAAAGATAGAACTGGTTCTATTTTTCAAGCGCGCGCGCTCGACCCGGTACAGTCTAGTTTACAGGCGCTAGGCAATATTATTGTATGTTGGTTCATTGAGTGCTAGGAAAACTTCTCATTTTGACATTTTAAAGGGTGGTCTGTAGAAATTACACTATTTCTCATTCCTCACTCATTTTCTGCCTGACAAGCAAGAAGAAACTCCAGCATTTAGGACCGTATGCCATGGATGCTTTGTTGACACTAGCGTGGGTTTGCTTGCGTCATCATAGGTGATCGGAACCACACTATCGGTCCACTAAGCATTCACTATACGTTCTTGCATACCGCCCTCAATCTCTTTTAGCTTATCATAATTCATAGCTGTTCTTTCATCTTTGTTTATCAATACAGCTGCCTGACTGGTTGACAGACGAGTGGAGACTAGTCTACTTAACACCCCCTTCTTTTATCAATCAGCACGGTCATCGCAAACTAAACTAAAGATGATTTTTTAGGATCACGATAAACTCAGTCTACTCAAGGTGCTCCAAGCAGACGAAGCTGAAACTTTTATGTGCAGATTAGGCATGGCGTCCATTCTTCTATTGTTTGTCAATGGTTAATAATCTATCTTGATAGAGTATATAAACGATGAATGTAGTTTAAAAAAATGGCACCTCCCAAAAGTAAACCATGAAAGGTTTTTGAGAAATTGGAACCCGCCTTGTTGGCGTAGTTAGCTAACGCGCTAGTTTCCTGTTGAGCTAGACTGCTGAGGACGGGGGAGGATCAAGGTTCAACTCTCGGTCGGGTGAACTGAGGGTGATTTTTCTAAATAGTTTTCCACTCTCCCTCCACGTAAATGTGGGTTAACTTTCTCTAAATTCAACCTCCCCAATTTCTAGTTCATAAGCGTAATTAGTATTTAAGCATATAGCCCGAATGGGTAGTAAGACATGGTACTTTAAAAAAAGATGTTAGATAGCGGAAAAGCATATCGTAAATTTTGTTTTGAACTATTAAATACCATTATAATTTTCAGTGTTTAGATAAAAATGAAAATACAATGATGATGCAAAAGTTGAGGTGTTTTTTGTAACACAACGTCTTACTGCCTGTTCAGGTTATACGCCTATGTACTAATTACACTAATGGGTTAGTGATTAGGTTTTTAGATTAAATGCACCCACATTTGCGTGGCGGGAGAGTGGAAAGCCATTTAGGGAAAACCACCTTCAATGAACCCGACTGGGATCAAACCTCGATCTCCCTGTCTTTGGCAGTCTAGTCCAACACGATATAAGCGCGTTAGACCACGCGGACACCGAAGCGAGTAAGAGATTATTAATACTAGATAAAAAAAAAAATTCCAGATTAAAATTACGATACCGATACTTACTGTTATCGATACTTTTCTTTCGATACTAGTATGACAGACTGACATGTGTATGCAAAGCTTCAGTCCAATTCAGACTGATCAGGCTGAGCTGAGAATTGGACTGGCCATGTGTGGGCAAAATCTCAGCTCAATCCAAACTGATCATTCAGAACTGAAAGTTGGAATGATCGTGTGTGGGGCCCTTCAGGGATTAGGAAAGTGGAATTTAAAGGAAGTTTAACTTAATTGGAGGGGGGAAGAGATTGAAAAATAATTTAGGAAAAACCATCCTTGGAAAACCCGACCGGGATTGGAACCCCGGTACGTCTGTCTACGGCAATCCCAGTTTATTGCGTGAGTGAAATCCTTTGACTGTCGTTCGATCACCAAAATTGGTGTGTGTATGTCATTGTAGCTACCAGAAAAACAGTCATTGTTATATTTCGAGTCATATTAGCGCTAAATTATGGAACATTCCCACGGGAAACATCAGAAGAACACCCTCTTTTTTTTTTCTTTTTTTTTTTTGTCTGGGTCAGTTCACACCTTCCAAAAACACAACTAACGTCTGCGTGAGAGCTACGCATTATTTGATACGATGTTCATGGCAGGTAGAAACTCGTTAAAATACCAGCAGGCTTGCAGACAACTTAATATACATGAGTGGCCAGAAGGGTATAGGGGGGGTAAGCCTACCCTCTTTGCAGGGGGGCTAGAAATATCAAGTTTCACCTTCTCGGGGAAAGAACTGCGTTGCAACAAATATTTTGTTTAGTATATTATCTTAGAGATTGAAAAAAAATATATCCTAGTTTCAAATTAAGGACACAGGTTTTTTTGCTTTTAACAAACCTTTCCTATTGTAGTAAAATTAATTGGTTTGAATTGATGACCTGTTTTAAAATATAGTTTCTTGTTAGAAAAAAAATTGTACGGAACTCCACGCGGATTTTCTCGCTCTATTGTTTAAAAATGGAGATATTTACTCAAAACTCGTAATATATGTGAAACGAAATAATATACACTAGCAAACCCAAGAATAAATTGCATTATAATTACGTAAAACTTTTTTTGAATCCCAGTTTTAAATTTTATAATTTTATTTTTAAAGAATTAATGTCCTCATTTGTATGTTTGGACCAATAAAAAAGATCAATATTGGGTTCACAAGGGTTAACATTTCATATTAAAATTGCAAAGACCACTTTTTAGGTTTCGGGGGGGTCATGAGACGTTAACATCCATCAACATTTCAGGTTAGATTTTTTTTTACGGTCTCAATACTTTACCTTTAGTGTCTGAAAAGTAAATAAATAGATATATACCTATATTTGCGTATAGCTCGAAAGTTATTGACTTTATAAAATATGTTTCAAGTAAAATATTTGTATTATAAATATCCCTACATATTTGCAACGATAAGTAATCTCACATCTCAAATAGTTTCTGAGATATGATAAAAAAATAAGAATTTACGCATCAGACCGGAACACTTAAAGTCATTTTGCCTAAATATTGAGAGCAGCAATTTTGTTTGGAATATGTATAAATATTTAGAAATGAAATTTAATCAAAATCGTTAGAACTGATTTTGATAAAATCGATTTTGTCTCTTTTTGCCCTTCAGTAAACTACCCTTAATGTTAGGGTTATATATCCAATTTCAAAAATCCCTCGGGGCAACACTATGAAAACTCTAGATACCAAGTTTTAGCCCGATCAGTAAAATAGTTTAGGCTCTATTCCGAGGTACAGACAGACGGACAGACGGAAATTCCAAAACCACTTTTTAGGATTCGAGGGGTCATGGGTCGGGGGGGGGGGGGGGGGGTCAACATTCATCAAAATCTCGAGTTCAATTTTTTTGACGATCACAATACTTTCTCTGACTATAAGATAACGAGAAAGTAAAAATCTTGATGTTTCACTAAAATTCTAACGTAAGCTCAAATGTGTGTTTCTAAATGTAGCTAAACTCTTTGTAGATAAGCTGTATTTACTTAAAATGTAACTATGCGTTCTTAATAGATTTGTTTCTTTTCAAATTTAACCAAACTTTCAATATAACACTTTTTTTTTATGATTTGGCTGATCACCCGTTTGCTGGCGAAAATAGCGCCAACTTCTGCGGATAGAGGGTATCATGTGGTCAGCACAACGAGCCCTCCGACCATTGAGCTCAGTTTTCTAAACCATAGACCCTACTTATTTATTCAAGTATCTTCTCATTTGTCCTCATGAGGCTGAGTTTGACCCCGTTACAGACCCATTAAATTACAGACAAATCTGGAAGCACCAGGGATCGAGCCTGGGACCTCTAGATCTATAGCCAGGAGCTCTGACCACTAGAAACCAAAGACCCTAGATGAAGAGTAAGATAGGTGGTTTAAGATTCTAATAAGAAATGTTAAATCCGTGAAAATTAGCGTCTGTATTACTATGACGCTTGGGTAACGCCTACGCTTGAACGACGCCTACGTTTGTACGACGCTGATGCATGGACAACACCGACGCTTGAACGATGCCTAAGTTTGGATGACGCTGACGCTGGGGTGCAGCATAAAGTGAAGCAGTCTGAATTGAAACAATTCAGGATTCTTATTACATATTGGTTGTGGTATAAAAGTAATCATTGCTACGATTAAGGATTTTCATCTAAACAAATAATGCAGCGTTCATGAATCCTGGAACGATCTCATTTAGCTCTAATGTACAGAAAAGCAAGTGTCTTAAAACTAAAACTCTCTAGTAATTAGATTACTAAGCTTAGCATGATAGCCAATTATTTGTATAAAAATACATATTTTTTTCTATTAATACTAAAACATTTTAGTCTGGTGTACATATTTAATACTTTAATTGTTACAGTGAAATTTTGTTTTAAGCTGTTTGTTTGTTTTTAAATTACAAATTTGTCAACCAAAAGTACGTTTTTTCCTACACGTCTTTTTTTTATTATAATTACCAATTAAAACTATTTTTACAAAGTAATAATATTATTGTTATTGAAAAATCTTGATTGATAAAATTATTAAATTTATGCTTAAAGGGTCCTTATGAAAATCCAATTACCCCCAACAACAGGCCCTAGTTCCACCCTTGATTTCTAAACACAAACGATGCACCTTACCAAACCTAGCCTTACCTAGCCTCTGCTGGACTAGTATTAGGATTATAGTTGGTACTTTCATGGATTTAAAGATGGTTCAAGATTGTTTAGTATAATTATTATTGTTATTATGGAATAGTTTGTTTTAGAAGTGTCTGAACTTACGATTTCAAGGTGGTAATTATAAGAATTCGTAGACCCTGATTTAATATTTATAAACACAACCGCGTGAGTAAAACCAATTTTGACTTTTCTAAAGCAACCGTAATTTAGTAAAAATACTGAATGGCTTCAATTCCGAGTTGGTACTTTAAGCTCTCCCATATGTGAGAGTGACAATTTTACGTTTCAGAAAAAATCCATTTAATAATTATTATTATTATTAATTTTTTCCGGAAAATATTTCAACTATTTAAGTGTCAATTCAATATCGATATAGCAAGTTTTAAAATGTACATATTAGCTAAATTTTTAATAAGTACGGTAAGCCCTGAAACATTAGCAAATGAATAATTACAATAAAGTGATTACAACGATTATAGCTCACATGTACATAATTTATTGTCATTATTATTATTGATTAAATATCCAAACTATTATAGTTAAGCAAGAATATATTTAGATGCAGCTAAAACTATAATTAGCCAATATAATAGCATGTATATTTAATCCATCGTGATAAATGCCTTCCTACAAATGCAATTGCATTTTTGGCATCATAAAGCCCTCCCGAGTTGAAGGTGGTTGAGTTATCTGATGGCTCATGTTATTAATTGATCGCTCATATGTAAATGACCTTTTCCGCACAACCATAATAGATTCTACCTCAAAATATGAGCTAAGAATGACCTAGGCATGGGACGATTCCTGGATAGCTCTGTGGTTAGAGCATTGCTCGTACTAAGCCAAAAGTCCCGGGCTCATTTCCCAATTCGATTTTCAAACTAAAGAATGTATTATGTTTATTTTTACTATTATTATTATTATTATTATTATTATTATTATCAGCTTTTATTAACCTCTCTTCTATTTAATTACATATAATGTACAACACATATCGCATGTATTACACACACATATCGTATCGAACATAGTGCTTGGTGGTTGAATAAAAATCATCACTAACGTCTGGGGTTAGTTGTTCTGATGTAGGTCAGGGTTTTTTCAAAACTTCAATATTACAATCAAGGACTTTACGAATACATTCCCTTCCTGTATGATTCGATGGTTTGAAATTATACCGGGAAATTAACTGGCAATTATTTTATCGAGAAAAATGTTCATTTCTATAACCCCCTTTCCCAGAGTCAGTCCAGAGAAACACAGAAGAATTTTCATACAAAGGGTTGACAGCTAGAAACGTTACTATATCTTCTTTCACGTATTTATACGTCAAGTAATGTGATCTGTAACAGTAACTTTTGATCGATAATATCAATTAATCGCTGGTCGAATGGTCTAAAAGTCGTCACTCTCGCAACATACTGGACTGCCGATGACAAGGAGATCAGGATTCAGAGCATGTCGGGTGTAATGAGGGTGGTTTACCTAAATGGTTTTACACTCTCCCGTCACACAAATTCTGGTGCACTTCATTTAAATTCAACCTTACGCATCCCTCACACATTAGTGTAATATTAGTGCATATGCGTTAGTGAGACGCGTTGCTAAAAATGAATTATGAAACAATACCTATAAAATTGAGTCCGACTTCTTAGCTCAGTCGGTAGCGTGTCTGTCTGCTGAGCTTAGGGTCCCGGGAATGATTCCCAGCATTGCCAAAAATATATCAGTGATTAAAATATGGACTTACCCTATCAGAGTGATAAATTGACGACTGGGGACTGGATGTAGTGCCTGTCCTAGTCTTAAGTTAGATTATAAGGCATATGAAGCTACGACAGGCCTAGTAAGCTGGTAGTGGAAAAAACTATATTTAAAAAAATGTATATGTATATGGCTTGAATAAAAAACTAGCCCAGACTATAGGCTGAAAACAGTAATGGATGTAAAAAAAAACCTATAAAATATTATTGATAAAATAGTAAAATGTTATCAATGTTGGTCACAAAGAATTAAGTTTGTGAAAGTTTTTTTTCTATGAGAATTGTGTTTATTGTTAGCACAGTTATTCGTAACTCACCAGCGTCCTCGCGCAGCCATTGGAGGAATCGGGGGTGGCCATCCTTAGCGAAGAAGAGTATGCGAGAGTATCTGTGGAGCACTCCGGAAAAATGAAGCCGGCACCTAACTAGTAGGCAGGTTTTATACGAACCCCCCCTCTCTCTCTCTCTTCCAGAAGACTGGCGCACACTGGAAGAAGTTAGGGCTGTTGCTGCCCTTGAGAACCTCAACTCCCTCCCTGCACAAGCGCCACAACTATAGTGGTCTCCAAGTCAACCTCAATACAAATACTCCCCCTTTGCACCCTTCATGCTTGCTTTGTTATCATTACTATTATGTGTTCTATCTCACGACAGGTCCATTCCTTTTGTCAGTGAACTTAAACCGCCAATGAACCTTTTCCTCTGTCTCCTCCTTCAGTGCCCAGAATGTTATTATTTCCTTCCAGTCATCATGTTTTTGAATCCTCCTTCACCCTAAGCTCCTCTTTCCCTCAACCTTTCCTTCTATGACGTCATGCAGAAGACAGTTCCTCCTAAGTATGTGTCCGATACAGTTTGCTCTGCACTGAAGAATAACATCCAAAATGGATCTCTTCTTAGGACTTCTTCGTTTGTCACCCTGTCTGTTCACTTTTTATTCTCAAATCTTCTCCAGCACTTCATTTCAAAGTTCTCCAAGTATTTATTTTTAATTTTCCTAAGAGTTCAAGTTTCCGCTGAATACAGCGCGATTCTCTAAATGTAGCTACATAAAGAAAGTATTGTAGGTAATAGTGGAAATTTTATACCTTGAGATTATGATGAATCTTCACGTTGCATGTGACCCCGAACCCAAAAGAAGTGGATTTTACTATTCTGTCCATCCTCATGTCTGTCCATCTGTCTATCTGTCCGTCTGTCTGTCTGTCTGTCTGTCTAGCTGTAATTTGGCCTAGATCCAAAACGGTTTGATGGGTTTTGTTGTTCAAACTTGATATTTAGATGATAAATGACTACCCTCAGGACGTATTATTTTTTTTACTCTAAGCCCTAATTTAAGGGTAGTTTACTTGGTGATGAGGGATTATTGACAAATATACATTTTTGAAAAATGGTTCTAAGGACTTTGTCTAAATTGGATATCTGGGAAGTTTTTGATGTGACAAATAAAAATTGTATATTTGTTTTTAGGGGAAAATTCGTTTGAGGGTAGTTTACTGATGGCAAATTCTAGAAAATTTGAAATTCTTAGTAAACGAAACGGCCCATAGGCTAAGATTTAGTTCAAAATGTAGATCTGCGAATTTTATTCAAGATAAATAGTAATCTATATTTATTTTTGCAAACATAAATAATTATTTGAGGGGAGTTTGCAAATGATTGATTTTGAAAATTTGAATTTTTTCACAGAGGTTTGAACAATTTTGCTTAAAATGTAAAGGCCTGTATGAGGAGTGTTTATTTGACTAATAATATGACATTTTGTTTTTCTGAGGAAAGCTTACTTGAGGAGTGGTTTACTTTTTTTTACATCCATTGCTGTTTCCAGCCTGTGGCCTGGTACGTTTTTATTCAAGTCATATATTCTCCACTACCGCTTGCTAGGCCCTGCCTTAGCATCATTGCCTTAAAATTAATTATACCTTATAAATTAATTACAACATCCAGTCCCGGGTCGTTAATTTATCAATGTGAAAGGGTAACCCATATTTCACCAATGATACATCTTCGGCCATGCGGGAATCGAACCCAGGACCCTTAGCTCAATAGGCAGACACGCTACCAACTGAGCTAAGGTGTTGGATAAGGGTAGTTTATAAAACCTATTTTTGAACGTTTTTTTTCAAGATTTCATACACAATATGAGAAAGTTTGTGTTATTGTGTCATACCACTTATTTTATATTAAAATTTTTTGTTTTTCCCTTTTATTCGAATTAAAAAAACCTTAAAATTATTTAAAGTGCAATTAAACATCCAGTGGGATGTAGGAAATTCGATTTGAGGGCAGTATTTTTGAAGTTTTTATAGCACAAATTTTTTAGACAAAATAAATCGAACATTTTATCCGTAGAAAAACAGCTTAATTTTCTTCGCATGGAAATCTCAACATTTTTTTAATATCTGTCAAGGGTGTCTTAGAATTTGATACTTTTTTTTCATCATTTAAAAAGTTTATCATCTAATGGTAATTTGCTCATTACAGATATTCAACAACCGTTGATAATACTATGTGTAGAAAATTAAACCCCATCATTCACTGAAGAAATATTTGATTTATTTTGCTGAAAACAATTATTTTTGGCCTTGTGAAAACTGACCTTTTCTCACGTCTCCATCCTCCTACCTAAGAGAATATTTTAAAACTAGTTTAAAGACCGGTCTTGGTAACATTTTTAGGTGAAGATCCTTCTAGTCCAGCAAACTAATCCAAATCAACACCAAATCTCCTTTGAAGTTTAGCCCAATTTATTGGAGCAGAAGTTCACATCTTTTCAGTTATTTTTAATTTACGAATACAATTTTTCAACTGAAATGTTGATATTAGCACCTTTTTTTTAATTTGATAGGAAGTACACTAGTTTTTATATCTTAATTTAATCCCAGACATTACAATTGTATAAATATTATTTAGTATTATTGTAGAAAATAATATTATATTTATAGAGAACATTCAAATTATCTGATTGAATTGTTTGAAATTATCTAAGGGTGTCACTCTCGCAATAGATTGGTACACCAGTGGCACATCTAGAAGGAATAATCTGTGCATTACCCTAATCTCCACCCCACCCCAGACATCTAATTAATTTTCAAAAATTTGTTAACAAAGTGCCCACTCCAAATAGCGGCATCCAATTTTCAAAAACTAACCCCATTAAGGACCATACCAAATATATTTTAGGGGCATGTTATTTTCAAAAATAACTTGAGGCAGAGATCATTCCAAATAACTTCTAGATCAGGCCTGCCCAACCCGTAGTTCGCGGCCAACATGTTGCCCGCAAGAGCATTTGAAATGCCGGCCAGGTCATCTCTCATTGAAAACTAGAGCGAATGATACCAACTTCTGGAATTTAGTTTTGCCTGACCAGCACCCTATTATAAAAAGCATATCATTAAAGGTGAATGAAAATACTAAAATTAAAAGTACAGGTCATAATTAACTGATAAATTTTAAATGACTGTCATGAGAATAGCTCTTACCAAATACATTCCAAACAACAATATGTTGGCTGAAAATATGCTGGGCCAAGTATCGCATTGAATTCTGTTTGAGTGAACTATTCAGATCTGAAAAATAAACATAACGTGAACATTTTGAACTAGATTGAATTTTGTATTGAAATTGAATTTTGAATTTGAATTTTTGTTCAATTTTTGTAATGTTGTTGTGTACATTTTAATAATTCATTACACTTAAATGTTAACTGAGTAGTTTTCTTTAGTACAGTAAAAAGTTTTCCTCACACTGACATATACACTTATGTAGTTTAGTAGTAGTTAGGTAGGCTTTACTAAACTTTGTTGTAGTAAGACGCGGTGCTAAAATTAAAAACTAAACTTTGTTTCTAAACATTCATGTTACAACATTTTATATTTTATGTTGCCCTCGGACACACAAAATTTTGCCAAAGCTGCCCTCATTCCAGTCAGGGTTGGGGAGGCCTGGTCTAGAGCATCAATTGGGAAAGTTTTCGATGACAATTAACAGTGTATATTTGTGTTTGGGATAAAAGGTCATTGATAGGTATTTTACTGAAGACTGATTTTTTCAAATATTGGAAATATTTTTAAAATGGTTCTAACGAATTGTTTTCAAATGGGTATCTTAGGTGTGTTTGACATGACAAATAGCCCTGTACGCTTGGTTTTGGGTAAAAACTCGATAAATTGACGTTTACTGAAGAGTGATTTTTGAAAATTCTAATTGTTTTGAAAATTGCTACAACGATTTGGCTTGAAGTGTTTGACATGAACATAACAAATAAAGCTGTATACTTGTTTTGTTTGACATGAACATGACCAATAGAGCTTTATACTTGTTTCGTTTGACATGAACATGACAAATAGAGCTTGATACTTGTTTTGTTTGACATGAACAACACAAATAAAGCTGTATACTTGTTTTGTTTGACATGAACATGACAAAAAGAGCTTTATACTTGTTTTGTTTGACATGAACATGACAAATAAAGCTGTATACTTGTTTTGTTTGACATGAACATGACAAATAGAGCTGTATACTTGTTTTGTTTTGACATTAACATGACAAATAGAGTTGTATACTTGTTTTGTTTGACATGAACATGACAAATAGAGCTTGATATTTGTTTTGTCTGACATGAACATGACAAATAGAGCTTTATACTTGTTTTGTTTGACATGAACATGACAAATAGAGCTTTATACTTGTTTTGTTTGACATGAAAATGACAAATAGAGCTGTATACTTGTTTTGTTTGACATGAACATGACAAATAGAGCTTTATACTTGTTTCGTTTGACATGAACATGACAAATAGAGCTTGATACTTGTTTTGTTTGACATGAACAACACAAATAAAGCTGTATACTTGTTTTGTTTGACATGAACATGACAAAAAGAGCTTTATACTTGTTTTGTTTGACATGAACATGACAAATAAAGCTGTATACTTGTTTTGTTTGACATGAACATGACAAATAGAGCTGTATACTTGTTTTGTTTTGACATTAACATGACAAATAGAGTTGTATACTTGTTTTGTTTGACATGAACATGACAAATAGAGCTTGATATTTGTTTTGTCTGACATGAACATGACAAATAGAGCTTTATACTTGTTTTGTTTGACATGAACATGACAAATAGAGCTTTATACTTGTTTTGTTTGACATGAAAATGACAAATAGAGCTGTATACTTGTTTTGTTTGACATGAACATGACAAATAGAGCTTTATACTTGTTTTGTTTGACATGAACATGATAAATATAGCTTGATACTTGTTTTGAGGGGAAATTTTGGATATGAGTAGTTTACTGACGACTTTTTTCAATTTTAATATTTAAAAAAAATCTTTTAGTGATTTGGTTCAAAATTGGTATCGGGAGACTATTTTACAAATCAATAATAATAATATATCTTTATATATCTAAAATAAATTAGTTTAAGGGTAGTTTAGTTATAACAAATTATAGAAAATTCGAAAGTTTTGGAAATTGACCTTGAAGATTAAATTCAAAATGGAAATGAATATGTAAATGGTTTTTCATGATAAATAGGAATAAGTTTTTATTTTTACAAATAAATCATTTTCGGGTAGTTTCCAAATAATTTATTTTTGAATATTTGAATTTTGATAAATATATCTTAACAATTTGGTTTAAAATGTATATGATATATACAGAGTGATTATTGTGCTTACAAGATGATATGTTTGTTTTTATTATTAAAACTTATTTAAGAGTAGTTTACTAAAAACCTATTTTTGAACATTTTCTTCGAAGCTTTAATACACAATGTGAGAAACTTTGTAAGATTGAGTCATACCATTTATTTTTCAGAAAGTTTATGCTTTTATATTCGATGTATGGACTAACTGTATTCAAAGAGTCTGGAATAGAAAGCAAGTCTGAGACTACTTTCGCTATGGCGTCATCCCTAAAATATGTATTTCAAGTTCCATTTAAAACTCAGTCGATAAAACACTATCGAAAAACCCCATTTTTAATGGATGAACCTCGGGGTTCTTCCCAGTCAGTCAGTCAGATAGATAGCGTTGGGAAGAAGGGAGGTTGGTAAGCCTGCTGAGAGTGGGTGGTGCCAGGGTGTGGAAGATTGTGTGAAGGTTACCCTCGAAACGTGACAAGACTCCATCTTTCAACGGACCTCACACAAACAATGTGTGTAACGATGCTTCATCATTCAGATAAAACAAATCACTAACTAGACATTAGCTCTCCATCGAGAGCACCGGGGAGGTGGGGAGAGAGGAGAGGGGGAGAAACAGGGTTTCAGGTCTGGGACTGGAAACAGGTTATTCGATTTCAAGGGACGGAAATAAATCTAATTATCAAAACATAACTAACTATATACCTTTTGCTTGTAATCAATAGTACCCAAGAATAGTCTAAAGGCGTCACTCTAGCAATAGACTGGGGCTGCCAATGACGGGAGAGATCGAAGTTCGAGTCCTGGTCTGGTGTAATGAGGGTGATTTATCCTAAATGGTGTTTCACTCTCCCTTCACACAAATTCAGATACACTTAATGTAAATTCATACTCTTATCCTTAGCACATTTGGATAGTTAGAATATAATAAATTATGCGTGTAGTCCAAACGGGTAGTAAGACGCGGTGATTAAAAAAAATCGTGTGTTTGTGTGTGTGCGCCTCGCATCTCATTATTCATTTGGACTATCCTCGTATTTAAACTGATTGGGTAGGGATGGGAAAGGTAGAATTTAGAGGAAATGTAGACTACGTGCATTTACGTGGAGGGTGAGTGGTGAAACGATTTAAGCAGCCCAACATAATATTCTACGTACCCTTTATCAATGACCCTATCTTACTAGCCCAGCCATAGTGGAAACGTGCAAGGTAAACAGAGAGTGCATCAATCTATTGAAAACACCATGTTTCTAGATTGAATTGGCTTTTTTTTTTTTCAAATTTAAAGTGTAAATAAAAAAAGGCGTTTCTTAATTATTTGCAATTAAAAATAAGGTACATGTAAAATTTCACATATTTTCTGTCGTATGGAAGTGCCTGAAAATTAAATACAAAAGGAGCTATGCCTATTCAATTTTGGAACTAAAATCTTTTATTACTTTTACTGTCATGTGACGCTCAAAACCATGGGAGTGGGAGAATATAATTTTGAAGGGGTTCAAAATCGTAGGTTTATGACATGATGTTAAGACTTACAATCAAACACCAAGAAATTTATTATTATTATATTATTATTTTATTATTATTATTATTATTATTATTATTATTATTATTATTATTATTATTATATTATATTATTATTTATTAGCACCGCGTCTTACTACCCGTTCGGGTTATACACACTTCGCTAATGTGTAATGGTAGGGTGATTGTGAGATGAAATGGAGGACCTACAGTTTAACGTGGGATCCGAACCACGGTGGAGGCCTGGCATTCCTCACATTCACAAGTTGTGATTAATACACATCTTGTCAAAATGAAGGAAGGGTTTGGCAATCAGATAAATCTGTGCCGGGACCGAGGATTGAACCCCGGACGTCAGCACAGAAGTCTGACACCCTAACCCTAGACCCCAGGTCACCCCCAAGAAATAACAATATTGTTATTGTATATAGTAGGGGTGGAACTTTATTTGTGTAAGAGGAGAAAAAAGAAGGGGGGAAGGAGGGCAAGTAACAAAAATGTTTTTTAGGGACTTTTAATCCTCCTTTCCCCCAGTTAATGTTAGAAAATTGGATGCTTCTAGAAGATATTTGTAGTGGTCTTAGTTTGGAGAATTTTGGAAAACTATAATCTTTTAACAGTGTAAAGATACTGTTCTGGACCTCTCTCATATATTCAAAAAGTCATGGATGAAGTGTATTTTTCTTTAAAGAACTGTGTGTAAAGTTTCCTTTTAATACTTCATCCATAGAGAATCACGCGTTTTCAGAAGTAATTTCAATGTATTGCGTTTTAAAACTATCTTTCTTTAAAAGACTAACTCCGTTGTATTTGAAAAATTATGTGACATGCTGGCTCCCTTTACCCAATAGGAAGCCAGCCTTCACAACATCAGGTTGCCAGGAGTTCTCCAATTAGTTAGCTTTAACACTGGGACAAGGGGTCCACAAAGCAAGGGGTAGGTCATACATAAGCAGCTTGTGCGTATGAATACACACAGAAAAACTAGTTATATCAGAGAAAACACAGTTTTGAACTGCATATATCTGGATCTCCGAGTCAGTCCGTAAATGAACAAAAAATGTATCACTTTAATATCAAATCTACAGTACCGAAAGTGTAATCACCTAAATAAATCATGTGCAACATTAAAAGTTTTAATCATTTCATAAGAATAATAATACATATAATCAGATCACATAACCTTGTACAAGTGCGGAGTAAGGCATGCACGCGTTGTCGTCATAAACCCCTGTATCGTTATACTTACTGCTCACCGTAAGGCATACACGGGTCCACGTCCACATCATCATTAGTATAAAATCCAGTATCACTATAATTGATGCCCAATAGCGGGCAGATATCGATATAACAGCTATTTAAAATAGTTCTCACCCCGAAATATTTTAAAATGTTGATGCTATTTGGAGTAGTCCTACTTCGGCAAATTTTTGAAAATGTTGATGCTTATAAATGTTAACCTTATAATATTTTTGAAGTGATCTTCACCCAGAATTTTTTTGAGGTTTAGAATGTCAAAAATTATATGCCTCTAAAAGTTCTTTGAAGTTGTCTTCCACCTGAAAATTTTAAAAATTGGATGCCCTTAGAAACTATTTGGATTGGTCCTTGCCTAGAATTTTTTTTTTAATTAAATGCCTTTAGAAGCTTTTGAAAGTGGGCTTCCCCCAACACATTTTTGAAAATTGAATGTTTTTAGAAGCTAATTGGAGTAGTTCTCGCTTGGATTTTTTTTAAATGGCATATGCAAATATAGACGCTATTTAAATCTTTTAGATATTGGATGCCTCTAGAATCCATTTAGAGTGATACCCACCTGTAAATTTTTTGAAAATAAAATGCCTCTAGAAGCTGATTTAAGTGATCCTTTGCTAGCAAATTTTGAAAAGTGAATGCCTCCATAAGTTATTTAAAGTTTGATACAAGGCTATCTTTAAGCTTTATAATAGAAACGTTAGAAAATTTTGGGAAAGAGGGGGGGGGGCCGGTTTGAACCACATAAACCCCCCTCTATAAGCCAATGCTCAAAACCTAACCTGACAGTTAGTTAATAGCATGCAATGCTGTCACTTACACTTTGAGATTTGCTAATCAAATTTAATCAAATCAATGAACTTGTTTAAGCTCAAACTAGTGGCAACAGGATTAAAAGTTGAGGGATTATATTAAAATCACAGTAACATCAATTGCAGGGATCGATTATTTAATAAGGTCCTTAGGGCCTTAGGTTAATTGGCAAATTAAACACTTTGGATAAAAATTAAACTTAAAATGGTCTGTGCAACTTTACTGAATGTTGAAAAAAAACTATAATAATTGTCCATGACCTTGTGATAAATCTACTACTATACGAGCAATCCAATGTTCATATTAAAAACCTTATATGACAGCTAGAAAAGTCGCTAGATCTACTTTCATGTATTCATACGTTAAGTAATATGATCTATAGTTGTCGCTTCTAAAATAATTATTACCAATACCTATAAAATAATACTAGTAAAATAGTTCAATGTTATCAAATTAGACCACAATTTTTTTTAAACTCTTTCTATGGAAATTAGACTATATGAGCCCATGTAGGTATATTTTATTGTTATATTATTCCCAGCGTTACATATTTTTACCTCGTTAATAATAGAGGGGATAATTTGGTTTTGAGTGAACTCTAATAATCATAATTTATTCCCCTTATCTTAGATCCAGAATAAAAAGCTTAAAGTCAACCGACAAAGAACGTCGATTGAGATGCATCTTTTCTTTCCTTTATTTTTATGATTATTTTGTTTTATGCACCAGGTGGCTGGTGTAAGCCGTTCAGATATAACCGGTCAAGACTACTTAGACATGAGGGGCATCGCATAAGCCAACTAAGTCTCAAGTAAAACATCACCAAAGCGTTCCTTTCTTAGACTGGACTCTATGACGATTTAAAAAAAAAAGTATTCTATGCCGGTGGTAGGCTCGAGAAATACGGGAATGAAGTAAGAGTGAGATTCGTAACCAAGTATAGCTCCATTAGGGGTGATTTTGACAAAATAGTCAAGAATTTAGGCCAGTATAACCCAAAATACGTAAAATTTTACAAAAAGCTGAAAAAAATTCAACCGATATCCCACCAATGAAAATCTGCTTGCTAATACCTATTTAAATAATCCTACTTGCTTCAATGGCTGAATGGTCTTAGAGCCGTCACTTTCTTGTGAGGCTGGCCTGCTGATCACGAGGAGATTGGGGGTGGAATTCCGGTCGGTTTTACTGAAGAAGGTTTTTCCTAAATGGTTTTTCACTCTACTTCCACGCCAATGCTCTACCACTGAGCTATCCAGGACTCGTCCCGTGTTTGAGGTCATTCTTCAGTCCTAGCTTAACGCCGAGTCTGTGATGGACGTGTGGAATAGTCAGCTAAATATTAAAATTACAATCTTGTATTGTAAAGACTACTTTGGCAGCATAACATCCCTCCCGAGTAGTGGTGTCTGATAGCTCACGATACTATTGGTCGATCACATTATATCAAGAATTTTTTTTATAAATGTTAACTTAGAATTACCCGCCTCAGTGACGTAGTTAGCTAACGCGCTAGTCGTGTTGAGCTCGACTTCCAAGGACGGGGAGATCAAGGTTCAAATCTCAGTCGGGTCAACTGGGGTGGTTTTTCCTAAATGGTTTTCCACTCTCCCTCCACGCAAATGCGGGTTCACTTCATCTATATTCAACTTTCTCAAATCCTAACCCATTAGCGTAAATAGTACTTAAGCGTATAACCCGAACGGGTAGTAAGACGTGGTGCTAAATAAATAAACCTAGAATTTGCGTTTGTAATCACATTATTTGTTTTACAAACTTTTTCAATTAAATTTGGTTTGGTGACCTGGCGGTCTAGGGGTAAGGTGTTAGACTTCTGTGCTGGGGTCCGGGGTTCAATCCTCGGTCCCGGCACAGATTTATCTGATTACCACACCCTTCCTTCACCTCTGACAAGACGTGTATTAATCACAACTTGTGAATGTGAGGAAAGCCAGGCCTCCACCGTGGTTCGGATTCCACGTTAAACTTTAGGTCCTCCATTTCATCTCACAATCACCCAACCATTACACATTAGCGTAAGTGCGTATAACCCGAACGGGTAGTAAGACGCGGTGCTAATAATAATAATAATAATAATAAATTTGGTTTATCAAATCTTAGACGTTTAATTACACTAGTCTGCATGTTATCAGATGATTGGAAACTAATGTGTGTTTATGGCTCACTTTTTGATGCTGATTCCAAAACTGTTCTTAATTTTCTTCTATCACGTACGGTTTTTTCACAATGGACCTAAGTTGACTTCCTACATTTATCGCTGAGAACATTATATGTGCCAGTAGATAATGCGTATTGTTGGAGGATAATTTCACAAAATAGACCTATAAGCCTTTAGGTTGGCACAACTGCTGCTGCTAGGAGTCCTTGTCTGACCTTAGAAGTGTTGTGAATCTCAGACGCGTGCATTTCCAGAGTTGTTCTAATTGAATTTCACTATTGTGATTGCAGTTATAGTTGTATTCTTACAATGTCTACACGGAAGTGTTTGACCAATCTAATTTTTTTTGTTACATTTGTGGAAAGAATCTAGTGCTTAAACAAAGAACGGACATAACAGACTTTGTGAAGAAAGCTTACTATGCTTATCTTAAGTTGAGCTTGGCGACCAGGATAAGGCATGGGCGATAGACAGTTTTACATTATTGTGTTGAGAGATTAAGGTTATGGCCAAAAGTGAAGAAGACGTGCATGTCGTTTGCAATTCCTATAGTGTGGAGGGAGCCTAAAGACCACCTTTATGACTGTTACTTCTGTTTGGTTAATGTTTAGTGGTTCAATTCAAAATTAAAAAGCATATTTTGTATCCAAGCATTCCTTCAGCCATTAGGCCAGTTCCACATGGAGAAGATCTGCCTGCCCCTCTTTCTCCAGCTGTTTTAGAGAACATGGCAGAAGATGATGTTGAAAGTGAACGTGATGTAATCTCTGAAACCAATAATGATGATATCTACAAGCCTGAATACGACTTTACTCCACAAAGGTTCTCTCAGAGGGAACTTAATGATCTAGTACGTGATCTAATTTTGCCTAAGGAATCTGCAGAACTACTTGGCTCCCGGCTTAAATGTAAGAATCTTCTGGTACCAGGAACACATTTTTCATGGTACAGACACAGAGGACAAGAACTAGTTCCTTTATTTTCAAAGAACAATTCCTTGGTTTACTGCAATAACACAAACGAGTTAATGCACTTCTACGGCATTGAACATGATCCTAATCAGTGTAGACTTTTTATTGGCTCATCCATGAGGAGCCTCAAAGGCGTGTTACTGCACAATGGGAACGTGTATAGGTCTATTCCTGTGGCCCATTCAGTTGAAATGAAAGAGACATTCGAGAACATGAAGGTACTGTTAACAAGTATCAAGTATGTGAAACACAGATGGCTAATATGTGGTGACTTCAAAGTTATAAGAATTCTATTAGGACAACAAGCTTGGTACATGAAACTGCCTTGCTTTCTATGTGAATGGGACAATCAGGCAAAGCAAAGACATTGGAGTGTGAGAGTTTGGCCAGAGTGGAGGAGTTATGTGCCTGGAACTAAAAACATCTTGCATGAACCGCTTGTAGACCCCCAAAAAGTCTTGCTTCCACCACTACACATCAAATTGGACTTTATGAAGCAGTTTGTAAGGGTTACACCACAAGATAGGCCCTGCTTCATGTACCTTTCTATGAAATTTCCCTTCATCATACAAGAAAAATTGAAGGCTGGAGTTTTTGTTGGTCCACAAATCCGCAAACTGACGAAGATTTTGAGAAAACGATGAATGAGAGAGAAATAGACGCATGGACCATCTTCCACTCTGTTAGCGAAAACTTTCTTGGGAATAACAAAGATCCAAATGGCAGGAACATTGTTGAAACAATGTTGGAAAACTTCAAGAAGTTAGGTTGTAACATCAGTGTAAAAGTACACTTTCTACACTCCCATATCGACTACTTTCCAGAAAATCTGGTGAAGAGCAAGATGAACGCTTTCACCAGGATATTAAAAAGTTGGAGAAGAGATACCAGGGGAAATGGAATGAAACTATGATGGCCAACTACTGTTGGATGTTGAGGAGGGACAGTAAAGATGGAGGATCTGCAAGGAAGTCAAAAAAGAGAAAGTTTGAAAATTAATGAAACACTGGTTACTTTTTTTTTGTTACAGAATAGTCACGAAAGTGTTAGATAGTTCTGTACAGTATTAGGACAGGTCCCTACAACATTTAAAAAATGGGTTTGTAAAAAAAAGTCTTGTGTTTGAATATATTTGTGCTTAAAATAGCTAAAATCTTGAAAACATAACCTCTCAATTTGTGTAAAAACCTGACGTGATAGAAAAAAATGGAAGTCATTTCTAGAATCAGCATGAAAAATAGATTCAAGAACACCAACGTTTGAGAAATCATCTGTGAAAAAATTCAAAAATGCAGACTAGTGTTATCATACTATTCTGATAAATTAATTTTTCATTCCTTAGAATATATTGCAGCGTATTCATATTTAAAGAACTATTACAAACAAAAAAACCTATGGTATGTCTATTTTACATTTTAAATAAGCTAATATGCATTTTATAATATAAGTAATTATATTCTATACATGGCTACACAAGGTTTTAACAACGTATCTTTACATACAGTATATATTTTTTAAATTAACTCTCGAATTTACCAATAAAAAAAAAAGAGAATCATTTAAAATGATTTGTCCAAACTGCTTGGTTATCTACTCTAAGAGTGAATACTGACTAAACTCATGAGGATCACAAACGTCCCAGTTGGCTTGGATCAATCAGTTCCAATGGCTCGACTCTCGAGGGCTGTGATAAGGGATAGATGGTCAAACAAAACAATAAAACGTTCACAGCAACAAATCGCACATTTCCCGGGCTATATATCCATAAGAGTTACGTAATTATGTCGTGAGCCTGCGCACTAGCACTTCAACTGTAGCAAAATTAATAATTTTAGCGCTCCTGCCGTGCTGCCAAACTGTCAACAAGATATTCTTCCGGCGCTCGCACACGACATGGTTGCCAACATTACACCAGAAAGCGCTAGTCATAAATGAAGAACGTGATTGTTTAGGGTAGTAAATTATAATATAGATTTAGATAGAATAAATAATTATTTAATACTAAAATAATATATTTATTGTAATCGTAGTATTGGGTTTCACGTGCACATGTGTTCATATACACGAATCGCCACTGTGTAGTAGAGCATTGGCGCGCTAAGCCAAAGGTTCCGGGTTCGATTCATCGTGCCCACCCATCATTTTTCAATTGTTTTAATTAGTGGGAATGTGTCAATAAGGAGAGTGCCGTAATTACAATGATTTGCGACCTGTGTTTTGGTATTCGTTTCCTCTGGGAGTTAAATGGATTTGATCGTGACCCTTAATGTTGGCTCAAGATTGTGCAAACTTGACCAAATTATAATTCCCTCCATGTTTAAAAAAAACAGCCAATATTATTGGAATATCAATGACGTCACTTTGTGCAAATTTTGGAAAAAATTTAATTAATGAATTTGGGGATTCGAGTGACTAAAGAAACCTTCTAGTTATTTGTGAGATAGTAAATTGTGTGTTTTTTAATCAAATGTGTGAGTTTTAGACAGGGGATTTTGGAGAAATTACAGTAGCAGGGATTTTGAGAGGAGACGGGAAAGGGATCAATAAAAAATTACCATTTTTGTTTTTCATAAATAAAATTCTAATTGACTAATTTACTTTAATTAGGGTAAAAAGGAAGGAAAAGCTATTAAAGGTAAATATTTTCGCATTTTTTATAGCAAAAACTTTTGGTAAAATAAACAAAATATTCTGTTCATTAGATGAGTTTAGCTTAGTGTCCTACACATCTCAACAGCTCTTGAATATTGGTCGTGGACATAGGAGCATTTGAACAAGACTTTTTCCTCTCATTTGAAATTAGATTGTAAAGTTTTTTATCCTTTAAAGATTATATAGCCTCAATTTTGACATGAACCATATTCTGAAATAAAAAGCGAACTCAGGATTTCTGGACGTCTTCGATGCAACTAGTGGAAGTTCTCCTTAAATTGAACTGTTTTATTTCTTTTTTATAATATTTCACTTTTAGGTACCCTTATTGCAAACACTAACTTCTTCATTGTCATTTTTATTTAAATCTAAAAATGAGTTGGTACCTGCCTGTTACTCTTTCAAGTGAAAACTACTAAACCAATTGTAGTGAAATTTCACGTGGACGTAGCTTGGACATCCGATTAATATATAAGCTAATTGAAATTTATGTCCACCATTTTGTTTCAATATGGCAGCTGCATTACACTACCTTCTTTTTTTTTTTATCGCTGCGTCTTATTCAGGTTAGTCACACCTCTAATGGGGTATGGATGATGAAGAAAGCATTTTAGAGATAATCTATACGCACTTGCGTGAAAGGAGAGTAGGAAATCATTTAGGAAAAACCTCCCTCAGTAGACCCAATTGAGATTCTAACCCCATCATCAGCAGGTTAGTCTAACACGAGAGTAACACCCTAGACCATGCAGCCACTGAACCGGGACATAGCATACCTTTTGACCTTTTTCTCAGCTGCATTTTTTATTAAATTTAAGTTGTTTGCCTATTCTCTGTATAAAAAAACACACAAAATTTCCGTTAATATTATATATTAATATATATTTTTTAACATTGGATACGTACTATAAAACACATCCAGTGCAAATAACGGGTAATTAGCTAGTTATGAATAAAAAACTATGTCAAGTAAAATTGAAAATGGTACGTTGGCGTTAAAACTGTAGTTTAATGAAGCTCACGAAGAAGAAAGCTTTTTTATTAAATAGATAATATTTAGTGTGATTTAAACCACTTTTACACCGGAACTTTACAACTATGTGTACCCCATCTGTTGAGTAGGAGTTGTAGGGACAACCTTTTTTTTTCTTTTTTTTTAGGGAAGTCAATAAAAGTTGAATAGCTTTTAACACGTTTTACAGTGCCGTCATATTTTACCATTCATACAAGAATCTACCTCCACTACGTGCGTCATAAATCTGGAGCTATTTATGTGTTCATGTCATTGTACCAATAAATAATAAATAGAGCATAGTCTGAGCATATTATTAGATTTTATTTTTTTATGACTTGTTCACTGGTCGAATATTTATTTAACCTTTCAGGGATACCATCAATAAGTATCGCTGGCTAAGCTTACTGTGGATTCACACGCACGCCGAGAAACAAGAGCAGAACAGAAAAGTAACCACGTGACGACCTCTAAACCAATCACAAGATTTCAGCCTCATTGGCATTGTCCCCTTGGCGTGCATTGAAATAACTTCAGCTTTCCTTTTTCTGCGTGACAACATCAGTTTGGAGAGACGCAATCGAATTTCAAAACCAACCGACTCAAATCAGCGCGCATGCAACTGCTTAGACCATTGGTTCCCAAACTGTGGTTCGCGAACCCCCTGAGGGTTCGAGAAATCTTCCAAGGGGCACCGCCAAAATATTTCCGTAATGGCGGATTTTTTAAATAGCAGTGAAATTTTGTGAGGCACATTTACAAGATTATATTATATAAACTTAAGGAGTTTTCTGTTCATTAACTCTTCAGAAAACTACGCTTAATTTTTCTACACCCCCACCGATGATTTGTTTCACTTTCCACAACAGAAACAAGCCCAGTGCTGAAAGTGACTTGAAACTTTACTTATCGTCTGTGGTTCCTGACTTGAAAGATTTGTGCCACCCAAAGCAAGCGCATTCTTCTCTCTAAGTCCCGCGAAGATGTTAGTAGCTGTTAAAACTCGTAAACAATTTTTGAAACTTAAATCGGCATGGAATTTTGTAATTACAGGAAGGGTTTTCACTTATGTCAAAGCAGCAATTCCCAGTACCACTTTAAAAAAAAAAGTTAAATATGATAGTATTGTGACAATAAAGATAGGAAAATTTTACTAATTTGCTTATTTAATTTCAGTTTTAATTTTTTTAATAAATGTATAATTATTTGAATTTGTACTCACGTAGTTTCAATATTCTTGCATTATTTTTGGTGACCCGCCTCGGTGGCGTAGTTGGCTAACGCGCTAGTCGTGTTGAGCTCGACCGCCGAGGACGGGAAGATCGAGGTTCGAATCTCGATCGGGTGAACTGGGAGTGGTTTTTCCTAAATGGTTTTCCACTCTCCCTCCACGCAAATGCGGGTTCACTTCCTTTAAATTCAACCCTCCCAATTCCTAATCCATTAGCGTAATTAGTACTTAAGCGTATAACCCGAACGGGTAGTAAGACGCAGTGCTAAATATTATTATTTTTGGTGGTGTATCCCACAGTCCCGTAGTAGGTTAATTAAAAGGTATTAAACCTTTTGATTGCAGTTGATAAATACATTTTATCAAAATTAGGTATAAAATTAAGTGCGTGGCTATAGATATTTATCAGGGGGTTCGCGCAACTAAGATGTTTGTGAAAGGGGTTCACGAGTCTAGAAAGTTTGGGAACCACTGGCTTAGACCAACAGACTCAATCAGTGCGCATGCGTTCAAACCAACCAACACAATCAGTGCGTATGTGCCTGAACCAACCGACTCAATCATTAAGCATGCGTCTAAATTAACCTACTCGCGCATGCGTCTAAACCAGAGGTGGCCAACCCGCAGCACGCGTGCCGCTGGTGTCGCGTGGAAGCATTTTAAGTGGTTCACCTAAGGTCACAAAATATAACAATAACCAATTTGACGAACAAATAAATCACCTAATTGGGCCAAGTAAATAAGTTTCTAAAATGTTAGCTCTACTAAGTTGGCTGTTTCTGCAGTATTGTTTCCCGCTGCTCAAGATTTCTCTTCCCTTTCCACTACAACCCCAACCCCTTCTCCCCCTTTCAAGTGCCGCCACCCTGACTAGTCCAGCAGTAAAGGACACATTCCTCAGTCTGCACAAATCACATTTTTCTGCTCAGTTTGTCTTTTGGTGCCGTACTGACTGGTGTGTACTGTGTTATCCTCCGCTGTACAAAATTATGTTTCTATAGTGATTCACTTGCTGTTAGTATCGTTTTGTAATGGCCTTAAGTAAGCCATCTACTTCCAAGAGGAAGTACGATGATGATATTGCTCTTCGGGACTTTAATAGTGAATGAGAAGAACGTTTTTATTTACAAAGGGAAACTCTTCTAAGTCTGTGTGTCTTATTTGTGGGGCTGGTGTAGCAGTTTCCAAAAAGTTTAATTTAAATCGGCACTTCAAACAGATGCATGCTGATATTAACATAAAATATCCAATTGGCTCAGCATTAAGAACAAAATTTGTAAATAAAAAGAAACATTCACTGACTGGGCAGCAAATGCTTTTTAAAACAAAGTCAAAGTGTCTTATGAACTTTCCCTCATCATTGCTCGAAAAAAAAGCCATACTCCGAAGGAGAAGAGCTAATAAATTCAAGTCTAATGGTCTTTGCAAAAGCCACTGAAGATCCTAATGTCGTTAAAATGGTAGATGACGTTGCACTTTTAAGAAATACAGCTTTGCGGTGGATCGATGAGATGCCTGGTGACGTTAGGAAACAAGTAGTTTCGTGCATCAATACTTGTAAATATTTTTCCATCAACTTGGACGAGAGCTGCGATATAAGTGACAATGCTCAGCTTTGTGTTTATGTGCATTGTATCAATGAGCAATTTGATGTTACTGAAGAGCTTATAGACTTGCACCAGTTAGTTTTATGTAAAGGAGAAGATATTTCGAAAGAAATAAAATTAGTTGTTGAAAACAACCGTTTAGTTTGGGATAGATTAGACAGTGTCTGTACGGATGGAGCCCCGGCAATGACTGGTAAAGTAAAAGGTTTGGTAGCTTTGTTGGAAGGTTATTTGAAGCGCCAAGTTTTTTAATACCACTACATTATCCATCAAGAAACCCTTTGTACCAAAGACATGAAATTATCTTCTCTACTCGATCCAATGGTGTGATGTATCAACAAGATCTGAGCTAGGGCGCTAGACAGAAGGGAATTCCGTGAACTCCTTGAAGCGGAATCGGAAGACAAACACCAAGGTGAGCTTCTGATTCATTGTAGTTTCCATTGGTTGTTGCAGGGAAAGGTACTTGAGAGATTTTGTAAATTTAAAGGGTAATGTTCTGAAGTTTTTGGAAGAAATGGGGAACTATCTGATGAGTGTATGCGTTTAAAGAATGAAGACTGGCTATGGGATTTAGCTTTTCTGACGGACATTATGGGTCACCTTAACAACTTGAATCAGCGTTTGCAAGGTAAAAATAACATGTTTCCAGCCCTATTAAGTTCCATTCAGGCTTTTAAAGCAAAGCTCACTCTGCTGGGTCATAATCGTTCTCAGAATGAGCTCTCCATATTTCCTCGAATGAAAACCTTTTTCAACACTGAATGTAGTGTGCTTCCAGGCTTTGATAAATACAAACGTGCTATTTCTGATTTGAAAAACTCTTTTGGAACTAGGTTTTCAGACTTTCAGGATTAAAGGAAAAATGTTCAACTTTTCACAAACGTTTTTTCAATTTCTATGTAGGAAATGGTTCTCTACCCTTCTGACGTACAAATTGAAATTCTTGATATTCAGAACAATGCTGCAATTCACACCAAGTATAAGGAAGTACTTGGGAATCCATTCAGCTAAGAATTTTCCATCTTCTGGAAATACCTTCCCTCGTGCCAGTATCCTACATTAAGAGACCTGGCCTTGAGATATTGTTGCAGGTTTTGTTCGACGTACATCTATGAGCAAAAATTTTCACTTATGAACTTGGTAAAAAAAAAAAGTAAGGTTCAGTTCTCACTGATAAGCATCTAAAAAACCTGATTCTTCTTGCTTCTTCCAAAACAAATCCAAATATTAAGGAACTCGCTAACGTTAAAGAGATCCAGAAACCTCACTGAAAGCTGAAATATTTATTTTTATTATTATTAAAAATTGTTGTGATTTCTACTATTATTTAGTTTTCTTATTATTGCTGTTTTTACTAACTATCTATCTAACTAACTAGTAGAACATAGTCACAGAATTACAGTGTGTGAACGGTGTACAATAGCTGTTGATTATTTTTGGAATGAAAATTCTTGAAACATGCAATTTTTAATTAAAAGTTAAATATTTTATATAGGGTTTTGCTTTTTTTTCTGATGTCTTATCTGATAAACACAGATATAGCCCAAACTCCTAATACAATTAGTAATCAATTATATAATTACATTACAGTATTATATTATCAATTTTTAAATGGGCTTTATTTATTGTTGGCTATATTTTTCTAAAGGTGTTTGGGTACTGAGGTAAAGTTAGGTTTGAGGTTTTGGGGTGGAGTGGCACGCCAAGGATTCTTAGCGCAAATAGTGGCACGCCAAGAAAAAAAGGTTGGCCACCCCTGGTTCTAAGCCAACCGACACAATAAGTGCGCATGCTCCTACAAAAGCGAGATACCAGCAGACAGCTGCAACTACTGTTGTGAGATGATTAGAAATAACTCATTAAATGGGAAGCACGTGTGTCGTTCTTGTTCTGTTTTGATTTGTTTCACAACACAATACAATACTTTGATAACATCCATCGGGATATTAATCTTAAAGTGGTTATTATTATCCACTAGAAAAATATAATCTGTTCATAATCAGTTGTCTCTAGTTTGTGTTTCAAATCATCATGGGTAAAAAAAAACGTACATTCCTATTATCGTGTAAATTACTGCGCCACTCTACGCATATTCTGCACTCTATTTTGGGCGCACATGTGAATCAAGCTTTACTATAGAGTCTACTGCCTATCGGTCGATCAGATGTTTCATTTTCTTTCCAAATTGGGCTGTTTCTTTGTGTGGGGAGGGGGTATTGTTTGGGTTCTATAGGGGAAGCGGTGAAAGGAGGCAGGCTAGAACTCACTAAACAAGAATAAGCAGTTGATGTCTTTTTGATTGAAAAACCAGTTGGGGGAAGTGCAAGTTGTTCCCTAGACCCCATGAGGCCCTTACGGACCCACTTGTTAGCCCCGCCAACCAAACTCTCAAGAGAGAGAGAGAGAAAAAAAAAGGACTCTTGTTCAGATAAGAGCGACAATAGGCTAGTTAGCCCAGGGCTACTTTTATAAAACCCTCTACTTGTTCCCTTCGCCGCCAAGCAGGCTGTCCATTAAGGAATAATTATCACCGAGAATCAGAATGGATAGAATGGTGGGAAAACTTTTTTGGTAGTTCAAAGAAAAGATTCCTAACGGTGTCCATGTTTCATGTGAAGGTGCGTTTGCATTAATCAAACACTCAAGAGCTCAATTTTCTTTTCTTTTTATATTAGTTGAGGTTGGTAGTTGTTTTTTTCAGGGCTACAAGCCATTATGTCACCATAAATGAATAATGTTAGATTATATGATTGTTGTGAATACTTGTATATAACATTAAACTTATATTAATGTGGAAATTATTCATAATAAATGCGCGGTAATCAACTTCTTATTCACTTGAGAAACAAATATTTTAAAATCGGTAGTAAATAAGTCATATCTTAAATTGCTTCTTGTTAGAACGTAGTATTTATTACATTTCCAAGTCTTCGAAAATTAATATTTGTATTACCCGCTTCGGTGGCCGCATTGTCTAAGGCATCACTTTCGAAATAGACTAGACTGCCGATGACGGGTGTATCGGGGTTCAAATCTCGGTAGGGTGTACCAAGGGTGATTTTTCCTAAAAAATAAATTCCACTCTCTCATTACGAAAATACAGGTACACTTCCTTTAAATTAAACCTTTCACATCTCTACCATACTAGCGTCTAACCCGAATATTATGTGGGGCTGAAAAAATAAATCGTACGTTTGACACAATGTTCAGTAACGACCCAATTTAATGACTAAGGAAGAGGTAAGAGGAGGGTAATTTATAAGAAATACACCCCCATTGGTGTTGAGAAAATATAGGGAAAACTACAGTGTTAATTTTTAATGGGAATCAATAATCAGTGCATCCATCTGAGATTCAAACCCCGGCCTATCAATTTCAATGCGAGAATAATTCATTTAGACAGTTCGGCTACATCTGCACACGTAGGCCCCCAATCCAATGGTGGTTTCTTAAATAGCCTGTTATATTTGTTTTTAAAAAAGACCTGGTTCATTAAATAAAAATCTTTAAAGTTATATCGGTTTTGAAAGATCTAAGTTTGGAGTGATACAGCTTTTTTTCTAAGCGGAAAGAAAGTATTCCCATCTTCTCTCAAAGTAAGTGCTGCTGCATTTACATTAAGATTACCCTACCCACAGACTCTCCCTCTCATCGGATGAAGGAGTATAGAACCAATAGTTAATATTGAAGTATTTAAGAATGGTATTAAAAGCATTAACATGATATTTTAAAGGCCTGTCCCCTTTTAACTAAATAGTAATAAATTATAATGGTTGATAACAAGCCATTAAGATACCCTTTTTACATTCTCGCTATCTTACAGGTAGAGAAAGTATTGTGATCGTAAAAAAAATTGAACTCGAGATTTTGATGAATATTGACGTTTCATGACCCCCCGAACCCAAAATAGTTGTTTTTGAATTCCCGTATATCTGTCTGTCTATCTGTACCTCCAACTAGAGCCTAAACTAGTTTACCGATTGGGCTAAGACTTGGTATCTAGGGTTTTCATAAGGTTGCCCGAGAAGTTTTTGTAATTGGATATCCAACCCTAAAATTAAGGGTAGTTTACTGAAGGGTAAAAAGATAAAAAGTCGATTTTCTCAAAATCGGCTCTAACGATGTTGATAAAAATTTGTATCAAGGCGTTGATTAAGATTATAAATAAACTGGCTATTTTCATTTCCCCATGAAAATTACTTTTAGGGTACTTTACAGAAGCTTAAATTTTCGTCTCTCCGCAACTATTTGAGATACTAAATTACTTATCATTGCAAAATTGTAGTACTATTAAAAATAAAAAACTTTTATATGAAATATATTTTTATAAAACCAACAGTTTCTGAAATATTGGCAAATATATTAAAACAATTTTGTGAGCTTTAGTTGTAAAAAGTTACTACTTAAGTTTTAACGCAATAATTCTCAAATACCATGGGGTAATTAAAAATAGCCTAAGTAAGTCTCTCAAAAAGTTTATGTTATTTTTCCTTAAACCTCTTAGAAGAAATGTTTGTACAACAATGATATATCTCCATTTTAGACTCAATAGTCAATATTAACATTTTTGATAGGTCAAAATATATAAATGAGGAATTTAATAGCAATGCGATGGCCTGAAGATGTGCAACACCTAATAAAATGTCGAAAATTTTAACTGGAAGTCGAAATTTTAATACGAAGTGTTGACACTTGTGGTTCCAATATTGATCTTTTTTATTGGTTCAAACATACAAATTAGGACATTAATTCTTTAAAAATAAAATTATAAAATTTAAAACCGGGACTCAAAAAATGTTTTACATAAGTATAGTGCAATTTATGCTTGGGCTTGCTAGTGTATATTATTTCGTTCCACATATATTACGAGTTTTGAGCAAATATCTCCATTTTTAAACAATAGAGCGATAAAGTCCGTGTGGAGTTCCTTACCATTTATTTGATTCCAGGTAGTGCTGAAGAGGATATTTAATATTAGTATATTGGTAAATATTTGGGCGCTAGAAATGAATGTAGTTTTACTGCTAGGAATGATTGAATAGTATTAGTTTTACCACTAGAAATAGTTGTATAGTATTAGTTTTACTACTAGGAATAACTTTATAGTATTAGTTTTACTGTTAGAAATGACTGTATAGTATTAGTTCTACTGCTAGTGATAACTGTGTAGTATTAGTTTTACTATTAGAAATGACTGTATAGTATTAGTTTTACTGCTAGTGATAACTGTATAGTATTAGTTTTACTGTTAGGAATTACTGTATTGTAATTGTCTTACTGTTAGGAATTAATTTATAGTATTAGTTTTACTGTAGGGTATATCTATACAATAGGCGTATAGCTCTAACGGGTAGTAAGACGCTGCGAAAAAACTATATAGTATTAGTTTTACTGTTAGGAATGACTGTATTATAATTGTTTTACTGCTAGGAATGACTGTATAGTATTAGTTTTACTACAAGGAATAACTAAACAGTAGGTGTATAACCCGAACGGGTAATAAAACGCAACGAAAAAAAGTATATAAGTTTTACTGTTAGGAATTACTGTATAGTATTAGTTTTACTGCTAGAAATGATTGTATAGTATTGTACTGTATTGTACTGTATAGTATTTTTACTGTTTATTTAGCACCACGTCTTACTATCCGTTCGGGTTATATGCCTAAGTATTAATTACGCTAATGAATTAGGAATTGGGAAGATTGAATATATAGGAAGGAACCCGCATTTGCGTGGAGGGTAGAGTGGAAAACTATTTAGGAAAAACCCGCCCCAGTTCACCCGAGAGAGATTCAAACCTCCATCTCCCCGTCCTCAGTAGTCTAGCTCAACATGAAACTAGCGCGTTAGCTAACTACGCCATCGAGACGGGTTGAATATTATTAGTTTTACTGCTATGAATAGGCTAACTGTATAGTATTAGTTTACTGTTAGGAACTGCTGTATAGTAATGACTGTATAGAATTAGTTATACTAAAAGGAACGACTATACGTATAGTAGGTCTATTAGTTTTACTATACTATATTTAAGCTTGTTTGTAAGCCACGCACTGTGTAACATGTGTGTTTATAAAATGCACATCGCATAATTAACTAGGGGGTAAAGTAATGATTAACAAGTCACTTCAATGGCTGCGTGGTCTAAGGCGCTACTCTCACATTAGACTAGACTGCCGATGACAGGGAGATCATGGGTCAAATCCTGTCGGGTGTGTTGAAGGTATTTTTTTCAAAATGGATCTCCGATTTCCCTCTACGCAAATGCGGGTACACTTCTTCTAATATAACCTTCCTAACCCCTAAAACCACTAGCATAATTATTAAATAGGTCTACAATTACTATTCGAACGGGTAGTAAGACGCGGTGCTAAATAAATTAAATAATAATATAATAGATTACGCTTAGTCAAATAGTTTTAATTTGTTATTTATTTTTCACCACGTCATGGTATCCGTTGGGGATGAGGAAGGTTGCAATTAGAGGAAATGCTCCAACTTTTGTATGAAAGTATAGTGGAAGAAACATCTAGGAAAAACCACTTTCAGTACACCAAACCGAGATTCGAACCTCGATCTCCCAATCATCCTAAATCTTGTCCAACACGAGAAGGACTCGTTAGACCATGCGACTAACAATGTGGAATATTATTGAAATATGGTAGAACCTCGTTAATCCGAACTAATTGGTACTGAAGTTTGTTCGAATTAGCGAACATTCTGATCACCTGTAAGGATGCGGAAGGTTGTGTGGGAAGAGAGGGTATTTTCACAAATCTTAAATTATAGTTGAGTGAGTTTTATAACATTTACATTCATCTGACTGATGTGGAACATTTACAGTAAGTATTTTTACATGCGTAAATAGTACTCAGCCTGAAAGTTGGTTGGATCCTCAACAATTCCACCGTCAGCCGAGGCAGCACTGAAGAGACGTACTAGGGAAATAAGGAGTGAGGTATTTTCCCGCTGCTTTCCTCACTGAGCCAGAAGGTACTGTTGCATATCAGTCTGTCAAGCCTCTACAAGTGACACCTTCACTCCATTCATCACAGGGACTGGTTGTATATTGAATGTTATTACTAGTATTGTTCATACACCAACTGACCCTACAAGCGACACCTTCACTCCATTCATCACAGGGACTGACAGTATATTGAATGTTATTACTAGTATCGTTCATACACCAACTGACCCTACAAGCAACACCTTCACTACATTCATCACAGGGACTGGTTGTATATTGAATGTTATTACTAGTATCGTTCATACACCAACTGACCCTACAAGCGACACATTCACTTCATTCATCACAGGGACTGGCTGTATATTGAATGTTATTACTAGTATCGTTCCTACACCAACTGACCCTACAAGTGACACCTTCACTCCATTCATCACAGGGACTGGCTGTATATTGAATGTTATTACTAGTATTGTTCATACACCAACTGACCCTACAAGCGACACCTTCATCACAGGGACTGGTTGTATATTGAATGTTATTACTAGTATCGTTCATACACCAACTGACCCTACAAGCGACACATTCACTTCATTCATCACAGGGACTGGCTGTATATTGAATGTTATTACTAGTATCGTTCATACACCAACTGACTCTACAAGAGACACCTTCACTCCATTCATCACAGGGACTGGCTGTATATAGAATGTTATTACTAGTATCGTTCATACACCAACTGACCCTACAAGCGACACATTCACTTCATTCATCACAGGGACTGGCTGTATATTGAATGTTATTACTAGTATCGTTCATACACCAACTGACCCTACAAGTGACACCTTCACTCCATCACATGGACTGGCTGTATATTGAATGTTATTACTAGTATCGTTCCTACACCAACTGACCCTACAAGTGACACCTTCACTCCATTCATCACAGGGACTGGCTGTATATTGAATGTTATTACTAGTATCGTTCATACACCAACTGACCCTACAAGTGACACCTTCACTCCATTCATTACAGGGACTGGCTGTATATTGAATGTTATTACTAGTATCGTTCATACACCAACTGACTCTACAAGAGACACCTTCACTCCATTCATCACAGGGACTGGCTGTATATAGAATGTTATTACTAGTATCGTTCATACACCTTCACTCCATTCATCACAGGGACTGGCTGTATATTGAATGTTATTACTAGTATCGTTCATACACCAACTGACCCTACAAGCGACACCTTCACTACATTCATCACAGGGACTGGCTGTATATTGAATGTTATTACTAGTATCGTTCATACACCAACTGACCCTACAAGTGACACCTTCACTCCATTCATCACAGGGACTGGTTGTATATTGAATGTTATTATTAGTATCGTTCATACACCAACTGACCCTACAAGTGACACCTTCACTCCATTCATCACAGGGACTGGCTGTATATAGAATGTTATTACTAGTATCGTTCACACATCTGTCACTTTCATATTTGTCAGAAGCATAAGTGAGACAGATCATTGAAAGTGACAACTTGCTCTAGCCCATACCAGAAGATATGGTGAATTATAAACACTACAGCTGACCAGAAATGGATCTGAGCTTCAACAGTTCAGTAGGCCTACTGTAATTACTTTTTGTTGAAAAAAAATACATTTTGATGACCAAAAGACTACATTTATTATCAGTTACTTTCTTACAATTAATTCTCTTTTAACTTTTGAGTTTGTTATCTATTGAATATATTTCATGTGACAATTTTTGTTGTTTTTTCCTCCCCATCATTTCTGTAAATTGTTTTCTAACTATTCGAAATTTTGGATTTCCTATGTTCGGATCTAACGGAGCTTTATTGTATTTCTAAATTGATAATTTGATTTACTTTTAAATGTCATATCTGCATTTCTAGTGCTAAAGCAACTATCGAGCGGAGCCCCTGATAAAGAGGGTAGTTTGAAAGGGTTAAACGGGAGGGGAGGGGACAACCTGACGTGTTAACATGGAAGCAGAAGAAGTAAAAAAGTGGAAAATGTCCAGGTAGTATACATCTATATTTTTTTTGTGTATGTGTGTATATGTCTCTCTTTTCCCCTCTTGACTTTCAAGGTATAATGGGTGCCGCCTATCTTTGATCTGAAGAGAGTATTTTCCTGTAATGTAATGCTCGGAGCTGATTTTTTTTTTCCTCTCGGAACAAAAAAAAAAGTCTCTCCCACGAATCTTGACCAACCATAAGAGGCAGACAGGTATGTAGGTGGTGGAGTTATGGAGCAAGAACGAAAAAGATATGACACTTCTTGTTTATGTGGGCAAATAACTCGACTAGGGGATTTTTCATCCCGCGGGCCTGGGTGGAGTTTTAGCAGATATTACTTCTTTTCTTTTTTTGTGAGGTGTTCTAAGGTGGGGTGGAATAGAACGTGAGTTAAGGTCCTAATTCCTAGAATTTTTATATTTTAAAAAAAATTGACCAAAATAAATAGAATAGTGCCTCAGTTATGTAGGTTTAGTTTAATTTTCTACGCGGTTATCCCAACATTTCTTGAATATCTGTCAGAATTAGGGATGGCAAAGATTTTGAAAAAAGTACGTATTTATTTACAAAATAAATAAATTGATCAATGAAATGGATACTAAAACATTGATACAAATATATATATATATTTTTTGGTATCCGATATATAGACCAATGTATCAAAAGTTTTCATAAATTATGCTTTAAAGATGGTGAGTCAAAATAAATGGTTGTATCCTGATTTCAAACAGTCCAGATTACGAACAGGGTGAAATTCGTTCATATTGCGAACACATCCAAAAAATGTTATGGCTACTCAAATATCCAATATCCAGATTTCGAACAAGTAAAAGAGCAACTCACGGAAATTCCTACGTGAGGGTGGTAACACGGGTGGTACTGGCAGCACCCACCGGCCACCGGAGCTTTCCTCCTGATAAGCTTACTCCAGTCTAGCCTGACATAACATAACCTAACCTAGCCTAACCTAACCTAGAAATACTCGTGTATGTAATTTAGTTAAATTAAGACTAACGAGGCTGAAAGAACGTACGACTGCTAGGCCCTCGTGGGCCACCTCTATTATCAAATTAATGGCGGGATGGCATAGCAACATGGCGTGTCCGCAATCTAGACTTCTCCCTATATATCAAAAATTTCATGCCCGCAATCAGAACTGTTCAGAATCAGGAGGCCACCAAAATAAATTGAAAGAATCTATCTCTATTTTTATTAACTCAGTCAACGATCTCCAGTTTTTTTTACCAAGCTGGTCTACTATTTTCATAGCCTAAATAAAACATTAAAAAGTTAAAAGCGGTGAAGAATTGCATTTCAGAACAGTAGCCATATTAATACCATCGTCCGGTTCGTCCAGAACAATGCAAAATTTGTACATCGGAAACAATCGATCTAATTTGTTCGATATCGAATG
Source organism: Timema podura (assembly GCA_033556935.1). Classification (NCBI taxonomy): domain Eukaryota; kingdom Metazoa; phylum Arthropoda; class Insecta; order Phasmatodea; family Timematidae; genus Timema; species Timema podura. The sequence continues at coordinate 39,735,136 of JAVRXN010000007.1, read as the reverse complement.
ATTACTATATCGATATATTAAGGAAAATTACCTTACCTAGTCAGGATCATAGTGGATGCATACAAGGACTTTTTAAATGAAAAAGAAAAGTCCTTTTAAAACTCCAAAATACCTAGACTAAAAGTACAGGTTAGAAAGGGGGAGAGTCCAATTTTAACTCAAATTGAGTTAGTGCTGCCATCTGTTAGACAATCATGATACCTTCCTAATGAATTAGATTATGTTTAAAATCCATCTCTGTCATATTTAAATTGATATTAAAAAACAAAATATTTGCTAGGGTCTCTGTGGGTTTTGTAATATAAAAGTTGTTGTTCTGTAAAATGTGTGTAGTGTTATATTCCCCAATTTTTCCCTGTACACCTCAAATTTAAAAGAACTGTTGAAGCTACTATGTGTGAGAAGATAAACTAAACATAACCTGCTGAAACAATCAATGCTTTATTTTGGCCATAAAAGGGTATTTTTAACTGCAAAAATATATGTATACCTTAACTCGAGTCCCCTTCCATCTCACTTTTAAAAGTGTATTTATGTAGTTTGGAAATAACTACAAAGAAACTAAGAGTTGATAAAAAAAACTTTATGATGTCAGTCTTCAATCGATCCGTATTGACCGAGCGATTGCCGTCTGTTAACGAAGATAGTGCCAGCGTCTACGGATAAAGGGTGTCATGTGGTCGGCACAGTGAGGCCTTCGGCCGTTTATTTCACTTTTATAGACCGGAGCCACTACTTTATTTAGATGGTTCCTCGTCCCCACGAGGCTGAGTTGACCCCGTAACAGACCCAATGCTTCACAGAGAAATTTTGTAGCGCTGGGGATCGAACCCAGGAACTCTAGATCTATAACCAGTAAATCTGACCACTAAACCACACGCGGTCACTTTAAAGTTAATATTTGTGAAAACTAAGTAAAAGTTTATTTTTCAAGATCCAATGTCACACATATTTTTCCTTGACTGCACCAGACATTTTCCAGACAATTAATAATTTTAAATGCTTGTTGAACTATAATAAAACGTAGTGGTTTTGTTTAAACACACTAGATAGTGAGCGCACAGAAAAATACTTCAGTCTCGTCTAGTATGGTTTGACCTTGATGGAGAAGATCAGGGTTTGAATCCCTGGTGGGTGTGTTGAGCATAAGCAGGTGAACTTTTTTTTATCAAATGTTAACTGAGTCTTTTTTTTAACTTGTTCACTCTAAACAAACCCAAAGCGCTACTTCTTTAAACTAATAATAATAATAGTAATAATTCAACCCGAGGTTTAGTCACGATGTGCTTCCCATCCATCCGGAGCTGGGTATTCACTCAGCCTTCAGCTGATTAGTGCTGCTTTCACCATCTGTAGAAAGCACATATCCTATGGAAAAGGTGACAGTGAAGTAGCTCCACGTTGTTTTTTCTCACTGGATTTCTTACACGCGAGCGAGTAAAAGCCTACGAAGATTTTGCCAAAAAGGTAGTTTCACATAGGCCTACCTTCCAGGTTTATTTTAAATACTGCACCACAATCGTCATGTGACTGATGGCCTTACTTTTGTTTCCAAATCAAGCTGTGATACGTATTTGCATCACTCAGTAAAAATCCGTCGACTTCAGCAGGGTTTGAACCCATGAACATCGGTCCTGAAGCGAGCACTTTACCCCCCAAGACCACTAAAATAGGTACCTAAGGTGAGCAATTTACCCCAAAACCACCTAGATCCACTTAGCATAGTGTGTATAGTGCGATTTTCATAGGACGGTCCTTATCTTAAAGCTAGACAAGATCTACTTTCCTGTATTCTTGCGTCAGTTTGTGGGAACTGGAGTTGTCACTTTTGATCGATATTATCAGTAAATATAAAATAATAATGATAATAATAATAATAATAATAATAATAACGATAATAATGTAGTAAAATGCTATCAATGTTGGCTGCAAAAAGTTTGTATTTTCTAAAGGTTTCTACTTAAGTATATGTATTTATGTATAGTCACATATAGTCCTAATATACACATATGGATATTAAGGGATTATTTTTAGTTTTTGTAGCACCACGTCTTACTACCCAATCGGGTTATACGCCTATGTACTAATTACATTAATGGGTTAGGAGCTAGAAAGGCTTAATTTAGAGAAAATTCAATCACATTTGCGTGGAGGGAGATTGGAAAACCATTTAGGGGAAACCACCCTCAGTGCACTCGATCGGGATCGAACCCCGATATCACCGTCTTTGGCAGACTAGCCCAACACGAAAGTAGCGCGCTAGAACACCCGGCCACCGAAGTGTTTTTTTTAGTTGATAAATCTACTCCTGATAACGGGGACATTTCTCCCCTTAATCTAATTGACTTTCCTAACCACTGTATATTATATAGAACGTGATATAGCATCTTGAAATAAAGTATATTGACTGGTAGCTTTATCAATGTACTGACCATTTAAATACAACAGCCGTTATTTCGGGTCACTGCTCTGGTTACGGTGTTCAGTTCAAACGGTAGTTCAGAAGTTTATATCCTTCAAAATCTACGTTACCTTGATATATTATATTACAAACTAGCAGAAGTACCCGGCGTTGACCGGGATAACCGCACAATGAATTGCGTGGTTACCCCGGGAAACGCTTGTCTTTGTTTCAAACAAACAGAAAAAAAAACATTCATTTTGGTTTCTTCGGCCCAGTTTTTAATATTTTTTTTAAAAAATCTTAACAAAAAAGTAAAATTCCAGCGGTACACATGTTAATGCACAGGGGCTACTAGTTTAAAAATGTCAACCCTCTGCATGCGGTAAATATCGTGCAATGCTCATGACAGACAGACAAATAAACTCTTCATTTTATTAATATAGATAGAGATGGGTCAAATACTGTATTTCTCGAATCCAAATCTCGAAATAGGTTCTTAAATCTTCTTTCAAATCTATAATACAAATTCAAATACTTGAAACTTTAAAAATGTACAATTTTAGCTAAAGGCAAAGTATTTAAAATCGATTTTTTTTAAATTGTTTAAAGCTTGATGCCACTGACAAATACTATTTTGTTTATCATGTATATTTACGTCATAAACAAATTTGTCCAGTAAATTAGTAATATTATTTAAATTTTGTCTTTTTTTTTATGATTTCGCTCTCCCAACTACACAAATCTATATAATTACTTTTAACAATTTGCTTAAAATTGTAATACCAAGACAAGGTTTTCATAACAATTGTATTTGAGATACTTTTTTGAGATATTTACGAATATCGAATTTCTTGAATACCATGAGATTCGCGGAAAATATGATTCGAAAGTTTCATCTCTAAATTACAAAACATATATTTTATAGTTACATTCAGAGTATACATAAAATGAATGTCAAAATTTAACCCGATTACAAAAGTTAATGTTTTATTTATTTTTTTAGATTCGAATTTCAAACACTTCAAAAATTTCAAAAAAATTTCATAGAACCTGATTTTGAGCTCTAGACTTATTTAAATTTAAAATTTCGAATTTGATTCGACTCTTTTTCAAATATTTATGTTAGGAATTTCGGATCGAATAAGAATCTATAACTGAAACCCGAAAAGATATAAAGTGCACAAGAGGCAGAAAACTCATATATTTTATTTGTTTGATGTATTAAAAGTGCACTTTCTGAACCGACCAATTATATCAGCACACGAGAATTTAATGAGTGAAAGGGCCCTACCAATTTGGCTGGGAAAGGTTTTGTCACAAACCTTCCAAGGTTCTCTTACATGCCACAATCGACATTATACCGACGGCTTTAATTCCCCTCTGCAGGAAGTTGTGCTAGGGGTTTTTATCGTTCAAGAAATTCCGTCGACCCCAACTGGTTTTGAACCCGTCAATATCAGATCCTGAGGCGAGCACTCTACATTAAGACCACCGAGGTCGACAACCTCATATCAAAAGATCGTGAAGATTTGGGTCAAAAGTGCACATAGAAAAAAAAACGCATAACGAGAAAACATGGCAAATCTCTTTAGCTATCACGTTGAATATAATCGGTAAACGGTATTAACTTTTCATTATTTGGTGTTAGGTTAAGTTAGGTTAGGTTAGGTTAGGTTAGGTTAGGTTAGGTTAGTCCTATGTCAACAAGCGGTGTTGCCATATGGGGACTCAGAGACTATAAACAATGGTGTACTTTTGATGCGCCTACCTGAAACACTTCAAAGCAGGCAAACAAATTCGGCCTGTGTGCTTTGCCATCTGAAAGCACGCCAACGACAAGACGCTAAAGTGTCGCCATCTACACCGACACGCGGGAATAATGAATAGAAGCGTCTTCTCTTCTTTGCTCCAGTCATGGGCTGGGGCTTAACCTTGGACATCTTCTACCGTCAAAAGATTCAGCCAGGCTTAAACCTCATCTTGGGTTATTTACATGGCCAAACCGGCTCATTTCTGGCTTTTTCTGGTCCACAGAGGACCTCCATTAAAAATAAACTAGGTCCTATTTGTAAAGTTGTTCACAAAAAAAAGACTGAGCTTCTCTGGAATTCGCGCGAAAATCTTCCTACAACTCGTTTCTCGACATGTGTGTCATTATTTGATTTACTTTTTGTACATTAACTTTGTGCATTGTGTGACGAACAAAAATTGCCTATAAGAGGAATCTTGTTAACATATGATGGACTAATACAGTGCGATTGTGGTAAGAAGATCCTTTAAGGGGACACAGTAGTCCCTATCCTGCCTAGGTTAAATTTGCCATTTTTCGGTACATATATTTTGCAAACCAATTGATCAATTGAGTTGAAATTTTTAGTGGATGTTGTTTATAGCTTTATAAGTATTAATAAGAAGCGAAATTGAGATGGGAAAATAAATTATTAAGTTTTGATTTTTTTTCTTGTTGAATGTTTTTATACTTTTTTTCTAGTTAAAATTTCATTGTTAATAATTTATATTTTCCCTCTTAATTGTTAGATAAACTTTTTGCTTCTTATTATCAATGAGTACCACCCCAAGATTAACTGGTATTTTTTTAATAAAAATTGGTTGAATAGATTTTGATAAATATGTACCTAAACATTAAAAAATGTAGTTTTGAGATAAATCTATTTAAAAATTATATAGCAATGTTTACCAATTTAATCTTTTTTTCTTGATTTTTTATTATCTAATGCATTCCTGTAACATATTCAGGATCATCTTTGTCCTCTTCTTTCTATTCTAACCTTCTTTTTACATTTTTGCGCACTTGTATAGCCCTCTTGTTGACTTGGGGTTATGGGGGGTTGGAGGGGTTTATAGGGTTGGGGTTATGCAATTTTCTGACGAAGTTTCACTTGAAAGAGTTGTTATTTCTTTTGTCACACTATATCTATTTCCCAAAAACTTTCGTTTACCAAACAATTTTGACCTAGGCATTTTATATATCACTATATTAGTAAAAAACAATATAAATAACTAATTATCAATTGAATTACAAACAAAACAATATAGAAACAAATGTTATAAACAGCTTGTATAGAAACAATAGAACAAATATATTATTACCAACCTTAATAAATCAGAGATCTACCACACAGTGATTTCATAGATAGATAGAAAATGCATTATTATAAATTTGATAAATATAGTAGATAAAATTGGTTACTGGAAACTAGTCCTCACAAAATGTGTCCCTAGACCAAAACAATTTGCAACATTGAATAGTAAAATTTTAATTTGACTAGCAAATATACAACTAATTATTATGTGTTTGGTATTGGTGGAAAGAGGAAACTTTATACTATTAGTAAATGTATTAAAAAAATAATCATTTTTTATAAACTTTTGGGTACTGTGTCCCCTTAAGAAAATTCAAACTTTTTGTTGTTGTCAACATTGTTAACATGTTACTATATTATTATTATTGTTACTGTTATTATACAGGATGAGGCATTTAAGTTGAAACTCCAGAATATCAAACAAATCATTCTAGAAAAAATTGTTTCGAACAAAGGGTTTTTGTTTTTCAGGGGGAAAGAGAAGAGCACTAGTTGTTTTTTGATTTAGTGGACGTCTCCACGGCTATTTCAAGGTTAACTTTGTAGTGTTTTTTTAAAGAAGACATTATTATTATTATTATTATTATTATTATTATTATTATTATTATTATTATTATTATTATTATTATTATTATTATTATTATTATTATTATTAGCACCGCGTCTTACTACCCGTTCGGGTTATACGCACTTACACTAATGTGTAATGGTAGGGTGATTGTGAGACGAAATGGAGGACGTACAGTTTAACGTGGAATCCGAACCACGGTGGAGGCCTGGCATTCCTCACATTCACAAGTTGTGATTAATACACGTCTTGTCAGAGGTGAAGGAAGGGTTTAGCAATCAGATAAATCTGTGCCGGGAACGAGGATTGAGCCCCGGACCCCCAACACAGAAGTCTGACACCTTACCCCTAGACCACCAGGTCACCCTCTTAAAGAAGACCTATAATTTTTTAATGAAATTTTACTATACACAAAAAAAAACTTTTGCATGAAACTTAATTTTATTTGACATAACTTCTTGAGGATATTTTAACTTGTACTAATTTTCTTTATAACAATTATTATTCAAGAACATTTTATCATGTTAAGATATTCTTCAATACGCTAAATGTAATATTATTTATAAAATGACTTTAGTAAATATTCACAATGTTGACCAACAACCTAGATACACTTTTCAATTCGCTTTATAAAAGATTGATGAACAAGTATCAAAAGCCTCTCTATCAATATTTCTGCAAGAATTTCTAATGCGTTTCTTCATATTTTCTGCAGTGGTTGGTAGCTCTTGATACACTTTGTAAAAGGTAGTTCTATACAAAAAATCCATAGATGTTAAGTTTGGTGATCTAGCTGGCCATGGAATCGGACCACCCCATTGTCGTCCCGATCTAATACTTGTCTTACAGTACGTGATAAATGTGCCGGGCAACCATAAAGCTGAAACTACCAAATGTTAAGTCTTACTTCCAAATTTACTTTATTCAGTAGTGTTGGTAATTGTTCATTCATAAAGTTTCAATATTTGTCTCCATTCAACGTATCGTCAATAAATAACGGCTCTATTAATTTGTGACCAATAACTACACACCAGACATTCACATTCCAACGGCGTTGAAGTTCAACCTTTCGTAACCACCGTAGATTTTCGGCGGACCAATAATGTATGTTGTGCCTATTAACTGCCCCGTGATTTGTAAAACCTGATTCATAGGAAAATAATAAGTAAAGGAAACAGTTATTGTTAATTGGGTGGGGGGAGGGGGGAGGGGGGATAGGGGGCCCTCATTCTTCAAATATTGTCCGACAACGATGTTAATCAAAATACTAAGCGGCGGGGGGAGGGGCGCGGAAGAATTTGATCTGCACGGAGGGAAAAATACATCAACATTTCGTACAAAAATATATTGATATAAACCTATTCTTGAACTCACTAATAATTATTGATATATTTTTATGACTTTTAAGAGTAACTTACTACTTAGACAACTTAGGCTGTATTATTATTATCACCGCGTCTTACTACCCGTTCGGGTTATACGCACTTACGCTAATGTGTAATGGTAGGGTGATTGTGAAATTAAATGGAGGACGTACAGTTTAACGTGGGATCCGAACCACGGTGGAGGCCTGGCATTCCACACATTCACAAGCTGTGATTAATTTACGTCTTGTCAGAGGTGAAGGAAGGGTTTGGCAATCAGATAAATCTTTGCCGGGAAACATAGGCTGTAGATCAAGTGACTTTAGTCTCCAGTGTTGCCAAACGTGATAACTATAAACTGATCGCACGACGGCAGGTTTGAAAATTCCCGAAAACAATTAAACACATTTGAAGGAAATAATGGAATAAATTTACACTGGTGGAACTAAAAATATAGTTTATACAGTGTTTAACCGTCAATTTTAATTCAAAATAATTTTATAATTTTTTATATTTTTCTAATGATTTTTAATTTTGGTCTAGATTTCGGGGAGGGGGAGGTTAGCCCCAGGAGCCCACCCCCCTCTCCGGATACGTGCCTGCTTGTGGCCATTGACAAAACTTCACTCGATTTTCAAAGTCATGACCATGAAGCTTTTGGTGTAATGATACATGGGAATGGTGTAATTTATGACGCTTTAGTATTCTAAGAACCTTCTCTGAGATATTCCAGAAGCGCGAGAAATTTGTCGAGAACTTGCATGAGGATCGTTGGCGAATGCAGCTAGCACCGAGATTTCATTATTTTCACCGGCCATCCTCACTTACTGACATATTTGATCAAATATTAATTTTCGGAAAACATACTTGAATTACTAAGTACTGTACTGTGGATGTTTAGTTTCGTTCCACCTAGTGGACATGTATCTTAGAATGAAGTTGATCTGAATTATTGGTATGAACTTTAAACAAAAGGGAGACAGACAACATTAGAAAAGAAGTAAACCATTTTTCCAAGACACAAAAACTAGAGTCTATTCGCCATAGGAATGCCGGTAACTGACATCTAGGAGAAGATGTAAGAACGATTAAAACTTAAAAGTAAAACATAATTAAAAACCATTTATTTGTTGTGAAAGTTTTGACAGACCAAAGTGACAACAAATCAATATATGGTATTACAAATCATTTGGTTTGGCGAATGTACACATGAAAGTAGATCTGGTAACTTATGTTGGCTGTCACTTGTCCCCACCAAAGATGAGGTATACAATGGTGGTATCAATGAAAAATACATAGGTTGAGTTTTTTATGATATCTCTATTATATATTCCATCCATGGAGGAAAACCTTGTTCTTTATTGAGTCGTTATTTTTTAGTGATCAGCTTTTTAAATGATCTCCAACTTACCAGAAATATTTTTAAATTATAGATCAACTTTGGAAGTGTATATTTTTTAACTTTCAACTTTTAAGTAATCAGATATTGAACAGTAGACTTTTGAGTGATCAACTTTCAAGTAATCAGATGTTGAACAATTGACTTTTTAATTATCAACTTTCAAGTAAACAGATGTTGAACGATTGACTTTTGAATTATCACTTTCAAGTAATCAGATGTTGAACGATTGACTTTTGAATGATACACTTTCAAGTAATCATATGTTGAACACTGACTTTTGAGTTATCAACTTTCAATTAAATAGATGTTGACATTGACTTTTGAATTATCAACTTTCAAGTAATCAGATGTTGAACAATTGACTTTTGAATGGTATCTTTCAAGTAATCAGATGTTGAACAACTGACTTTTGAATTATCAACTTTAAGTAATCAGTGTTGAACGATTGTCTTTTGAATTAAACTTTCAAGTAATCATATGTTAAACGATTGATTTTTTGAATCGATCAACTTTCAAGTAAATCAGATGTTGAATTAGACTTTTGAATGTATCAACTTTCAAGTAATCAGATGTTGAACGCTTGACTTTTGAATGATCAACTTTCAGTAATCACATGTTGCCGTTTAATCCACGTACACCGATGCTAAGGTTGAGTCGAGTCCAACATTCCCAGTATGTTTCTCGAACAATACCAAGCACAAGTGTGAATCTACACACGCAAACACTTTATTAAGTGTAGAATTAAAGCCCGCTTAGTGGACTCCTTCGTCTTGAAGAATGTTCAAACCAGTAATAACAACCCTTCAGGGTAAAAAAGCCCTTCATTTAAAATTATTCGGATACTCGAGGGGCAAGAGATGTAAATCTATCGCACGGTATACATTTTCAATCTCAGGGTAAATATTTTCTCGACACATTATACATGTCTAATAGCAGAAGGGGGAGGAAGGGGGGAGGGTAGTGTCTGTAAACCTAATGAATTAACATACTTTTAACATTCTGTTCGGTTCAATGTGATCTAACTATAGGTTGATGCTGTTGATTTTATCCTTAAATTAACTTAAAATGTATACCTACGTCCCACCAAATTATTTGGCGCTGTGCTTTGATCGTATCTTACACATTGTTTTATAATAGTATTTAATTTGTTTTTCTTTCTTTTTTTTAACTTACCTTCTTTTTCTTTACATTGCCGAACGAGATCATTAAATGTAAACATATAGCTTCAAAATTATTGATGTCCTCCTCTCTCCTCCATCTTTAAAATTAACTATTTTTATTGCATGTGATTATCTTAAAATGGATTTCAATTATTCATTAGAAAGCAAAAGAGAAAACCTATTCTGTTTTCGAGAGATATAAAAATAATTTTGGCGCAGAACGATAGTAGATATGTCGTGATATTTAAAGATTTTTTACATCAGCATATTTTAGGGGACGCGAGAAAAGGGCAGTATTTTTTTTTTTTTTTTTTTTGCAGTTTTATATCAAAATATTTGTTAGTAGAAAGAAATCAAATATTTCTCCAGTAAAAACAGAGTTTAATTTTCTTCTCATGGTAATATCAACAGTTTTTTGAATATATGTCAAGGGTGTGTTTAGAATTTAGTGACAACTTTTTCTCTTCATTTAAAAAGTATCTCATCTAATGCCGCTATGATCATGACAGATATTCAACAACTGTTGATATCAACATGTGAAGAAAATTAAACTATATTTTTACTGGAGCAATATTTATTTATTTTTGCCAACAAAATTTTTTCTAGAAAAACTGCAAAAAACAATATTATATAAGTCGATTTAGACGACAATTTAAACAGACGGAATACTTAGTGAAAAAACCCTCAGCAATTATTTTACCACAGGAAACGCGTCACAACATCATTATTTGAACATAATAAAGGGTGCCGCCTGTATGAAGGGAATGGCAGCCCTGAATCACAAAACAACTCAAACAATTCTCCATTTTCTTGAAGTTTTCCTGCTGTGGCTGTGCTGTGGCACCGGATTAAAATAAAAATGTTTTATTTGTTCGAAGAAAGCTAGTTCGATATTTCACGTGAGACGTTGTTGAAAATGAGGTAGTTTAAACTTTTGATCAACCTTTTTTAAAGCATAAAAACTTAAAATGTATGTTTTATAATTATACAGGGACACTTTCCTCTCCATTTCGGTGGGAGCCATATTTTGAAATAACAAACCACTTCTTAAAAAACGTGGTATTTCATTAATTAATTTAATATTAGAGAATTGTCTAGAACTTTTCTACGTTATATTAACTTATTACATTTAAGTTTATTATACTTTCTCTCAACCCCTCAGAAAGATAAGTATTGTGATCGTTAAAAAAAAATCACGCTCAATATTTTGATAAATGTCAAAGTTTCATGGTCCACTGAAATCGAAAAAATTGATTTCGTGATGCCTTCCATGTGAAATAACCAATCATTGTAAAGTTGTAGTAATATTAAAAGTAGATATCTTGTATTTAAATTATGTTTTTATAAAACCAATAGTTTTTATCTATCTATTTTTTTAAAACTATTTTTATATATAGTGTTATTCTATAGGTATTTATAATATCTTTCACGAGTGATAGCTGCAGAACACATGACTTGACGTATGGATACGGGAAATTGGATCAATAACTTGATAATAGTTGAAAAAAAGGGCCTTCTAAATGTTTCTTCCTACTTGAATCTAGATATAGGCATGATAAATTGTAAGGTTATTTCAATTAAAATTAGACTATCGAATGTTTTTATGAAAAACCCGGAAAACAAATATAGCTAATAAAGAAGCTCTAAAGAGCGGTGAAAATCTGTTAATATTTAAATTAAAATTTTTTTTAAATAAATAAAAACAAAAAGCGTTAATCAATCAAGTTCGAAGTTATGTTTGTTTCCAGTATAGCCATGCGTGTCACGACCTACCCATACCCCAATAGAGGGCGATTGGTTTAACGTCATCTCATTTAGAAGTGTCTTCTTCTTCCTCCACTTTTTAGTTCAAGACTTTAAAACTTTACCCCCGCCTCACCCCACGATCTTCCTCTCTCTTTCTCACACACTCGTCCCTTTATGCCTGGTTTCAGTTTTCCGAACTGATTGGGTGAATGGGCGGGGTAGGATGCCCCATGGGCAAGGTGACCCTTTGAGTCTCCCACATTCTTTCAAGCTGAGACTTCTCTTGCCCCCCCCCCCCCCACCACCTTCTCCCCACACGCCCCCTTCCATCTTTTCTTACATGTTAGGTATCCCCTACTACATTTCTCACGTATTCCATCTCCCGCGAACTACTTATTGAAAACAAATGCCTCTCCTTATTTTTTTATTTGTATCCCATACACTCTTCTTTCTTTCTTATTTCCTTTTTTTTTTAATGCCTTCCCTTCATTCATAACGAAATCTTTGTAGTGATAGCGAAAGCTATTAGTTGTCCGAGTTTAGCTTAAACTTATTATGCATTTTTTAACTGTAGACCTATTTATGATTACATATTAAGTGTCAATATTTGAATACAAAACGGGGGATACGTTGTTTTTGTGTTGCTTTTTTTTTTATATTTATATAGAAGAAATATTGTCTGAGAGATTGGGAAATTCTTTACAAGTCAATGAACCTAACTGAGAGAAGCTTGTTTCATGGGAACGTTATAATTATGAGATAAATTTAAACCATGTACTTTTAAAAGGGGCCCCTTTTTTATTTGAAAAAATATATATATACATACAAATGTTTTCATAGGGCTATGGTAGTGAGGCACCAATTATGAATTCCATTCGATAAATCTAGGAAATGCAAGAAACCAAAAAAGTTTTTTAAAAACTTAAAATTTTCAAATAAATCGCTTAATTAATGCGTCTTATTTCATGTTTATATTTGCTTACCTTTTTTCCAATGATATTAAAATTGATCGTCCTCAATACGATGAACATTCTTTAATGATTATTATTATTATCTGTCGACGACGGGTGGGATCAGGGTTCGAATCCCGGTCATGTGTACTCATGGTGGTTTTCCCCATACGGTTTTCCACTCTCCCTCCACATAAGTCAGGATATACTTCTTCTAAATTCAACCTTCCTCATCTTTAAAACATCGGCATAATTAGTTCATATACGCCTAAACCGAACTGGTAGTAAGACATGGTGGTAATATATATATTTATAATTGTTTAAATTATGTATTTCAGGTTTATTTAACTACAATTTTTTAAAATGTACAGTACATTGCATAGACTTTCTTGCTCCCTTAGTTAAATTTTACTTATAAGGGGGCGGCCAGACTGAGCGCGCGAGCGACTAAAATATAAAATAGAATACATGGGTTGTAATGAGAGGTGGCCAGACTGGAGCGCGCGAGCGAGCGAGCGAGCGACTGAGCGCGCGCGCTTGAAAGATAGAACTGGTTCTATTTTTCAAGCGCGCACGCTCGACCCGGTACAGTCTAGTTTACAGGCGCTAGGCAATATTATTGTGTGTTGGTTCATCGAGTGCTAGGAAAACTTCTCATTTTGACATTTTTATTAATTTTTTATTACTATCGATAGGTTTAGCACACTTTCTGGAAATTGAAAAATCACACCTGGACACGGGAATCAAACCCGGTACCTTTGGCTTAGTACGTCAATACTCTAAATACTGAGCTATCCAGGATTCGTCCCGTGCCCAGGGTCATTCTTCACTCATATTTTAAAGCAGAGCCTATGATGGAGTGCGGAAATCGTCAGCTACAAGTATGTGATTATATTAATATCACGAGCTATCTATCAGATAACGCAGCCATCCTCGACTCGGTAGTTGGCTTATTGCTGCCATTTGTACAATTATTATAATTGTACGGGATTTCATACTAAGAATTAAATAGCCAAAGCTATTATTTATGCTTTTAGTGAGGATTACTCCATCTAGATATCATATTCTGAAAAGTGAAAAATGACACCTGGATAGCTCAGTGGTTAGAGCCTTGGCGTACAAAGCCAAAGGTACCGGGTTCGATTCCCGTGTCCAGGTGTCAATTTTCAATTTTCAGAATATGATAGCTAGATGGAGTAATCCTCACTAAAAGCATAAATAATAGCTTTGACTATTTATTATTATTATTATTATTATTATTATTATTATTAGCACCGCGTATTACTACCCGATCGGTTTATACGTACTTACGCTAATTTGCAATGGTAGGGTGATTGTGAGATGAAATGGAGGACCTACAGTTTAACGTGAAATCCGAACCTCGATGGAGGCCTGGCATTCCTCACATTCACAAGTTGTGATTAATACACGTCTTGTCAGAGGTGAAGGAAGGGTTTGGCAATCAGATAAATCTGTGCCGGGACCGAGGATTGAGCCCCGAACCCTCAGCAAAGAGGTCAGACACCTTACCCCTATACCACCAGGTCACCGTTTGACTATTCAATTCTTATTATTAGCACACTTGCTATTAACGGCCTAATTTAATTGCTAAGATCATAAACCATGTATATATTTATATAAAACTGATATGTTAAAATACTTCAATATTATCAAAGTAGGCCTTTACAAATAAGAATCACCATTAGCGTGGAGAGAGGAGGAGAAAACCACAACAATAAATCACTTGTTAAAACCACCCTCAACTCACTCAGCCAAAATTCGGAGCCTCCTCGTCAACAAATAACGAGAGGTATCAGCTAATCACGCGCTCGCGCGCTCGCCAATGTGGCCACCTGGTCGCTTACGCGCTCGCTCGCACGCTTGTCAGTCTGGCCGAACCCTAAGACATGTGAAATAAAATAATACTGTAGACATTGTTATAGAAACACATTGCATTTCACCAAAGAGCAAACATGAAATAACAAACACTGTGATAGAAACATATTAATTGTGCCGCGCATTTTCAACTCACCATTTCCCAAGGAAGGCTTGAGGGAAAGAGCAGCTTAGGAAGAATATTAGGTGACTTGAAGAAAAGAGGAAAATTCTGGGCGCTGAAGGAGGAGGCAGAGAGCGGGGCGCATTGGCGGTCTAAGCTCACTGACAAAAGGAATATACCTGTCGTAAGACAGAATCCATTATTATTATTATTTCCCAAAGCGTTGTTTAAAGACACATATTTGCCTCTAACTCGGAAATTTTGATTTTATAAAGTATATTTTCAAATAATAGTTATATATTATTAAGAGTAGGTACTACAACTTTACAAGTTCTTTTATGTATCAAAGATTTGCGGAGATATAATCAAAATTGACAATTTCCCCTAATGTTAACTACCCTCAGATTCATTTTCATAACAAAATTAGATGTACCATTTTATTTACTATGTTAAACTGTGCCTAGATAAGAGTTGTAATCAACATCGTTTGAGCCTATTTTGAGAAAATTGATTATTTTACTCTTTTAACTCTAAAGTAAGTGACCCTTAATTTATGATTGGATAGATAATTCCAAAAAAATCTGATAAGGAACATTACGAAAAACCTATATACGTCAATGTTTAACCCGATATGTAACAATGTTTCGGCTCTAGCCCCAGTAAAAACAGACGGCATTACCAAAAAAAATCTTTTTCCTGATCATGAAACGTCGACATCCATCAAAATCTCAAATTCAATTTTTATGGACGACCACAATACTTCCTGACTCCAAGGGGTCGCGAGAAAGTAAAAAGAACAGTAAAATAAAAAATAAAGTGTGCTACACATAATTATGTACCAAAGTTTGAGCGGGTAATATTTACCTTTAAACTCGTCCATCATAGTCAGCCATGACCCAAATCAGAGACAGTGGGGTTAACCTACCCTCTTACCTACTAACCCTCAATATAACCAAAAAAAAAAGCATCTCACCTTCTTCAGAACCTAATCATCTGTCTGTAACACTTTCAATCTTCGGAACAGAGATAAAAAAAAAGAGAGCTATAAGCAACCCCCACCCCCAACAAAAAAAAATCAACGGTATGGTGCACCAAACAGGCTTTCTCGATCCTTTGCCTAAAAATGGAGACCTTTACCTAAAACTCGTAAGATATGTGAAACAAACTAATATACATTGTTGCATAAACATTCCACCAAAACATATAGTATGAGATAATATACACTTTTACAGAAACATAATAAGTAAAACGTAACATCTCTCTTAACCAGTGAACATAACAATCTATGTCACAGACCTCTATTTATATATATATATATTTTTTTTTTTTTTGCCAGTAACTCAGAAACTATTGGTTTTATAAAAATATATTTCAAAAAAAGTTTTTATTTTTAATAGTACTAAAACTTTGAAACTATAAACTTTTTTGTATCTCAAAGAGTTGCGGAGATATGATCTAAATTGGAAATTTGAGCTTATGCAAAGTAGCCTCAAAGTCTTTTTCTTTAGAAAATGAAAATTTCCATTTTGTTTGTAGATTAAACAGTGCCTAGATAAGAAATTTAATCAAAATCTTTATAGTAGATTTTGAGAAAATCGGTATTTCCTCTTTTCACCTTAAAATAAATTACCCTTAATTTTAGGGTTGGATAGATAATTTAAAAAACTCCTCCCAAGCACTAGGAGAGTTCAGAAAGTGTGGTAGTCCCCCGTTGCCTTCCACACTGAATTTCTATGAGTGAGCGCGAAAGGTCTTACCATTTTTGCCAGAAAAGGTATTTTCCCATAAGCCCCTACCTTCCAGTGTTCTTTTACAAGCCACAATTGACATGATACTGACGGCTTTACTTCCCTTCCAAAGTAATTTGTACAACAAATTTTTATCACTCAAGAAAAATTCGTTGATCCCGACTGGGTTTGAACCCACGGACATCGATTATTATTTAGCACCGCGTCTTACTACCCGTTCGGGTTATACGCTTAAGTACTAATTACGCTAATGGATTAGGAATTGGGAAGGTTGAATTTAGAGGAAGTGAACCCGCATTTGCGTGGAAGGAGAGTGGAAAACCATTTAGGAAAAACCACCCCCAGTTCACCCGACCGAGATTCGAACCTCGATCTCCCCGTCCTCGGCGGTCGAGCTCAACACGACACGGACATCGAGTCATGATGGAGCACTCTACCCTAAGATCACCAAGGTCAACTTAGTTATGTATGTAATATATAATATTTAGAAGAATGAAAGAAAGAAATAGTATTTATTACCCGCATCGGTGGACACGTGTACTCAAACGTCAGTTTTTAGTTTGGTTTGCCTGTGATAAGAGGTCGGTGTTTGAATCCCAGCAAGGTCCGTTACACACCACACACCCCTTTACAACCTTATATCACCTAACTCAGTGGTTCTCCAACTTTTTTTTAGATTGTACCCCTTGTTTAATGTACCCCACAATAATTTTTTCCCCAAATGACAAATATCAGATAATCAATCAAAGGAGAAAATTTCCCTCAGTCACCTCGAAAATTCCACACCACGTTTGGGTCTCTAGTCATTTTGCTCATTTTTCCATGAGAGATGCTCATGTACCCCCTGAAAGTCACACGCGTACCCCAGTTTGAGAACCATTGACCTAACCTATGTAGGTAATACAGCTCAAACCAGGTTTCACATCGTGGTGCGTTTTCCTATATTCTACTCTTGAAAAACAATAGAAATGAAGCCAGTAAAACTATTTTAATATATTTTAACCTGCCTCGGTGGTGCAGTTAGCTAACGCGCTAGTTTTGTGTTGAGCTAGACTGCCAAGGACGGGGAAATCGAGGTTCGAATCTCGGTCGGGTGAACTGGGGGTGGTTTTCCCCGAAATTACTATCCACTCTCCCTCCACGCAAATACGGGTTCACTTCCTCTAAATTCAACCTTCCCCATTCCTAACCCATTAGCGTAATTATTAGTAAGCGTTTAACCCGAACGGGTAGTAGGACGCGGTGCTAAATAAAAACAATACTATATTCGGAAAAAAAACTTTAGAAAACTTAAAAATAATTATTTTAAAATGAAAAAGCTATTTAACTGATCTCATTTTCGCTGTTGTCAAGTGAACTAATGCAGAAATCTACACTTCGATATTTTTTCTGACTTAAGCGTAATCTTTAATCTAATTTAACGTTTAGTCGGTTTTGAGATGGGCTTTTAATGGTCACTCTATGCAAAGGAGAATACATGTCACCTCAAATTTCACCTTCCTCATCGCTACCCAAATTGTGTAATTAAATCCTGGTAGCGAGATGCGGTGAAAAATATAACTACTACCCAATCTCTCATCCCCTGTCAGTAGGAATTCATTATCTCTAGTTGAATATTTTAAGACACAAAGAATATATCAATTTTATAAGATAAATTCCTGTAAATAAAATTCACGTGTACACAACTTCAAAAAATTATGTTTATTTGATAAAGAAGGGACAATAATATCCTAGTTACAGTCCAATTTTCATTAGGAAGCAAGAAAAGTTACTAGATCTATCTTCATGTATGCATACGTCAAGACATGTAAGCTGCAGTCTTCAGTGTTGATTATCAGTACCTATAAAATAAAACTTAATAATATAGTAAAATGCTATTAAGGCTGACAGCAAAAAACAAAATGAATTTTCTAAAAGGCTCTTCTTTTAAGACAATTGGACTGTACTCATTTAATGTGTAGTTTTTTCACCGAGTGGTTCATATGAATACGATATTATACTGGCCATTATTTCTAGGATGTTTGGTAAGGTGTCTTGGACGTACATCGAAAATAGTGCTCATGAAATATACAAACAAAAAATACTAATTGAAACTGATCATCAAGTTGATGCCTTATTAAAGCAGTGCCTTATTAAAAAATTAAAGCTTACTACCCTCCTAGCACACCATATTTTTCATTTTCTTAATTCTGTCGACAACTACGTGTAAAAACATTTTAACCAACAAATTGTATTTAACCAAACAAAGTTAACTGGTACTTTGTAAGGGGGAATAAAATAGAACTTCTTTTTTTTTATAAATGTTTCATTCGACATCGAACGGGTTTTAAGAAAGCCACAAACAAACAAACAAACAAACGAGAGAGAGAAAAAAAAGGAAGAGTTTGTTAGTGTCTGTTTTTTTCCTCTCTTTGAATAAAAATGTTGACAGTGGGCTATGTTTTCTAACAAGGGTCAAGAGGGCATTCAACTACTTCAACTACTACAGAGTCACAAAATATACATAAAAAAAAGTTAAAGTAGTTGTAGAAAATCAGGTGGTTACTAAAGAAATGTGAAGGGATGTCAGAAGTTTTGAGCAGTCATGGCGTGATTATTTTATATACATAATTTTTTTTTAATAAGCTTTGGGCTTTCCTATTGTGGTAAGAATATTTTATGAAGCAGGGAAGGGAAAAACAAATTATTTTAATTCCACCCCGTTTCTTCTTTCACCTAACGCGTTCATAAATCTAGTATCAAGTTGACAGCTTTTCTGTTTAAAAATGCAACAACATTTAATTTCGATTTCACGCTAGTCATCTAGCAGATAGTTTCTGGATATTCTTTTAAGTTTCAATCATAGCGCTGATGTTTTGATAATTCGAATTTAGGGATGAAATGCTTCTATATCTTTTTTTACACCATCGCTTATACTTACTTTTTTTAGTTATATTACAACCTGTGCCAAACTTACAAATTTTGAATCCGATTCGGAATACTGTTAGGATATGTATTCGGTTCGAAATTTAGAATCTTTTGAAAGTTTCATATCGGATTCATTGAAAACAAAAAAGATCCTAGATTTGGATTCGATGAAATTTAATCAAAGCTCGAATCTAATAAGTCAAAAAAATTTTTAATAATTTAACTTTTTAAATAGGCCTACATTAGCAATATATAAATTTAATTTGACTTAACCATAGAAACTTGAGTCTCTCGTAATTTTTAAAATCTTGTCATTTGGACAGGGAATATTGCACTTATTTTTTTATTGGATTCAATAATTTAAATCAATAACTTATCTAAATATTTGATTTGTGTATGATAACATTTCATTTTTTAAAATCAACTAGCTTAAATATAGAACATACACAACACCCATACCCCTGGCTGTTTATTAATCACTGTAAAAGAGGAAACCCACATTTAATCAATAATACATTTTTCGGCAATGCAGGGAATTAAACCCGTGACCCATAGCTCGGTATACACTCACGCTACCCACTGAGATAAAGTGTTGGACTGAATCTATCTTAATTACGTTCGAATGGTAGGGGTGAGGAAGGTTGAATTTAGAGGAAGTGTACTAATGTTTGCATGGAGTGAGAGTGTAAAACTATTAAGGAAAAACCTGTCTCAGTTCACCCGACCGGGATTCAAACCACAATCTTCCTGTCATCGGCAGTCCAATATAATGCGAGAGTGACACCTAAGACCATTCATCCACCGTAGAGTATAATATACTTGATTATCAATACTATTATTATCACAACACTATACCCCATATCAGGGGCGTACTTACCCCATATACATATATAAGAAATAAATATGAATGTAAGGTGACCTGCTGGTCTAGGGGTAAGGTGTCAGACTTCTATGCTGAGGGTCTGGGGTTCAAATCTCGGTCCTGGCACAGATTTATCTGATTGCCAAACCCTTACTTCACCTCTGACAAGATGTGCATTAATCACAAGTTGTGAATGTGTGGAATTCCAGGCCTCCATCGTGGTTCGGATTCCGCGTTAAACTGTACATTAGCATAAAATGCGTATAACCCGAATGGGTAGTAACATGCGGTGCTAATAATAATAATAATAATAATATGTATGTAATAAAGTTGAAAAAGAGTCGAAGAAAAGTAAAAACAAAGACAAGAGAATTTCTCGGTACCAGCCCTATAAAAGCGATGTTTAGTAACCAATAACAGAGCACCTTGTTTTCAAATACCTTAAATTTATTTTTATATTATATTTGGAAGAAGGTATAGGAAAGGCGGAGGGAAAACATATAAAGAACGAACACAATATGGCTTTTACAATGAAAATAACACAATTCACACTCTACATTGCTGCCATTGGACAAAGAGGTAATGGTTGCCTCTTAAATAGAATCGATCGTCACCGCCCAATCCCCCGACCTAGGTTTCATTCTATCGGAACTCATCGGCGAGGCGTGTGAAACGCGTAACGCAACTTCCTAAAAGAGGAAACAAAAAAAAGGGAGAAAATTGAAAATTGTAAAAAATGATAGGACGATCGATTTTCTTTTAGAGGCAACCATTACCTCTTTGTCCAATGGCAGCAATGTAAAGTGTGAACTGTGTTCTTCTTTTCATTGTAAAAGGCATATTGTGTTCGTCCCTTTTATATGTTTCTATCCACCTTTCCTGACCCTTCGTCCAAATATAATATAATAATGAGGTAATTATCACCTCATAAAGCGAAAAGAGGTTTTCCTTTTAGAGATATATTAAATTTAGTTTTGTCATTTAAGGTAAGAGGCCATGTTTCGCACCCATGGAGAGTAACCGGAGAGATTATGGCGTTGCATATTCTGAGTTTTACATTTCTTGACAGCAAAAAAAAAAAAAAGAAGTAATCACGATCTCGTTGGACTCATGTGTGTATAATATTGAGAAATATAAGCCATGCAAATAAAGAATGAGACTAAAAAATCTTTTTCAATATTACTGGTCGCGAGAATCGTGATTAAATTGTTGCACAGTTTTTCCCAAAAATTTCCCTCCCCTGCTCCCTTCCAGAAAGAGAGCAGGGTTGGGTGGGGGGAGGGTAACGCACCCATGACATCCCTAGTTCCGGTGCCTACGCCTCATATGACCTCTCATGGCCCCACAAGTGTATTGGACACCCCTAGCTCTGAAAGTTATGGTTAGTAGTGAATGGTCCGTGAGACTAACGCAGCTGACCAATGAAGTGTTTCATTTTCCCATTCACAGACGCAAGTGTGAGGAGAAAGAATGGAATGATAATGGGATTTAGAGGTAATTTGAAGGGCAGTTGGACTCAATCAATGTAAGATGGGGTGCTTTAAAAAAATATATATACATATACTATACATACAAAATAAGAACAAAGGTTTCAAGCCGGTGTTTGTAAAGCTAGTTGCATAGTTCAAGTCCAGCATACATTAGTCAGAATGGCTTCATTTAATGCATTATTATAATTATAATTTGTGAACAACATGAACATACACTTCCGGGATATTTGCACATTTACATTAATGGGTTAAGGATGGAGAAGGTGTAATTTTAGAGGTATTTTGACCGCATTTACTTGGTAGGAGCGTGTGAAACAATTTTAAGGAGGGGGGAAAATCACCTTCAGTACAACCTAATTCATATTTAAAGAAATTTTTTTGAGGGTCTCAAGAGTTACCAAAACAATGTTCAAATATTCATACGTCAAGTCATGTGACATACAGTTTTCACTTTTGGATAGCTAAATTGAATGTCACCTCTGAGGAAATTGAAGTTCTTATAGAGAAAAGCTATAACTTCGCTATCTTTCTCTCGGTTAACTGTTGCCAAATCTCCTCGCTTTCAGTTACGTCGGAAGGTGGAGTGCTGGAGGTAAGAAGCAGCTACTGGCAACGTCGACGAACCAGCGTTGCAAAATTTGTCTTATATTTAAGGGAAGATTGACCACGTGCAAACAATAGAATGACAACGTTGTTTCTTAACAGTAACCATACAGTTCCCTCAGAGATGATATCCAGTATAGTATCAATAGCAATAAAATAATATTTTTCTAGTAAAATAATATCAATGTTGACTGCATAAATAAAATGTAATTTCTAAAAAAAATTTTTACAAAATCCTTTATTCATCTGGGATTTAAACCCCGACTTTTTGTTGTCACTTTTGATATCTATAGTCACCAAGGTCCAGTCTAATTTTCATAGGAAGAACCTTATCTGACAGAGATACAATTTACTAGCTCTACAATACGTCAAATTATGTGATATGCAGTTGTCACTTTTGATAAATATCATCAATACCAATAAAATTACATTAATAACAATAATAATCATAAAATGTTATTTAATGGTATCAAAAATATAGTTATCTTTTCTAAAAGATTCTTCCTAGAAAAATTCCCACTATCTATATTCTCGCAATTACTTTACTGGCTATTTATCACTCTATGGGGTTCTCAGGAAATCCTAATTCCAGTATCCTTTAAATTTATACCGCGGTGTCGGCACATTATAAAAAGAGCTAAATCTTTTAAGTTTCATATAAATATTATTTATTTCATCATTTCCAGGGGGAGGGGGTGAACTAAGGTGTTTATTACGTTCGTGAAAAGAGGATATATTAAAAAAACTGTAATGATACGTACAGACCGTGTCTAAGTCTGTAACTATTGGACTTGGGGAACTAGATATGGAAAAGTGCACTTTAAAAAATAATTAATATGCTTTTATTTAAATGTAGCTTCCACAAGTCTAGCCGAGTTGTTGTTTCTATCAACGCGTCCTACTACCGTTCAACTACACGCGGATTAATAACTAAGCTAATTGTTAGGGATTAGGAAGGTTAAATTTAGACGACGTAATCCCACGTTTGCATGGAGGATGAATGAAAAATTATCTAGGAAAAACTACCCTCAGTACACCCGACAGGTATTCGAACCCCAATCTACCCGTCATCGACGGTACAGTCGGTCTATCGGGAGAGTATCGCCTTACTTGGCCAGTCGACAACCGAAGAGGGTAATAAGGTAGTGAGATTTTGAGGTTTGAGGTCGTGACTGGGTGAAATAATCGACCTCCTACTATCACAGCTACAGATTCAAGATTGACTTCTCTGAGATAATTTAAGTTGGGAGTGTAAGGAACGCGAGAAAAGTGCTATGTTTTTGCAGTTTTTAATAGCAAAACATTTTTTGTCCAAAATCATTTAAAATAAATGGTAAGGAACTCCACACGGACTTTCTCGCTCTATTGTTTAAAAATGGAAATATTTGCTCAACACTCGTAATATATGTAAAACGAAATAATATACAATAGCAAGCCCAAGCATAAATTGCACTATACTTATGTAAAACATTTTTTGAGTCCCGGTTTTAAATTTTATAATTTTATTTTTAAAGAATTAATGTCCTCATTTGTATGTTTGGACCAATAAAAAAGATCAATATTGGGTCCACAAGGGTCAACACTTCGTATTAAAATGTCAAATTCTGGTTAAAATTTTCGACATTTTATTAGGTGTTGCACATTGCTATTAAATTCCTCATTTATAAATTTTGACCAATACAAAATATATTTATTGACTATTGAGTCTAAAATGAAGGAATACATCATTGTTGTACAGACATTTCTCCTAAGAGGTTAAAGGAAAAATAACATACACTTTTTGAGAGACTTACTTAGGCTATATTTAATTACTCCATGGCATTTGAGAATTATTGCATTAAAACTTAAGTAGTAACTCTTTACAACTAAAGCTCACAAAATTGTATTAGTATATTTGCCAATATCTCAGAGACTGTTGGCTTTATAAAAATATATTTAAAATAAAGGAAATGTCCGCTTCCATAAAGTATTCTAAAAGTCATTTTCATGGCAGAATGAAAATAGCCACTTTATTTATAATCTTAACCAACGCCTAGATACGAATTTTAATCAAAATCGTTAGAGCCGATTTTGAGAAAAACGATTTTCTTACTTTTCGCTCTTTATTAAACTACAAACTATTATTAATTTTAAATTTAAACAGACACACATTCGGACGGCATTGCAAAAACAACTTTTTAGGGTTCGGGGGCTCATGAGACGTCGACATCCATCAACATTTCAGGTTAGATTTTTTTTTACGGTCGCAATATTAAAAAGTTAAAAAAAAAAAATATTTGCGTATAGCTTGAAAGTTATTGGTTTTATAAAAATATGTTTCGAATAAAATATTTGTAATATAAATAGATCTACATATTTGTGATGATAAGTAATTTTATATCTCAAATAGTTTCGGAGATATGATAAAAAATTAAAATTTACGCATCAGACCGGAGCCCTTAAAAGTCATTTTACCCAAATATTGAGAGTAGCCATTTTGTTTAGAATATTTATAAATGTTTTGAAATGAAATTTAATCAAAATCGTTAGAGCTAATTTTGAGTAAATCGACTTTTTATCTTTTTGCTCTTCAGTAAATTACCCTTAATTTTAGGGATAGATATCCTATTCCAAAAATCCCTCGGGGCAACCCTATGAAAACCCTAGATATCAAGTTTTAGCCTGATCGGTAAAATAGTTAAGGCTCTAGTTGGAGGTACAGATAGACAGATGGAAATTCAAAAACAACTTTTATGGATTTGGGGGGTCATGAAACGTCAAGATACATCAATATCTCGAGTTCGATTTTTTTGACTATCACAATACTTTCTTTATCTGTAAGATAGCGAGAAAGTAAAAACGCTTCGGTAGAAACATAGAGCTTAGTTTTCTTCACATAGTGATATCAACAGTTGTCGAATATCTCTCATGAGCCTAGTGGTGATGCTCTATGATAAAAAATCTAAATGAAGAGAAAAAGTTGTCATTAAATTCCAGGAAACCCTTAACAACTATTCAAGAACTGTTGATATCACCATGTGAAGAAAATTAAAGGGGAATTATTTGATTTCTTTTGACCAAAAAAATCATGATCATTGCGCGTACCTACTGAAGGGAAAGGTCTGAAATTTTAGAAATTACTAGCCCTGTGAACGAAAATGTACACCTCGAAGCCGGAATTATGAAATCTTGACCTATTTGTTTTAATTCATTAAAAGCCGGATTAGTAGACTCAGGGCAACCCATGGCTTAAAGGCACTAACGTTAAAGTTACCTACCACGTACAGTCACTAAACTAAAAACATTTATCCACGGAAACGCGGGTACTTCAGCTAGTTGATAAATATACAGTCGTTGTTTGCTAGGTCTGAAAATACTACTAACATACTGCACCAGTATAAACTTTAGAACTAAGGGGGAGGCAGGTCACGAGTACATTGACTCCTCGCCCCCCCCCCCCCCCCACCCCCCCCGTTCTTGTACAGGAGCGTGGAGCCAGAGTTTAGGAAAAATTGTGCAATGATACCTACATATCCTTATGTGTTTTTTACTCAACTTAGCTTAGCTTGGACATAGCATCATTTTGTAAGCACCCTTCCCACCCCCTTATTTTCCCACCCCCCAAAAAAAAAATCTGTGCCTATGTGCACTAGTTTAATTAGTTATTAAGTCATGTGCTGGGAAATTCATGTTCAGAGAGTGCACTTTAAATACCAAAATTAAAAAAAACTAATCAATTATTTCAAAGAACAGTTTATTTATAAAAGTTTAAACATGGATGAAGATGTATAAATGAAAACTTCATTTCAAAGTACGGCTGAAAATTGGGATATAGGTACAAACTACTATAATAATAATAATATTAAACAAAATTTAAGTTTTTTAGTTAATTTTGTTTTAATGGATGGGGCTGATAGCAAGACGCCCCACAAATGAAGTCTGCCCCAGGGCCCCACGTCTGCTAAGGGCAACCCTGGGTCTGAATGTGGTGGCCCTTGGTCTGAATGGGGCATTGATAAAATATAACAGTCTTTAGATGAATGTTTAATGTTTATAGCCTCCTTAAAATTATGTCTTCATTTACACACACACTCTAGTAGCATATATTTTTACATACAATTTGAAATTATTGTTTTGTAGAATTGTTCACAGAATCATGTCTTTATATGACTAAAAATTAAGGTATTTAGATGTACGGTTCAATGTTCATAGTAAGGTATTTTTAGGGGGTTAGATGTTGTGTCTGTTTTAGATTTAAATTAATTTATTAGTAGTGTGCTGATATATTCAATCGATCGAGAAAGTGCACGTTTAAACACCTCAAATAATTTTTTTTTTTTAAAGAGCCACTCACAAGATTTTAGACTCATCGGCGTTGTTCGCTCGACGCGACTTGAAATAACTTCAGATTTCATTTTTCTTCACATCACTGACATCAGCTTGGGTAACTAAATCATATTTTCAAGCCAACCGACTCAATCATTGCGCATTAGGGTATAAAGAGAGATACAGGCAGACAGTTGCATCTACTGTTGTGAAATGGTTTGATATAACTCGTTAAAATGAATGCGGGTGTGCTGTTCTTGTTCTGTTTGGATTTGTTTCATCACGCAGCACAATATTTCAAAAACATTAATCGTAATATTAATCTTTAAAAAATCTGTCTATTCACGAGAAAAGGAAGTAGAGCCTATTATTGGAAGCTTTTGATAGCTTTTTAGATTACATTTAAAACTAATCAATCAAATAAGACATATTTCTAGAATGCTAAATGTTAGTGACTTTAAATCAATGTTGTTAGTATAAATTGGGCTTCCTATAAAAATCAGGTCTATTGATCATATCTATCAAAAGTGACAGTTCAAGATCCCATAACTTGACGCATTAATAATTTAAAGTAGATATAGTAATTTAATTAAGGCCCTTCCTATTTTAAAAAAAGGATTGCAAAAAGTGCCCTAAACCTCTTGAGCCAAATTGAAAAAAAAATTACGCTTCTTTTAATCGTAGTTGAAGCGTCGCCCGCCATCGAACCGGAAACCGTACGCCGGCGCGTTCTTCGTGTCGACCAGGGCTGGGTTGCGGTGCTGGTAGAAGCTGCCGTGTCCATGAGGAGGTCTGGACGGGCCGTTCGGGATGTCAGCCACCTCCCTGGGATAGAACGCCTCGAACATCCCTTCAGGCGGAAGCACAGAGCTCAACTTCTCGTCCTCGGGGTCGTATGGCCAGCAGCGCGCCAAGCGGCAAGTCAGGACAACCAGCACACACGTCCACAGACAAACCTGACGAAAACAGGGAGAAGTGGCTTAAGTTTATCTCTTTTTTTTTTGTCGCCGCATCTTATCATCCGTTCGGGATAGACGCATTTTTACTTATTATGCTAATATGCTACGAATAAGGAAGGTTAAATTTGAGAGGAAATGTACACGCATTTGTGTGGAAAGGGAAAAGCATCCTCAGTACACACGATTGTGATTCGAACCCCTATCCTATCTCCCCGTCACCGGCAATCCAGTCTAACACGATAATGACGTGTTAGACCACGTGACCTCTGATGCGGGTCAGATTTAATTTCATAGTAGAATTCCTATAAGAAATAACTTTTAGAAACTTTTATTTATGGTCAACAGTGATAGCGTTTTACTATTTGATTATTGTTATTTAATAAATATTGATAATATTTATCAAAAGTGACAGCTGAAGATGACATGACTGGACCTAGGAATACTTTGTGAAGAAAGTGGGTGTGTGTGTGTGAGTTTTATATTACTTATTACTACACAAGACCGTAGCCAGCCAATGATTTCAGGGGGGGTTTGGTGGACACATCACCCATATTTATGGCGACATACTCCCTAACTGCCGGAGGCTAGTACAAATTCAAAATACTAAACAGTTCTAGAAGCTCTCTGAAGTGTTTTTATGGCAACACAACCCCCTAATTTGTACTTGTACCTTAATTTTGATATTGTTTGAACCATAAATAAAGCCATATATTTTTTGTTTATAACATTCCGGGGGGGTTTGAACCCCCAAAACCCCCCCTTGACTACGGCCTTGTTACTACACGCTTTATATGAACAGATAGGCACTAGGCAGGTGCGTAATACTTGCGATTTGGGGGGATGGGAAGGGAAAAATTAAAATCAATTTCACTTAGGGGTCATTTTTTTAAACGTGGATAGTTCCATATCTGAGTGCGATAATTAGGCTTTTCACTCAAAGACTTATTAAATATAGGCTGACTTTTATTTTTGGATAGAGATGGGATGAAAGGAAAAGTTAAGATCAAACTTTTATGCAATTTTTAAAAAACAATTTTTTTTTTTGCGAGATAAATAAAATATTGCTTTAGTACGATAATATTCAACCTAGGGTACGCGAAAACATTTTATAGAGGATACGTAAAATTATATGTATGGAACTATCCACGTTTAAAAAAAATGATTCCGAAGTGAAATTAATTTTAATTTTTCTCTAAGACTAAGCTCTTCCCATCCCCCAAAATCGCAAGTATTACGCACCTGCCTAGTGCCTATCTGTTCATATAAAGCGTGTAGTAATAAGTAGTCTACACACGACTCACGCATTATCAACACAACCCCCTCCTCCTCCTCATCTTTAACACGACACCCCCCCTCCCCCCACCAAGCTCCCTGCCAACATGTTTTAATAGATGATCGAAGTGGCTAATATGTAATTTAAGTCTAATCAAAGGGGTATTATTTGGATGCTACATAAGTGATTTTAAAATTTAGTTTACCAAATATAAATTGCTTTAAATTGATAAGGGTGATGGAGAGGGTCGTTTGGGGGAAAGAGGGGGGGAATTAAACGATTAAGAGTAAAACATTACTTGGTTGTATGGTACTTTGTTTTTTTAAGTCGATTATTTTCTTCCTTAAAAAAAGTTTGTAAATAATTGTTTTAAAATTAATACTTTCTTTTTGATTATATATATTTTTTCTACTTGGTTGCATTTTAATTTTAAAAGGAACACTTTAATAAGACACGTTACAAATTACATCTGTAAGCAGTATACAATTAAATATTTAATTTTAAACAATGAATCTTGAAAATGATCACTTCGAGTTTGACGAGTTCCAAAGAAGATTTTATTATTTCGCCGCGTCTTACTACTCGTCAGGGTTATACAATACGCATTTTAATTACGATAATGAATTATGGTAGAATTTTAGAAGAAATTTACCCACCCTTGCGTGAAGGAATCGCGGATAATTATTCAGGGAGGTGAGATTCGAACCCCAACCAGTGGCAAAGTAAAACAATCGTGACGTTTAGGCCGTGTGCTTTAATTTAGGTATTTAACTAACACTTTCTGACGCGACTGATTATATGTCAGAACACAACTTATAAACTAACTTAAATCTAGAACAGACACAACATCCAACTCCCGGCAGTTAATTTATCATTGGGGAAGGAGAACCCTACATCTAAACAGTGAGAAATATTTCGGCCTTGTGAGGAATCGAACCTCTGCACACTAACCGTTCAGGTCACATGCATTTATATTATTATGGTATTGTAGAGATAATCGAGGGTAAATTTAGAGGAAATATATCACACATTTGGTGGAGGAAATATGGGAAACAATTTAGGAAAAGCCTATCTAAGCACACCCGACAGGAATTCCAAACCCAGATTTCCCCTTTGTCATCGGCAAACCAGCCGGTCTCAAGAGCGACGTCTTAAGGGGGCCGCTTCCGTAAGTGAGAAATTGTCGCGCTGAAGTTCAGCTCTTACGCAATATTTAATTCTAAGATGCGTTATTTCAAAATATGTTCCACGCCAAAATAAAGTAGAAAGATTCAAAAAGGTTTCTTTTGCCTTAAACAACCCCATGGTTTGAGTTTTATTTATAGAAGAAAAAAATTTGTGAAAATATTACATTAGCTCATTTTCAACAACTTTTTAATCATATTCCCAGAGCTACGAGACTAGACTTATGAAAATGGGCTATAGATTTAGCCTTCCTCTAACAAATACAGTACATTTTTTTGTAGGCTCACAAGAGAAAATTTTAAGATATTCGAGAACTAGCAACGAGCTTTCCTCTTCACCCTGAGAAGAAGTCTCGTAGTCCCCCCCCCTCTCCCCCCTTTTTCTTATCGACGTGACAGAGCAGTATAAGTTCAGGCATAATGGAGAAATAGTTCCAGAAAACAACAGAGACCGTTGTATTTTAAAGCCGTTTAATATGACAGAGATTCATACTTTCTCGCTGACTAAAGCGGCCGTCTTAAGATCAATCGAAAACCGAAGCGGCTTAGTCGATGATAGATCTAACATGAAATATTAAGCTATAATAACTATTTAAACAGATAAAAAATGTTTCATCTTTAAACTAAGCAATGCACTCTGTAAGCTGCTTACCTTGATATCCATTAAATATCTCCTGTTTAGCTTCACAGTACCTAAAGTTTCACAAAGCTGGACACTAATTCCCAACCTAACGCGTCACAGTGTCGCAGAATGACACGCCTACCAACTTTCTCTTTACTCTGGACAGCTGAGCAGAGGAGTTGTTGCAACTTACGACCTTGTTTATTAGGTGGAAGGGATTTCGAGTTAAATTTGGCCATTTCTTAGTTTTTTTTATCAAAAATAGTACAAATAAATTAAGTTTTTCTTCACCAACAATATTTAGTTTAATTTTCTACACACATTAATCTCAAACACACTTCAGTGGCCAAATGATGTACGGCATCAATCTTGTGTCAGAGTGACTTGTTAAAAATTATATGATTGGGGTTCGAGTCCTGGTGGTATCTACTGAAGGTGTTTTTTACTAAATGGTTTCCCACTCTCTTTACACGCAAACACCGATAGATTACCTCTAACATGCTTCCTTCCTCATCCCATGAGAGTAATAATCATCTACGTATAACCTGAACAGGTAGTAAGCCACGGTGATTAAAAAATCTCAACAGTTTTTTAATATCTGTCATGGGCATTATGGCATTTGTACAATAAGTTTTTAAACGGAGAGAAAAATCGATGCACATGAATTGCGGAACAACTCATCCGAGGTTCGTAGTACCCTTTACACGAACTGCGGAGTAAAATATAAATTTATAGTGACTTTGTTCAAAATGGAAAATGGAGGTTATGTTAGGTTAGTTTAGGCTAGGTTTGGTTATGTTAGATTAGGGGTTAGGCGTTTAATGGGATTACAGTTTGTTCCTAATCTCATGTGCACAGTATATTTCACTCCGCGATTCGAGTGTGGCCGAGAAAAATTACTGTCCCGTGAACGATACCCACGAAAAATAGGGCAACTAAGGGTAATCTCGCAGTACGGCTAGTTTGGCAATATTTTGTATTTATTTTATTTTGAAATTAACCGGAGAGAATGGGCTTAGAAAATACTTCTGCTATTATTGGTTCATCCTAACCTGAGACCGGAAGTAAACCAACATTCCCATATCCCTACGCGAAGGACCTACATGATCGGTAGAACATCAGTGCAATATTTTAAACAGGCGCGACCATGTATAGTCAGTATCATAGCAAAGTAGGCCACTACGAATTTTTTTATACTTTTAAATTCCCTGTCTTATTTCTAATAATGTGAAAAAAATAAGGTGAAAAATCACCGAAACATGTCGTCATCGTAGAAGAAAAGTAGTATATAAAATAAGGAGAAGGGATAAAAAGGAAGATACAACCCTACTATCAATTCCTGTCTTATGTTTAACAAAATCCAGGCCAGACTTAGCAAACGCCATAAAGAGACGGGGAGCACTCAAGACTCACAACCGTAAATTAACAGTTAACTAACACTGCCGAGATGAACTGCCGACTGATCATTGCTGACTTGACTCTTAACATGTGATAAGGACTATACCATGGGGCCCCTCAAAGCTGAGTCAGGAGCTTGTTGGCATTCGAATAGCGCTTGCAAAGCTTAAGGCCATATGTACAGAATTATTTTTTTTTCGCCATTCAAAAGAGTTTTCTTCTATGAAATGTTACACACCATCAATGTATTTTTATGTATTTTAACTAACGAGCTATGAGGGTAAGAAACTTCAATTTTTTACGTTTTCCGAAACTAGTTTTAGGCCACACTTTTTGAAATAAAAATTTGAAAATTGAAACTTAGTATCTTTAATACTATACCTATTTGATAAAGCTGGGATTTTACCGTAGATAGAAGCATAATCTATATAGATATACTTAAAGTTCCCTTAAAATCAACACAATTCAACAATTGTTTACTAATACTAATTCATCTATAAATGTTAAATATTAGTATTCATACAATTTATAGATGTGTATGCTTAAGACTACAAAATATATATTCAGACTTAAATATGCAATGTTTACTGGATAACTTGATTTACGTATGACATAAAAAATATGCACTGAAATTCCAAGTTGGCTCACGGGATCAAAATTGTATAGGTAAGTGTAGCTTAGTTGACAAGAACGGGTGATAGCCCGCCTCCACAGTTCGCGCAACACACAGCAGTTACTCCAGCTGTAGGCCTATTATCACAGAAACCCAAGTAATCTGCAATCTATGCGAGATTTCTGCTTGAACGACCATTCACAAGTAGTTTCTTGACATAATTAGCCTCATATTTTAGTGATATTGATCTCTATATCACTGCCGGGGTTATTTTATTGTTTCCTCGGTCCCGGCACAAATTTATCTGATTGCCAAACCCTTCCTTCACCTCTGACAAGATGTGTATTAATCACAACTTGTGAATGTGGGGAATGCCAGGCCTCCACCGTGGTTCGGATTCCACGTTAAACTGTAGGTCCTCCATTTCATCTCACAATCACCCTACCATTACACATTAGCGTAAATGCGTATAACCCGAACGGGTAGTAAGACGCGGTGATAATAATAATAATAATAATAATAATAATAATAATAATAATAATAATAATAATAATAATAATATAATATTTCATTATTGAAACAAGTTGTAGTAATTTTTAGATTTGTGTTTTATTTGTGATCTCTGTGAACTGTAAAGAAACTACATATATATATAATTATTAAAATAATAAACAATGGTTTCTTCCATTACAAACTGGAAAACGTCAAGATTTGAAACCGAGAATGAGACATAATGTATTATATAGGCAGATAGGCTCTATGTTTATTTTATATGTTAGGGGTTTTCCAGAATCAGTAACACAGAATATACAATTTTATAAACAATAAATGATTGTAAACGATCTCCCAAGGTTTCGACACATTGCATATCAAGAATAATGAAATAAATACTTAACATTTGAAAGCACTTTTTACAGCCATTGCATAAAGAATCTTTTTAATGAAAAAAAAAGTAATTTAGGCAGTTTATAGTGTTTTAATTTCTTATCTATTTGAACTAGTTTAGTCATTATTAATGCAGAAAAAGGCATTATTTTATATAACTTAAATTGGCAAAACTTATTACTCTGATTACATTAATATGCATATGGAAAAAATAGTTTCACGATCTTTAATTTAGTGAAAACTGTAATTATTATCTTCAATTAAATTATCTGTGTTTTTAATTGTGTTTATATTTTAATTAGAGGTAAGAATATTTATACTGTCAGTCAGATCTTAGATCTGGTTCATATGGGATTATCTGCATGATACATTTTATTATTTGATTACATTTTAATTAACATTAAATGTATGTGATTATCTACATTTTAAATCATCTGGACGATTTTCCTCAAATTAGTAGGGCCTAGGCTATAGGTAAATATAATGTGTGCATAAATGGTGATTATGAAAGCATTAACATATATATGCACTTTACCTAAAGTATCAAACCCAAAAAGTCAAGTGGTTACAATTAAATTGATTATATTGTTCAAAATTTGATAATTTTAGGAATACGGCAAGTTTCCAGGGTTAAATATAATTATTGAATTCTAAGACATATACAACATCCAGAAGAAGGCCAAGAATTGATCAAATAATAAATATTACGCCCCTGCCAGAAATCGAGCCCGATACCCTTTGCACAGTAGACCATCCCGCTAGCAACTGAGTTAACGTGTCGGCCTATGGTACTATCATTATATTACATCTATAGCCTGTATTTTTTTAGTTCACTCCCACGGCTGTAAAACTATTAATTGAGTGGCCTCTTGAAAATATGCTTGATAATAGATTTTTTATCACCTTAAAAATTGTGTGTATGCAAGAATCTACGTTTAAGCTGGCAGTTTTACCAGCATTTTTATATGGCTTTAATTTTGGATATTTGAATATTTAGAATGTCTCTGTTGATCCCACCTATAAGGGTATCATCAGGTCAAGTTTCTAGTTGTAGTTCCTATAGAAGTAGTTTATAATGATGTGTCAATCAGTGAGCTATCCTGTTGGGTACCTAAACAATATAGAAAGTTATACTGTTCATTATGCATGTATTTCTAACTCACTAAGAGAGTAATTTTAGGCCAAGTATGATATTATAATAGTAATTGATGTTTGTATTTGCAAGTGTGTGAGCACTTTGAATTTACTTCAAATGAAAAACCACTATTTACTATTGTAACAACAGTCTTTCTACCAATCTTTTATTATTTTTTTTTGCAAATAAATAATGTAATGAAATTATTATTTCATTCACAAAGGAATATCTTTTATTACATATGACTTTCATAAAAAAAAACATGTGTGTGAGAGAGAGAAAGAGAGAGAACAATTTTTATTTGAATAAATTTAATCAAAATAACTAAAGCATTCTTATCCAAATAATATGTAGCTTATAAACGTATATAATCATAATAGCTCTCCCATGTTTTTAGGCACTTTGAATTATTTAGTGATTAGGTTTTGAGGTTTGAGTTATTTTAGGGTGCAAGGTGACGGAAACAAATTTTTATAGTAAATGCACCCTATTTACTTGGAGAGTGGATGGGAAAACTATAGAAAGAGAACACATGTGGAAAGCCACCTAAAAAAATTTAAACATTATATATATTTTTTATTTTTTCTAGGTCAGTGGTCAGCAAACTTATTTGCCAAAGAGCCAAATATGAACATTACAACAATTTTTTTAAAAATTGGGAGCCAAATCTGCTTGTTTAGTAAACTTTTATTACACTAAATAAAACTAAATTTCATACTTAATAACTATTTATTAATGCGAACAATGTGCTTGCATCTCCTTGGAAAGTTTGAGTAAGTCAGGTTTGTACGTTGTTTTTAATTTTAGGCATGATTCCAAGTTCTCATCAATAAGACGACTTCTCAGTTTACTCTTGATAATGTTCATGCTTGAAAAAGATTGTTCACATATATATGTAGAACCGAAAAAGGAAAGAACAGCAAACGCAAGCTTTTTCAGCTGATCGTAAGAGTCAGGAATACTATTCCAAGCGTTGAAAATGATCATGTCTTCCTTCTCCAGGTCATTCAAAGCAGACCACTTGTGCTGTGAACCAAGATCACATTTTTTCCTCTCCAATATTTCCAATTCAACACAAAGACGTTCGAATTTAGAGCACCATATCTCCTTGTTTTTTTAAATCCAGCAATTGTATTTCAAAGCTACCAATGTCAATATCAAAAGGTGAAAATTCCAACTCGGTTATCGTAGCATTAAGAGGATTTTTGACAAATGCTAAAGTTGCTCTGCTGTTTTTAAATTCCTGAAACCTACTGAGAAATGTTTCCCTCATATTTAAAATTATTGTTTTAAAATGGTGTTTATCAATAGAGGAATTATTTTCGCCAAGATACTTCAGCAGGCTCGGAAAGTGAAACAATGTTTTCCCTTTCCAAATCCTGAGCAAAAATGGATAATTTGTTTTCGAATGCTATTACTTCTTCTAACATCGAGAAAATTAAGTTTCCTTTCCCTTGTAGTTTACGATTAAGCTGATTTAGATGAGACGTAACGTCTACCATGAAATAAAAGTTTTGGATCCACTGATCGTCTGTTAGTTCTGGATAGTGAACGCCCATCTCAAGGAGAAATACTTTAATTTCCGGAAAAAGAGACGCGAAACGTTTTAAAACGTTCCCTCTTGATAACCAACATACCTTGTTATGAAGCATAAGATCAGCGTACTCACTCTCCATTTCAAATAAAAATTCTTTGAATTGGCGATGATTAAGAGCTTTAGCTAAAATGGAGTTGATAATGGTAATCACTAATTCCATAACTTTACGAATTTCATCCGGAAATGTTTGCGCACAAAGCGTTTCTTGGTGAATGATACAATGGTAAACAAGTATCTCGTGATTAATTTTTTCTTTAAAAATAGCAACAAACCCTTTTCTTACGCCGGTCATACTTTTGGCCCCATCTGTTGAAATCGACACAATTTTATCGAGGGTAATATGATGTTTATCCATACACTCAATTACAGCATTTGCGATATCTTCTCCACGCGTCTGACCTTTGAGTGGCAATAATCCTAAAAGTTCTTCTTTAGGGCCTGAATGAGACAAAACTGTTCACACTGCAACTGCTGATCTGTAATGCCAATTTGTACCCCCACTATTTTAGAAAAAGTATGCGCGAGCATGCTTGTGGTACCTTTGTATCACACCAGAATACGCCGAAAACATACGAACAATTTCAGTCGGTAGTTTGTACATGGTTTGTGTTTACGTTTACGAAAACTAATAAAATTAAACTCGATGTTCGTTAGGTATTTTTACAACAATATAAAATTTTAATTACCTATCTATCTTTTAGCTTAAACAAAAAATTATACATGTTCTCGATTTATAGAAGAATTTTAATTTATCAAAATAAGATGTAATTTTTTTTTACCTAGTTTTTTAAATGAAAATATTATTGCGCCTTCCGTGGATATTTGTGTCAGAGCCGCACTTAAGGTGTCAAAGAGCCACATGCGGCTCTGGAGCCGCACTTTGCCGACCACTGGTCTAGGTAAATTATTAATAAACCTACTTTTTTTTTTGTAAACTCGAGTTTATTGCAGCAAGTTCCTAGTAGTTTTTTGAATACATATTTTTGACTTGATTCACCAACCGATTCAAGTCCTTATCGAAGTTTAGCTTTATTTGATATATGCTCACTTTGAAATAATATATTATTATATGTCACATGACTTGCACAAATGAACAACGTAATCATCAGGTTTGTTCAATTTTCTCTCTCTCGTATATATACAATTAAAACTTGTATAGGTGTATAAAACATATTTATCTTTATAATACGCTTTATCTCTATTGCAAAATCATTAGTTGCCTGTTCTTTATTAGAATAAATAATATAAATTTTGATATGATAATTTAGGCCCTAATATTTTTTCTATTACAGAGAAGACATATGTGATACGGAGTACATGTCAGGTGTGGAAGAACTCTCTCCTTCCTCAATTGATAACATTATTAGACATAAGTATTCTGATGTTGAATGTACCGATTCAGAATTCCAAAGCTCTGAAGAATATGATAGTTGTGAGATTAATTCAACTGAAAATGAAGAATTTGGAGTTGTATCGGAAAGTTACGATGACATACCTAGATTATTGTGAGAACGATACCTCCGTCAAAAATAATATAACAGGAAACATAGATATACATTTAATATTTTCTTAACCAAATGCAAATAATCCCACAATTTGTACCATGAGTAGGTACCAACTGGGAAAAAAAATACGTCCACAAAGTTGCCCCCTCCTCCCCCAATTTATAAATTCAAGTTTTTTTTATTGCAATCCATTTTCTTCGCTTGTTTCGGATTGTTCCGCAAAAATTTTCGTTTGTTCTGTTTTGATAAGCCCACAAATGATATGTTTACATTGGTGGGGCCAACTTCACGGTAACACCCCACCCCCCCACACAAACACACACTTTGGAAAATTTACATTTTTGTGGTTGCGAACGTTTGTTCCAGATTGTATCTCAAAAAGGCTCGTTTGTTCCGCATTTGTTCTTGCACAAATGGGACAAGTACTTGTGACACTTTTTTTACTCGTGAGGGGCCAAATTTACGGTATTGAAACTTTTATGGTTGCGATCGTTTGTTTCGGATTGTTAATTTATTTTATTTTTTTTTACGTTTTGATGCGTCCCCAAAATGAATGACACTTTAACATTTGACATCCATGAATTCACCCTTCTCTCCTTTTAAAAAAATTTGTTTTATGATTACAATACTTTTTTCTTCGTTAGTTCCGGATTTTTCCAAAAAAAATTCAGTTTTTCCGTTTTGAAACGCTCACAAATGATGTTTACTTTGGACCTACATGAAGCTGCTTCACCATCCTTTCCCCCTAAAAACATTTAAAAAAAATATTTTTATGATTGCAATCGTTTGTTCTTCGTTTGTTCCGGATGGTTCCTAAAAA
Source organism: Timema podura (assembly GCA_033556935.1). Classification (NCBI taxonomy): domain Eukaryota; kingdom Metazoa; phylum Arthropoda; class Insecta; order Phasmatodea; family Timematidae; genus Timema; species Timema podura. The sequence goes on along the minus strand of JAVRXN010000007.1, from coordinate 39,696,533 downwards.
ATAAAAAAAAAAAAAACGCACATTTTGTTTTGGCAGGACAACACATGATATAATTATTTACACTAGGAGCGTGGGTTAACGCCTTTTTGGCGACCATATTCTTCACATGAGCACATACAACTTTTACAAATCGATATTTTAGCTTTGCAATCAATAATTCGTTCTTAGTTTATTTTATATTTCTTTTTGCGAAGATTTTCATTTATTCCTTTTGTAAAGCCTCGATAATTTTTTATGGTAGTAGCTCTCTCACATTCTTTCAAAACTTGAACATTTTTTGTTTAAAGTTTGTTGTTAGTTTGTTTGAATGTTCCTTAACATGTTTATCTTTATTTTGTTCTAAATTTCTTTTTAAAAATGTGTTTATTTAATGTTGATCGTTTTAAAATTAATATATTTTTTTATCCCTGTGCTAAGCTCCATCTCCTCACCTCAACTAGATAAAATATAACAAAATTTGTATTTTTGATTTTATAACTTTATTAGTTTGTTCTAGATTATTGTTTATTATATTTTAGTTTGTTAGTTCTTAGATCTCTTACAAATGCTAAATAAACTAGTGTCACTAGCGATGATGGTCTTTTGTGTGTGAGACCTGTATGGTCTTCAAGTAAAGAATGCCCCACCCTCGGTGTCGATGTATGAAAAATATTGTCTTTGAATCGATCACTATGCACAAAAAAGCAACAAAGAGGCGAAGCAAGTCAGAAATACAAAAACTGGGGAAACCTTTTGTCTACAACTTATTGCATGCCATAAAACTCATAGTAAATAAAAGTATTTTTATAGCCCTCACTTCCTCCTAAGCTCCAAAATATTGGTTTCGTCTACTTGGACAGTTGAGAAATTACCGAAAGATACCTTAGATCTTGCCTCCCTCTTCCCCCACCCCCTCAAGAGAACTCAGAACTATGTTATCCTAAAGTATTGACATCGCACCCTCCTTTTGTTTGCTACTATTTCTGTTATGATGTAGTAGGTAGTATCTTTGACTACAAAGAAACATGTTTGGAAGGAAGTGTCGACTATTCCAACTCTGACACAAAGAAGAAACTCCTTGACAATAAAAATTATTTTTTCAAATCAAAGTTTACTAACAGGACCCAGAATAAATTTCCAAAAAAAGTGATTAAAAAAGATCAATAGAATAGTCTGAAATTCTAAAAATTGTTACAAATTTGCCTTTAAAAACCAAACTAAGAATTTAGACAAAAAAATCGAAATGAATGCACATTACTAAATCAAACACGTACTTTACAAATGGAAACTAAAAATAGCTGTGCAATAAAGTATTTTAACAGCTAAGCTCTTGCATTCTGATAAATATCATATTAATTTACAAAAATTTACTTTTAAAAAAATGCCATCCCAACGCAACTTTTCGCCGTTTAATTTCAGCGTCTCATCGGTTATGTGACGGATTTTACAAATATGACAAACAAATAGGATACATCATTAATTTTCAACATTATTTTCTCATTCCTACAACTGTTTGATTAAACAGAATAGGTTTGAGTATCTATGGATGATAAAATATCTATATCATTTAAAAATATACTAATTTAACATAAGTGCCTGGATATTATTCAAACCGGAATGGGCTACCGTGAAGTTGGCCCCGCTCCCCCCAATGTGTAAACATATTATTTGTGGGATTTTAAAAACGGAACAAACAAAAATTTGTGTCTAACAATCCGGAACAAGTGAGGAACAAACGATTGCAATCAAAACACCATGAATTTTTAAAAGTGTGGGGAGAGGGGTTTCCATGAAGTTGGCCCCTCGTGAGTAAACAAAGTGTCAAATTCCCGTCCCATTTGTGCATGAACAAATACACAAACTTATTGCGGGAAAATCCGGAACAAACGATTGCAACAATAACAATTTCAATTTTCTAAACTGGTGGAGGGGGGAGGCTACCGTGAAGTTGTCCCCCCCCCCTTCCATGTAAACATACGATTTGGGGGGTTATCAAAACGGAACAAACGAAATTTTTTGCAGAACAAACTAATGCGATTATAAAAACATGAATATTTAAAAGTTGGGAGGGGGGCTACCGTGAAGTTAGCCCCTCACGAGTAACAAAGTGTCACAAGTTCACGTCTCATTTGTGCAAGAACAAAGGCGGAACAAACGAAGTATTTTACGGAACAATCCGGAACAAACTCTATCGCAACCATAAAAATGTTAATTTGCCAAAGTGTATGTGGGGGTGGGGGGGTGTACCGTGAAGTTGCCCGCCTCCCCCAATATAAACATACCATTTGTGGCTTTATAAAAACGGAACAAACGAAAATTTTGGAGGAACAATCAAGAACAAGATATTGCGATAATAAAAGCTTGAATTTTTCTAAATAAATGCAGGTCTCAGCTTAGGGTGAATCAACAATAGATCGCAGTACTATTCGAAATAAAGCCAAATTTTCGCGGTAACTATTGGTGCATTCTAACGGATGCTATTGGAACTTCAATAATTAATGTTTGGAAATTGTTTGTTGTGCTTGTTTGTGAAACTCTCTTTTCTTTATTTGAACATTTTAAACATTAGTTTGTTGAATTTAATTCAAGTACTAATGTCTATATTATTATTTTACTTACAGCACGATAAGGTGCGTATGGTATGGATTAGGCGAGCCGAGATTGTAGTGTAACATATTCGTGTGATTGGGACCGGCTCAAGAGTGGTTCGTGTGATCCGCCGGATGTAGGTTTTTGCAACGAACACAGAGGGGTTCATCATTATAGTTGGAAGAGTTATCTGGGCTAAAGAATCTCTTTTACAATTGATTGAATTTTATAGAAATAATATGTAATATTTTATGGGATCTTTAGGATTTAAATTATTTTAAAAAGAACCTGCAGATAGATGCGTGGAAATGAAATCGCCACTTTAGCAGGGAAAACAGAATATGTTTGCAAAAGAAATATAACAATGAACAACAAATTTGATCTTTTTATTTTGTTAAATGTAAATTAAAAGATGTTTATTATAGAAATGTTGTCTAAGGCAATTATGTATATTATTTAATCTACACACATCTTAAGAGATTGAAATAAATATCCCAATTTTTAAGTGAAGGAGCGAGAAAATCTGTGTAGTGTGTCATACAATATTTTTTTTCTAAGAAAATAAAACTAGCTTTGCATACTCTCGCTACTATATGGACTGCCAATATATGTATGTTCTATACTCCACCACGCCACATGCTTTATGTAGCCCAATAGCTAAAAAAAAAAATTTCTTACAGTAGCTAGTGTTGCTAAAGTTCAAATACATGCGCATCAAAGACCATGTTTTCTGTTAAACTGATTTTTATAATTCACCTTTTTTTTAAAGCTGGTGAGCAGTGTTAATTTTTGTCACTGTGTGTCACTATCCGTTCAGGTTGGACGTATTTGAACCGATCATGGTAACGTCTGATGGATGAATAAGGTTGAATTTAGAGATAATGTACCCAAATTTGAGTGGAGCATCGTTTAGGGGAGAAAAAAACCTCAGTACACCTAATCAAGATTCAACCCAAATATCCCCAGTCATCGGCAGTCCAGTCCAACACAAGAGTGATGCGGTGAGCATTGTTGAGATAAGAATAATTTAGATCAATAATGGCGAGAAATTATTTTTCTCATTTTTAAGTACATAGATTACAATTTTATGTTTGTAAAATTACAAAAGAACAGTAATTGAGATCATTATTTGGTGTTAAAAGACGCCCCCAGTAACCTCAGCCAGACTTGTCCATTTCCCTATCGTAAGCTTGAGATGACAGCCTGCTTCAAGTAAATCTACTGATCCCACCATCAGTAACCCTCAACTAATAAAGAAAGAGCTTGGTGTGATTCAAATCTTATTTTATTTTGTGATATATATTTTTTCAAGTTATCCTAGCCCAGGTCTTGTTTGGTTGAGTGTGAAGTCTTCGCAATTCTGTTGTTCATTGTTTAGTGAATCAAGACATTTGTTGTTTTTATTCATTATTAGGTTATAATATTTTGTTGTACAAATTCATTATTAGATTATATTTCGTTGTATGTAGATTAATTAGTTTGAGAAATAATATACTAGGGGTTATGCCTGTCTTTGATATGCAGAATTTTGGATTTTATGTGTGAAGTTGTCCCCTGTTGTTTTATCTATATTTAAATTTAGAATTTTGAGCCCTATTTCATCCAAATTGTAAGCAATTTGTACCACCATCGTGGATTTTTTTTTTAGTTTTTTCTCAAACAATGGCATGCTCCATAGTGTTTATACCAAATTTAAGTTCTCTACGACACAATTCGTTTGTTGCGGCCACCATTTTAGATCCGCCATCTTGGATTTTTCAAGTTTCGGATGGTTTTCATACAGAAAGGGCCTTGGGATGACAGACAGAAATCACATGTATTATGTTTATTTATTTTTAGCACCACGATCCTTACTACCCATTCAAGTTATACACTTATGTACTAATTAGGCTAATGTGTGTGGAATGAGGAAGGTTAAATTTAGAGGAAGTGTACCCGCATTTATGTCGAGAAAAAATCAAAATCCACCCAGAATCCTAACCCAAAGCTCCCTAATGTCAGCAGTTTACTCTATTTTTAACATCTTATATCATGGGGCCATCAAAGCGGGTTGGACGTATCTTCTGAAGAAATATTTAATTTAATTTGGTTAAAAATATATATAATATATATATACACATAAATATAAAATGCAAAAATTTTTACTTTCGGCTCATGTTTACTTCCACCCTACCTTAATGATATCTAAAAATTTACAAATAACTACTTTTTTTTTAAATAAAAGGTAATCACACTCATAATTTTAAGGATAGTTAATCAATTATTTTGAAGGTGCAAATTGTATTAGTAAAGGAGAAAGAAAAAGACAGTGACTTATAAGTTGTTACCATATTCAATGTGATTTATTTTTTACATATTACTGATGTCGGTAATATTTAAACTGATTTGAAGTCAATGAATATAAGAATCAACATAAAGCACAAAAAAGATCCAACTTTAACCTAGTTATAAATGAACACTTTTTTTTTTAATCGTTATTTTCAGGTACAAAATACCAAAATGTATTACAATATAAAAAATATATGTAACTAAATTAGGTAACTACTTAAACTAAAAAAAAAATTCAACAAATTGCAAATTACACTAAAAAAAATTATTACAATTTTGTCGATATATTCAGTCCACTTCACCGTTAGTAAGTTAAAACATCTTTCAAACACTCAATAAATACTTTTAACATAAGTACTTGGTACAATTCAAAATTGAAACAATCTAAATAAAAAAAATTCAAAACTATAGTTTTATGAGCAAATGAAACTAATAAATAAAGTTTATTCAAAACATTCCGCAAGTCCCTTGGTTTAATACTTTATTGCTCAGAGCCATAAACAATCAATACACAATGATAAACCAAACAAAGTTACAAAAGTACTGGAAATAAAATAACTTTCGTGAGACCTTGAGTCAATATGAAATGGCCCGCGCCATCATTCTAACATTCTTCATTTATCTGCTGTTTTTAGTCTCTCTTTAAATCACTAAGAAAAACAAATGAATAATGAAGTTTATACCTAGTTTTAGCTTCTGTGGTGCTGACTGACAGCTCACAGCTGACTTCTGACGCTTTGAAAGCTACTAGACCAATTATGTACCTACACGAACCCTATGATCTGCAAAACCATGTCTTATCATTGTCACTTCTGACAGTCAAATTAGGTATTACCTAATTGTTGACTGTCAGAAGTCACTGTGAGCTGTCATCAGCACACAAAGATAAACTGAGATATAAGTTATTTATTAACAAGTGAAAGAAGATAGTATTTTCTACGTACAAACTTCCAGGGCTCCAACAAAGGGGTTTTTTGAGGGTTAGCCCCCCATCAGACTCCCTGCTCCCTTTTAAAAGTATTAGTAATATATTTATGTATTCATTCTCAACATATATGCCTACTAATTTGAGTTTGGTAGGATTTGTGGGTGTTTTTTTTACATATTTAAATTGTTTCAAACCGGATTTAATGTTAAAAAAAATCCCTCACCATTCCTTATTCAAGGACTTAACAATGTGCCACGTTGATTTCACCCCAAACCCTAGCCCCAAATATATTTCTAGGTAATAGCCTGCAATCTTCCCGTCAATTATGGTTAGGGATGAATAATATTCAGTGGTATAGATTAAATCAAGAATATATTTAATTTAATGTAGTTAATATTTTTAGCATTGCGTCCTACTACCCCTTTTGGGTAATACACATACAAAATAATTATGGTAATGTGATAGCGATGAGGTAGGTTTTTTTAGCACAGCATCTTATTACCCATTTTGGTTATAGGTACACCTATGCAACAATTATGCTAATATGTTAGGGATGAAAGGTTAAACCTAGAGGAAGTGTACCGGCATTTACGTGAATAGAGGAAAACAATTTTTTTTTAATCCTCAATACATCCGACCAAGATCAAACTCCAATCTCTCCGCGTTATCGGCAGTCTAGTCTAGTGCAATAGTGAAGCCTTAGACCATGTGGTAACCAAAACGGGTATGAATAAGGTTGACTTTAGAGAAAGTGTACCCGTATTTTTGTGGAGGAAGAGTTAGAAACCACCCTCAGTACACCCGAATGATATTTAAATCCTGATCTCATCAACAGAAGTTCAGCCTTTTGCGAGATTGACGCCTTGAACCATTCAACCATCAAAGCAAGTTTGCAATGTGATTATTAATATGAACTGTGAACATTTATAATCAATCAGAAGATTGACCATATTTTCATTCAAATCTTGGTCAATGTGCCTCAGGAGGAACTTATCATTCAACTTTAGGCAACTTGTATCAGTGTTCACATGGTTTATGGTGTCACTTTTGCATTAGATTGAATTGCCAGTGACAGATCGAGATTCGAATCTCAGTCAGGTGTACTAGGGGTGATATTTCATAAATCGTTTCCAACTCACACTTGCACAAATGAAAGTACACTTCCTCAAAATTCTACCTTCCTCATCCCTCATCTCACACACAAATAAAATTTTAGAGGCAAATGCTTGAATGTCATTTCAATTCTGTGCATTTGGCTCATTTGAATGCCCAGCACTTCAGCAACGTCGTTTGATTCCGAAACAAACTATTTTGTTGTTGGGCGATCTCTTGGTGGGTTAAGTGTGTGAACCTATTTAATAAAAGATAAACTGTCAAATATATTAAGTGTCACCACCCTGGGACCTTATGGGAGATTGACGTAACTATAGTGGAATAGTATTCATAACTATGACTAAAATATAACAATTTATATGAATAAACTCACTTCTCTATAAAATTATCAAACATTCATCAAGTCATACTATTCATGAGTTGCCTTTGAAATGCAGCTGTGCCATTTTTTATTTTGTCTTAACTCCTGAATAACGAGACTTGATGGATATATTTTAATCTTTTCATGGAGGTGATATTTTTTATTACAGTAGAATGCAAATCATATGAATTAATTTGTGATGAAAGTAGTTCAGATAGTAGAAAAATTTGAATAGTTTCTAAGGGAAAAAATATTGCTATTGACGAAAAAAAATCATTACTAAACTAATAATAAAACCTTAATAACATTTAAAATAGATGAAACAAGAAAAAGGTAAAGATGTAATTTAAAATGTGGTAGTAATGAACAGTAATAAATAACGACCATGTGGGCTGACTCAGTGAATCTTAGTTGCGGTTAGCGATTCAGATATGTGGCACTATCCTGTATCTGTAATTTATTGCCTTTGTGCAGGCACAAAAACTTAAAACTTAAAATGATAACATTCCCAAATTCTATCGTTCCATTCTCTAATTATAAAATTCCACTCATCTCACGAGCCATGATACAACCCGCCCTCCTCCTCTCCATAAACCCTTCCACTTGTTTAAATATGTAGCCAAACATGCCCTTACTCATTCCAAATAAAACAACATTTTTAAGTGTGAATAGAAAGTCAAGCACACTTTTAAAATAAACTTTATTCAAACAAATTTCTGAAGGTTTCATTAAAAAAATTAATTACGTTAAGATAAATTTGGCAATTTTTTTTTATTCAAGCATTTAAAAACATTTTTGATTATTTAAGTTTTTTGAGTAATATTTGCAAAACTCGCGAATTTCATTACACAGCGGTTCAACCGCATAAGATAAATTAATAAACTATAGAGTAAATGATTCCTATACTTTTGCACGATGTTAAATACACAACATAATTATTATTATTGTTAATATTAGTTATGAAATAAAATGACATCTTGACAGAAAATTTATGGTTAGAAATACATTTTGCTCAGATTCTTATCCCTCTTAAGCCCCGTACAAGTGTCAAGGTTGAATTAAAAAGAGAATAAACTTGCAGACAGAAGAAAATTTGTCATGAAAAATGTTTTATGATTTAATTTTGTATTTAACAAACAATTCTGTTAGTAATTAAAAATAATACTAAGCAACTCAAAAATATGACAAAACATGTCCCTATATCAATTGGTCTTTTTAACAATAGAATCCTTACCTTAATAAAATCTATACATTTGTTTGATTAATAATAATTCAAAACCTGGAAATCAAATACCAAATAAAAAGAAAAGGAAGCCTATCTGGGAAAAGTTTCAAACATAAGTGACGGGGCAGTTTTTTTTATTTATATCTGGCGACTCCAATGTCTCTCCGTGGACATGATAAAAATAAACAATAATGGTAAGCACACTCCGTCACCTTGAACCTTGAATGACTACACTATGGCCACACTTTATAGTCTGCACCATAGTGTAACAATGCAAGGTAAGCTTGCCACCTTACAGGCTTAACCATAGATACATTTTATCTAAATGTAATAAAAAAAAAATTTGTCATGCTCAACAAACATTAGCGAAAACTATTTTACTATTTAAAATTATTGCTTGAATATGATGAACACTCCATTTACTTTTCGTGGTCTGACTTTAACAGTGGTACCCAAACTCTGGACTGTAGAGCAAAAAAAAAAATTAGTGCTATGTGAAAGAACTAAAGAGTACAAGATTGAACAGATTAAGTCAACATTATTTTGTACCACAAGAAGTATTACATGTGGAGTGTGGCTGAAACAAAGTATAATAAGAATGTTGTCTTTTACTGATTGATAAACATGTCCACTAATATTTCCTGGCTTCGGCAAGGGGAAAGGTAGGTAGCATATTAAGCCACGTTCCCATGGGGCATGAACCATGGGTGTTAACCATCCACCGTGCTTCTTCTGCTCGTCGCTCACATCTTGGTGGGGAAGCGTGACTGTTTACACAGGTGGAAGGGATCAGTTGAGACGTTACCATGGAAGAGTTAGTGGATCAGGGCTGTGCAATTATAAGTTCAAATTTGGTGTGCTTCTTGCTCAAAAAATTGTTCATGTACTTCAAACTTTGAAGGAGAATGCAAGAAAAGACTATGGTGGATTTGAAGTTGATATTGCAACATCAAGATTCAGAGCTTCCACATTTATTGAATAAGAACTTAAAATAGATTTTATGGTGATTTCAAAAATCGATTGTGAATGACAGAAACACAGTTTGCATACATGTTGGAGCATGTTCAGCCTCTTATAACAAGGCATGACACAAATATGAGAAACGCAACTAGTGCCTAAATATCAAACCTGTTTGATCCCGACAAGATAGGGTCGTGGAGCCGATGACATCACAAGTAATGTCACAACCCTGTGCTTCACGCCCCATGGAAGGTGGGTGGTCCGTCTGTACATTGTACTCTTGCACTATCAGATAGCTTACAATATAGGGTCATAGTGTAATTAGTCAAGGTAAGACTGCTAACTTTCAGAGTAAAATGGAGTGTACATAGAATTAGTCAATAATTTACCATAGTAAGTTTAACAGTGTAACAGTGTTATATATATTACAAATAAAGTTTGGCTTCATAGCTTACTTGGTTTAACAAACATAAATATTAATCCTAGTACCATGATACTTTTTTAAAACAATGCACCATTTAGGGTAAACACACAACTGTTTACCTTTGGACAATAACATAAAAGTTAAAAAAGATCATGCACTTCTGACATGATGTCATAAAGATATTACAATATAAATAAGTAAGTAGTCATTTTCTTAGAGATAAAACAAAACATATAAATAAGTAGTTATTTTTTAAAGTTATAAAAAAAGGAAATAACAAATTCTTTGATAAACATAATGTTTTATAATGGATGTACTATGCAGTTTGCCTACAAAATCTAATTGAAGCACCTTAATACATTAAAGTGTAGGATTATACACAGTAATACGTTTATTAAAACCACCTTGCATGACATACAACTATCATAATATAAACATACTAGAGAGGCTTCCTTCCAATAGGAATAATGGGTGCAAAACCGGGACAAGACAATCATTTAGTGTTTGCCAATAAAGTGTAAGTACACAGTTGAGGAATGCAATAAGTATTTAAGAAACTATAGCAGATGATTAAATAGAGCCCAATAATTAAAATGATTGAGAATTAAATGATTATTGTGAAGGTTCACTACCTTGAAAATTTAGTCTACCACACATCATTTTATTTTATGATGGCGTCATATTCAAGTTATACACATATATACTAATACGCCAAAGTGTTAGAAAAGAGGTAGATTGAATTTCAGAGGAAATATACATACATTTATGTGGAAGGTGAGTGCAAAACCGTTTAGAAAAAAATTAACCTCAGTAAACCTGGCCAGGATTCAAACCCCAATATCCCCATCTTCATCAGTTTGGTCTATTGCGAGAGTGACGCTTAAGAGAAAGGGACCACAGAAGCGAATCACAATATTTAAACGCACACATGATACTGTCATATCTAGTAAAGAGACAGTGGCTAGGAATGTTTAGCCAAAGAGTAATAAGTAGGGATGGTATTCTCAAATCCTTGAGCCCTTGAATCCTTAATAATATTCAAAACTTAAGGATTTGAGAAAATATCTGATTGGAAATTTCAAAAACAAAGTTTGAAAAAATTTCAATTGCAATTTGTTTTAGTCGGATTCATATAATATTGGAGTTGAACCAACTCCAGTAATAAGTCTATGGTTTACTTTGTACTTGACAAGTTGTCTATGGCAGTGAAAGCTTAAAGATAATATGATATATATTTGTGTGTGTGTAAATAATGTATGTCCCACTAGATTTTCAAAACCAGTGAAACTTCCATAGAGATAAGCTGGACTGCTCTGTTTTTAATTTTCCATCATTTGCGGCAACTAAAGCACTAATTCTGTTTATTTCTAATTGGTTCCAAACAAATAGTGTGCTCAACTATAATGCAAGCTGTCAAGGGTTCAATCCCAAGAGACTGTATTTAACTTGATTTTCCTCTATTTCTCTAGTGTTAAACCATATCAGTTTATTTTATCAATGCAAATCCCCTTTTATAAAATCAAGATATTATTAGTAGCCTGAAGTTAAAATGTATCTCAAATGAGAAAAATAAAACATTTTGACTAAATTGTATTGAATCAAAAAATTGATGTGATTATAAATGTGTGTCAGTGTTTTTACTTTTATATTTGTGTTTTATTTTCTACAGGTCTATCATGTTTGTTTAAGGACATCTTAAAACAGGTTGAATGGTATATAAAGTTGGGCTGGATCACATATAAAAGTAGGAGGTAAAACCAGCACACATAGTTGGAAAGTGCCAGAGTAGAAATCAACAAAAATATCTAACAAACACATTAAACCACCAGGTTTTTCCAACTACAATAGGCTTCCACAGGAGGCGAGAAGAGAACAAAAATATCGCCATCGTAACAGTCAACTTGTGAACCATATCAGTGATACCATCTAGTGAAATACAACTTCTGTGAAATCAACAAAAACAAAGCCTGCCCCTTCTTGTCTCCTCGGAAATACACTTGTGCTTGGTGAATGTCAGAGTTGGAACAGGTTTCTGTTTTTGTTCGTGTGTCGTCTTAACAATAAGAGCGCAGTAGGAAGAGTTTTTAGAAATTTCAAACAAATATTTTGTGGTTAATATTTATAAACTATTACTATAGGACCTAATGTTGTGTTGTTATAAATGTAGTGATACTATTCATCAAACACGAGTTGATGAATGAATAAATGAAAGTAGTTTGAGTTAACATTTGCAACTGTCAGATATTTTCCTTTCTACTGTGTTCTTACAATAATTTTAACTATCATATTTTTAAAAAAATGTTAAAATATATATTTAAGTTACTGAGTATGAACAGTGAGCATGTTTTTTGTGTAAAAACTACAGTGATAAACAACTATCAGGTGTGTGCAAAGGTTTCTTTTTGCAAAGTGAAGCTTGAAACATGCAACGCTAAGTCAAAGCTGAAGTTGAAAATAAAATTTTTGTTGTTATCACGTGGTTCTATTTTTAGTTTTTAAATTACCCATTAAGTGCTTTTAGAGAGAGAGAAAGGATACATATCTGAATTGTTACATGCTTACGTTAAAGCCTGGATGATATTTAATCACTAGGCAATGTTAAAATACTCTTTAGTAGTTGTTCTAAGAATGATTATATGTTAAAATTTATCAATTTTAGTTAAATATTTCTAATCTGTTTATCAAAGTTTTACTCCTCCTTCAAAATGTGTTGATGATTCGAAGGTGATTGTGGGTGTCGAAGCGAAGGAGATTTGGCCTTTAACTTTTGACGTTTATAAGAGTCGCACACCTCTAAACAACTATTACAAACCAGCCTTCAAACTACATTTCTCGATTACTGTTCAGCTTTCTAAACAAATTTACTATAAAAACTAGTTTTGGTCTCAATAATTGTGAAGCATCCGGGGTTCAATCCTCGGTCCCGGCACAGATTTAACTGATTACCAAACCCTTCCTTCACCTCTGACAAGATGTGTATTAATCACAACTTGTGAATGTGAGGAATGCCAGGCCTCCACCGTGGTTCGGATTCCACGTTAAACTGTAGGTCCTCCATTTCATATCACAATCACCCTACCATTACACATTAGCGTAAGTGCGTATAACCCGAACGGGTAGTAAGACGCGGTGCTAATAATAATAATAAATAATAATAATTGTGAATAATAGACACTTCTGTTAAGGTCATGTGGTGTACTAGGAAGAAGCTACAAGCTACTAACATATCTGATTAAAAAAAATAGTTAATTGAAATTATTTTAAATCCCATTACTCTACTTAGCAAGCCTATAGTCTATGTCCTATCAATATTAAAAATGTTTATTTTTTTCCCCTTTTGGTTATTTTTTGTTACCTCCTTTGGGAAGTTGAATTTGCGAATTTCACATTTTCTCCTTTCAGGTTAAGAGAGAACAGAAAAAAAACTTCATGGTGTCAATCTGTAATCTAGCCATACCGACAGAGCAGCCAATGTCTGTTGGCAAAGATAGTACCAACTTCTGCGGATAGAGGGTATTGTGAGGTCAGGATAACAAACTCTCTAGCCATTAATCTCTGTCATCTAGATTGGAGCTGCTTTTTTATTCAAGTAGCTCCTCATTTCTCCTCACGAGGCTGAGTTGTCCCCGTTACAGACTCAATACTTTACAGAAACATTTGGAAGTGCCAAGAATTGAACCCAGGACCTTTAGATATGTAGCTAGAACTCTGACCACTAGAGCAAAGAAGTGGCCTAAGAAAGAATGAAACCTAGGTAAAATGTTTGAGTGATAAAGACAGATTTTCTTCCAGAGGCGGCCGTTATTTTCTCCAGTGGCAGCAATTTAAAGTGAAAAGCGTGATCCGCTTTTCATTATAAACACAATTTTTTGTTCATTCCTTTTATTTTTCCTATCGCTCTTTCCTGTACCTTCTTTCATATATAATATAAATTTAAAACTGACATAAACACATCAGTTTGCAAGAATGTTAGCAGCCCTTCAATTGTCCCTAAAAAGTAGGGGTGGTCAAAGCTTTGAAAACTTTGATTTGGCTTTAAGTATTTTTTAACTTTAACTTTTCTTTGAGAAAAAAATTAGTTTTGATAATTATGATAAAAAATTTGGCCGCAAAAATGCATTTATGAGATCAATTTATTTTTATATTTTCTGTTTTTATGAGGATAGCTTCGAATAGAAAACGTGAACTTCACAAATCCTTACTAAACAGAAACATTCTTTTTACAATGTAGTTGAAACTGTATCATAACAACAAGCTGTTGAGTTAAAGTCCACCTATTCCAACACTTTTACTAACAATCATTTTACCTCTACTCTAAATAACATTGACTGCTCTGCAGTAATAATCAGTACATATAAATAGTAATTTTGTCGTTTCCATCTAATTGAATATGAAAGGGATCATTTTTTGAAAAGGGCTTTCCCAATTCAAACGAAAGTTGTGCAAAATTCAAAGAAGAAAAAGAAGCTTGCTAACAGACAATATGGTGACTGTTATATTAATTTGGGTTTCACTTACTTGAAATGTTTGTATGCTGCCATGTAAATTAAAATTACATTTACTTTCTAAGCATCCAGATTGTGTTAACAAATCAAGTGATTTTTTTTTTCTTCGCATAATAAGTGAACTTTAACAACAAAGGGGAACAATTTTCAAACACGCTAATGTGTTAACAAAAGCATAAATGCCATCATACACAATTGCGCTACATGTTATTAATTCAAAAAAGGAACATACAATTGCAGAGAGTAAGATGGCTGTCACATGGAAGATTGCTTCAATGGCTGTTCGAACTGCATGATGAGGTGAGGACTTTTTGCAAGGCAAGTCTGTATTGTCAGAGCATCTTTAGAACAAAGACTTTTTGGTAAATTAGCATATTTGTGGATTATTTTTGACAAGTTGAATTTGTTGAATATTTCTCTGCAGGGACATTATACAAAATGCATTGGAGTTAAGTGATAAAGTGAATGGTTTCATGAAAAATTTGTTGTTGTTTGTTGTTGTTGTTGTTGTTGTTGTTGTTGTAGAAAGTAGAGTTGAGAATGAGGAAATGTTTAAATGTGTGATGGATTTTTAGAAGAAATCATATACTAAATGTCAATTGTTCAGCAAGTTATTGTCGACTATATGTCAGCTTTATATGAAAGATTTAATGATTATTTTAAAGAAATTAGTGTTGACAACTGTTTGTGGATTCGTAGGCCTAATCCTTTTGTAACAAATTCTTAAAGTGTTAATCATCTTCCATTGCAGAGCACAAGAAAACTTTTCAGACATGACTTGTGACATATCTTAGAAGCAAATGTATAGTTCCTCCGACTTAGTGAAGTTTTGGTTAACTGTACAAAATGAATATCCTGCTGTGGCAAATGAGGCTATAAAAACAATTATTTAATTTGCATCAATATATCTACGGGAAACTGGTTTCTCAGCAATGATGGCAATAAAAACTAAATATATAATTGAGTGACAGTAGAAAACAACCTTCGCCTGGCTCTCACAAAAATAGAACTAGAGCTGAATCACATCTGAGATGTAATAATCTCATTCTTCTTACGACAGGTAAGTAATTTAATATACTTTTAAAATAATACATTCTATGCAGTTTAATATTTTATCATGAATAGTATTCACATCATCCAATGTAAAATCATAATAAAATAAAATAATTATTTAAAAGAGTTTTATAAAAAGTAGTCATGGCTTCAATAAAAATTCATTAAAGCATTGTAATCAATGTCAAAATCGCATAATTTATTTTTGAATGTTTTTCAACTTAAAGCATTTTAAAGACTTTTTTATGGCAGTGAGGCTTAACAATTATTCTTTTTGTCAAGTGAGGCCTGAGTATAAAAAGTTTGAGAAGCCCTGGTCTAAAGCATCACCCTCGTGTTAGACTAGAATGCCGATGACCGGGAGATATTGGTTCGAATCCTGGTCGGGTATACTGAGGGTGATTTCTCCGAAGTAGTTTTCTATTGCCCTTCATGCAAATGGAAGTACATATCCTCTAAATTCAACCTTTTTCATCCCTAATCTAACTCATTAGTGTAATTAGTACATATGTTTATAACTAGAACCGGTAGTAAGACAGAGTTAAAAAAAAAGTTTTCATGGCGGTGGCGGGGCCACCATAAAAGTTTTGCCTCAGGCCCATTACTTCCTAGCACACCTCGCAAGACAGCTCAATTTGTTCTATACACTTGTAGAAAATGAACAAGTACACAAAAAAATAGTAAGTATCCAAAATTAACTTTCTATGAAAATATTATTATTATTATTTAGCACCGCGTCTTACTACCTGTTCGGGTTTTACCTTGTCTGAAAATAAACTTTACTGGTACAAACATGATTGAGCTGGTTATCATTATATAGATAGATAGTAATTTGCACCAGTGGTCAAATGAGCTGAGGTGTAAATCTTTCTATAGATAGGCTTGTCTCTGATGGGGAAATTAAGGTACAACTCTCAACCGGTGGAGTACCCAGTTTATGAGGGAGAAGATCTCACTGAATTATGAATATTTGCTTTCACTCCCTTCCCCCCCCCCTCCACTCCTCGCTGCAATGGTTCAGATGACCCCAGCAAGACTTTGTGTGCTCAGTGAACATTTTTTTTTAGCACCGCGTCCTTACTACCCATTTGGGCTGTACACCTAATAAAGCTAATGTGTTAGAGATGGGGGAGGTTGAATTCAGAGGAAGTGTATCTGCGCTTGCGTGAAGAGAGTTGGAAACCATTTAGGAAAAACCACCCCAGCCGGGATTGAACCATGATCTCATCATAGGCAGTCTAGTATATAACAAGAATGGCACCTTAGACTACACGGCCACCAAAGTAGGTTGTGGCATGGGTTTCCACGCGCTAAGACTCAAACTATGGTAATAGAAAGTAACAAAGAGAATTCAGTACTTATGGCAGTCACATTAGCATGACACACGAACCATCATGATTCAATGTGAAGAAATGTGGTGGTGAGTATTAGTACGATGTGGAAAGGTTTGGGTGTGTAAAATCCTCTCTTTCAATTTGAAGCAAACTCAAATCAATTGTATTAAATAATCTCAAAGACGAATCGAAGATTGAATATTTTCTTTTTAATTGTTTTGTGCTTGAAAAATATTATGTCCTGGTTAGTTATTTAACTCTATGCACTCAAATGTTTTATTACACATGTTGTTTGTACTATTTTGTTTTATTCTGATATATTATGTTAGTATCAAAACTTACAATTTAATTAATTCAGGTTTTTTCCATGGATTTTGAGCTGCCTCACAATGAAAAAAAAAAAATTACCATAAATTGAGTCTTTTAGATGTCAATGTATTTTAATGGTGAAGCTTCTTAATTCTCAAGGCCAGACTTTTTCCCGAAACGAAGTAGAAGCTGAAATTTGCTTTGAAGCCAAGTTATAGTTTCAAAGCATTGCACACTCCTAGTTGGAGGACAAACTACTAGACAATCGTTCAACTCAAGGTTATACCAATAAAAATCAGAATAAGCGCACAGAGTTTATCTCATGTATGTCAGACCTGACCTCGTTAGTCGAGATCGGACTATAAGCCTAGGCAAGGGTTGGGACACCAACCAAAAGGGGGAATAACATGGGATTTTTTTAAATGTAGTTATCATATTTCCTCTTCGCACTAATTTAGGTGTGCTCATTATCATCGCCAACACAGTAGCATAATTTGTACATATGGGTATAACCCAAAGGGGTAGTAAAACGCGGTGCTAATAAAAGTATATTAAAATCAGCAGTCATGGATATTCTACTTACCCTGATGAATAAGTAATCGGCAGCCTCTAGTGTGAATAAAAGATATGTCAAAATTCCACTTGTAAATAATTCTAAAATGTGTCACTATATTTTAAAACAGGTACTAAACTAATACTTAGGTGCAAGTGGTTTTAAGTAGGCAGTAACAAGTTCACTGGTAATATTATAAACAGTCACTAGGCAAAAGTTTAAAAGCAATTTTTGAACAAAACGGTATAATTTTTTAGTACAACATGCATTAAAAATGAAAACCAGAATAAGGATCAATAAATTAACATATGTGTTCCCTTTCACCGTTATTTTTAGTGCAAGTCTTTCCCTATAGGAAGCTCATACAGCTAAACTCGTAAAAAAAAAATAGTAGTCAAAGTTTACAAAATAATTATTTGTAGAGTTAATTCATAAAGGAAAGCTTATCAAATTTAATGAACAATGATCTAGATAAAGTTCCATTTACTTATATTAGACAGTGCCGGATTTATGGATGTTGGTACCTTGGGGTGGCGTACAGTATGGGAGCCCCATAGGCCCATGTACATCATAGCATGTGTGAGGAAAGATAAAGCCCAAGCAAAGGCTTGATTTCACACAAATGTTGCCAACGCGAGAACTTGTAAATGATAAATGGGGACATTCTTGGTCAATCTTTCAAATGCCAGCAGGATTTTTATTTTTTATTTAAATTGTAGATCCATCAATTTGTTTCTACCTAATTATCTCATTCAGGAAGAACATTATTGTTGCCACAAAATAAGAAGACATCTACAATTGAAAATTAAGTGTTTTCTCTCTTGTAGAGATTTGTGGGGGTCCTGGGGTGATCACCCCAATAAACCCCCCCTCCCATATATCCGGCACTGAAAATAGAGGTATGCAAAGTCAACTTTTCATGCAGCTCAAAGAAAGGTGAATCAAACCTTCAAAATATTCCCAAGCCCAAATAACAGTTTGAAAAATTTTTGCTATTTTTTTTTCCCCCTATCTTTCGACATTAAATATAATTTACAGAATGTTTTATTGACCAAGGATGAAAAATAAAAATATTACCACGACATGTAAAATTAATTACCTTATATTTTTGTACCGTGAATATTAATTTGTAATGTATAATAAAAACACAAAGTGAGAAAAACTTAATATAAATATGCATTCAAGTGGACAATTATTTTTAATGGCAAATTGGAAGATAAAAAGAGACCAGGAAAACCATGAATGCAACTTATTGATAGCTTAAACAAGGAAAAGAAGATGAAGTTTCGGAATCTTAAAAAAAGGAATATTCTGATAAGATATTATGGGGTACTCGAATATGGACTTAGTAACAGACCTGTCGAAACCTAATGATAATAAAAGGTATATCTTAGAAAGGCAGATTTTTTTTTTCAGAGCGAAGTTTAAGAATATTCAAAGCACAAAGTTATCGAAACTTTGCACACCTCTAGCTAAGTATTTATAATAAAGTGAAATTACTTTCACTAGTTTTTCCTGAGAAAACAAACAAATCAATAAGAAATAACAGAAACTCTCATGGAGTCGGGTTTTAACCCCAAAGGTTTGGCCCTACCTCCCAACTCATTTCGTTAGAAGCCTCGGTCGCTACACAACATTTAAAAATATTTATACAGAATACAAGTAGCTCTCAAGTTTGGTCTTCGGTGGGGGGCGGGTGAACGGCGAAAACCACGCCAACGAGAAACGACCGAACACTGCCTGGATACTCTTCCATCGAGATTTCTTCACCCAGCGAGCCTCTTCTTTCTTCAGTTGCTCAATACCCTGAAGAAATAAATACAGTCTGAAAACCATGACACTACGATCTTCAACATTTTTTTTCAGCATCTCGTCTCACTACCCATTTGCATTATACACTATGTACTAATTACATAGCTAAGGTTAAATTTAGATATAATTTCCCTGCAATTTCATGTAGAGAGAGTGAAATACCATTTAGGAAAAATCATTCACAGGCCACTTGACCGGGAATTGAAACCCTGAGCTACCAGTCATCAAAAATCCAGTCTCTCACATGAGTGATGCCTTAGACCATTCAACCAATGAAGCAGGTATGGTGAGAAAGGTAGAGTTTGTAAGAAGTGTATGCACATTTGTGTGAAGCAAGAATTGGAAATTATTTACATAAACACAAAAACAAACAAATCTAGAAAATTTAAAATCATGTGTGACTGTAAAAGTGATCAAAAGATTTACATTAAGTGTGAGAACCTTAGAAACTTCAACATGGCTTTTAAACCACTATCATGACTTCACTTCAAAAAATATTCCAGCTTTGACAATTACGAGCCTTCATAAATAAAAATATTGAAAGAAAATACTCTTATTGCCATTATGAGCTGTTAGATATATTAAAAATCAATTTTCATAAGTAAAAATCTAGAAGTAATTAAATTGTAGTTTATTTATTTATTTAGCACGTCTTACTACCCATTTGGGTTATACTCTTAAGCAGTACTTAACTTCTGATGGAATGCGGCGGAACGGCGTTCTGGTTAATTCTATTAAGGCAAACACGAAATTCAGAAGAAAAAAAAATCTTTAGAAAGATGTAATCATCAAATCAATTACATACATCACTGTGTCGATGGGCCTATAAACCATAATAATAATAATAATTACATACATAAGCACGGTGTTTTATTTAAAAATTAGCTACTTATGTGCACAATAGTTTATGTGCCCAACAATGACATATGTTCCCTAACACGCAGTCTTGTTTTCTCTCACCACAAGATGTATTATTAAATAAAATTACCAATGAAAACTTCATTTTAGATCTTGGCTTGATGTGTGATGCGTTACAGGAACTATCTGAACTGAGCGGGCTTTGCAGCATCGAAATGTTGGCCTAGGCTTTGCAAATGAAAATTGAAATTAAGTCTCTCTATTTGAAAGTAGAAAATCAGTACCTGGTACTTTTTATACCACGGCCCTAGAAGCAGTATAAAATTTTAATTTTATGGTAGTTCCCTCTTCATAAAAGGGAAGGACGCAAGAATAATGATCCATTAGATCCTGAGAAGTTCTACAAAGCATTTGAACAATCAATTGAAAAGAAACTGCTGAGTGAACAAGATTTGGAGATTGTTAACTTGATAAAAGGATTATAAGCTAAAAGAATATATGAACAAATGAAAGAATAATAATAGAGGGAAAAAAAGAAACATAAAAATGGACAAAAGAGGTTATGAAAGGAGGTAATGCTTTAAAATAATATGTATGAAAAAAGTGCATTGAGCAAAAAATTTAGTAATAAAATTATAGAATATTAGGAAAAGGGTAGAGCACAAATAAAAGTAAAAACACTGACACATATTTACACACACTTCAGTCTAATTACTACTACTTACTGAGGAAGATGCTATAATAGCATCAAAATATTGAAGGTGTGTAAATATGTGTCAGTGTTTTTACTTTTATTTGTGCTCTATCATTTTCCTAATATTCTATAAATTTTATTTATTACTAAATGTTTTTGCTCAATGCACTTTTTTCATACATATTAACTTAATAAAAGTAACAGAGATGAAAAACTCGCCCAAAAATGTGCAAATAACTTACAGGGAAAAGGAAATGAAGTTCAATGCCTAGTTCAAACTCAATTAAAGACAATTGGGAATTCCCGGAAATATGTATATAGTAAGACATTTCCGGACAGTCTTGTTGTATTGAAGAATATAATCAAGTCAGTTGTTATATCTTCCAGTGAATGTGAGAGGGGTTTCCCCTAGATGAATTTGATTATGACATCACTACATCTTTTAAGACAACAAGTGTCTATGGTCTTTTATTTTTAAGAATCAATGGACCCCCTCTATGTTTATTTAATCCCTCCAAGTATGTTGAATCGTGGCTTGTTTCAGGACAGCATTCTGCCATAGACACTCAAAGTAAGGAAAGGTCTAAACTAGAGGCATCGAATATGATGAAAACATGGGACGACTGTGGAGTTACTTCTAAAATGGACAGTCATTTTTTTCTAATTATTTATATAATAGCCTATGTGTATTTTTAATTCCAAATACATCTGTACAAATTAAAACCATTTGTTTTATGTAATCTATGACTTTAAATTTCTAAGTGCTCCTATCATTCCTGTTTGTATGGTAAAACTAGTAGTTAAAAATCAAAATTAAATTAAACATGTGGTAAGAATTTGTATTAAATTTAATTGAAAAACATTAAAACATAATCACATTATGAAAGATTTTAAAACATTTTATTCGGTTTTTAGAAGAAAATTTTGGCTTAAAAACACATCTTTTGAAGCTTAATGGAAATAAACCCCTGTGCTTAAGTACTAACTACGCCAATGGGTTAGGAAATGGGAAATTGAATTTAGAGGAAATGAACACGTATTTGTGTGGAAGGAGAGTAAAAAACCATTTAGGAAAAACCACCCCCCGTTCACCGAACTAAGATTCCAACCTCAATCTCCCCATCCTGGCAGAAACTAGCGCGTTAGCTAACTAAGCCAGTGAGGCAGGTTTAAATTGTAGTTGTGATAGTAACTTTGTCTATCAGAATAAAATTAAATATATTACAAACAATTGAGCAATAAAATATTTTCCAAGTAAATTTAGAGCTTAGAGTTGTATAAATAGCAACAAATCACTAACTTACATAATATTTTTTTCAAACATAAGACTAACAAAAGAAATATTCAAACTTCAATTTGACTTCGAGAATATTCCATATTTTCGATTAGAGTTTGCATTGAAGTGAAAATTTGGACGTCACACATCTCTATTTTACATTAATTAATAGTGTATTCAACAATGTTTTATACATGTCTTTATAAGTTGATTATTTATTTTTATAAAACAACTTATCAGAAACCATTCAAGTAACGTCCTATATAGTCCAGAATAATTAATCCACTCAACAAAATTTCAAAAATTTAATGTAGCTATAGAACAATGAGCTAATTGAAAAATGGAATGCAGTCAACCAAGAAATAAATGCTTTAAATTTATTTTTGAAATGTTTGAATTTTTTTTAAAAAAAAGCTAGTTTTACTGCACAGTGTACATACACATATAGACTTTGATTTTTATATGAAGCCCACTTTCAACGACCAACAATGATTTACTTTACATCCATTATTGTTTCCAGCCTGTGGCCTGGGTCAGTTTATTCAAGACATATATTTTACACTACCCGCTGGCTAGGCCTGTCTTAGATTCATTTGCCTTATCTAACTTAAGACTAGGACAGGCGCAACATCCAGTCCCCGGCCGTGAATTCTTCACTGTGAAAGGGTAAATCTACATTTCACCAACGATACATTTTTCAGCCATGCAGGGAATCAAACTCGAGACCCTTATCTCAGTAGACAGGCATGCTACCGACTGAGCTAAGGTGTTGAATACCAATAATAATTGAAAAGTCATTAAAATTTGATCTTCTAGAACAGTGATTCCCAACTTTTTAGTTTGGTGATACCCTTAAAATATTTCGTAAAGTTTCGGGGAACTCCTCCTACCTGGCTGACACATACTAGGTTTGACAAGGGTAAATTACAAAATAGACATATAAGCCAGTATACCAAATATTTCAATAGTATTTATTGAATGTTTCTATTTACTAACTGTCCTTTGGTATTTGAACTTGGCTTAAAAATATTCTTAATAACTTTATTTTTAACATTACTACCAACAAATCTAGTTATCTCTTCAGTCACCAGAGCTTTATAAACATATTTCCACATTGTCAAAAAAATTATGGACAGACCATTAAAAAGAAAGCTTTAGAAAATTCTCGCAGAGCCCCAACCACAATCTCGTGGAACTCCAGTGTTTTGCGGAACCCTTGTTGGGAACCACTGCTCTAGAACTATGTCTTATTTGTTATAAAAATCATCTAAAACAGTTATAAAAAGCTTCCAATAATATGTCTTTATGAAGTATTGTATGATTTATCGTTACAGTATACTAATTAAACGGGCTAAGAATGTAAATATATTTGTAATATTTTTTCCCACCATTGTGGCAATATGAGTTTCCAGTTATCAAATAACGGGCTTTCCATGAAAATCAGATTATAGCTATAAATGTATATGGAGATGCAAACAAACTCTTTGACATACACTTTGTAACAAATTAAGGACATACCCCCAATTCCTAAAGGATATTCAAGATTGTAGGGTTAAAAACTGCAGAGTTGAGATTTGAAAGGGAAAAAAACAGAACAAAATCAAATCTTTAGCGTGGGTTGTTTATTAATGATATTATGACATTTATAGTGGTTTAGAACAATGTAATTAAACAACAAACTTAATAAGTAGAACTCAAACCCCTTAATTTGAACAAGATCAGAATTTAATAAGGAAAAAATTGTTCCAATGTGGGAAAGTTAAACGCTTAATTTTTATCATGTTTTCTATGATTTGCATTCGAGATTTGGAAGTTATAGGTAAAATGAAGAGTCATATTAAAGATTCATTGATAACATAAAAATTAAGATTCATAGGTAACATAAAGATTCAATATTAAAGATACATAAGTAAAATAAAAATTCTGATTAGGTATTCAGGATCCATAGGTAAAATGAAAATTCGGATTCATGATTCATAGTTAAAATGAAGATTCAAATTCAGGATTCGTAGTTAAAATGAAGATTTGGATTCAGGATTCATAGTTAAAATGAGATTTGGATTCAGGATTCATAGGTAAAATGAAGACTCAGATTCAAAATTCATGGTAAAATGAGGATTTGGGCTAAAGATTCCGAATACTTGTAAAATGAAGATTTGGGTTAAAGATTCCGAATACTTGGTAAAATGAAGATTTGGGTTAAAGATTCCGAATACTTGGTAAAATGAAGATTCAGATTCAAGATAGGCCTACATAGTTAAAATAAAGATTAGGATTCAAAATTCAGGATTCATAGTTAAAATAAAATTCAGATTCAAAATTCAGGATTCATAGTTAAAATGAAGATTCAGATTCAATATTCAGAATTAATAGTTAAAATGAGGATTCAGATTCAATATTCAGGATTCATAGTTAAAATGAAGATTCGGATTCAAGATTCAGGATTAATAAGTAAAATGAAGATTCAGATTAAGTATTAGTTGGTGAAATGAGGATTGGGATTCAACCCAAATCTATAACAAATGTTTGGTTTTGTCACTAAATGTCGCCAAGCAGTTAAACTGACCGTTTCATCATTCCAGATGGCT
Organism: Timema podura; assembly: GCA_033556935.1. Classification (NCBI taxonomy): domain Eukaryota; kingdom Metazoa; phylum Arthropoda; class Insecta; order Phasmatodea; family Timematidae; genus Timema; species Timema podura. The sequence continues at coordinate 39,671,644 of JAVRXN010000007.1, read as the reverse complement.
TGTAGCTGTGTTCCGAGCATAACCATGGTGAACGTGGCGAACAACAGGCCTTCAAACACCAAGAACAACAGAAGTACAACAGTGGCAGGTGGGGAGTAGGCAGAGCAGTCCTTCCACTCGTGGTTGGTACACATGATGAGTTGGTTCACAGACAGGATGAGGGAGTGGATTGAGATCATGGCGATATAGAACTGAAACATACACACACCCTTTTTATTACTTGAATTCTGCATGAAGAAGGCAGTCGGCCATTTCCTTATGCCTTGCCCCACAATGAGGAACCTGTTAGAGAATCATAAAAAAAAATATTGTATAGCCAACATTAAGGATTAAATAGCCAAGCTATTCTACTTGTTAACTGCTGTTAAAGCCGCATATAATATCATATTCTTCAAAGTTAAAAGTGACACCTTACCCATGAATCAAACCCAAGACCTTTGGCTTAGTATGCCAATCCTCTAGCCACTGAGCTATCCAGGAGTTATTTTTCAATTCAATGAAGATGCTATTTAGTTGGGACTATAACTGTAATTAACAAATATAATAGTTTGGATATTTAATTCTTAATGATAAGCACATTTGTACAGTTGTCATTGCACAAGTGACAGCATAAATCCCTTCAGAGTCAAAGGGGGTTGCGTTGTCTGATTGCTTGTGGTCTTAATTCATCACTCGCATATCACCGACAATTTTTGCATGTTCGTCACAGATTTTACATTAAAATATCAGTGAAAAGTGACCCTGGGTACGGGACGGCTCCTGGATATCTCAGTGGTTTGAGCATTGGCATACTAAGCCAAAGGTCCCGGGTTCAATTCCCGTGTCCAGATGTTATTTTTCAATTTAAAGAATAGCCAACATTGTAAAAAGTATAGTTAGGGGTTATTCATAAGTTATATAATGGTTTTCATTACCTCTCTTATGTCATTATTTCATAGGGAAGTTTTTATGACTCTAAAAGGGGACTCAAGATTTGTTTTTACTCAATTTAAATTAATTTTTCAACATAGGAATTTAAGTATAAGATCTGTATTATATTTAACACTTTGATGTACACTTCCCCTCCCCTCCTCCTGACCACCCAGCCCCCTAGTAACACCTTGTAGCTCCCCCTTACCCACTATCAATAGCAATACCTGTTTTATGGATGACCCCTTAACACACTATTTTTAATAGAGGATGTCTACCAATTTATGTAAGAAATATTTCATTACTTTTTTTATTACCTATCTTGACTACTTAAGTGTGTGGCAACCCTGATTTAGCTTCTAGATAAAGAAAAAAGCACCATGTCTCTAAGGACTAGAGCATTTAAATTTTGTTGGTGGGCAAAGGATAAGGAACTGGTAACATTTAGAAGAAATGTTCCCACGTTTGTGTGGAGCAAGAGTGAGAAATAAATTAGTTTAAAAAAACACAAGTACACTCGACCGAGTTTTGAACAATGACCTTCTCAAAAACAGACTATAATATGAGCCTGACATTAAGCCCATCAATGAGAGTAAGGGATGTCAAAAGTGACACCTGTCAAAACTGCCATCTCCTGTTAAAACTGACACCTCTTGCCAAAAGTGAGAGCTGCTACATCATTGTAGCGCAGGAAGGCTAACCTACATTTCCTTAAATTTGGAAAATGACATCTGAGCACAGAACCCACGCCCGGGTGTCATTTTTCAAATTTACATATATGATGCGGCTATATCTGGAATCAAAAAAGGCAAGAAAAAAGCGTTGGAACATTGTTTATGGATGACCCCTTGTTAACTAGCTTAAATCCAGAAGAGACACAACACGCAATTCATAATTGCAAAGGGGGAAATGCATATTTCACCAATGATAAATTTCTCGGCCATGCAGGGAATAGGACCTAGGATTCTTAGGTCAATAAGCAGACTCGCTATTAACTAAATTAGGTGCCAGAATAGCTTAATTATTCAGGTACTTATCCATACGGACAGTGCCGTAATTTATGATATGCAGCCCATGTGTTGATATTCAATGAAATTTCACTTTAAAATTAGAATCTTGTGTTGTTTACTAGGCAGCATAACTGCTCTCCAGAGTCGCAGATGGCTGTGATATCTGATAGCCCGTAATACTATTATTCGCTAATGTTATGTAGCCGACGGTTCCACACATTCATCACAGACTCAGCCTTAGACTACGAGTAAAGAATAACCCTGAGCACGGGTCCAATTCTGGAAAGCTCAGTGGAAGAGCCATGGCGCGCTAAGCCCAAGGTCTCAGGTTCAATTCCTGTGTCCAGGTGTCATTTTTTCAACCATTTTAAACTAGTTGAAATATGGTCTCCTACATATGGACAATGCCGCAGTTACATTCCTTATATTACATGCCGTAATCCATTTGAGACTTGTAGACTATTTAGAACTACCAGGAACTTCATTCAGAAGATGTTTATACAAACATGACATGCAGCAGAACATTGGAAGATATGGCTAGCATGCAGTAAAAAATGTATAAGTATACTCACAGTAAATAATACAAAATATTTTTGGTTGTTTTCCCCAACACAATTGTTCACCCAGGGGCAGTGGTGGTCCATTTTTCTGATACACCTACAAATAGAAAATAACTTAGTAAAAAAAAATTAAATTGCCCAGTCTCACATGCCTAAATGCATTTAAAATAGCAATAAATATAAACAATGTTATATGTTGTAGATGTATGAAAATAGAAATAAAACCGATTTAAAAAAGCTAAATTAAATTAACTTAATTACGCCATGCCTCTTTGGCCAACTTGTGAGGAACACACATTTTAAATTGATCATAACAGATTCAAGTGAAGTTTGTAATTTTTGTGTGTTTGTATGTAAGACTACTTAAAAAAGTGGTGTTTTTTGGTAAAGTAGTTTTTTATTTATCATATAAAGAAAGTATTGCAACCAAGAAAATATTAAAACTCAATATTTGGATGAATGTTGACATTCTATGTGCCCACAAATTTCAAAACGCAGATCTTAGAATTATGTATGTAGCTTACCTACGGATACAGCCGAAACCAATTGATGGATTTATATTATTACCTACACTTGATATTTAAATTGTATATGGTGAAATTGTGAGTTTAAATATAGCTCTAAAATCAAGAGTAGGCTAGTGTGCAAATGATAAATTTTTTAAAATTCAAAATTTTTCAAAAGTAGATATCCAAGGAATATTTTACATAATAAATAGCTCCTAATTCTAATATACATTATGAGAAAGTATATATAATAACTGTTGTACCATTTATTTTAAAGACAAATACTATAAAAATACCTTTGGCAAACAGAACAATGATGTGCTCGCTCTGGTTTGATACTACAACATTTCGGGCACTTGAATATCACCTGTCCTTCTCGGAATCCCATTTGCTGGATCATTTCTTTCGTCGCATTTCCTTTTGGTACTGCTCCCTGAAATCAATTCCAGTAGTATGGGAACTTTAGTAGATAAAATATAATTATGTTTTATCTTTGGTGCCAGTTATAATTTTAAAATTAATATATGATAGTGTTACGAGTACAAATCAATTTTATAGCCTAATTCACAAAAATCAAAATCTTTAAAATATCAGTGTAACTGTTCAAGATTGAATGTTGGTAATCCATGTTTGAGTCAGGCACATCATCTGTGTGGCTAGCCATGTCATTAAATATTTATGTTACAGTAGGTTCACATCTTATATGAGGACTAAGTTCCAAAGTGTTGAGCAAAAATTACATCTATTCAAAATTAGTAATTACCTTTGAAAATCACATAATATATTTTATTTTATGAGTGGGAACTACTTAAGGGTAGTTTAAAGGGTAACCAAACTTCACCAAATTTGTTCCTAACTAGGCCTAATTGGATAATACAAGGAAGTATGTATGATTGACTTCATACTTTTTTTAGATAGGCTATGGTAGTATTCAAGGCTGGTGTCAGACGGACCACCTGGGAGGCCCCACTGCCTTTCGTTGTCACTTGCTCATAGCCCGAGTGGTGTGATCCGCATTTATAAAATTGTATGAAAAACATTCCATATTGCTGGACGCTGTTGAATTTCCTAAATGATGGATTAGTGTCAAGCTCCATTACAAAATGGCTGCTTCTTGGAGTCGTGTGACAGACTGAATGAAAAACAACAGGTTGACAAAGTGGCACCACCTGTAAGTAATGTGCTGAGTCGCAGATGGTCGACCCTCACGCGCAACTTGGTAGGTGGCCCACTCTGTGTGACAGGAGCAATTAAAATGTTCTTACCCACTGGGTCACGCGACCTGGGTGGCCCCATCTGACACCAGCCTTAAAGATACAATTCACGCCAAACTATGTTTTTTGCAAACAAATGTATCATAGAAGATAATATATTTATAATTTTAGCTCATCTGCAATGGGAGTGTTGGTGACAGCTAGCAAAAGGTTCTTTATTGTAAGCATTGGCTGAAAATAACTAATGTCAACCTATTAGGAAATAATTTTAATTTTCTTAGTAATGCTACCAGTTTACTACCAAAAAAAAGTTATCAAACTATTTTAATAATACTTCCAGGCCATGTTTACAATAAATAACCTTCTGCTACTTGTCATTTATTTACGCTCCCACCGTAGATGATTGATAATAGTTTACTTACTGGATCTGTGAACATGGCTCTTAGATGCGATGCAAATGCAAGGAATGCGAATGTTTGGAAGATGATCATATTCACAGCACTGTAAACAGGATATGGACAAGGCAGCAGCATCACCACCATGACCACAAATTCTGCATACAGTATTAGTAGCCATGTCAAGATGGCACAGATAACGCCACAGATATCCTAGAAGTGGAAAAAAAATATATTTATTTTTAAATAGGTACTTACATGAAAAGAGGTTAAAACTCTTTAGCCCCGGGACAGTCTGTGGTCCGGCATGTTTCTAATATGCCGCCATTAGTTTGAGAGGCGGCCACCATGATGATGCTATGAGAAGTACAAAGGCGCCAGTTGTTTGCATCTGCCGCCAAGTGTTGTGGTTACATAAATACATTCTTGTTTTATCTTGTATTTTGACTGTATTTCAGCCCTTAGTTATGTCTTCCAAGAGTTGTGAAAGGTAATGTATTATTTCCTGTTTTAATATTTACTCTACCTTTAATGACATGGCAATAAGTACTTGTATGTAAAGTGATAGAGCAATCCTAGGTGATAGGAATAAGGGGTAGAGGGTTCTTAGAAGTCGAATTATGTGGTCTGACGCTTGTCAGGTCCTAAGGGTGCCGGACTAAAGAGTCCCAGCCTGTACCGTAGAACTATGTAAGCCTACCAGTGTATTTGTGGAACACTTCTGTTTATTTTTTATATACTATCTCACACTAATAAAGCCTTACCTTCAATGTGGCAACAACAACCAAATTCTAAAATATCTTGCCCTAAAATACTGTAATGACATGCACGTTATTCGTATTCATGAACATGTCACTATTTGTATTCCCAAGCATGTAATCTTATATTTAAAACTATTTTAAGAAAATTACCATTTTCAACTTAAGAGAAAAATTTATTTATTTACTCAAGGGAAGGTTTGGTTCCAGGATAACTTATAGTAAATATATATTAATGAATGTCACTAAAATATCAATTAGGCTATTGCGAACCAAAATATCTATGGTAGGACTACTATTTATATAGGTCTAAACTTATATTACTTTGTGAGGTTGCTAAATGTGATAAAAATGTGATCATAATTGTTTCCGGGTAGTTTTATAAGTAGTTGAGGCTAAATTGAAAGGTTTTTGCAAAAAAAAAACTGGAGTTTTAATATTTATATTAGGCTTGTTTTTGAACAGTTAGATGGTTTTGTAGGGATGGAAATGTATGTCTGTTCTCATATTGTTGCTTTCCAGGCAACGTCGCAGAGCATGATCAAGAAAAATCCTGTGACTTAACTTAATTAATTGTACTATATGTCTACTATAATAATTACAAACTAGCTTAGTTGGGTTATATACCTATACTAATTAGGCTAATGTACAAGGGATTTAAAAGGTTGAATTTAGAGAAAGTGTAATCAGATATGCTTGGAGGGAAAAACGATTAAGTAAAACCCTTAGTAGATCTGAACAGGTTTTGAAACCACCTCACTGTCACCAGCAATCCAGCCTCACATGATGACACATTAGACCATGCGACCATCGATGCGGATGATGAAGGTTGTTGATAAAGTAGTGTTTTATCTGTATTATAGACTTAAGAGTCTTTTCACGAAGTTCACATACTTTAAAACTCTATCTTCATTAATGGCCTATTTCAGCCTTTTTTTTAAGGGTATTTATACATTGTGTACAATAGTTATGTGTAAATAATATTTCCTATTTCTTCCTCATCTTGGTAAAAATACTAGTTCTGTTGTAGCCTCTTAAAATAAATATTAACCCTACCTTAATGCACCAAAACCATCCCCCACAACATCTGTTGTGTACATCTGCTTCTCTTCTAAATACAGAATACTCATATTCCATTCTTCATCAGTCTTGTGCTTTGCTCAAATAAGAGAGCAAATCGATGAGGCACTGCGCCATAATAACTACTTTACATCATGTAAATATATTTTAACCTGCGCTCTCTTCTACCATTAAATACAATGAAACAATATTATACTTCGAATATGCACAATAAAATGCAGATATATATGATTTTGAAATGTTAAAAATAATATAAGTTATAAAAGCTCTGAGTAACAATAAAACAATATTATTAATATTATATTTATGTAAAGTAAGCGAAATAAAAATATAGTCATTTCTTTAACTGCTAATGTATTGTACTGAGTATTGACTTTTTCTGTACGGATTACGCACTTTCAATTCACTTTAAATCAGCTGATGGATAATATTCAATGTTGCCATTTGTAGGGAACGAGAGCTATTTTATATTTTGGAAAAAATTAAAAAAGATAGACGATAATATAATTATAATGTTTATTTATCTGAATTATTTCGTATACTCATGCAAATTGAACTAAAAATTAATGTCATGAACAGATAATATAAAGGCCAACTCTTCTTCGGTACGTGGCAGCAACTAAAACTGTCTATAAAAATGGCTGCTACCACGTTACGTGGCATTAGCCAAAATTATATGTATAATGGCTGATGCAAAGGGGTAAAACTGTTTTTGATACGGGATATGTTAATGATTCAACACCGTTGTTTTAGTGATACGTGATTATGCTTGTTGGATGTTATCATAGATAATATGCGATATATATAAAACATGCCTAAGTATTTATTTGTAGCTAATATCTTACAGCCTTTTGTAATTCATTATGTATTATTTGTGTTAGCGTTATTGTAATGGGACTTTGTGCTAGCCTTATTGGCACTGGATTTTTTGTGACCCTTATTGACACGGGGTTTTGTGTTAGCGTTATTTACTCAAGGTTTTGTGTGAGTCTTAACACGGGTCTTGTGTGAGTCTTAATGACATGGGGTTTTGTGTGAGCATATAATGACACGGGGTTATGTGTGACTTATTGACAAGTGGTTTTCTGTGAACCTTATTGACACGGGTTTTTTGGATGCCTTATTGGCACGGGTTTTTATGTGAGTATTGTTGACACGAGGTTTAGTGTGACTCCTATTACATTAGGTTTTGTGTCTTAAGCCTAGTACGCACTTGGAAACATTGTTTGACTAATTCGCGTTTGAAATCATAGCCCTACATATTTATATTGGTAGTTTTAAGTTATTGTTAACTGATAAACTGGATTGGATGGTTATGATAATTTAACATAAAATGTCCTTCACAATATTAAGTGCTATAACTTGTAAGCCTTATCAATGTTAAGACCAATGTATCAGCTTTCCAGTTTTACCTAAGTAGCTAGCTATTCTATTAGGCGTTACAGTTAAATATATTTCTCTTCAGAGGCGGTTAAGTGTTCTCTTTGACTTTCCAGACAAAACTAATTCTCTTCCGATGTTTTAATTTTTCATCTAACATAATGAAAAATATTGGCTCATGAAACATAACAAGTCAACTTATCCCATTTATGTAAAATGTGTTTCTGAAGAGCCATTGCTGAAATAAAATATTATTATTATTATTATTATTATTATTATTATTATTATTATTATTATTTATTATAATATAATAGCACCGCGTCTTACTACCGTTCAGGTTATACGCATTATGTTAATGTGTAATAGTAGGGTGATTGTGAGATGAAATGGAGAACCTACAGTTTAACGTGGGATCCGAACCACGGTGGAGGCCTGGCATTCCACGCATTCACAAGCTGTGATTAATACACGTCTTGTCAGAGGTGAAGGAAGGGTTTGGCAATCAGATAAATCTGTGCCGGGACCGAGGTTTGAATCCCGGACCCATAGCACAGAAGTGTGACACCTTACCCCTAGACCACCAGGTCACCTCATTGCTGAAAAGAATAGTAGCAGTAAAGAAATATCTTGAATAGAATATCGATTTTTTTCCATCTCGTCTTACTACCAGATTGGGTTATATGCCTATGTAGGTACTAATTACACTAGTGGTTTTAGGGATTTGGTAGGTTTATTTAGAGGAAGTGTACCCACATTTGCGTAAGGGGAGAGTGGAAAACCAATTAAGGAAAACCACCCTCACACCCAACCGAGATTTGAACCTTGAACTCCCTGTCATTGGTAGTCTTGCCTATTTCAAGAGTAGTGCATTAGACCATGCAGCCGTATAATATATCAAATAGAGAACAAAATTCAACAGTGATTAAAATTTTCACAAACTAAAATAGTAATGTGTACAATATTTATCATAAATGTCACCTTTATTTGACACTTTTGAAATGCACTTTCCCAATTATTTTTTAGTCTAGCCTTATAGAGTATGCCCACTTAAAAACGAAAACTTACCTTGTTTCAGGAATTAATTACGGTAATTATTCAAATTTAAAAACCAGAATGAAACAAAGTTCAAAATAAGATTGTGAAAAATGTTGGCTCGTCAAATTGAAAAAATCGAACATTTAATTTTAAAAGGCACTTTTAACATACCGGTACCATTAAACAACGAACAAACAAGCTCTAACAGAAATGGCGGACTTCCAAAAGATTTTTTACATTGATACATTTCCTATTTATTGTTGATTGACCAAAAATGAAACGGGGTTTCTTATTGGTCGAAAGTGAAAATATCGTGGCAGTAGCTATTTACTATGCTAAAAAATGGCAGACACCTCAATTTATTATACTAAATATTTTGTCTTCAACAAACATTTATAAATTCTAATTTTTTGCTCATGTGTTGTGAACAGTGCTGGATTTATGAATGGACCAACTGGGCCTGGGTACAGGGCGCCAAATTTTTTTTTAGGGGGGCACCGAGTTTCTTTAGAAGTCGCTATTTTAGAGTTGTTGCTCTGGTGTGGTCATTGTATAGTCACTGTGTATTATTGTAGTTATAAAACACTGTCGATCTAAATATCACCCACTCTCCTCTTTTGACATGGGGACGATTTACGAACAATGACCGCTCTGCCGTCAAACATGTCAAGAAACTACTCAGGGCTCCAAGCTAGGATTTTTTAATAATGGCAGAGTATGTTCCTTGTGCTGCCTACTCCTTAAATCTTGTGGGTTCTGCCATTGCAGATTGCTGTACTGAGGCTGTACAATTTTTTGCTTTCGTTCGAAATCTCTATGCATTTTTGTCGTTATCTACTGATAGATGGGCTGTTTTTAAGACCATCCTTGAAAGAAACAAAGCACCAGTTGTAAAAAGTTTGTCAGAAACTCGCTGGTCAGCCAGAGATGATGCAGTCAACGCTTTAGTGCTTAGTTTGAAGACATTGAAAAGGCTCTGAAACAGTTGTCACAAGACGATACAAAATCCCACTACCCGTTTGGAGGGTCAGGTCTAGAGAAGAACATAAAGAAATATGAAACTTCCCTTCTGTCTCTGTTCTAGAATGACATATTAGGAAGGATTGATTGAACTAACAGAATCCTTCAGGAGAAAACTCTTCATTTGATCAAAGCAATTCAGACTATGCAATTCTATTTGCAGGAAAAAGATATGGCTTTGAATAGCTTGAGGAAGTGGCATTGAAACTTAGTGGTTGTGAAATACCAAACTACCAAAGGAAACATACACATAAAGTGTTTGCTGATGAACACTATGCAATAGAAGCAACCATTGGTGATAGACAACATTTAAAAACAGACGTGTTCATCAAAATCATTGATTCATCTATTGCCAACTTAGAAAGGAGGAAAGTGGCTTATGAAACATTGGCAAAACGTTTTAACATTTGGTCATTGTTATCATTACATGAGGGAGTAGCAAACAAAGATAAGAAGATTGAGGCAAACAAACAAACAAACTGGTCAACGGTTATCCAGAAGATATCGATTATAGTTTTGCAATAGAGTGTCTTCATTTCAAAGCCTATTTTGGACTAGAAAGCTTGAAAAAATTACTAGAGCTTTACTCAAACAACCTCCAGAGTACATTTCCGACCCTTAAACTTGCATTGAGAATGTTTATTTCCTTGTCAGTAACAAATTGCACAGCAGAGAGAGCGTTTTCTTATCTCAACTTTGTGAAAAACATTAAGAGGAGGTCACTTCTGGAGAGTGAAAAACTTAACCATCTAATTCGGTTGTGATGTGAAAGAGACATTACTAAGAAAATGCACATTTCAATGATCATAGAAACATTTGCTTATGAAAAAAAATCTGGAAAAATTATTTGCTCTAAATGTATTTTACATACCTGGCTGAAGTCTAGCCTAATGATTTTTGTTTCACCTAACTAAAGAATGATTTTGTGACCTTTACAATACTCTCTTGGCTTATTTTTTAGTTTTGTATTTTACATAATGTATATTAAGCCTAATCATTTTTGTAAGGGAATATCAATACAACAAAAAATAAAACAGAGTAATAAAAAATGTTTACATTGTTATTACCGTGGTGTCACTATTCAAGTTAGTTGACAAGGTCGTAGCCAGCCAGTAATTTCAGGGGTGGTTTGGCGGGCACATCCCTCAATTGCCAGAGGCTAGAAATAATTATAAATGATAAACAGTTTTATAAGCTCTCTAAAGTGTTTTTATGGTAACATAACCCCCTAAATGCAGGAGGCTATGAAAATTATATATAAATTTAAATACCTCTAGAAGCTCTTTTAAGTGTTTTTATAGTAACATAGCCCCCTAATTGCTGAAGGCAAGGAACATTATTAATATTAAACCCCTCTAGAAGCTTACCGGAAGTTTTTCTATGGCAACATAACCCCCTAAATGCCGGAGGCTAAAAGTAATTATAAATATTAAACACCTCTAGAAGCTCTCTGAAATGCTTTACATGGGAAAACAGCTCCCGGATTTGTATTTATACTTTAATTTTGATGTTGTTTGAACCATAAATAAAGACATATTTTGTTCATTGAATTTTGGGGGCTTGAACCCCCAAACCTGCCCCGACTACGGCCTTTTAGCTGAATATTTGGATCTGAATAGTAAGAATACGAAAAGTAATAATGTTTCCAAAAACCACCCTTAATATCGAGTATTACTAAAATATATTTTGCAGGCTTCACTTATAATAAGGTGAGTGGTGGTGGTGGTGAGTGCCAAAATTTACCAGGTCCAAGACGCATATTATCCTAAATCCGGGCCTGGTTGTGAACTCGGTTTATCTGGATATTAAGATAATTTTGCTTAGATTATCTTTACAATTTTTGTTTATAATATTTATTTCCAAAAAACTAATTTAGATTTATAGGTTATGCAGAAATCTGTCAGGCAGCGAATCACTGAAATATTTGATTTGATTTTTGGTAGCTTTCATCTCTATATATTTATAAATCAAACCTTTGTTGTATAAAGTTCATTATTCTAATTTAATACCCTTCTCACCCCTATATTGGTCTTGTTGGTACTGTCATGTTGTTGTACCCTGAAGGCAGATCTTCGATGTTCACTGCAGCCTCCAATGTGAGTCAAGTGTTGACGATAATGATATAGTTTCAAAGTATAGTATTATTAAATGTTATGTAATTCTAATAAAATGTTTTAAAATCTAGTTGTCTCAATTTCTTAATTTTACTTTACATCACAAGTGTTGAACTTAATTTTACTCTTCAAACCTTTCAGTAACACATTTATTTTATTTTATTAATCATACATAGTTATATATTTATATATTCATACAAATTAGCGAACGATGTAAGTGTCACGTTGCCTTGTGTTTGTGTAAGAGAGAAAATGATACCCGAAGGTTTCCTTCTCTCTTACACAATGGTGTTTAGCCTACAGCTCGAAAATTTCAGCAATAGATGTCCATCCAGTTATCTTAAAGAAATCGATGCCCTTCAATGACTCTTATTTTTTAATTTTAGACAATTTTAACTTTCTGATCTAGAGTAGCAGCGTTGCCAACTGTACGATCTGGATACTACTTTTGATATAATTTCACCTCCTGTACAATCCAATTTTAGGTTATTTTCTAAAAGTAATATCCTGTGGCCCTGCTATAAAGTATCAAATTTGACATACATTTCTTTTTTTTTATGAAAATCGGTGAGTTTATCAATATAATGTCAGAAAGTAGTATCCTACCGGTAAAAAATACAATCCATTTCAGGTCCATGTACTATCGCTAGAGACTATAGAGTTGGCAACACTGTAGAGTAAGTTGTTGGCAACGCTGCCTAAGTCAGCAGAACAGCGTGGAGTGTCGTAAAGTGTCTTCTGCTATTAATTCTTTAGTAAATAATGTTATTTGTCGAATTTTTCACATAAATATCTATAGGGTCAATAATGGATTTGTAAGGTTTATATTTTACAACTGTAAACAGTGGTGTTAAACAAGTTTTACTGTTAAGCTGGTGTTTATAACTATCCCAGCTGTGCAGAAATGGCAGTAAGTGGCACAAACTTTCAAATTGTTTGTTTTTATTTCAAATTATGTAGCTAATCACAGGTTTAAGTTTAATAACTAAGGTGCTTTCTTTGATCCGTTGTAATTTCACCGGGTAGATATTGATTGATCAATTTTTTTAATTCCCTTCACCAACAATAGTAGACTTAAATAGGCTAATGTATTTTTAAAATTAGTGGTCTTCTGTGGTTTTATTATAATTGCAGCCCTTGACTGTGCTTGAGATTTAGAACCATTGATTTTGGAATTGATCAAACATCTTTGAGAGTCTAATTTGAATCTTGGATGGGACAAAACTAAATGACATTTTGCAAAAACAAGTGAGATTTTGCAATTCAAAACTAACTATGCATGTGTGGTCATATTTAGTACCAAACTCTACTTTTGTGAATACATCGTAATTTTTTTATTTTTACAAAAACATTATAATCTATAAGAAGGTGCTAAAATGAGTGGGTACAAAATAAAACTTTTTGGCAAAAGAAGAAGAGAAAAATTATAGAGTGCAAACAAAGAAAAGAAAAAGGGAGTACAGGTATAATGTTTTTAAACATAATAATATAGCTACATAACATAAGCACTATTTATCCTCATAAATGTTAGTTTATATTATAGCTATTATATTAACTGTTATTTCAAGAAGCACACTGATTTAAAAAAAAACTCAAGTAATAGAAGTTGTCAGACCTTATACAAGCCCAACTGTATGCACAAGATAAATCCTGTTAAAAACAAATGTTTTTTGTTTCTGTTTCAGCCACAAAAAGGAAAACAAGGAACCAAGGGCCAAAAGCAAATACTGGATGAGAATATTGCTACCCTTAATTTTTATCGCAACATGGTTTTTATAGCAAATGGGATTTATTTAATAGTTATGTGTGTTATATCGGACTCATTTAGTTGGCAAACTATTGTAAGTAACCAAGTAGAATTATTGAGAATGATGTCTAAGCACCTATATTTAATTTAATAAGCAAATCATTAAAAATATAATACTATCACTAGGGATCAGACACCTTAGCTCCGTCGGTAGCGTGTCTGTCTACTGAGCTAAGGGTCCCGGGTTCAAATCCCAGCATGGCCAAAAAATTTATCATTGGTGAAATGTAGGTTTAACCTTTCACAGTGAGTTATTAACAGCCGGGGACTGGATGTTGTGCCTTTTTTAGTCTTAAGTTAGAAATTTATTATTGTATTTAAAAAAGAATGTAGCTAAAAGATGTAATGTAAATTCAAGATGTAGATCTAGGTCCCGAGCTACATGCTAGGAATCGGGATAAATAATGTAAATAAATAAATAAAATTTGTTCAAAGTCTTAAGTTAGATTATAAGTTATATGACACTAGCACAGGCCTAGCTAGCCGGTAGTGGAAAATATATGGCTTGAATAAAAAATTGACCCAGGCCACAGGCTGGAAACATTGGTCACTATACTTACAAAGAAACAACAAATCCAATTATTGGATACTATAACTATATTTATTTGAAATTATTTTATTTTTACAACATTTAGATATCTCAATATAAACCAAAGTCCAAACATAAACACACTAGAACAACAAGTGACTTGACCCATTATCCTTTACGATATGACATAATCTTACTACCACAGTCAAATTGTTTATTTGTGAATATTAATTGAGATTCTAATTTATTAGTTAAGACCAAGGCTAGATAAAGTTATCATAGTAGTTAGGCCCTACCGTAGTGAACGTTAGGCCAAGTTATGTTGGAAAGGACCCTAATAATATAATTATTTACAGATTATTTTGCCTTAAATATATTTAGGTCTATTACTGTATTTTATTATTTGTGGGTCAGTGGATATGTTCGCTCAGATCTGTATTACATTTTCAGTTCAGATATAATGGAGGCGTGTGTGAGTTTGCTGGATATAAAATCTTTAGTTGATGTGCAAAAATGTTTCGTTTGGATAAGAAAAGTAAAGTTAGCCATTACTATTACAAGAAGTTTTTGTCTGTTATGAAAAAGAGCAAAGTGGGCTCACTGCAGAAGATGATTGCGCATTTATTGGCTCTATAATATACATAAAGCCTCGGTCAATGCAATTTTACAGATTTTTCAATGATATTTGTTCCTGCGTCACAAGGGTGAGTTTGGTTTGAATTGTTCACCAAGCTAAAACAAAGTTTTTTTTTAATAATCTTAAATTTAGTATCAGTGTCTGCATTTTTATTATTGTAGTGCTGGTATAAGCTATACATTTTATGATTTTCAGGTTTTTTAGAAGAAAAGATTGGCCTAAAAGGTACAATTCTTAGGTTTCATCCCAGAATTGTATATTATTTTTGTAGTCTGGTTTTATATGGGTCTACTTAGCTATAATCTAAATTAGTGTTTGCAGGGTTTCTACACATCATGGAAAATCTAGAATTTTTTATATTTCTTTCTAGGCCTGGAAATGTTACGGAATTTCTCATTTTTCCAATCTTTTCCTGGAATGGTTTAATTTGTCCTGAAAATTCCTTTGTCCCCCCATTTTTTTAAAAAGTTTGTAAATCACTAGGAAACAGGAGTAAGTCAGATGAAATTTTTAAGTTGTTCGAGTCCCTTTAAATCCCTTTAAATTTGTATTAAGCTACTGAATCATTAATTTATATAAAAATGGGTTATATTATTGTCATGTTTATAAAGCTTATTTTAGTTTTGTAATTTACATAGCATAAACCATCATGCATAATATGAACAGTGATAATTGGGTTATTAAACGTGCACTTTCTAAACTGACTGCTTATATCTGCACATGACTTATAAATTAACTTAGATCTAGAACAAACACAACATTCAGACATTGGCCGTTAATTCATCACTGTGAAAGGTGAAACCCACATTTTACCAATGATTATTTGCAGGTGAGCTTATGTTATATCTTAATTATTTGAATAACTCATTGCGTAATGGAATACTGGTACATTAAAAAATAATAATAAACGGAATGGAAAGGTGCAGGTGTATTGAGAATTGGACACAACATGTTTAGGCCTATATAAACTTTTTTTCTCAGAATAATCCATACCACAATTTCCCAAAATATTTACTATTCCTCTTGAAGTATCCTGCATAATTATGTATGGGGTAATGGAAAATATTTTTGTGTTTATTCCAGTAAACACCAAGGTTTTGTCATTATTTAACATAAGCGCAACAGCTGATTGGCAATATCTTAGCTACCTAGGCAGCCCCCTCAAGATACTCCCCATTGGTTCTAGGAGGTTAAAGTGTGCTACAGGGCAGCAGTTTCCGCACTTATTTAAACAGTATTTCTTCGCAAACAAAAATATAAAAACCATAAATTTGAAATCCGCTGCAACAGGTGGGGAAATAATTTGATTTAATCAGGAATGGTTTTATTTTTTTCAAGTGTCCTTCCAGAAGTTTCAACATTAAAATAACCCGCCTCTGTGGCGTAGTTGGCAAACGCGCTAGTCGTGTTGAGCCCGACTGCTGAGGACGGGGAGATCGAGGTTCGAATCTCGGTCGGGTGAACTGGGGGTGGTTTTTCCTAAATGGTTTTCCACTCTCCCTCCACGCAAATGTGGGTTCACTTCCTCTAAATTCAACCTTCCCAATTCCTAATCCATTAGCGTAATTAGTACTTAAGCGTATAACCCGAACGGGTAGTAAGACGCGTGCTAAATAAAAAATAAATAAATAAACATTAAAATAGCCTAAGTGAACCACCCATCCAGGATTCAAACCTCGACCTTTCTTTCGCTGGCAAACTAGACAAGAAGAGATTGATTACTTTGTTCTTGGCTCACTAATACGGGTTATTCTAATCAGCAGTACTAGCTACATTAATAAGACTCGAACAAAGTTTATTGTAAATAAATGTATGTGTACCAGTAAATAATTTTGAACTTTTGTCACAAAAATATTTAGGGCCTATATTATAATAAAATAATTTGTCTCAAAGTTTCTCATAGTAAAAAAAATAATTTCACAGTATCCAAACAATTTATTAAAAGAAATCTTAATCACAAATAAAAAATGAATTGTGTATTTGAGGAATTTAATCAAATGAATTTGTGTTATTTGTAGTTATTGGAAATCACCTCTACATTTATTATGTTTATTTACTTTTGTCAAGGTAATGGGCCTGTTCTCTGCTGCTGCTTACATAAGCAGTTATCAGTTTATGGCATATATGGCCAAACCAACTTACAATGATTCAGGGCAGATTCTTGACTCTGGGGTGGATCTTAACATGGAAGGGGGCATTGCAGAGTAAGTACTTAGTCCTACTTACAATATAATAGAAGTTTGAAATTATCTCTAGGTTAGGGATGTGGGTAGCTTCATAAAGTAAGCTCAATCAGATTCGTAAAAAAATAGAAAAAATGACAATTGTATACAGGTATCGAACCGGGGAAATTTGGCTTAGCGTATCAATGCTCTACCACTGAGTTAACCAGGAATTGTCCTGTGCTCATGGTAATTCTTTACTAAAAGTTTAGCAGAGTCTATGATATGTGTGTGTGGCAACCATTGGATACTATTAGCTATCGTTGATACCACAACCACTAGTGATTCAGAGTGGGGTCAACTTTATACTTTCTTACAAATCTAAAAGTTATTTTATTGCATACGTGTCCAACCCTGGCCCCCCTGTCAACTTGCGTCCCCTCAAGTTTGTTTTGTGCATCCCACCAGATTAAATTGAAATACTTAAACAAATGAGACTTATGTAAAGGGGCACTGATTTCCTCAAGTTTTATAAACGTTAAAAAAAAATCATAAGTGGAATGTTACTTGTGTGTGTATGCATGTGTGTGTGTTTGTTCGTGTGTTAATAGATGTATGCATGTGTGTGTGTTTGTTCGTGTGTTAATAGATGTATGCATGTGTGTGTGTTTGTTCGTGTGTTAATAGATGTATGCATGTGTTTAAAATAAATAATTATTTTTTGTGCTTTTATTATTTACTGATACATTTGTGCATTGGATACTATAAATGTCACGCACGGCCCTCGACCTGCTCCCCAAGGACTTATCCAGGGCTCTCATTTGGGTAAGGTTGGACATGACTGTTTTAGAGCATAAACTCAACTCAGTAAAGTAACTTGACTCAAATATGTAAGGTAACACACTTAACGGTGATTAGTCTAGAGTTTTTATATCAATAAAATTTGCAGTCCGTTTAACAGTTTTATAGGTTTTTAGAGGTTTCTAAATATTTGGCGTTGATATTATGATGTCACACTGCAAACTTTGGTACAAGAATCTTCCATTTTTAAAGATATGTGTGTTTTCCAGGCATGTTAAAGACCTTATCATCTTGACAACTGGCTGTCAACTCTTATCGCTCTTCTCCAACTACTTTTGGTTTCTTTGGTTACTGGTGAGTGTTTTTTTGTTTCGTAAACTATTTCTTACCGCACTTAAAACACATCTATTAGAATCTGAAAAGACATGTTTGTTTAGATGTAATATTCCTACTGCAGGTGACTACAGGCAACTCTCAATCTTTTAGTCATTGCTGTAATGCAGCTTGCTCTTGTAGCGAGTGGTGGAACTAATTAGACTTGGGTTAAATACCGAATCCAAATCTTGGAAAGAATTATGATAAGAGGAAATATAAATATAATAATAAAAATACAAATAGTAGCAAAATATTAATATCCTTTCTTTTAATCCATTTATCAGGGTGTCTACCATCCGGGAAAATCGGGGAAAACGGGAATTAGCCGGGAATTTGAAGTGATCAGGAAAAAACGGGAATAAGCCGGGAATTTGGTAAATTACAATAAAAATCTGGGAAAATGTTGTTTTACTCAAGATATGAAATATAATAATTATTAAAACAGTAAATAATAATGTTATTCAAACTGATTTTTTTTTGTAGCTGTGTAGTAAATTTTATAATTCCTAATAAACAATGTTAATACAAATCTAAAAAATATGTTTATTTAAATTTTAAACTTATAATTATTCATAAAAAAAGATTAATAGAAAAATGAGGTGGGAGGTGGGGGAATTATAAGGATGTGACATACTTTTTAGTTGGGAATTTTAGGAAATGATCAGGGGAAATCAGGGAAAAAGTCGGGAATTTCATTGGTCTAGTTGAGTAGACACCATGATTTATACATTCAGTTAAGTGTTAAATTACTGGTCGGGGGCCTGGTTCTTAAGTTAATTCTATAATTATAATTGGTTCCTAAACACAAATAAGCAGTACTATAGTTTTAAAACAAATTTCACTTGAAAAATTTAAAACAATTTTTTTTAAAAGGATTTGAGTCTTGAATTTGAAATTTTCTCTAATATTCATGAATATTTATTTAGTTTTTTTTAAAAACAATGCTCATTACTTCTTAGTATCTGTTTGTCTTATGTGCATACTGTCACCACCTGTCCCCCTTCCAATTGTGTTGCGTGTTTGTGGGACTAAATCTATGGCCAAGGATAAGGGGGGTGAGTGGATATACAATTGTTTGGGTTCAATTTGGATTTTATGGTTTTTATTATTACTACTATGTATTTTACAAATGTGATGTTGAGAGTGATAATGAAAATATAAAAGAACTTGAAAGATTACTTGGAAGCTTGTGACAGAACGAAGTATTGCAAGGAATAACCAATGGCCTGTCTGACCTCTAGGTGATCCTGGGCTCAAGCGGTAGCCCTCAAATACAAGTACTGATTTGCCGGCGTCCTAACCCGCATAACCCTCAAAACAGGCAGAGTGACCCTCTAGACTCGATGGTGAATAGTCAGCCTCAATAGCTGGACATACCACTCTTTATTCTGCCGCCTGGCCTGGTTTCCCCCTTTGGAATGTTGATACTGTTTATGTGATCATCACCTCTATTCTATTTGTTTACTAGCTAATCACAACACCGTGCAATACTAGTTTTGTCATTCACAACCCAAAACACACAATATTATACAAACAGGCCTCACAATTTAGGCCACGTGGTTACATTAATTATGTGAAAAGAAAAGGAATAAGTAGGTGGAGGTTTTTTTTTTAGAGGAAATGACACTATTTTATACATCCCAAGTTGTTTTGCGCAATATAAAACAAAAGGGACGGGTACTTAGAATTATTGAATCCTTAAGAAGATTTGAGAAATCACAAAAACTTTAGATCCAGAAGAAAAAACATCAAACTTTGAATCTGAATTTTCTTTATAGCTATTATGATGCAGAGTGGGGTACAGGGAGTACATGAGATAGTAAAGGAAGCAAGACTGAGATGGTGTGGGCATTTAATGAGGATGGAATGGAGAGAATACCAAAAAGAATCATTGAGATGAAGCATGTAGGGAAAAACCTGCAAGGGAGGTCAAGAAAGATTCGGGAGGAGCATGTAACAGCACTTGTGCAATTGAGAGGAGGATAATGGAAGTGATTAAAGAAGGAAGTGTGGTGAAAGGAAAGAGGAAGATGGAGGCATTTTACTAAACTGACCCGGCGAAGGGCTGGAAACATTTAATGATAATAATACTTATGCTTACTATCGGCTCACTCTAAAATAATGTGAATACAAATTTATATTACAGCAAAAAAAAAGTTACAATTTCTGTTTTTGATGGCAAATAATAAAATAACTTAGAACTAAATCTATATTGATTAAAAAATATAATATTGTGTGAAAGATAACTTCAAATGCTGCTAGGGGTGTGTGAATGTCGCGTTTTAGTTAGTGAAGGGAAGCTTGAAACATGCGAAAAACTATGAAGCCAAAGTAAAAGATAAGGCTTTTGTTGTTACAGAACACTACTTTTAATTCTTCAATATCTCAAAGCTTCACACACAAATAATATTGCCATGTTTTTCTAAGATCTGAATTTGAAATTTGATATGTGTAGCTAAAATAAGATTTGGATTTGAGAGAAAGAGGAATAAACTTCTTTTTTTTTGTCTTACTACCTGTTCAGGTTTTATGCACATATGATAAATTTCTATACTGGGGTAGGGATGAGGAAGGAAACCACCCTTGGTAGACCCAACTGAGATCTGAACCTCGATTTCCCCGACTTATGCAGGCCAGTTTAACATGAGTGATGCCTTAGACATTTCGGATTAGACTCATTCCTATGAAACAACAATGTATTTTAATTGTTTTCAGGCTCCAATTCGCGGGTTTTGGTTGCTGTGGAGCAATATCCTGGGTCCGTGGTTCTTCCAGAAACAGCAAGCACAACCAGAAGTTGACGAGAAGAAACAAAGAAAAATGGAAAGGAGAATGAAGAGACATTGATATTGTTCCACTGCACCTTAGTTTATATGTTTGAATCCTGTTTGTAAAGAAAATAAATTTTAAATTATTGTACCTATGATGACTGTATGTAAAGAAGTTGAATTATTATTATTAAGTATGTCAAATTTGATTCTACGATACCCTCAATTATTACTGGTATCGAAAAGGATCAAGACTTAATCTATAATTGCAAATTTTCGATACCTTGATTCTTAGCTCTAAAATACAAGTGAATGAAACTTTTTGGTATTCAAACGAAATGGCATTGTTCTGAATTTGTTAATTTTTCATCGTGACCATTATTAGTTATTTGCCGTTTCACTTTAGTAACGACAAATTGCAAATGTACTCAACATGAGCTTTGCATTCTAATGATCTCACACAAATCAAACATGACCTTTTTTAAAAAATTAATTACTACCCACACTTTTAGGTTTTTTTTAAATTACCTAACGATACAGTATGTTATATAAATAAATAACATTTTGAATATGACGTTGGATGCATGGAAAAGGAATGAAATCTTAAATGTTAGAGAAATCAAGAATTAAAAAATTGAGGGTAAATTTTAAGAATCTGTACTGAGGAAAGCAGGAATAGTGACTTTTATAGTTTTTAACATGGCTATCAATGTCATAAAATGGTCCTGCTTTCAAAAACTTCCTCTATCTTGTAATAATAAAACTATTTTTGTGGTGTTAAAAAGTACAAAAAATTACCAGGTAATATTTAAGAATCAAATAGCTAAAGCTATTATATTTGTTTTAGTGAGGATTTACTCACATCTAGATACTATATTCTGAAAATTGAAAAATGACACCTGGACACTGGAATTGAACCTGGGACCTTTGGTTTAGTATGCCAATGCTCTAACCACTGAGCTATTCAGGATTCGTCTCGTGCCCGGGGTCATTCTTCACTCATATTTTAAGGCAGTCTATGATGGACGTACGGTAATCGTCGGCTACAAATGTGCAATTTATTAAGATCACGAGGTATCAGATAACACAGCCACCTTCGACTCGGTAGTTGGCTTATTACTGCTTATTATTGTAAGGGATCGCATATCATAGCTTTGGCTATTTGATTCTTAAATATTCGATCCCTTACAATTATAATAATTGTACAAGTGGCAGTATTAAGCCGACGATTTCCGCACGTCCAGCATAGACTTTGCCTTAAAATATGAATGAAGAATGACCCTTGGCACAGGACGATTCCTGGATAGCTCAGTGGTTAGAGCATTGGCGTACTAAACCTAAGGTCACATTCGATTCCAGTGCCCAGGTGT
This sequence comes from Timema podura, assembly GCA_033556935.1. NCBI lineage: Eukaryota > Metazoa > Arthropoda > Insecta > Phasmatodea > Timematidae > Timema > Timema podura. Next base: position 39,649,214 of record JAVRXN010000007.1, on the reverse strand, counting down.
CATTTTTCAATTTTCAGAATGATTACCAGGTAATGTTACTTTAAGGTTGTGGATTGTTATTTTTTTCAAAATATTATTTATAAGCAAATTTTTTGCTGACAAATGTTAATTAAATGCAATATTGAGTCAAATTATTGCTTTATATTGATAGTTCTATTTATTTGCATGATTTCTTGGTTTCACAAGTATCTAATTACCTATTACTAATTTCATTGTAAAACTTTTTAAGTATGTACTGTATAAAATATCAATATAAATTGCTCTTTTTGTTATAAATATAAATTTTTATTTTGGCAAATTTGTGTACTGTTTGGCAGACATGACTCTGACATCTTTAGTGGAGAAAAAATTACAGTGAAAGCTCTTAATAGCGGACACCTTCCGGGATAAAAAAAAGGCAGTTATTAGGTATCTGTTATTTGGAAAAAAAAAATTTTAATCATACTTCTTGAACACAGTATAATCCATAATAACTTGCATAATGTGAATATTATTTACAACACACTACAGTAAAACCTTGGATTGCGAGCATAATTAGTTTCGTAAACGTGTTCGTAATACAAAGCACTCGTATATCAAATCGAATTTCCCCCACAAGAAATAATGGAAACTCAGATGATTCGTCCCACTACCCAAAAATATTTAATCTAAAAATGATTAATACCTTTTTATTTTCGTTATTTAAATGTAACTGTATTGTAATCAAATGTATTAATTAAATTTAATGGTGGCTAGTGTGAGGTAGACGAGAGAGATGAGAGGAAGAGGTGGGTTATTGTTTAGGACGACTTTCACTGTCACTAACGGAATCACTGCTATATGTTGGATCACTGGAATATTTTTCTTTTTGTGCGACTTTAACAAAGAACCTATCCAATGACACTGCTCGGCAGACAAAGCATAATCATAGTACTACTCGTATTGCAAGATATCGCTCGTTTATCAAGTTAAAATTTATTGAAAATTTTTGCTCGTCTTACAAAACACTCGCAGACCAAGTTACTTGCAATCCAAGGTTTTACTGTAATTTCTGCACTATGGTACATTCTTACAGTAATGTACTGTAAATGGACTGATGCTTTCAAATTTTATCTGCTGTTTGGAGATTGATATGCATAAAAATACGTCTATAGAGATGTTCGTCATTGAGAAAGTCCATTTTTGGGAGGATGTTTCACTGTAAGATCCAATATTATTTTGTTGGTGAAATTTAAGCTGTCTTGATCAGGAACAATCCATCATTCATAGGTGTCCCTTTAGGGAAATTTCACTGTATTGCCAATCCTAGACTACAATTTGAAACTATAACTGTTCAACAAAAAACCCTTTCTTATATTTGAGGTGTATTATTTATGAAAAAATGAATTTTGTTATATATGGAAGAAGGTATATGAAAGAAGGAAAAGAAACAACTAAATGGAAATGAACACTTAATGGCTATTACAATGAAAAGCAGAACACTGTTTGCACATTACATTGCAGCCACTGGACATATAAGTAATGGCTTATTCTTGAAGAGAATTGATTATTACTGCACAGTCATTTGATCTATATTTCATTATGTCAGAACTCGTTAGGAGGAAGTATGAAATCCATTACAGTTTCCAGCCCATGTGGCCTAGGTCAGTTTTTTATTCAAGCCATATATTTTCCACTTTGGGCAGGCTAGGCCTCTCATAACTTTATATGCCTTATCTTCTAAGTTAAGACTAGGAGAGGCACAACATCCAGTCCCCGGCTATTAATTTATCAATGTGAAAGGGTAAACCCATATTTCACCAATGATAGATGTTCAGCCATGCTGGTAATCGAATCCGGGACCTTTAACTCAGTAGGCAGACACACTACTGACTGATCTAAGGTGTCGGACAACTTCTTAAAACTGAAAGTAGTAAAATAAAAGTGGTAAATAATGATAGATTGCATGAATAGAAAAGAAAAAATGTGTATTGGACCACTGGTGGCAGTGTAGCTAAATTGTTTTATCTCACGCTCAACGCAAATGAGGGTAAACTTCCTCTAAATTCAACCTTCCTCATTCCTAACACATTATTCTAATCATTACATATGTGTTCAACCCAAACAGGTAGCAAGATGCGGGGACAAGAAAAGTTCACTAAAACAATATATATTAAATGTCCCAAATCCCTAGCTCGGTAGGCTGCAGGTAGGCAGAATTGCCCACTGAGCTAAGGGTCGAGAGTCCAATCCCTGACATTACTTAGAAATTTATAATTTGTAAAATTGTGTACTCACTTTTCATATTGTGGAATTTGACAGCTGGTGAACTGGGTGTTTTGTATGTAATAGTCTAATAGAATTAGATTGTGTTATAAAAAGTCAAAACTAGACCTGCATAAAACTGTCATGCGAGATCAAATTCTAATTGACTTTGAATTACTATAAAATACAGTTAAAATTGTGATATATTGTAAGTTTAATGTGTCAGCATAATGTTTGACATGTTTTATTAAGTGTTGCACAATGTAGTAAACAAAAAAAAACCTTGCTATTTGTTCTAACAAAGGATGCCTACTTCACCAAGGAAATTAGGCTGAGGATTGCCATGGCCAAAGATGCTTTCAACAAGAAGAGGTTACTGCTTACCAGCAAGTTTAGTTCGGAATTGAGGAAATGCTACATTGGGGGCATTACTACGCTGTACAGAGCGGAAACTTTGACTCTTAGGAAGATGGGAAAGAAATACTTGGAGAGCTTTGAAATGTGATGATGGAGAAGACTTAAGAAGAGAGCCATTTTGGATGTGATTCTTCAGTGCAAAGATAACTGGATCGGACACATCCATAAGAGGAACTGTCTTCTGCACGACATCATAGAAGTAAAGGCCAGTAAAGAGGAGTTTAGGAAGGAGGAGTCAGATATTGGATGATTTGAAGGAAATAAGAAAATTCTGAGAAGTGAAGGAGGAGGCATAACACAGGGTGTATTGATGGTTTAAGTTCACTTACAAAAGGAATGGAACTGTCATAAGACAGAACACCTAATAATAATAAAAAAATAACTTGTCAATAGATTTATATAAAATTTAAATGCTTAAAATATGTGATTTTTTTTGCACACTTAAAAAGATAAGGAATTCCCATCACGAGTAATCACAAAACACTAAAATACAAACTTATCCATAATGTGTTCATAATTTGGTTTAAATTGAATGGTAGTAATATTGGTAGGAAGAACTCTTTAGAAAAAACAAACATATTTTTATGGCCAACATTGATAACATTTTCTATTGTTATTTTTTAATAATGTTAATTAATATTGATATTAATAATATCTTTCAAGAGTAACACCTGCAACTCACATGACTTGAATTATGAATTTGTGTAAGTAGATCTAGTAACTTTTATAGCTGTCAAAAAGGTGCATCTTATTAAAATTTGTCTGTACTTAACATTTTATCTTGTACCTTCTTTCATGTATAAAATAATTGATCTCAAAAATGCAAAGAGGTTTTACAAAAGAGTTAAAACCAAACATTTGTATGAAAAGGACTTAAGCTACTCAGAAATTAAATAGTGAGACATTGTAAACTAAAAGTGTTCATTTTGTGGATTTGAAGAGGAGACTGGACGTCAGTGTTTTAAACCAGGGCTTGTGATTTGTATGACTTTTAAAAAAAATCTACCTTGGTTTCATGAATTAATATTATCCCCAACTTAAAGATCTCGATGGCCGATTAGTGTAAAATTTTGCTATATATATTTTGCACAATGGTTTGATTAATTAAAGAGCATTTCAAGTGATTAAAAAATATCAATGCAGATTTTTGTTCATTAATTGTATTTAGCTATTGTGTGTAGTCATTATTCTTGTTTGCACCGCATCTTATTACTTGTTCTAGCTGGGTGCACTATGTATTAACTACGCTAATGTGTTAGGGACGAGAAAGGCTGGATTTAGAGGAATTATACCCACAGTTTTGTGGAGGGAGAGGGGAAAACCACCCTTAGTACACCTGAATGGTATTCGAACCTCAATCTCCCCGTCATTGGCAGTTCATTCTATCGTGAGAGTGATACCTTAGACCAGCGTTTCCCAAAAGGTGTTCCGCGGAACCCTGGGGTTCCGTGGAAGGGTCAAAGGGGTTCCGAGTTCAGATCTTCGCGTTCAATTGTCAGACATTAAGCCTAATTTTAGTGCTATTATAAGTAAATATGTGAAAAAATTTCATTCTTCACATTAAATAGTTACTTTTTTTTGTACGATAAATGTTTTATAATACTTATAATAATTATTTTTTATTTATAACTATTCTTTCTTTTCATGTCAAACATGAAAATATTCAAACTACACTACAAGGTACAATCACTTTTGTTATTATCAAAATGGGGTTCCGCCAAAAAAAGTATGATCAATTAGTGTTCCGTGGCAAAAAAAAATTGGGAACCTCTGCCTTAGACCATTTGACCACCAAAGTAGGTAATTAGTAATTGCGATGTTTTGAATAAAGCCATTTTTAGATTACAGTCAGTCAGTATTGTAAATTGCTGCATCATTGATGCATATATATTTGTATGTATAAAAATATCTACCCAGAATAAATAGCTCTTTTTGAAGTTTTGAAAAAAACTTAAACTATCATGGTTTAAATGATTTCAAAATTGGAGGAATATATTAAATTGCAAGAATTGTAACCGGGATTGATGATGATGGCCAACCAGTTAAACTTGTATTAAATTAGGTCATCATTAACTGGGGAGGTGGGGTTGGAATCCCAGCCGTGGCACAAAACGAGTATTGTGACTAACTATGGTGTTTTCATCCTCTCTCAATACTAAAGCGAGTTCATATATTCTGAGATACACTTCTCATCTCTTATGTTAAATATACAACTTAAATAAAAAGCATTGAAAAATTCTTATAAAAAAAGGTTGGTTTGAAAGGGAATGGACTAGTCTTGGTGAAGTTGTTACTTGATGTACCCTTTAGTTATCATCTAAGCAAGTGGTTCTTAACCTTTTATTACTCGCGGCCCTCTAAATATCCTAAAATATTTTCGCGGCCCCCTAGTTTTTACTAACATATTATTCATTATGATTTATTCTAAAATAGTGGATTTATTTACTGATTATAATAACAAACAAATAACAAAAGATAAATTAACTTACCTAAATTAATTTTATGGGACCTCTGCTGTTGAACACTTTACACTAATTTGTCTGTTCTTGTTTAAATTGTATTACCTGGTAGTCCAGTACAGAACCGTATTAAGGTTGAAAAATGGAATATCAAGCTGAAAATTTGTGAACTTATATAACTGGCATCATGAAATAATAATCCGTTGAGTCCCAAAAAATCCCGGCTGGGCTAAATTCACAATGGCAGAAAATAGGCCGCCATATTGGATTTTTACTTTTTCTAGCCTAGGGGCTGAACAAAACATGATAGAAAGATAAAATTTGAATAGAAACACTAATTACATCATTGATGACAAGACTAATATATATTATATTTTCATGACACGATTTTATCACACTCTAAAAGCTGCCTACTATTGTATGGTACCGAGAAGAAGACAAAAATTTGGTTAAGAAGCTGTTTTTGATTATTAAGAGAGATGGGACAAAAAAATGCTTAAAGAAAAAGTTGTGGAGGGATAAAAATTAAATAGAAATCATCCTTAGTACATTTATATAACTGAACATGAGAACCAGAAATGGATACAGCAATATGGAACAATACCAAACGCGCGAGGCAGCCTCACAAAACGTGGCTTCTTCCCAGCGCTCGGTTTGTTTGGCACTTAGTGAACATGTCACTTAGTCAGGTGTTGCAGTTTTTGGCATTACAATCAGTTTTCTGCTAGTTGTTTGGGTGTTCAGACTGTCGCACGTGTTAATAAATTGATGTGCATTTTTATGTTGAATACATTGCAATGGCATGAGAATTGTGTGTTATTTGCAAGAGTAAATTCAAAGAGGGGGACAAGTCTAATGAGGTGAAAGCTGGCCTAAAAAATATTATCAGAATTTATGTGCTACAAAAGATGGAATTTATATTCTACTTATAGGGTAAGAATCAGTGAAGCTGCATAATAATTGTAGAAAGGTTTACACTCAAAGGGTGTAAAAAAACACGTACCAGGTGGAAAAGTCTGGCCAGTATATTAGAAGAGTGGATTCAAGCTTTAATTTCAAGACAAAAGTGTTTGTTTTGTGGGAAACTCGCGCAGTTTTGCCAACTGTACGATCTGGATACTACTTTTAATATAATTTCACCACGTGTACAATCGAATTTTATAATATTTCTAAAAGTAATATCCTGTGGCCCCGCTATCTAGTAACAAATTTTACATTGATAATTATTTTTTTATGAAAATCGCAGGAATTATAAATATAATGTCAGAAAGTAGTATCCTACCGGTCAAAATACTATCCATTTCAGGTCCATCTATTATAGCTAGAGACTATAGACCTGGAAACACTGAACTCACGGTTGTTAATAAGAAGCATCCCAATTGAAAATCAGTCATCTGAGACTTTGGAGTTAAAGAAGCACGTTGAAGTGTTGTGTGCAAAATGAGCCGATGATTGGGGACAAATTAGTCTTTCAATAATAAACCCTGTAATAGATCTAGTTGCTGTAGAGTTACAATATCACCGCGATCTCTATCCTCTTTTTAGTAGGCTTGGATCTGTACCCTCACCAGAGGAGTGCAAGCCAACACTAATGCACTAGAACGCGCTTTTGATATCAATGAAGGTTCAAGGAGAACTAACCCATGGGCGTGGTGTGACAACTACCGCCTTGTATTGCTGGGTGAATTCAATGCCTGCATGTATTCAAGTGACAAAAGCAATATAATAATTCTGTGACGTTTTCCCAGTAAATTCACATCAGCACAAGGGCTGAGAGATTTTCGCCGGAGTCGGGATAGTACAGGTAGAAAAGTATTTATGAAATAGCTAAGGCAGTACTCTCCATTTGAAGGCTCTGTCGTCATTATTGCTTCGGTAGGATAACATTTTATTATTCATATGTATGGTGGTTAACGTCAATGATGGCCTAGACAAGACAATACACGATACAAACTTTACTTTAGCACAATAACAAAGCAGCTGATAAGCGCCAAGTTTGACCTGTCAGTCCTACCACCAACATCTGCTGCAGAAATACAGCACAGCCCGTGAGCTTTCCACCAGGCTCAGACATGGCTTGGCGTGGCTCTGCCCCCAGCAACATTGGAGTGGGAAAATAAAGATGGCTACCTTTCACCAGTACCAACCCCAGACCCCAGAGTGTCTGCATCGACTTATATTTTGTAATTGCAAATCCAACCGTGAACATAATTGTGAATTTCGTTGTATTGGCTTCCCCTGCACCTGTATTTGTGGTGGAGAAGTGTGTAGCAACCGGAAAAAATACAACCAATGTCGGAGAAGAAGAAAGCGAGGATACAGTGGAAGAGCTTGAAAATGAGACCTCAACAGGACGTTGCCACCAAAGCAATGATATGACCACCTATGCACCTCCTACCAGCCGAGCAGATACTCTTGTTGAATCATACATTAGTTGGTAGTGCATTTCTCAATTTCTTAACATCATTCTATATTTATGATGAGCTTCAGTAACGAAAAGTTTAACTTTAATTTACGATCTATGCCCTGATCTTTGCCAACTAGAATCTGCTCGACCAACTATTCACATAACCGAATTTGTTTTCTTCACTTCCAACACACCTCCTACACTCCATTACTTACGCAAATATAAGTATTTATGCTTAATTTTTAGCGATCTATAGTGTTTATATGAAACTTTTTCGATCCCATCCCTTATAATAAAAGAGGACAGTATCGGAAAATATTTGTTTAGCCTTCCACTAGGTATAGTATAACGCTAACCAACTGTACATTGATATAATCATATAAAATTTTCACACCTTCCTATGATAATTTTACCAACAATATAAAATGCATTTTTATTAAAAACGTATCTTTCTAGCTCCTTTTATATAGCCGCTAGCATTGAAAAAGCAAAAATTCAAAATGGTGGCCTATTTCTCGCCATAGTGGATTTAGCGCAACTAGGATTTTGTGAGACTCAACGGTTTTGTGTCCCATGATATAATTTTTATATGCACACAATTTTCAGCTTGATATTCGCATGCAGGAGTCAACTTTAGAGTCTATTTGGCTACTTTGTTTTAATATTTACCATTGTGGGAAATTCCTTTTTACATAAATAATTAGAAAAAAAGGGCAGTAAATTTTGAAAACAAATGGGTATTATTTGTACTTTCCCCGAGTTCTATTATCCGTGCTTCCCCTCCATTACCCTGGAAAATTGAGAGTCTATTGTACTTACATGCTTATGATCATCGAATTCTTTCATTCAAAACTAGATAATTGACTTCACTAATAGGCAAATAACATTTTAAATTATTTTTCGAGGCCCCCCCGGTTAAGAATTGCTGATCTATTCTGGGGTCAGCAACAATTTGAACCCTGATTGACTTATAAACTTATCAAAGGTCCTGCGATCATCCATTGTTTCGCCACTCTTTTTTATTCTTTTTTTTTTATACATATTATATTTATTCCTTAAATTCAACCTTTCTTAAATGTGGGATTGTAGAAGACGCAAAAAAAAAGTGTTTTCGCAGTTTTTATAGCAAAACTTTTCTTTTGCCAAAATAAATCAAGTATTCCTTCAGTAGAAACGAGTTTAATTTTCTTTACATCTGTAGCACAACTTCCTTTGGAGGGAAAGTAAACCTGTCGGGTCCCTGTTGATTGTATAATGTAAAAAAGCCCTGGAAGGTATGTGAAAATATCTTTCTCGGCAAAATTGGTAGGCCCTTTGCACTTGCTCATAGAAATTCTCGTGTGTTCATATAATCAGTCGGATCAGAAAGTGCATGTTAAATATCTCATATAAATAATTTTCTTCACACGGTGATGTCAACAGTTGAATATTTGTTATTATCATAGCGACATTAGATGACAAACTATTTAAATGAAGAGCAAAAGATGTAATTAAATTCCCGGACACCCTTGAACGATATTCAAGAACTGTTGAGGTCACCATGTGAAGAAAATTAAACTCTCTGTTTCTATTGTAGCATTATTATTTTGACAAAAAAATAAGTTTTTATATAAAAATTGCTAAAGCACTCATCTTTTCTTTCATCCCCTAAACTTCCACCTTAAATATTAATGAATTCTTGGAAAAACATATCGAATACCGTACATATAAAGTACATTTTCCTGCTATACCGTTTGATTTTCCTATAAAATTATCAATTATCATCGAACAAGGTAATTTTGGTCACACTCAAATATTATTTATGAGTTTATAAATCTTGATGCTTGGCTTTTAATGACGATGTAGTTTTCTTACACGGTTTGACTGAAAATGACCGAGCAATCGAGTAGTTGTCGACTCGTGATCTAAGCTAAACAATGTATTACTCACACCGGCGGATACACACTTCTGGTTTGCCAGTGATGAGGATGTATAAGTTTGAATCCCAATCTTGTGTATCAAGGTAAATTTTTATAGATTGTTCCTCATGCTGGTACATTTTCTCTAAATTCTAACTATCTCAACTCTCTATCATTAGCATAAATATACAAATAGTCTGGATGAGGACTAAGATGCGACAGACACAAAAAAAAAAATTATATTATGAGACAGAGGTAATTTAGATACTAAACTTTTACTTTTATCAAGCTAGGATAAGGCGAGATTTTTTTAAAGTTGATCAGCCACTAACAAATATGTGATTTCCCTCATTCTATGCAATGTTTAATTGTAATTATATTTTATAGTATAATAAGTTTAGTATTTTATTGGTGTAACTGTTGATGAAAATACTTATAAACATGTTTATCGATATACATTAAAATATGACTCAAAAATATAAAATGGCGAAAATTGAGATATAAAATGTACATGACCACGACCAGAGGATCATGAACAGAGTTTTATGTACACAGAGCTTGGTCTGCAATATACCCAAAAAAAAGTTGTCAAAATCTGGGTCCTACTCATAGGTATGGTTATGTTATAAACTTGAAATGTCAAACTTTGTACCCGTAATTACATATGAAGCAGAAACATGGACATTGGTTGTAAGAGAGACTATGAAAGTGGAGGCCATGAGAATAACGTTTTTGAGGAGCAAGCTAGATTTCACAGGGGGGAAACAGGATTAGGAATGAAGATTTTCGGGAAAGAGTTGTGTAGAGCTAGAGATAGTAGTGAAATCAAGGGTGAGATGATATGGACATGTAATAAGGATGTTTGAGCAAATGAGATTGTAAAGGAAGCAAGGATGAGCTGGTATGGACATGTAATGAGGATATTTGAGTAAATGAGATAGTAAAGAAAGTGAGGGTGAGATGGTATGGACAGGTAATGAGGATATTTGAGTAAATGAGATAGTAAAGAAAGTGAGGGTGAGATGGTATGGACAGGTAATGAGAATGTTTGAATAAATGAGATAGTAAAGAAAGTGAGGGTGAGATGGTATGGATAGGTAATGAGGATGTTTGAGTAAATGAGATAGTAAAGGAATCAAGGATGAGCTGGTATGGATATCTAATGAGGATGTTTGAGTAAATGAGATATTAAAGGAAGCAAAAGCGAGATGGTATGGACATGTAATGAGGATATTTGAGTAAATGAGATAATAAAGAAAGTGAGGGTGAGATGGTATGGACAGGTAATGAGGATATTTGAGTAAATGAGATAGTAAAGAAAGTGAGGGTGAGATGGTATGGACAGGTAATGAGAATGTTTGAATAAATGAGGTAGTAAAGAAAGTGAGGGTGAGATGGTATGGACAGGTAATGAGGATGTTTGAGTAAATGAGATATTAAAGGAATCAAGGATGAGCTGGTATGGATATCTAATGAGGATGTTTGAGTAAATGAGATATTAAAGGAAGCAAAAGCGAGATGGTATGGACATGTAATGAGGATATTTGAGTAAATGAGATAGTAAAGAAAGTGAGGGTGAGATGGTATGGACAGGTAATGAGGATATTTGAGTAAATGAGATAGTAAAGAAAGTGAGGGTGAGATGGTATGGACAGGTAATGAGGATATTTGAGTAAATGAGATAGTAAAGAAAGTGAGGGTGAGATGGTATGGACAGGTAATGAGAATGTTTGAATAAATGAGATAGTAAAGAAAGTGAGGGTGAGATGGTATGGACATGTAATGAGGATATTTGAGTAAATGAGATAGTAAAGAAAGTGAGGGTGAGATGGTATGGACAGGTAATGAGGATATTTGAGTAAATGAGATAGTAAAGAAAGTGAGGGTGAGATGGTATGGACAGGTAATGAGAATGTTTGAATAAATGAGATAGTAAAGAAAGTGAGGGTGAGATGGTATGGACAGGTAATGAGGATGTTTGAGTAAATGAGATAGTAAAGGAATCAAGGATGAGCTGGTATGGATATCTAATGAGGATGTTTGAGTAAATGAGATATTAAAGGAAGCAAAAGTGAGATGGTATGGACATGTAATGAGGAAGTTTAAGTACATGAGATAGTAAAAAAAGCAAGAGGGAATTAATATGGTCATGTAAAACAAAAACTCCACATTGTCAACATTTTAGAAAACTTTCTAAATAAATCTTTAGTAAGGAGTGAATAAATATAAGTTAAGACTTAAATATTGTTATTTAAAGAATTCAGAAAAATATTATTTCAAATTTTAGAGTTTATAAATGTGAATACTAATGAACAATTCTATACAACTGAAAGAGCCTCGATAAATTATTTATAATATTGGAATACCAATTATAAAAAAAATTTCATAATGTTTAAAATATTTCATTGATAATCAGTGCATTTAAAAGAGTAAAATGGTCAAACCATCATTAATAACTTTTTTTAAATTACAATACAAGTGTAGTTTGATACAAAGATAAAAAATATAAAACTTCTTTAAAACAACGAGTTAAAATAATGTTAACATCTCCAGTCAAAAGTTTTGAATATAATATATATAAATTGCACATTAATTGAAATTTAATGAAATAGTCTAGTTGAGTTAAGTTGAAGTCATTCTGATTTCAGCATACTTAGACTTAACTCAACTTAACCCACTACTTGGCAACAAGAAAAGAAAGTCTCTAAGTACACCATTGGCTCATCCTAAATCTACATTGTTGCATCAAGCTAAATGTGATTTGCATTTTTTTTAATCCTCGTCCATCAAAAACAAAGTAAAGAATTTCCCAGAAGTCATATATAAAAAAAATCAAAAAGCAAACCTTTCTTTAATTTGAAGTTGTATGTATTAATAATAAATGTTAGATGATACCAGAAAGTGTAGTAGGAATATAAATAACACTGGTTCCCAAACTTTTTTTTTTTCCCCACCACCCAAAATTTCAAAACTCATTCACCCGACAGGCCAAATATTTTCACTTTTAATAAATATTGTAAAAAAATAAATAAAAAATATATATTTCATACGTCTTTTTTTATGCGTTTGTACCTTTATCAGCGGGAATGAATTTTAAAAATCACCTGATTATAATTAAATAATTGTACAAATCTATAGCCCAAGAGCTTTTTTTAGGTAAAAAATATTCAAAGGAGAAGCCACAATAAATTTCAGAAAATGACCATTTATTTTGAGATAAATTTGTCGAGCTATAACAAACTGATTTTATTTTTTTGTTTTTTAAATAAAACATAGAATTCGAGGATTATATATCAAAGTTCACAGATCTTAAACAGCGAAACTATTAAGACAGGGTTTCTGATCATAAAAAATAAGTGGTTTGGGGTATTGGTATTGGATTGTAAATTTTCAAAAAAATCACAATTACCCCTTAACATTGAACATGTGCAGAGTTTGTTGATATGAATATGAAGAAATTAATTGTTCCTAGGTGCGAATACATTACTTGTTACATCCATTACTGTTTCCAGCCTTTGTTCTGGATCAGTTTTTTATTCAAGTCATATATTTTCCACTACCAGCTGGCTAGGCCTGTCATAGCTTCATATGCCTTATAATCTAACTTAAGATTAGGACACGCACAACATTCAGTCCACAGCCGTTAATTTATCACTATGATAGGGTAAACCCACATTTCATCAATGATAAATTTTCAGCCATGCCGGGAATCAAACCTGGGACTCATATCTCAGTAGACAGACATGCTATTGACTGAGCTAAGGTGTCGGATTGTCAATACATTACTGTTAAGATTTAACTTTATATTATATAAATAGTTACTTAAGAAACCTTTTGCTAAATTTAAATAATATATTTCAAAGTTGTTAAATAGTTGAGCTTTGAACTGACAATCAAACAACTTACCCATTTTTAACTTAAATATTTTAAATTATGTGTTGCTATATTGATTTAGATTTTTTTACGGTATTTAAAAAAAAAATCTTTAATATAAAAATGGCACAGGGACACGAGAATCAAACTTATGACCTTTGACTTAATACACCAATGCTCTTACCATTGAGCTATCCAGGAATCATTCCGTGTCCAGGGTTATTCTTCCCTCATACATAAAGGCAGAGTCTATGATGGATGTGTGAACATTTTCAGCTACTTATGAGTGATCAATTAAGATAACGAGCTATCAGATAATGCAGCCACATTGGACTCAGGAGAGCTTTATGCTGCCACTAGTACAGTTACAACTTTACAAATGCACACATGATTAATTAAATAGCCAAGCTATTATATTTGTTAACTATAACTATAGCTATATTTAAATATCATAGTCTTTAAATTGAACAATGAAAATATGAGCGAAGAATGACCATGGATGGGGAACAAACTCTGGATAGCTCAGTGGTGAGAGCATTGTCGTCCTAAGCCAAAATTCCCGGGTTAGATTCCTGTGTCCAGATGTCGTTTTTCAATTTAAAGAATATGACATTTAGATGCGGCTATAACTGTAACTAGCAATGGCTTGACTATTTAATCTATCGTTCTAAGGCAAGCATACCTCTATGGGGCACAAGTCGTAACACCGAGTTTTAATATTGAGTCTGATAAACAAACTGATGCAGATTTCAGCATGGTGTCTTGGATCTTTTTAAGCATATTTTACCTTCTTATCTTACCACTAAAGCTTTATTAAAACTTGAAACGGCCTCTCATACTTTCAAGCATATTAGTTTTCTTTTTTTTTTAAAAAAAAGGGCCATAAGCAATATATTGGTTTGGTTATAGTCCTAAAATGGTCACTTAGGTGGTGAAAGTTTGAGAGAAACTCATATCTTCTTATTTCAAAAAGGTTTTACTATTTGTTTCATTAAACAAAACTGTTTATGTGAGAGTTATATAGTATGAACGAGCGATAGTGTAAACTAAGTGTTATTCTATTAAACAAGTAAGTAGATCTAACCCAAACTGAACAATATGCATTGTTCAAAACATTTTGACTGATTATTTGTGAATAGACTATAGGTTGTAAATGCATGATTACAGTAATATATTCCATTTTGGAAAGTCTTCAGCGTAAAAACTTTTTATAGATTTATTTTTCACTGTTATTAATATTATATATATTTTTTATCTATGTGATAAATAAATGTGACATCTACATGTGTGTTACTAACTGCATGATTTTGATGGTCACAATACTAGTAGAAAGTATAAGGATAGCGCAACGTCAGTTGGTCACCCAGGTGTGTATTGGTTGAAAGTGGCTTTTTAGTGTGATGCAGCTTACAACTTGCTAGGGCTATCAGCATATTTACACTATTGTGCTAGGGATTAGAAAGGATGAATTTAGATAAAAATGTACCTGCATTTTCATGGGTAGAAGAGAGTAAAACCATCCAGGAAAAACTACCGTACAGTACACCCGACCGGAACTAGTACCCCTCTCTCCCTACTATCAAAAAATCCAGGATATTTTGGTAGTGACACCTTAGACCATTCGACCATCGAAGCGGATGTTTTTATTTTTAATTCCTTAACACGGCAGACATGTTGCCGGCCCTAAAAAAAAAAAAAAAAAAGTTTCAAGCTGACACTCCCTCCTACACAAAAGTTTGGAAAAGTTGAACACTCAACGTTTCATGTGGCTTGAGCGAATATTGTACCTTTAGAACCATGATCTTGAACGTGTCATTATATATCACGTGCAAGCCCATATGCTAGATTAGGTTTATTTTATACCACACTCATTAATAATGCCTAAGTTTTATACACATTCAAGCCTTCATCCAGGTATGTGACACTATCCTTCACGGTTAGGAACCTACATGTAAAGGTCGCAAATGTGTGATTTGTTAAGTAAACAATTTGGTGCCATTTCTTTCTTTTTTTTAACTGAGTTTGTTTATCTCTGGTTGGCTTACAACTAAAATTGTACTTTTATGATACTTTATTTTTAAAACTGTTGTACCTAATGGTGGTTTATATATTTATCTAAGTTTTGAGATTTTGATTAAATAATATACAATTTAGTGATGTATTTTTTAATTTGTTCTGTCTTGAATAACAATAATGATGA
Organism: Timema podura; assembly: GCA_033556935.1. Classification (NCBI taxonomy): domain Eukaryota; kingdom Metazoa; phylum Arthropoda; class Insecta; order Phasmatodea; family Timematidae; genus Timema; species Timema podura. Next base: position 39,633,737 of record JAVRXN010000007.1, on the reverse strand, counting down.
TAATTTACTTTTGTATGACCTGGCGATATTTTTATACAAATCACATCGAGTGTTGTATATGCTTTATGACAAATAAATAACTAAATAGTTGTTTTAAGCTTTCTTAATTTTAGAGTTGCAATAAAACCTCAAGTGCCGTAATTATGACGAGGTGATCGTTAGAAATCCTTGCAGAGCTCGAATCGATTCTCCACATGGCTATTTTAACTTGTGTTTTTTTCTGTTTCTCCTCAAGAAAATCCTGTGCAATCCGTTAAAATAGAACTTATTCTGTAATTTAATCATCTTCATAAACTGCTTTCCAACCTGTGGCGAGGTCATTCTTTCATCTCACTCTCACACCTGCTGTTATTTGCTCCTCCCATCTCTTTCTTGGTCTCTCTTGCAGTCTTTTTCATCCAAACTTCATCTCCGTCGTTCACCTTGGGATCTTTCAAGGCCGTAGCCAGGGAGGGGTTTTGGGGGTTCAAACCCCCCGCGAAATTTTATGAACAAAATATATATGGCTTTATCTATGGTTCAAACAATATTAAAATTAAGATACAAATACAAATTAGGGGGCTGTGTTACCATAAAAATCACTTAAGAGAGCTTCTAGAGGTGTTAAAATAATTAGAAATTTTCCTAGCCTTCGGTATTTTGGGGGTTATTTTACCATAAAAAAAACTTCAGAGAGCTTCAAAAAGTGTTTAATATTTAGAAATTTTCCAAGCCTTCGGCAGTTAGTGAGTTATTTTTACCATGAAAAAAAACACTTCAGAGAGCTTTTAGAACTGTTTATCATTTAGAATTTTTTTTTTAGCTTCCAGTAATTGGGGGATGTGCCCACCAAACCCCCCCTAAAATTATTGGCTGGCTACGGCCTTGGGATCTTTTCCATTCTCATTACATGTCCATACCATCTCACCTTTGTTTCCTTTATTATCTCATTTCCACGTTGTAACCTAACTTCTGCCAGACCATATTTATTTTTAATCCGGTTTCTCCTGATGATACCATTCTCTCCACGGCCTACCTCTTCCTGGTATTACATCCAATGTCCATGTTTCTGTTGTATATATGACCATGGATACAAAGTATGACCTATACAATACTTTCTTGCACTTCAAAGACACTTCTCTTCTCCATAGCAGGTCTCTTACACACCTTTAAAACAACTTATTATTTAATATTCTCCGCTAACACTCTGCACATGTGTCATCTCTACTCCGTCCAACTTTATATCGTTTCTACGCCTTATCCTTTCCCGTGTTATCGCCATCACTTCACTCTTCGTCGCGCTAAATTTCATCCCATTGTGTCATTTAATTAGTCTAGACTGCGGATGGTCCAAAAGGGAAGCGAGGCGTGTAACATTTAAAAGTATAATTGCTGCTTTTAGCCTGGTTAAGTATACAACAAAATGAAACATAGATCTTCCCGTTACTAAACCATGCTCGTTTAGTAGAAACCTACACACACTACATTATTTTCCACTTACCTTTCATTCGTGTAACCTGAACAGGTAGTAAAACTCTTCATTTGACCCGTGCTAATTTCTGTTATGGTGGCTTAGAAACCAGATGACGTAAACACTGTGCGCATAAACGATTATGTTTCGTATACATCCTGGATCTTGGCATTTTTTTAAAGGTGTCTGTCTGGTCAATTGTGAAGACGTCTTCAGATCAAAGAAAACAAAATGTTGTAATGTCGATTACATGTTAATTTTTAGCCCTTGGATAAGTTGGAGCCATTAATTTTATTCAAATTTACAGCTCGAGCCAGACGTCTTAAGAGCCTGTCTCACCCCATGGATAACACCTAACTTAGGTGGGTAAGACAACTCGAGCCAGACGTCTTAAGAGCCCATCTCACCCCACGGATAACACCTAACTTAGGTGGGTAATACAACTCAAACTAGACGTATTAAGAGCCCATCTCACCCCACAGATAACACCTAACTTAGGTGGGTAATACAACTTGAACTAGACGTCTTAAGAGCCCATCTCACCCCACAGATAACACCTAACTTAGGTGGGTAATACAACTCGAGCCAGACGTCTTAAGAGCCCATCTCACCCCACGGATAACACCTAACTTAGGTGGGTAAGGCAGCTCGAACCAAACGTCTTAAGAACCCGTCTCACCCCGCAGATAACACCTAACTTAGGTGGGTAATACAGCTCGAACCAGACGTCTTAAGAACCCGTCTCACCCCATGGATAACACCTAACTTAGGTGGGTAAGACAACTCGAGCCAGACGTCTTAAGAGCCCATCTCACCCCACGGATAACACCTAACTTAGGTGGGTAAGACAGCTCGAGCCAGACGTCTTAAGAGCCCATCTCACCCCACGGATAACACCTAACTTAGGTGGGTAAGGCAGCTCGAACCAAACGTCTTAAGAGCCCGTCTCACCCCACAGATAACACCTAACTTAGGTGGGTAAAACACCTCGAACTAGACGTCTTTAAGAACCCGTCTCACCCCATGGATAACACCTAACTTAGGTGGGTAAGACAGCTCGAGCCAAACGTCTTAAGAGCCCATCTCACCCCACGCATAACACCTAACTTAGGTGGGTAATACAGCTCAAACCAGACGTCTTAAGAACCCGTCTCACCCCATGGATAACACCTAACTTAGGTGGGTAATACAACTCAAACTAGACGTACTAAGAGCCCATCTCACCCCACAGATAACACCTAACTTAGGTGGGTAATACAACTTGAACTGGACGTCTTAAGAGCCCATCTCACCCACAGATAACACCTAACTTAGGTGGGTAAAACAACTCGAACTAGAAGTCTTTAAGAACCCGTCTCACCCCATGGATAACACCTAACTTAGGTGGGTAAGACAGCTCGAGCAAGACGTCTTAAGAGCCCATCTCACCCCACGGATAACACCTAACTTAGGTGGGTAATACAGCTCGAACCAGACGTCTTAAGAGCCCATTTCACCCCACAGATAACACCTAACTTAGGTGGGTAATACAACTCGAAACAGACGCTTAAGAGCTCGGTCCAGCAGCGGCTTTGTGGTTTGAACAGAATATAAAAACACTAAGTGTAACTACATAATTGAACATACTTACCTACATAGCATGGACATCAATTCCTGCTATTTAATCTTGTCGGCTTGCAGTGGCTTTAAGTGCTTTTTTAACCCTCACAACATAAACTCTTTTGTTCTAATCCACGAGTTTTTTTCCCGTATACTTATTCATTTTATTGGGACATTAAACATGCACTTTCTAATACACAGGTAACATCAGCACACGACTTAAAAAATAACACAACCTAGGGTTATTAAGCTTACAATCAAGTTTTTACGGGAAGAACCTTTACTGACTGAAAAGCTTAGTCATCTACTTTCACGTATTCATACGTCAGTCAGAATAATAAAGATTCTTGTAGAAGGCGCTCCAAAATAACTTTTATTTGCGGTAAACATTGATAATAGTTTATTATATTATTGTTGTTATTTTATAGATATTGATGATATCTATCCAAAGTGACAGCTGAAAATCACGCGACTTGACATATGAATACGTGAAGTAGATCTAGTAACTTTTCTAGCTATCAGATAATGTTCTTCCACTGAAAATTCGTCACATTGTCTACCTATATAGCTAAGCGCCGGTGAGTTCTACTGGCGTATCTAAATCTTACACAGAAATACGTGGCCGAAGCCTTGGGGGAGGGGGGGTGTTTCAATCATCCCACAACCCAAAAAACTTGACAAAAAACATGCATTATCCATGGTTTAAACAAAACCAGAAATAGGATTTAGCTAGTCGCCAGCATTATATTATTTATTATTATTTTAGCACCGTGTATTACTATAATCCATTCACGGTAGGAATTATTCTCTGAAAGGTCTTTTTTCCTAACAATATCCTACTATATAATAGATTTCTGGTAGGGAAAAAGGCCTTTAAGAAAACAATTCCTACAATGAACAGACTTTAACCGCTCGGGTTATACGCTTATGTACTAATTATAATACTGGTTTTAGGGATTAGGAATGTTATATAGAGGAGGTGACCTGCTGGTTATGCTGCCAATTACATCCTTGTTTACCAAGGGCTCAATGTAAATTTGGAATTTGGAATCGCAAAGAAGAGAGGGGGGCTATTAAAGTTTCTAAATGTCAGTAATATCTTAGCACTTAAATCCCTGCCCTTAATTATCATAAAAATAAATTTCAGAGAGCTTCTAGAGGCATTTGATTTTCGAAATTTTTCTTTGCATTCGGCATTTGGGGGGCACAAAAAAAACCTAAAATATTGGCCTGGCTAAGTACGGCTTTGCATTTGATACAAAAATTTGAAATTAAAAATATCACACATAAAATATCTAAGGTATGTTGTATATCTTTCCACGGTAGACAGACACAAGTCACATAGAAAAGGAAGTCTGTACCAACCCTAAGTCAACAAATCCGTAAACAATTATGTGTATAAAAAATTATGAAGCTTAGAATGTTAAAAATGATCAAACAGCTATGACTTAGTAATTCAATATAATTATATATTTTTGTTCAACATTTTATTTAACAAATTCCGTTCTGGCTTGTATTTATAGCCGAAAAATTGAATCGCCTAAATTTAGGTTTTTCCTGCATAATTTTTACCCCTACCCCCATTAAACCTCCAGCCTCCACCCTCCTTCCAGGCCTCCAATGGCCTCTCAGTGTCCACCATCACCAAAACATCGAGAAAAAATTCTGTAAGGCGTCATTCTCGCAATAGACTAGACTGCGGATGACGGGGAGATTGGGGTTCGACTCTCGGTCGGGTATATTGAAGGTGGGTTTTTCCCTAAATGCTTTTACACTCACCCTCCACGCAAATGTTGTTACACTTTCTTTAAACTCAACCTTCCTCATCACTCACACATTAGAGTAATTGGTACATATCACAACTTGTGAATGTGAGGAATGCCAGGCCTCTACCGTGGTTCGGATTCCACGTTAAACTGTAGGTCCTCCATTTCATCTCACAATCACCCTACCATAGCACATTAGCGTAAGTGCGTATAACCCGAACGGGTAGTAAGACGTGGTGCTAATAATAATAATTGGTACATATGCGTACAACTCAAATGGGTAGTAAGACGCTGCGACAAAAAAAAAATGCATTTTCCATCTGTGCTCTTTTCTTAACATTAGAGAACACTAATAAACTTATTTCTAAAACACAATAGTTTCCCATACTTGAAGCGGTTCTCTGGTGGGTTCTCCAAAGAAGACGGTAACTGCTGACACGAATGTCCCTGAGACTAGTAAAATTGTATATCCGATGCGCCTGCTGCATGTCAACATACGCGACTCACTTTCCTTTTTTTTTTGTGCTTCAATTCACCCGGTTTCCGGCCATCAGCTTTGAACTTTATGGTTCGTGAACTGAGTTTTTACTTTCGGAGAAAGTAGAAACAAGAGCGGCGGTTGCCCCACCGACCGACCACCCATGCAGAGCTAGGTTTGTCAAATATGACACGTACTTCCCCGACAGAGGAAACTACCTCAATTCCCATGGAAGCTGCAGTCCTTTTTTTATAGTAAGAATCTTATCTACTGTCCCGTATTCATTCTTCAAGTGACGCGATCTGCAACTAGGTATATCTTTCGATAGGTATGATAAATACCTTTTAAATAACCATAATTATAACATAGTAAGATATTATCATTGTTGACTGTAAGAAAATTAATGTTCTAATGGGACGAGACCAGTGGGAAGACGCATATGGGAGGATAACATTAGAATAGACCTGAAAGAGAGAGGGTGTAATGAGGTGGACTGGATAGTTGGCTCAAGATGGAGATAGGGTGTAATGAGGGGGACTGAATATAACTAGCTCAATATAGGAATAGGGTGTAATGAGGTGGACTGGATAGAACTAGCTCAAGATAGGGATAAGGTGTGATGAGGTGGACTGGATAGAACTAGCTCAATATAGGGATAAGGTGTGATGAGGTGGACTAGATAGAACTAGCTCAAGATAGGGATAAGGTGTGATGAGGTGGACTGGATAGAACTAGCTCAAGATGGAGATAGGGTGTAATGAGGTGGACTGGATAGAACTAGCTCAAGATGGGGATAGGGTGTGATGAGGTGGACTGGATAGAACTAGCTCAAGATGGGGATAGGGTGTAATGAGGTGGACTGAATAGAACTAGCTCAAGATGGGGATAGGGTGTAATGAGGTGGACTGAATATAACTAGCTCAAGATGGGGATAGGGTGTAATGAGGTGGACTGGATAGAACTAGCTCAAGATGGGGATAGGGTGTAATGAGGTGGACTGGATATAACTAGCTCAAAATAGGAATAGGGTGTAATGAGGTGGACTGGATAGAACTAGCTCAAGATAGGGATAAGGTGTGATGAGGTGGACTGGATAGAACTAGCTCAATATAGGGATAAGGTGTGATGAGGTGGACTAGATAGAACTAGCTCAAGATAGGGATAAGGTGTGATGAGGTGGACTGGATAGAACTAGCTCAAGATGGAGATAGGGTGTAATGAGGTGGACTGGATAGAACTAGCTCAAGATGGGGATAGGGTGTGATGAGGTGGACTGGATAGAACTAGCTCAAGATGGGGATAGGGTGTAATGAGGTGGACTGAATAGAACTAGCTCAAGATGGGGATAGGGTGTAATGAGGTGGACTGGATATAACTAGCTCAAAATAGGAATAGGGTGTAATGAGGTGGACTGGATAGAACTAGCTCAAAATGGAGATAGGGTGTAATGAGGTGGACTGAATATAACTAGCTCAAGATGGGGATAGGGTGTAATGAGGTGGACTGGATAGAACTAGCTCAAGATGGGGATAGTGTGTAATGAGGTGGACTGGATATAACTAGCTCAAAATAGGAATAGGGTGTAATGAGGTGGACTGGATAGAACTAGCTCAAGATGGGAATAGGGTGTAATGAGGTAGACTGGATAGAACTAGCTCAAGATGGGGATAGGGTGTAATGAGGTGGACTGGATATAACTAGCTCAAATAGGAATAGGGTGTAATGAGGTGGACTGGATAGAACTAGCTCAAGATGGGAATAGGGTGTAATGAGGTGGACTGGATAGAACTAGCTCAAGATGGGAATAGGGTGTAATGAGGTGGACTGGATAGAACTAGCTCAAGATGGGGATAGGGTGTAATGAGGTGGACTGGATATAACTAGCTCAAAATAGGAATAGGGTGTAATGAGGTGCACTGGATAGAACTAGCTCAAGATATGAATAGGGTGTAATGAGGTGGACTGGATAGTTAGTTCAAGATGGATTGGATTTTTTATTATTATTTTTATTAGCACCTCGTCTTACTACTCGTTCAGGTTATACGCACTTGCGCTAATATGTAATGGTAGGGTGATTGTGAAATGAAAGGGAAAACCTACAGTTTAACGTGGGATCCGAACCACGGTGGAGGCCTGGCACTCCACACATTCACAAGTTGTGATTAATACACGTCTTGTCAGAGGTGAAGGAAGGGTTTGGCAATCAGATAAATTTGTGCTGGGACCGAGGATTGAACCCCGGACTCCCAGCACAGAAGTCTGACACCGTACCCCTAGACTGCCGGGTCACCTTGGATGGATTGGATAGAATTAGCTCAAGATAGGGATAGGTGACATACTTTTGTAGGTTCAATAATGAACTTTCGAGTTCCTAATGCTATAGATTAAATAAGTAATAATAATAATAATAATTTAGCACCGCGTCTTACTACCCGTTCGGGTTATACGCTTAAGTACTAATTACGCTAATGGATTAGGAATGGGGAGGGTTGCATTTAGAGGAAGTGAACCCGCATTTGCGTGGAGGGAGAGTGGAAAACCATTTAGGAAAAACCACCCCCAGTTCACCCAACCGAGATTCGAACCTCGATCTCCCCGTCCTCGGCGGTCGAGCTTAACACGACTAGCGCGTTAGCCAACTACGCCACCGAGGCGGGTAACTTGATTATACTTAGAGAGAAAAACCCGCCTCGGTGGCGTAGTTGGCTAACGCGCCAGTCGTGTTGAGCTCGACCACTGAGGACGGGGAGATCGAGGTTCGAATCTCGGTCGGGTGAACTGGGGGTGGTTTTTCCTAAATGGTTTTCCACTCTCCCTCCACGCAAATGCGGGTTCACTTCCTCTAAATTCAACCCTCCCAATTCCTAATCCATTAGAGTAATTAGTACTTAAGCGTATAACCCAAACGGGTAGTAAGACGCGGTGCTAAATATTATTATTATTATTATTAGAGAAGAAAAATTTTTATTTTAACTCTCGCTATAAATCAAGGGTAGTTTACAAATGACTGGTTTTTGAATATAAGTAAGTTTTATAAAATTACTCTGACGATTCTGTTCAAAATGCACATTTTGGGAGTGATCTATTATTATGTTTTGGCTAAAAATTAATTCAAGGGCAATTCAGATGATTTATGCTTTATTATGGAGTGATACATTTTTAGAAAAATATATTTAATGGTTTAATTTAAAAATCGATATTTGTGGAATGTGTTAATTATATTTAATAGTTTATGTTTGCTTTTCTTATCGAAAATTCATTTAAGGGTTGTTTTACTGAAGAACAATTTTTGAAATATTGAAATTAAAATTATTTTTTTAACAATCTTGTTCAAAATTCTTAGAAATAAAATAATATTGTTTGTTTTTCTGAGTAAAACTTACTTAAGGTAGTTTGTTTATTGTTTTGAAAATTTTGTTTCAAATTATAATAAATTAATTTTAAAATATATTGTATGAATGCCATATACGTTTTTATAAATGAACTTCTACAATAGCTTTCTCTATATAAAAACGAATTTAATTCTCTTAAGATGTTCATAATTTTTTGAATTGGATCAAATCCGGAACTAAATATAATTAAATCTTGACATAAGAAACAGAATCACAACGAATGTTGGAGTTAAGTTGTTTTAACTAAAGATCAGTCGTTAATATATGACTGGCCCTCAAAGAAAGTTATTATTATCCAAGGATGCAGATGAAAATATTGCTTAATGGGAGGACATAACTTAATGTCGTAACAATACTTTCATTGCTTCGTTTTAGATTACTTTCATTTGCGTCATGAGAGTAACAATGATAAGGTTCTTACTGTCAAAGTTGTTTTGTACAAAACACATATTTACTTTCTCTCTATCTTACAGGTAGAGAAAGTATTGTGATCGTCAAAAAAATCGAACTCGAGATTTTGATGAATTTTGACGTTTCATGACTTCCTGAATCCGAAAAAGTGGTTTTTGAATTTCCGTCTGTCTGTCTGTCTGTCTGTCTGTCTGTCTGTACCTCCAACTAGAGCCTAAACTATTTTACCGATTGAACTGAAACTTGATATCTAGGGTTTTGATAGGGTTGCCCCGAGGGGTTTTTGGAATTGGATATCTACCCCTAAAATTAAGGGTAGTTTACTGAAGGGAAAAAAGAGAAAAAATCAATTTTCTCAAAATCGGCTCTAACGATTTTGATTAAATTTCATTTATGAACATTAATAAATATTACAAACAAAATGGCTACTCTCAATATTTCGGCAAAATCGCTTTAAGGGCTCCGGTCTGATGCGTAAATTAACAATTTTTATAATAGCTCCGAAACTATTTGAGATATGAAATTACTTAGCATTACAAACATGTATATATATTTATAATACAAATATTTTATTCGAAACATATTTTTATAAAATCAATAACTTTCAATATATACGCAATTATATATATATTTTTAACTTTTTGGACATTAAAGCTTAAGTATTGCGACCGTAAGAAAAACTAACCTGAAATGTTGATAGATGTCGACGTCTCATGACCCCCCGAACCCTTAAAAATAGTCTTTGCAATGCCGTCTGTCTGTGTGTCTATTAAAACTTAAAATTAAGGGTAGTTTACTGAAGGGCAAAAAGAGAAAAAGTCGATTTTCTCAAAATCGGCTCCAACGATTTTGATTAAATTTCATTTATAAACATTAATAAATATTCCAAACAAAATGGCTACCCTCAATATTTCGGCAAAATGGCTTTAAGGGCTCCGGTCTGATGCGTCAATTAACATTTTTTTAAATAGCTCCGAAACTATTTGAGATATGAAATTACTTAGCATTACAAATATGTATATATATTTATAATACAGATATTTTATCCGAAACATATTTTTATAAAATCAATAACTTTCAATCTATACGCAATTATATGAATTTTTTTAACTTTTTGGACATTAAAGTTTAAGTATTGCGACCGTAAAAAAAAACTAACCTGAAATGTTGATGGATGTCGACGTCTCATGACCCCCCGAACCCTAAAAAATAGTCTTTGCAATGCCGTCTGTCTGTGTGTCTATAAAAACTTAAAATTAAGGGTAGTTTACTGAAGGGCGAAAAGAGAAAAATTTGATTTTCTCAAAATCTGCTTAAACGATTTTTATTAAAATTCGTATCTAGGCGTTGATTAAGATTATAAATAAACTGGCTATTTTCATTTTCCTATGAAAATGATTTTTAGGGTACATTACAGAAGCGTTAATTTCCGTATCTCCACAACTATTGGAGAAACTAAATAACTTATCATTGCAAAATTGTAGGACAATTAGAAATAAAAAACTTTTATTTGACATATATTTTTATAAAAACAGCAGTTTCTGAGATATTTGCAAATATATTAATACAATTTTGTAAGCTTTAGTTGTAAACATATACTTCTTAAGTCTTAACGCAATAATTCTCCAATGCCATAGAGTAATTAAATATAAGTAATTATCTAAAAAAAGTATGTTATTTTTCCTTAAATCTCTTAGGAGAAATGTTTGCATAGCAATGATCTATCTCCATTTTAGACTCAATAGTCAATATTTACATTTTTTATTGGTCAAAATGTATAAATGAATAATTAAATATCAATGCGATGACTTGAAGATCTGCAACACCTTATAAAATGTTAAAATTTTAACCAGAAATCGAAATTTTAATACGAAGTGTTGACCCTTGTGGAAGACATTAAACTGTTTGAAATGCTCTTAGGTGGACAAAGATGCGCCTCTTTTCTCATTGATTATATATCATTGTATATTATTTTATGCGTGTTCTTATGTGGAGTGGTGAATATACAATGTACATTATTCCGTTCAGAAATCTTACGAGTTTATAGAAAGAGAGAGAAAGTCTGTGCGGTGTGCCGTACCATTTATTTTAATTTGTTACAAACAACCCATAGCAACATGATCACCATCGAAGGGAAATAAGACCTTCCAGAAGTTTTACAAATAAATGCAGGATTGCCAACGCTAACGCTTTGAAAATAGTTAAATTATCTCTTCATATATATAAAAAAAATTGACAAATGAAGAGCGCATATCTTGGTATGTAAATTAGACAGGGTATAATCCTATGTTTTTTGAAAACAAATCTTAAATTTTCTTTTGGGTTTTGAAACCAAATTCTAATTTTCAAATCTAAATAAAGGATGCTTTTAAATAAAGTGAAAATAGAACTATCAAAAATTGAATTTAAAAATAAATTGTTTAAAGCTTGGTGTCGCTGACAAATGGTATTTTATATGCTTTAAATTGAAAAATGACACCTAGACACGAGAATCTAACCCAAGACCTTGGACTTGGTACGGGTTCGATTCCCGTGTTCAGGTTTCATTAAAGAATACGATATTTATCTACGGCTATAACCGTGCTTAACAACTACTGTATAATGGCTTGTCTATTTAATTCAAAATTATATTTTGTTTGTCGTGTCTATTAAGTCATAAACAACAAAAATAACAATATTTTAGTAAGTTAATTATATTAATGCTTTGAATCCCGGTCGGGTGTATTGATTGTGGTTTTTCTAAAATGGTTTTCCACTCTCCTCCACGCAAATATGAGTACACTCCCTCTAAATTCTACGTTTACCATCCCTACCTTACTAAGTAATTAAAATATACCCATGTATCCCGAACAGGAAATAAGAAGCTGGTAAAAAATAAGTACTCAAACAACCTAATTTTTAACAATTTAAATTCTATTTATGGCAAAGGTGGCGGAACATTATTTGTGTAAAAGGGGGAATGCAAAAAAAAATATTGTTTTTCTTAGGGAGTTGTCTTTCACCTTAACCCCACCCTCGATAAATGTTTGAAGATTGGATGTCCTTAAAAGCTACTTGTAGCGGTCCTTCTCCCCAATTTTTGAAAAATTATAAATTTTTTTTATAAGATATTTGGTGTAGTCTTTCCCAGATCTTTTTAAAAAAAATTAGATGCTTCTAAAAGCTAATTAAAATTTTCCTCTCTTGAATTTTTCTCGAAAATTAGATCCCTTTAGAAACTATTTGAAGTGGTCTTCTTGGACAAATTTTTGAAAATTGAATGTATCTTGAGATCATTTTGAGTTAGATTTAAGTCCATCTTTCAGATTCATATTCAATAATATCAAAGTATTTGAACTATATCTGTGGGAGGGGGGCAAATTTATTCCAGGGAGGATAACATTTATCCTAGGGAGGAGCAAATTCTTTCCAGGGGGTCAATGGCCCCCTTCCACCCGTGTTCCACTACAACCACAGATTCATGGCACTGCACCAGTGGATTTTTATGCTGAGGAATTTTTTGTAGCGATTTCAATTCTCCCTAATATATTGATATATTTATAATACTTTATATCGCAAGATATATATCGATATATCGGTTGTGTCCGATATATTGAGTTACATAGGTATGGGTAAAATGTAACGGTGGTATTGAAATGGATGCTGTTCTGTAAGGCTATTATTCCTCGCCGCATTTAACATTTTAATGTTTTATTTATCTCTCTCAATCGCGTCAACCCGCCGTATTTTGGCAGGTCGAGGGTGTCATGGGATCAGCACAATGAACACTTCGGTCGTTAATCTCAATTTATTTATTTTTGTTTTTATGTTTTATTTATCTTTTGAAAATAACAGAAAAGTTCAGTAGAAATACTAAAAAATTTGACTCGGTTGATAGAAATAGAAAAAAACACTGTTCAATTTGTTTTGATTGACAAGCACTAAAGTTTAGTTAGTTCGATATATCGGATATTAAATTGTAAATAAATAGTGTAGCTATATTTTATAAATATGGTCGCCATTCATAATATTTTGAAAATCATGGTCCCATTTATGTAGCCCGTTTGGAAAATTCTCCCTGAAGGTAAACCATAAAAGACGGTTTCAACTTTCCTTTGGCTGTTGTTTACATCCCCAGCAGTAAACCAGTGATTTATTACAACATGATGTATATTATTACTATGTATGTGTTTTTTTAAAACGATGAACCATAGCATGACTATCTAATAGGTAAAAAATATCACCCTATAAATATTGTAGTGTATGTTAGGCCATACAGCACCTGTGACAGTTGATAGCAAACCATCAATCTTGTAGAAAGTTGTGTCTGCTTCTAGGAAGAGATGGCAGCTTTAGATTACTAGATCCGTTTACGGAATAAATAACTCACATGAGTATTACACATTCTAGGACCTAATGAAATTACGATAACTGTACTTACGTGTACGTGTATACGTAAAGATAGATCTCCTCACACCGCGGTATTTCTTATGGAAATGACAGTAGATCTGAAGTTTCGAATTAACCAAAACAATCGTCTTATACAGTCCAATTTATATAGGAAGGGCCTTTTTGGACAGTTACTAAAACAATTTTAAACATATTTTTTACGTCAAGTCACGTGATATGAAACTGTCACGTTTCATAGATAATATCTATGAAATGACATTACCAATAAAGTAAAAACCCAGTTCGATGGGCGCACGCTATAAGCCTCTTAAGGCTTAAGGAGTCACTTTCGCAATAGATTGGGTGGGCTGCTGATTACAGGGATATCGGGGTTCGAATCCTAGTTGGGTGTAGCCTACTGAGAGGGGTTTTCCATAAATTGTTTTCCATTCTCTCTTCCCACTCAAATGAGGCTACACGTCCTCTAAATCGAACCTTTTCATTCCTAACACACTAGAGTAATTAATAAAAATACATACAACTCGAACGGGTGGAAGACATGGGAAGTACAAATTAAAGTAAAATGCTATCAGTGTTTACCGGAACAAAAAAAAATATATGTTTGTATTTTCTAAAGGTTTCTTCTTACTAAGAAAGATCTAACTATATCTTAAAATATTCTGTTGTGACCTTGTAAAAAATTTACTTTATTTGTTTGAGGAAGGTTGGAACTACGTTTCTTAACAACTAACTTAATATCATAACTGTGACTTCCACGTGAAACGTCGTTGAAAATGTGCTAGTTGTACCTTTTTATGATGTTTATTTTCATAAAATAATAAAACTAAAAAAGACAGGATTTTAATCTTATAAGAACATGATGCTAGCTTTCACTCCAGAGTTATGTCAAGAAAAAGGTTCCATCTTCCCCAACCCCCCTTCCAAACTTTAGCACTTCCGTATATTAATCATTTCGGGGTTTGATTCCTGGCATGACCAAAATATGTATCATTGCTTAAATGTGGGTTTCCCCTTTCACATGAGTGATGAATTAATTCCCGGAAGGCTGAGTGTTGTGTGTTTTCTAGAATAAATCAATTGATTAGCCCATATGCAAAACCCGTTAAATCCATAATTTTTCGAAATCGAGATATTGGTACCCATGGATACGTTGGATTTCCTTCTTTTAATTTAACATGGTTTCATGTCCTGAAAATTGAAAAATGACACCTGGACACGGGAATCGAACCCAAGACTTTTAGCTTAGTACGCCAATGTTCTACAACTGAGCTATCCAGGATTCGTCCCGAGCCCAGGGTCATTCTTCACTCATATTTTAAGGCAGAGTCTATGATGGACTTAGCAGAAATCGTCAGCTACAAATATGTGATTATATTAATATCACGAGCCATCGGATAACGCAGCCATCTGCGACTCGGTAGTTGGCGTAATTTCCATTAATAAGCATAAATAATAGCTCTGGCTATTAATTCTTAATATGTGCGATCCCGTACAATTTAATAATTGTGCAAATGGCAGCATGAAAGCCAACTACCGAGTCGCAGATGGCTGCGAGATCCGATGGCTCGTGATATTAATATAATCACATATTTGTAGCTGACGATTTCTGCTTTGTCCATCATAGACTCTGCCTTAAAATATGAGTGAAGAATGACGCTGGGCACGGGACGAATCCTGGATAGCTCAGTGGTTAGAGCTTTGACGTACTAAGCCAAAGGTCCCGGGTTCGATTCCCGTGTCCAGGTGTCATTTTTCAATTTTCAGAATATGATATCTAGATGGTGTAATTTCCATTAATAAGCATAAATAATAGCTCTGACTATTAATTCTTAATGGTTTCATGTTCCAAAACCAGCTATAAATGCCTTGAAAATGAAAGAGAAAAGTGGGACCATTGGCAAAACCTGTTAAATCGTTGTAGCTTACAGACTCAAAACCTGTTAATCATCCTCATGTTTAAATTTGCAAAAGCCGTTATAATTGATTAAAACCACATGGTCACTTTGAATAAACAAATGCAAAACCAGCTAATTTTTGGTCTGATGGACCTATTTTTATTTTATTTTCATTTTAAAAATTAATGTCATAGTGGTTAATAATTAAAGTTTAATGTTGGCTATATTGCGTTTTTTAGAATTAACTTGAAAAACAACAGCTTTTGCTATAAAAAGATGAGGGAACATTACTTTTTCCTAACTTAAGCTTGCAGTAGCTTTTATACTATAAAGTGTTCAGAGAGAAAAAACAGAAACTGTAAGTAAAACGCAAAGTACACAAGAAAAGGGCTGATACATTTTATGAAAAGCTACGTGAGGGAAATGACCACGAGACAGTTATCAGCTATGATTGTCAGAAGAACTTGGTATTGCCAAAAATACTTGTCCAGGAGGCTTCTTACCTATGTCAATTCTACTTGTTTAACTTTACAATTTGTGAGGGTATTTCAACAATTAATAAAAATCCTTTTTTTATTTAAATTTGTATTTAAAAACCCTATTCCCATGGATATAACAGGTTTTGTACCTTGATCCTAAAAGAAAATGGCCAACCATACCGACGCAAAACATGTTATTTCCATAGTACAGATGCAAAACCTGTTAAATCCAAACTTAAAATTAAAATAATTACATTTTTATTGGAATGATATTATACAGCTTTTGTTAGCTAAACAGAATACTTTTTCTTTAATAATTGTTGCTAAAAGTTTCTATAATTTATCATTGCCAGGTTAGTTGTTATAAGTTTTTTGCGATTTTCCGAAAATTCTTCCAGGTGGAGTTAACGGGTTTTGCATATGGGCTACTCAATTATTTTATTATTCGTGTGCTGATACAATCAGTCGGTTCAGAAAGTGCACGTTAAATACCTCAAATAACGGTTTAAAAAAACTTTCTAATATATTCGATGAAATATTTAGTCGGCTAATTTTGTTCTTTGAAACATTATATAAACAAGAGAGAGACTAGACTGTAAAAGGAAATTGCAAATAAAAGAGAAGTCCATCCTCGGAATTAACTCACTTCCATTTGATTTGTATGGCAATGAATGGATATTATTATTATTATTATTATTATTATTATTATTATCATCATCATCACTGCGTCTTACTACCCGTTCGGGTTATACGCACTTACTCTAATGTGTAATGGTAGAGTGATTGTGAGATGAAATGGAGGACCTACTGTTTAACGTGGAATCCGAACCACGGTGGAGGCCTGGCATTCCTCACATTTACAAGTTGTTAAGAGGTTAAGGAAGGGTTTGGCAATCAGATAAATATGTGCTGGGACCGAGGATTGAACCCCAGACCCTTAGCACAGAGGTCTGACACCTTACTCCTAGACCACCAGGTCACCCGAATGGATATAAGAGTGTACGTGTTGAAGAAGGGGTGTCCATCCATTCCAGCACAGACTACGAGTGAAGAATGACCTTGAGCACTGCACGATATCTCAATGGTAGCTAAGCCAAGAGTTCCGGGTCCGATTCCCGTGTCCAGGTGTCATTTATAATATAATTTAGGTATGGACCACCTTTTTGGTCTAGTGGTCAGAGTTACTATCTACAGATTCAGAGGTCCTTGGTTTGATCCTGGGTTTATCCAGAGTTAATCTGTGAAGCTGTGGGTCTGTAACGGGGTCAAAATGAGGAGCTACTTGAATAAATATGTAGCGTCTCTGATTTAGAAAACTGAGATTCATTGTGCTGACTACATGACACACTCTATCCGCACATTTTAGCACTATCATCGCTAGCGGCGGTGGCGGCGGCCGCTCGGTTAGTATAGTTTTCTTACGTTTCCTTAAGTATAAGATCTGCGTTACGTAACACTAAGATGTAACCCCCTCCCCTACATGTAACACCGTGAAGACATTATAGATCACACCTCCCCCCTTCTCAACACCATTACGTGGTTTATGGATGATCCTTAAGTCATATTGGGCAATCCTGAACGGAACAATAAAGCAAAATTACAGTGTGGTTGGACCGAAAGTGCTATGTGGCACACTTTTTCGTTGGTACCGGAAGAACACGTGCGAGATGATGACGATGATGATGATGATGGTGATGATGCTGTAGGGTTCAATGTAGGAGGATCCTAAGACCTAGCGATCCCAGACGGGGCGTGCCATGCCTTCCGGCTGTTTAAAATATGGCAACACTTGTTACTCGTAACAGCTGGCAGGCTAAGACGCACGTATACCGAATTTGGAAGGGAGTGAAAAACAATCCTCAGTAGACCCGACCAGGATTCAAACCCCGATCTCCCCTTCATCAGCAGGCCAGTCTAACAGGAGACTGAAGCCTCAAACCAGCGAGGGAAATTTTTTCCCACCAGTATGCCACTTAACTAGCTGAACTTTGAACTTATCTAGTGTGCCACCTCTTGTTTATGTTTTTATTGAACATTTTTTTAATCAAAACTTGTTGAATATTATAAAATGTAATGAATAACTCTAGTTAGGATTATTTTTTTAGCATCGCGTTTTACTACCCGTTCGGGTTATACGCTAAATCAAATTATAAATGTTCTAATAATGCGTAAATTTTAAAGAAAGGAAATTTATTAAATTGTCAAAGTGAGTGTCTTAAACAATATTACTTTTAGTAACTTAAAGTAAAAACATCAACAGTAACACCTTCAGAGAAATAAAATACATTAAATGGATATGTGTGTTAAAATCCAAAAATCTTAAGAATCTTTTCCATTCGTTTGAAATATGTTGTAGTTTGCTAGCCAAGATATACCTCAGTTTTAGCTTATGTGGTGCTGACTGACAGTTCACAGCTGACTTCTGACAGTCAACATTTAGGTATATACCTAAATTTTGACTGTCAGAAGTGACAACTGCTAAAGACATGTTTTTTGCAGATCATATGGTTCGGCGTAGGGATACATAATTTGGTCTGGTAGCTTTTCAAAGCCGTCAGAAGTCAGCTGTGAGCTGTCAGTCAGCACCATATAAGCTAAAACTGAGGTATATTTATGTTCGGTTCATAGCCTGTTGTCTTCAACAGCTCACAAGCTGCACTTAAGTGCAAGCCAAGACGATTTCTAAGCGTTGACTTCACAAAGTTCACTGTGGCATGACATTGGATAACATGGTTGTCGAAACATTGACTACAAAAAATTAAACCACGTTAGGAAAATTTTTATTTATTGTTTATTTGTTTCGTGACAGCATGCCACTCGAATCGTGTTTGTGTGCCATAGATATACCATCCCTGTCTTATGCCGGGATCACGATCAACTTAACGTTAGCTTAAGGTTAACTTAACTTAACTTAACGTTAGCTTAAAGTTAACTTAACTTAACGTAAAGGATCTCATCGTGTTTTTAAATGAAAGCGATCGCGATGCAGTTAACTTAACGTTCACTTGCAGTTAACTTAACGTAATAGATGTCCTGGAAGGTCTTTTATGTTAAGTGAACGTTACACGAAGGGTATTACGTGATCTAGCCAGCCAATCAATATGCGAGTGACGTCTACAGGGCTATTTAGTAATTCATTTGTTGGTTTTACGACCAAGGTTTACTCTTTAGCTTAAGTTCTAGTAATCAGACATTGAAACAAAATAATTAAACTAAAATAGGAAAGCTAAGTTTATCAAAAAAGTTTAATAATAGATATTTATTATATCGATTGAAAACTGTAAACATTCACAGATCATCACTTTACAAATAGTACAAATCACAGATCATACTCGAGAATGAAGATGTTTGGCTCGAGTTGTTATGTTAAGTTATGTGAATCGTGATCACACATCTGTTTTCTTAAGTTAAGTGAACGTTACGTTAAGTTAAAGTTAAGTTGCTCGTGATCTCGGCATTAGACCCTTGATTCCCAACCAGGGTTCCACAAGAATTTGCAAAAGCTTTATTTTTTTGGGCCTGTCCATAATTTTCGGACAATGTGGAGATATGTTAAGAGAACTCGTGTGTCCGAAGAAGATGAAGATAAGAGTGCCGGTAGTTATGTTAAAAGGGAGTTTAGTGGGATTATTGGTAAGCCAAGCTCTAGTACCGAAGGGCAGTTAGTAAATAGAAATAGGCAATAAATACTCTTAAAATATTTTATTCAAAAGTATGAGTTAATTATTATTTACCAAACCTACTGGTTTAAACGTCTATTTTGTACTTTAACCCTGTCAAACTAATAAGTGTCAGCCAGGTAGGGGTTCCCAGAGATTTTAAGAAATATTTAAAGGTTCGTCCAAACTAAAAAGGTTGGGAATCGCTGCCTTAGACCGTTCTGCCACTGAAGCGGGTATTTAAACGATAAAGGACATACATGACCAAACACGCGAAAAGACAGCAGGTTCCCTCTACCTGACCACGCGACCACCAAAGCTGGTTGGATTAGTGTTAACACTGAGTTGGTTTGCTAAACCATGCGGGGACTTCAAAACCTATGTTTGGAAAGTGCTTTTCAAATCTATTATTATAATCTCACTAGTATATTTCTGCCGATACTTATCATGAGGGTGATTGGCTGGAAGTATTATTACACGCCTGGAGGGGGCGGTTCTATCAAAAATGGCCAACACTTAAATTACAAGTTCTTTTGTTACACTGATCTCGAATCTCCCTGACAATCTGAGACACTCGAGATAGGACTGGTGTTCATTGGAGACACACCTTCCTACATCTGTGTGTGTGTGTGTGTGTGTGTGTATACCGAACAAGACATTTCGCCCATCTGCGCTCCAACAAGTACATTCCCAAAATAATTAACGTTAGATAATTCGCGCTGGAATGGGGATTACGTGAGAAGGATAGGTTTTCCTTTAAGAATACGTTTCGAAAGTTTTACCTACATAAGAAGAGGTGTGGGGCCCCACCCTCCCTCCTTTTGCAGATACAGGAAAGCCGGTGGTGACGTAATAGGGACTTAGATGATTATTTCACGGAAATAAAGTTGGGTGTGTAATCATTTATTACAGCTTTTGGACTGTTCGGGACCAGGGTTCCTTGTCTGCACCACTCTCTGTTTAATGTCGCGGCTGATTTGAGCCTAATAAAACTTGATTCGCTCTTGGGCGTTTTATGTCGGTATCAGTGGCGTCCCGCGACCGTGTGTTTTTCACCCGTTCTCTATCAGAGACGTCCACAAAGACACCGTGATAGTAATACAGTCCCATTTGCAGTTCAATTTTCATTGTAACGGTATGACAGCTAGGAAAGTTACTAGATTCACTCTCACGTAATCAAAGCCATGTGATCTGCAGCAATCACGTTTTCTTTTAGAATCTTAAAAAAAAAAAAAAAAAAAAAACTAGAAGTAAATCTATCATTATTGGCCGCAAAAGAAAATACATTTTCATTTTCTAAACGGTCCTTCCTATTAAAATTGTACTGTATTTCAAACGTATACATTACACGTATCCAGTGACAGAATTTTTCTGTGCCGTACTTTTTACATATTGTGTCGTGTTGGACTTGTAGATGTGTGAGTGGTCTTAAGTGCATTCTATCTTTCCTTCAGTGTTTTTTTTATCGTTCTTTCCTTAAATAGTTTTATTTATCAATAACTAACATATATAGAGTATTTGGATACACTACTTTTTACAAATGAAAATACCACACACACACACACACACACATACACACCAGCCCCTTTGGGCTCTCGTGGTGGAAAAGGTCCTGTGATATATAAAATAAAAAGCTATGTTACACATTCTAATTAAATAAATTAAGGTTTTTATTTAAAGTGAGGTGGTTGCTGCCTGATTTTTATATCCATGTGTGTATCCAGCCTATGGCCTGGGTCAGTTGTTTTATTCAAGCCATATATTTTCCACTACCGGATAGCTAGGCCTGTCTTAGCTTCATATGTCTTAAAATCTAAATTAACACTAGGACAGGCACAACATCCGGTCCCCGGTCGTTAATTATTCACTGTGAAAGGGTAAACCCGCGTTCCACCAACGATTAATTTTTCAGACATGCAGGGAATCTAACCCGGGACCCTTGGCTCAGTAGACAGACACGCTACAAACTGAGCTAATGTTTCGGATTTGTTGTATGCTGTTGTACAATAAATATTGTCCATATAGGACATGTTTTGTTTCCTGCAAGGTACAAAATATTGTATACAAAGAGATGTACAATATATAATTTGTACAATCTGGGATATTCACACGGCACATTCATGTGGCCACATTATCTTGTAACATCTTGAATGTTCACACGGCACAATACTGTGGCCACAACATATAGTCACATCTTGATGTTCCCACGGCACAATACTCTGCCACAATATCTTGTAACATCTTGGATGTTCCCACGGCACAATACTTTGGCCACAATATCTTGTAAAATTTTGGGCGCTCACACGGAAATACTCTGGCCACAAAATCTAGTAACATCTTGGATGCTCACACGCCACAATATCTTGTAACATCTTGGATGTTCCCACGGCACAATACTCTGGCCACAATATCTTGTAACATTTTGGGCGTTCACACGAACAATACTCTGGCCACAAAATCTAGTAACATCTTGAATGTTCACACGGCACAATACTGTGGCCACAATATCTTGTAACATCTTGGGCGTTCACACGGAACAATACTCTGGCACAAAATCTAGTAACATCTTGGATGCTCACACGCCCAATCATGTGGCCACAATATCTTGTAACATCTTGGATGTTCATACAGCACAATACTGTGGCCACAACATATTGTAGATGACCTGGTGGTCTAGGAGTAAGGTGTCAGACTTCTGTGCTGAGGGTCCGAGGTTCAATCCTCGGTCCCGGCACAGATTTATCTGAATGCCAAAACCTTTCTTCACCTTTGACAAGATGTGTATTAATCACAACTTGTGAATGTGAGGAATGCCAGGCCTCCACCGTGGTTCGGATTTCACGTTAAACTGTAGGTCCTCCATTTCATCTCACAATCACCCTACCATTACACATTAGCGTAAGTGCGTATAACCGAACGGGTAGTAAGACGCGGTGCTAATAATAAAATAATAATAATAATAATAATAATAATAACACAACATATTGTAACATCTTGGATGTTCACACGGCACAATACTCTAGCCACAATATCTTGTAACATCTTGGGTGTTCACACGGCACAATACTGTGTGGCCACAATATCTTGTAACATCTTGGATGTTCACACGGCACAATACTCTGGCCACAATATATTGTAACATCTTGGTGTTCACACGGCATAATACTCTGGCCACAATATATTGTAACATCTTGGTGTTCACATGGCATAATACTCTAGCCACAATATCTTGTAACATCTTGGGTGCTCACACGGCACAATACTGTGTGGCCACAATATATTGTAACATCTTGGATGTTCACACGTTACAATACTGTGGCCACAATATCTTGTAACATCTTGGATGTTCACACGGCACAATACTCTGGCCACAATATATTGTAACATCTTGGGTGTTCACACGGCATAATACTCTAGCCACAATATCTTGTAACATCTTGGGTGCTCACACGGCACAATACTGTGTGCCACAATATCTTGTAACATCTTGGATGTTCACACGGCACAATATTGTGGCCACAACTTCTTGTAACATCTTGGATGTTCCCACGGCACAATACTCTGGCCACAATATCTTGTAACATCTTGGGTGCTCACACGGCACAATACTGTGTGGCCACAATATCTTGTAACATCTTGGATGTTCACATGGCACAATACTGTGTGGCCACAATATCTTGTAACATCTTGGATGTTCCCACGGCACAATACTCTGGCCACAATATACTTGTAACATCTTGGGTGCTCACACGGCACAATACTGTGTGGCCACAATATCTTGTAACATCTTGGATGTTCCCACGGCACAATACTGTGTGGCCACAATATCTTGTAACATCTTGGGTGCTCACACGGCACAATACTGTGTGGCCACAATATCTTGTAACATATTGGATGTTCCCACGGCACAATACTCTGGCCACAATATCTTGTAACAACTTGGATGTTTACACGGCACAATACTGTGTGGCCACAATATCTTGTAACATCTTGGATGTTCACACGGCACAATACTGTGGCCACAACCTCTTGTACAATTAATTGTGACGTATCTAACAGACTTAATTTTTTTTAGACACACCATTACACATATTCAAATGTTCCCTAAAAACTCCCAACTGTAAAAAAAAGTACAGAAACAATAGCTTGACACATGTACTCAAGGTCACTTTCATGAGTCCTTCGGACGTTTTTAGCGCTCGTCTTATTACCTGGTCAGGCTATACGCAGCTGCACTAATTACGCTAAAGTATTAGGGATGAGGAGAGTTGAATTTAGAGGAAGTATACCCGCATTTGTGTGGAGGGAGAGTGGAATACCATTTAGGGAAAACTATCCTCAGTACACCCGACCGGGATTCGAACTACAATCCTCCCTGTCATCGGTGGTCTAGTCTATTCTGAGAGTGACGCCTTTGGACCATGTGGCCACTAAGCATGTGAGTCCTTAGTTACCATAAAAAAACCGTCAACTATCTTGTAGAAGCATTTAAAATTAATCTACTTCCCTGACTTCGGTGGTTAGGCGACTGTGTCTCCTGCATCTACAGTCCAATTTTCATTGAAAGGACCTTTTAGAAAATATAAACATCTTTTTTTAGCGACCAACATCGATAACGTTTTACAATATTATTAGTTTTATTTTATAATATCTATCAAGAGTGTCAGCTACAGATCACATGACTTGACTTATAGATATATTTTAAAAATTAATAACTTATACAAGCGTCAAAAAAAAGTTCGTTCCTATCTAAACCGGTCTGTATTTATAACAACCGAACATTTGTTGATGAAAACCGTTTCTGTGACTGCATGGTCTAAGGCAGGATGTTCCAACGTGTCTCAAGTGCCAAATATGACTATCAGTTTGCACCGTGGTCCGAAGATATATTTAGCTATTCCATCAACTTAATATAGACTTTCAAACAACACTTAACAATCATCTATTTTCAATACTTATGTATAAATAGGTATTTCTGGTCGGTAGAATCTTTTAAATTTTACTTTCATAAAATTGTGTAAATTTTCCAAAAATGTATTATGAAGCATGCATGCACTTTCACAACTTATAATTATAAATATATATTTGTACATATTTTTACTAATCAAATAAATGCGTAATACAATGCAATCACGACCTTTTTAAATACATATATTTATTTGATTAATTAACTGTTTCACATCTTCCACCAAGGGTTTCTCTTTAATTTTCCTCCAGGAAACTGTGAGGGCCGTATTTGGCCCACGGGCCACCAGATGGATCCCACTGGTCAAAGCCGTCATTCCGGCAATAAACTTAGGCCACCGATGACGGAGCGATCAGGGTTCGAGTTTCAGTTGAGTATATTGATAGTGTTTTTTTTCTCCACTTAATGGTATTCTACTCTCTCCCTCCTCAGAAATGCGGGTACATGTAATTTAAATTCAACCTTTCTCATCTCTAACTCATTAAACTAATTATTGCATATGTGTACAGTCTGAAAGGTTAGAGAGAAGTGGTGAGAAAACAAAAATATAACCTGATTATGGTAGGAAGCCCATTTTGGAAGACTTCTAACCTACCAAAATACTACTATTCAGTAGGGTTCCGAAACGAAATAAGACCTTCCATAACTGGCTCCTTACCAAAATCAAAGCATAGCTTACCTCATTGGAGTTTCTTTAGCAACTTCTTCCCCCCCTACCCCCTTAATCCTTAATATATTCTTTGATGGATTCAACCTGAACCAATTTTCGTTTGTGTTTTGATTTTTTTTATCACCGCGTCCTACTACATGTTCGGGTTGTAACGCACATGTACTACACTAATTTATTGGGGGAAAGAAGGTTGAATTTAGAGTAAGTGTGCCCTCATTTGCGTGTAGAGAGGTTGGAAAACCATCCTTTGTACACCCTACCGGTATTCGAACACCGATCTCCTTCCTCAACGACATCCAGTCAGGTGACCTGGTGGTCTAGGGGTAAGGTGTCAGACTTCTGTGCTGAGGGTCCGGGGTTCAATCCTCGGTCCCGACACAGATTTATCTGATTGCCAAACCCTTCCTTCACCTCTGACAAGACGTGTATTAATCACAACTTGTGAATGTGAGGAATGCAGGCCTCCACCGTGGTTCGGATCCCACGTTAAACTATAGGTCCTCCATTTCATCTCACAATCACCCTACCATTACACATTAGCGTAAGTGCGTATAACCCGAACGGGTAGTAAGACGCGTTGCTAATAATAGACATCCAGTCTATTGCGAGAGTGACACCTTAGACCATGCTGCCACTGAAGTGGGTATTTTCGGAATTATTCATTAAAAAGTTGCAGAATTGAAATTATACCCGCACCGGTTATCACACGAACCAAGGCGACAATCTTGTTTTGTTTGGTTTCCCGTTAACAAGTAGGTAAGGGGTTGAAGCCCGGCTGAGTGTAGTGAAAACGCCTTTTTTTCCCTAATTATTTCCCACCTTAACGTGGGTAGATTTCGTCTGGACGGGTAGTAAAACGTGTCGCAATAAAATAAATCACATTTTATATCATTTTACCAATTAAAAACTTATTTCCAATACGTTTTGAAATGGAAATGGAAAATAATCAAATTGATTCATATTTGTTTTGAAGGTTTTTCACAGGTGTTAAAAAACTAATTAGTAATTGTCGTCGAAGGACGCCCTGGTCTGATCTGAACGTGTCAGCACCAAGATATGTCAACACACGGCCCGAACGGAATATTTACATTGGATATTGCTGAATCGACTCGAGCTGGTTCAGCTCGGCCCTGTATCCTGACAAGCTGACGTATGAGGTTTCGAAACTTTGAAACGCAGCTAGAGGCTCGCGCAATCAAAAATGTCACACCTTGAGGAGAATGTCGAAACCGGGGACGAAAATGTTTCGATATCGGACGAAAAGGTTGGCATTGCCCGCTGTGCTAGCTCATGACTGTTACTCAGGGTCGTTCTTCTTAGGACCGTGGGGGGGGGGGGGGGGGGGGGGTCTCTGGGTGAAGTTCAATTGTGGGGCCCCCATAATCGTCCTCGTAATTCACCCCCAGAACTCTCAAAATAATATTTTTTGTTTAATGTTATTACAATATTTTGAGCCTATATATAGAGATGTGAAATGGAAATTTTTTCCCTATAATTTTTCCGGAAATTTTTCCAAAACGGAAAATATTAAATTACTATTTCGGTAAAATAATTTCAACTGATTAAATGAAACTATAATTTAATCGAGATATATATATCCCAAATGTCAACGTTTAGACTTAAGATTAGTTTCTCCTGAAGGCGTTAACACCAGAAACATCATCAAACGAGCTTTGGTGGCCGCATGGTCTAACGCGCTACTCTCGCAATAGACCATACTGCCGATGACAGGGAGCTCGAGTTTCGATACCAGTCAGGTGTATTGAAGGTGGTTTTTCCTAAATAGTTTTACACTCTCACGGGTGTAATTATTCTAGATTCAATCTTCCTCCCCCCCTAACACATTAGAGTAATTAGTACATAGACGTATAACCCGAAGCGGTAGTAAGACGCGATGCTAAAAAAAGTAGTAAAGAAACAAAGGAATGGGAGTCTTTGTAGACCCGTTATGTCCATAAATCATATTTCACTTTTTTATCATTTATATGTTACATTTTAGAAAACATTCTAAAGTAATTTAAATTAAGGATTGGTAATAATTAAAGTTAAGACTTAGATAGAATGCTCTGGGAATAACTATGACAAAATATAAAAAATTGCGATTTAATGAATTATTCAAAATTGGTAGATGTATTGTATTGATTGACATTAAAATTCAAAAAATTGATTATAATTTGCTTTTAATGAATATCAAATTGTCAGATGTGAGAATTTTCAATAAATTAATATAGCATCATCAAATGAACTAAAACATAAGTTGACGACAAATCTAAAATACAAATTTTAAACGTTAAAAATGTGTTACAAAACAAGAATACAATAAAGTAAGGACAAAACAAAGTTTAAAGTTCAACTGTGCTGTCAATAAAAATTGTAAAATTTTAATTAATAGGTTAAAATCTGCCATATGAAATTTAAATAAAGTGATTAAGTGTTTTTGTTACAAAGATTTGAAGAATATAATATGGAGGGGACATAAACAAGGTTTGAAGTCCAAATATGTTAAGTGAAAAATTATGAAATTTTGAAAGTGATGTATAAAATCACAAGGAGTAATGGGACATGGAATAAGATAAAACTTAGAGCTTAGCTTAAGGAGGGTATAGTGAGCCTGAGTTTAGTGCATTAATTTTGCAGTTTTTATAGCATAAACATTTTTTGGCCAAAATAAATGAAATTTTTCTTCTATAGACTCATAGAGCTTAGTTTTCTGCACATGCTAATCTCAACAGTTGTTGAATATCTGTCATGAGCACAGTGGCATTTGGTGACAAACTTTTTAAATGAAGAGAAAAAGTTGTCATTAAATTTCAGAACACCCTTGGCAGATATTCAAGAACTGTTGAGATTAGCATGTGCAGAAAACTAAGCTCTATGAGTCTATAGAAGAAAAATTTGATTTATTTTGGCCAACAAATGTTTATGTTATAAAAACTTCAAAAATACTTCCCTAAGCTCACGCTCACTAGCACCCCATCTTAAAGCTAATTCCTAGCCCATTAGAGTAATAATTAGTACTTAAGCATATAAACGAACGGGTAGTAAGACGCAGTGCTATTATATTATTTATTTACACTGGTGCCCAGTCTTGCCAGCGCCCAGTTGGCGGGCCCAGTTGTCCTAGACCGGCCACACCGCACCGTGAACGCTCTCTCGACGATTTGTCCGCCCCGTGGGGGTGCGGTGCGGCTCCTTAAAGCCGGTCTTTTACTCTCCTCTCTACATTGTGGTTTTTCATAATCTATCTGAGAACCGGATTGGTGAGCTCGTCTTCTGGTCTGGTTCACTGGTGACGGGGAGATCGAGGTTAGAATTCCGCCCAGGTGTACTAATGGTTTACTTCCCACCCCAGTTTTTTTTTCTGATTTTTCCTAGTAATGTAAATAACACGTGGTGCAAAAATATATATACAATACAAAAATATATAATGTATGTATATGTAATATATTTTATATATATTATACCATATTTAATATATTTATTTTGTATATTATATATTATAATATATAAATATTAATGTAATATATTATGTACATATATTATATATAATACTGTATAAGATACGAGTATATCATATATAAAATATAATATATAGTACTATATATAATATGTATTGTATATAATATATAAAATATATATATATATACGCCATGTCATAAAGTTATTCGACCACACTCAACCTTAAAATATGTATTTATTATTTTTTTTTCAGAGTAAGGAGTACAAAATTAAATGCCTCATACATGATTTTCGAAAGACACTAATTTGCTTAGTATTTTAGATTTTAAAAAAAGATTATATATATATATAATTGATTTTAAGAATTACTTGGATGTTGATTGTGATCGAATAGCTTTCTAGATACCAAATAAAAAAGATGTTATATTGCAGGACTCGGCGAATGAGTAAGGAAAAAAGAAAGTTAAGTTACACACTCACCGAATGTTTACTAGGAATCTCATCAGTCATCACTATAAATTTTACCTTTCACAAATTTGCAAAGTATAATATATAAATACATGTTTCGTTTAAATTATATTATGGAATTTTCTAGAAGTGTGTGGTCAAGTCTCTTAGAATCTGTCATA
This sequence comes from Timema podura, assembly GCA_033556935.1. Taxonomy (NCBI): domain Eukaryota; kingdom Metazoa; phylum Arthropoda; class Insecta; order Phasmatodea; family Timematidae; genus Timema; species Timema podura. The sequence continues at coordinate 39,604,495 of JAVRXN010000007.1, read as the reverse complement.
CCTGATGATCATTATAGATGTAACCGGCCCCCGTGTTGGTGGCCAGTACACCTGGCTATGAACCCAGGGGTCCAGGGTTTCAACTCCTGCCTGGTACCTTAGGTATTTTTACCTTAAGGGGATTGATTCCAACGGTTACCAGGGTTTGGTTAGTTAGGCTCCGACTCCATAACATTTTTATAACTATCATCACATCCAAGGCCGTAACCAGCCAATAATTTCAGGGGGGGTTTGGTGGGCACATCCCCCAATTGCTGGAAGCTAGAAAAAAAAATTCTAAATGATAAACAGTTCTAGAAGCTCTCTGAAGTAGTTTTTTTCATGGTAAAATAACCCACTAACTGCCGAAGGCTTGGAAAATTTCTAAATATTAAACACTTTTTGAAGCTCTGTGAAGTTTTTTTATGGTAAAATAACCCCCAAAATGCCGAAGGCTAGGAAATTTTTTAAATATTTAAAACCTCTAGAAGCTCTCTGAAGTGCTTTTTATGTTAACACATTCCCCTAATTTGTATTTATATTTGTATCTTAATTTTAATATTGTTTGAATCATAAATAAAGCCATATATATTTTGTTCATAAAATTTCGCGGGGGGTTTGAACCCCCAAAACCCCTCCCTGGCTACGGCCTTGATCACATAATATTATTTATTGAGTGTGCGACGTGTAGACAACTTCCTGTAGTGTATCCTGGGCAACGTTCTGTGCCACCAGTGTGGCTAATAGTCTACACATGAGGCGACCGAACTAGGATGTAATATTCCTCCCGGTCATATGTGCCATACGATAAAAAAAAATTAAATGTGTGTGATTGAGTGGATATTGTGGGATTGATAGGTATATAGTCTTATTTTCATAGTAAAGGTTTTCTTAGAAAATACAAACGAAGTTTTTTTTTGCTGACAATACTAATAACAAGTGTTATTTTATAGGTATTTATAAAATCCATCAAAAGTGACAGCTTCAGATCACATGACTTGACGTATGGATACGTGCAAAGTAGCTTAGCTAGCTGTCAAATAAGGCCTCTCCTATGAAAATTGGACTGTAGATGAGCATGAACGTGCAAAAATGCACGTGCAAGACTGGTCGAAGAAATACATTTTCTCCATAACTGCCTCAAGACTAAAGATTGAAATACTTGCACGAATAAAGTTACGAAGACAGGACTCATTAAAACTCTCTATCAGGAATTGTCTAAGATGAGCTCGGCTGAAGCTTATGCTTTCAAAAGACGGGGCAAATTTATCTTGTAGCTAATAGTTAAACTATTTTATGGGCATGCGGCCATGAATATTCACACTTAGGTCAATTACTGTCATATCAATCCACTGGAAACCATATATATGTTCCATGAAGCTATATTTGAGAAATTAATTCATGTATGTGTCTTAAGAGAGTGTGCATCACATAGCCATCAACTCTGTGATACAGTCGGCTAGAAATCCTAAATTAACACGAACACTATTGAACCTGGATCATTTCTGATTAAACATTAATGGAGATAAAGAGTTAATAGAAGTTCCTAATACAGAACATTGTTGAAATATTAAATTCAAATGGTTAAAAACTACATTTAAAAGGGCGTTTTTAACCATTTTAGAATGGCTTCACAGACAAGAACTGTGCACAAATCTTTATTCTGTATTAATAGGGGCATACTTTAGTTATTAACAAGAAACTTTGTTGTTTGTACCCCACCGTCACCAAGGAACATTTCGAGTAATCATTCAAATACGAATGCACTGCACACATTTCTGACATATCTTGTTATTTTCTTTTCACTTTTAACTTCCATTCCTCGCGCGAGCCAGGAGATGATTTGGGCCTGCTATGATGCACGCTAAAGTGTATCACAAACCGACACGTGATGGCTATATACAGGATCATTCATGATCGCTGAATCAAACTCTAGTGAAAGATGGCCCTGGATACGAGATAAGCCAGGATAGTTTAGTGGCAGAGCATTTGCTCCGGGTTATATTACTATGTCCAGAATAATATGTTTCATCTGTGCAAGATGTTTAAGTTTAGTACACACTTTTTTTTAAGAGTATGGCATTACTAACCGGGCGGGACATGACATCCAGTTCAGTCACCTGTATGTTGACTATTCGTCGCTCTGGTGGCACAAAGCGTTGTCCAGGGTACACCTACACAGGTGTCTACACGTCGTACCAGCAATGAGATGATGTGATTATAATGGATATGAAGGTGTGAGCCAGTGGAAGTCTTTATCCTAACTTAAGCCTAATTTACCAACCCCTGACGACCGTTGGGATAATTCCCCTTAAGAGAAAAATACCCAAGGTACCAGCCGGAAATCGAACCCGTGACACTTAGGTTCGTAGTCAGGCGCAGTGAACACTACGCCATGGGGCCGCATAGTACGCACATGAAGCTATTGTTTGCAAACTTTGCTCGGAAACTGTTTCTTGATGTTTCTAAAATGTTTCCTGCTGTTGACGAATATAGGAACACAGTTTGTAAACATGTATGTAAAATTTATAGTACTCAACCCGAAGGTTGTTTGGATATTCAACAGTTCCATCGTCAGCTATAAAGCCGAGGCAGCATTGAAGAGGCGTACTAGGGAAATAAGGAGTGAGGTAGTTTTCTATTGATTTCCTCACTGCAAATGAACCTACAAACGACACCTTCACTCCATTCATCACAAGAACTGGCTGTATATTGACTGTTATTACTAGTATAGTTCATACACCAACTGACCCTACAAGCAACACCTTCATTCCATTCATCACAGGGACTGGCTGTATATTGACTGTTATTACTAGTATAGTTCATACACCAACTGACCCTACAAGAGACACCTTCACTCCAATCATCACAGGGACTGGCTGTATATTGAATGTTATTACTAGTATCGTTCATACACCAACTGACCCTACAAGAGACACCTTCACTCCATTCATCACAAGAACTGGCTGTATATTGACTGTTATTACTAGTATAGTTCATACACCAACTGACCCTACAAGCGACACCTTCATTCCATTCATCACAGGGACTGGCTGTATATTGAATGTTATTACTAGTATAGTTCATACACCAACTGACCCTACAAGCAACACCTTCACTACATTCATCACAAGGACTGGCTGTATATTGAATGTTATTACTAGTATCGTTCATACACCAACTGACCCTACAAGCGACACCTTCACTCCATTCATCACAGAGGCTGGCTGTATATTGAATGTTATTACTGGTATCATTCATACACCAACTGACCCTACAAGCGACACCTTCACTCCATTCATCACAGAGGCTGGCTGTATATTGAATGTTATTACTGGTATCATTCATACACCAACTGACCCTACAAACGACACCTTCACTCCATTCATCACAAGAACTGGCTGTATATTGACTGTTATTACTAGTATAGTTCATACACCAACTGACCCTACAAGAGACACCTTCACTCCAATCATCACAGGGACTGGCTGTATATTGAATGTTATTACTAGTATAGTTCATACACCAACTGACCCTACAAACGACACCTTCACTCCATTCATCACAAGAACTGGCTGTATATTGACTGTTATTACTAGTATAGTTCATACACCAACTGACCCTACAAGAGACACCTTCACTCCAATCATCACAGGGACTGGCTGTATATTGAATGTTATTACTAGTATCTTCATACACCAACTGACCCTACAAGCGACACCTTCACTCCATTCATCACAGAGGCTGGCTGTATATTGACTGTTATTACTAGTATAGTTCATACACCAACTGACCCTACAAGAGACACCTTCACTCCAATCATCACAGGGATTGGCTGTATATTGAATGTTATTACTAGTATCGTTCATACACCAACTGACCCTACAAGAGACACCTTCACTCCATTCATCACAGGGACTGGCTGTATATTGAATGTTATTACTAGTATCGTTCATACACCAACTGACCCTACAAGCAACACCTTCACTCCATTCATCATAGGGACTGGCTGTATATTGAATGTTATTACTAGTATCGTTCATACACCAACTGACTACAAGCAACACCTTCACTCCATTCATCACAAGGACTGGCTGTATATTGAATGTTATTACTAGTATCGTTCATACACCAACTGACCCTACAAGCGACACCTTCACTCCATTCATCACAAGGACTGGCTGTATAGTGAATGTTATTACTAGTATCGTTCATACACCAACTGACCCTACAAGTGACACCTTCATTCCATTCATCACAAGGACTGGCTGTATATTGAATGTTATTACTAGTATCGTTCATACACCAACTGACCCTACAAGCAACACCTTCATTCCATTCATCACAGGGACTGGCTGTATATTGAATGTTATTACTAGTATAGTTCATACACCAACTGACCCTACAAGCAACACCTTCACTACATTCATCACAAGGACTGGCTGTATATTGAATGTTATTACTAGTATCGTTCATACACCAACTGACCCTACAAGTGACACCTTCACTCCATTCATCACAGGGACTGGCTGTATATTGAATGTTATTACTAGTATAGTTCATACACCAACTGACCCTACAAGCGACACCTTCACTCCATTCATCACAGGGACTGGCTGTATATTGAATGTTATTACTAGTATCGTTCATACACCAACTGACCCTACAAGTGACATCTTCACTCCATTCATCACAGGGACTGGCTGTATATTGAATGTTATTACTAGTATCGTTCATACACCAACTGACCCTACAAGCGACACCTTCATTCCATTCATCACAAGGACTGGCTGTATATTGAATGTTATTACTAGTATCGTTCATACACCAACTGACCCTACAAACGACACCTTCACTCCATTCATCACAGGGACTGGCTGTATATTGAATGTTATTACTAGTATCGTTCATACACCAACTGACCCTACAAGTGACACCTTCACTCCAGTCATCACAAGGACTGGCTGTATATTGAATGTTATTACTAGTATAGTTCATACACCAACTGACCCTACAAGAGACACCTTCAATCCATTCATCACAGGTACTGTCTGTATATTGAATGTTATTACTAGTATCGTTCATACACCAACTGACCCTACAAGAGACACCTTCAATCCATTCATCACAGGGACTGGCTGTATATTGAATGTTATTACTAGTATCGGTCACACATCTGTCACTTTTATATTTGTCAAAGCCATAAGTGAGACTGAGACAGATCAATGAAAGTAACAACTTGCTCTGGCCCATACCAAGTGCATTCTAAACACTACATCCGACCAGAAATGAATCTGGGATATGCAAACATAAGAAACAATTTTTGTTGTCTCATCCCACAACAGTGTATTGTTTTGAAATATTTGTATCAGTTTAAGAGTTTTTTCAGTTAGCCAAGACATTACCAAACTAGTACGAAACGGAAAAATAAGGAACTAATGTGCTTTGTATGAAAAACAGAATTAGACTGACCCGTGTTGCTTGTCGTCTACAATGTATGCAAACCCGTCCAGACACGCAAACTTTGTTTTAAAGCAACACCTTTAAAAAGGATGGCAATAAACACAGTTTCCTCTTTGGGAAACTTAAGGGAAACACGGAAACTTGTTTGCAAACGGTATGCGAACAGTTTGCACACATCTCACAAACGATTTAAAAAAATATATAAAACATTTCAAACATAAGCAACGTCATTTGGATATGTTTGCCAACACTTTTTACGGAAGATGTTTAGATTTGATCGTCGTATGATTTAAGGCTGGCAGGTCAAAATTTGCCGCCAAATCCATGATTCTTTGAGGACATTTTGATGGGCCGACATACAATGTGGTACGATTGATTTTTTTTACAAATATCGTAGAAATACAGCATTTATGGGAATTATATTATTTGTCATATTTGATTTAATTAGATCCATAACATTTTACAGCTATGTGAAATTTATTAAATAATTACTATTGTTATGTGTTCTGTCTTTCGACAGGTTCGTTGCCTTGTCTAAATCGAGTATTACAACATGACCTATCAACACGTTCCTTTTTAAGATTCTAAAACTTCATCTTCTTTCCTTGTTTGAAGTTATCCATCAGTCACATTCGTCGTCTTCCTGGTCCCTTTACCCCTTTCTGTTTGATTTCTATGACGTCATTCAATAAGCCATTTATTCTCATGATATGACCCATCCGTGATCAAAACTACCAATATTTGTTGAATCAAAATTTTATTTTGGTAATATATTAATTTTCTTTATTGCTGACCGCTACTATTTCCATTTTCAATGTGACCCTTATGACCAACCCCATTTGACAAGCTTGGTATAAGGCATCACTTTCGCAATTAACTGGATTGCCGATGACAGGAGAGATTATGATTTGAATCCCGGTCGGGTCTACTGAGTTTTTCTCTAAATAGTTTATTACTCCTCCACCACGCAAATGCGTGTACATTTCCTATACATTTTACCTTACCCATCGCTATCCCACCAGTTAGAATAAATATGCGGATAGACCGAACGGCTAGTAATACACACCAAACAAAATACTCGTATGGAAAATAGCATCTACAGTCCAATTTTCATAGGAAGGACAGTTCAAAAAATGCAAACTTTTTCCTGGTCCGTTTTACTATATTATTATTTTATTTTATAGGTATTAATAATATCTATCAAAAGTTACAGCTGCGAATCACTTGACTTGGCGTATGAATACGTAAAAGTAGGTTTAGTAACTTTTCTTTCTCTCGTCCTAAGAAAATTGGTCTTTAATTATCCTACATAGAATTTTGACAGAAATATGATTTGATAAATATTCAACTAATATAAATATATAATGTACATAAAATAATAATTATACCGCTCACGTCAGTTGTCACGGGGACTAAACGCCAAGATGGTCTAGTCTGGTTTGCTGTTAACAAAAAAGGTAGGGGTTTGAATCCTCGTCGGATGTACCAAGATTCTTTCTTCTAAATGTTCGACCACGCTTTTTCCATGCAAATTCTGATGCAGGTACTTTAAATTCTACCCTACTTATCCCTAGCAAATTTTGTGTAAATATGTGGGCTGTCTGAACACGGAGTTTTTTGTTGTGTACCAACGTCATACTAGCCATCCGGGCTACATGAGGAAGGTGAGTTTTGGCTAGAGGACATGTACCCGCATTTGCATGGAAACCATCTAGGGGAAAAATCCACCATCAGTCAGTAAAATCAGCTGGGATTTTAACACAGACCTCCTCGTTCAAAACAGAGTAGACAGCGATTAAAGAGCTTGAAAGCAGCTTCGAAGCAATTAGCTCTGCGTGTTTGGAAATCCGAGCAGCATCAAGCAGTTCCGTGCAACAGTGGGTCATGTCAAGAACCTCAACCTTGGTTTTTATTTTAAAACCATTTATTTTATATTTGTAAATACTGAAGCAACGAGATATAAGGTAGGGGTCATGGATGTTTGGTAAGCTCGAGTAGTAACTGACATTCAGATGTGGTTTATTAAGAGTTTCATACATAAACAAAGTTCATTGAACTTTCACTTTAAGATTTGAAATAGAAATTGAATCTTTGCTAATATACGAAAAGTGTGCAAAAGTTTTTCGATATTTTATTTATTATAGTTCAGATGCTATGATTTTCGAATCCTTGGAGGTATTCAAGAGATTATAGACTCGAAGAAGTCTAAAAGTCTCCGAGACAAAATGAAGGTTTTGACTTGCAGAGTGTCCTATTGGTTCTTTATGACGTAATAGGATATGTCAGTAAAAGACTGACCATTCTTTATGGATTTTCCGAGACATTCCCCCTCCCCTTTTTTGGGTACACTGTCCCAGATTTTAAATAAGTATTCCAGATTTTTTTTAAAAACATCCCGTTTTCAAGATGAAAGTTTTTTGTTTTGTTTTTAAATTTTCATGCAGAATCAGCTACAGGGGCCAATAGTTATCACAAAATGCAATTTTGTTCATTTACGTGAAGATTTTAAAAAGTAAATTGAATTACATGATAAAATTTTGAAAAATATATTTATATCATATTTAGTTACGTATCTATTATTATTTTTTAGTTCATAAATATATTTTAATTATTCAAAACTTTTTTTTGCAATTGTCAGTGGCGGCAAATCTTTTAACTAATTTTGGGCGAACTCAATTTTTTTTTTATTTTCACTTTAAATTAAATTGTACATTTTTAAAGATGCAAATATTCTTATTTGTAAACAAAATAAAGTTTTAGATTTGTATTCTAGAAAATACATGGATTTTGATTTAATATCTTAATAGGATTAATATTTAGGTGAGTGGAAACTAGATACCTTTTTACTGTATGAAAATAATGTTAAACTAATATCAAACCCAAAGCCGAATATTTTTTATTAGCTTTTCCGCTTACAAAATAGAACTACAATCTAATTTTCAAAGGAACTATTTTATCTGACAGCTATAAGAGTTACTAGAGTTACTTTCACACGTTCGAACGCCAATTAATGCGACACTAAACTGTCACTATTGGTTGATATTATTAATACATATAAAATAACAACATTTTATCAAGTTTGGCCTCAAATAAAACTTATTTGTGTTCTCTATAATTGGATTGTTCAGTAAGAACCATCAAATTTGTTAATGTTTTGTGGTGGATACACATAAACAAATTACACAAAACCACACTTGCACTTTTTTCGATTCTCTTGTTAAAATTAGCAAAGCAAAGTGTTTTAAAATGTGTCGTCATGATAGTTATATCTTAATCATCTTCAAAACAGTTTTATTTTAATTTCAGTATTTTATGAAATTCCTCAGCATTGTGAGTTTTGTAGGAAAGTCTTACGATGACAAAACAAATTGCAATAGTTTACGTTATAACTTCGGAATAACCAATAATAATCTGATTCCCAACTCTGTTGGTCATTGTTGAGTGAGTAATCTCGATCGTTTGAAACAGTCGCCCGCGTTCCACACGCTGTGATTGGTTTATAGCCGCAGTCACGTGTTCGGTGCTAGTCAGTTGGCCAGTCCGGGCCCGAGCGAATATTCAGTCCTGGAAGTCAGTCCGCAGTCGCATGTCAGTCGTATTTGGGTGTTGAAGTGGTTGGTGCTCGTGACATGTCTACCGCCAAAGTTATTCTGTCATACCCTTGGAATGAGGGCGATGCTGGACGCAAAGTAAGTTCCAGTCAATGCAGATATTGGCTAATAATAGTATTTTGAAGAGATAAATTCATATAAAATAAGAAATGAAAATATTGAAACATACAATATTAGTTAGTATAAATTTTCTTTTAATTAAATAAAAAAGGGAAAACTTTTCTAATTGAATTTTCCTGGTATTCATATCTATGTAGGTCTAGCTAGTTAAGCCAATATTATTTTTCGGATAGGAATTAATTACATATTTTTTAATGTCATGTAAAACTATCAACACAACATATAAAATACAATCCAATACAATTATTTTTATTCTACCTTCAAACAAACTGACCTTCATTCACTTAAGTTATCAAAAGCATTCTAAGAGTCGTTTGTGCGTTCCACAACTTTATAGGCCCTACCATTATGTTATTTTAATAATAATTTATATAAGGTATATCATGATATTTGAATTATTTATGTGATATTGTTGAGACAATTATTAGATAGTGATATTTTAATTTCTTTTAACTTATTTATTACATACGTTTCAAGTTCTTATGCCTGCAAAATATAATGAAATCCTTGGTATACTAAAAAATACCAGCTTAAGTTTGTAACAAAAATGGTATTTTTATGTGCAACCCATTTCTAAAAAAATCGTACCTTAACTGTTTGTAAGTATGTGCTTATGAAGCTTTTTAAATAATTGTGATCGATTTTCTGTTTTTTTCATTTTACACTAATGGAATAGGGGAGAGGAAGGTAGAATTAAGTAAAGAAATACCTTCGATACCCCTGATCGGGATTTGAACCCCAATTTCCCCTTAATTTATAACCCAGTATATTGCCAGAGTGATGCCTTAAACTAATCAATAACCAAAGAGGATTAAAAAACTCTCAGCCGCCTTTTTAACGGGAAATATCCCACAACTGCGATATTTTCTATAAGAATGCCTGTTTTGAAGCTTTAAAATCACTAAAACAATCCCATCTCAACATTTTCTGTCGAGAGCTGTTAAAAACTGACTTTAGTTCTTTGTATATATGTTTCTAACAATTTAATTTCCTCTAAGAACTTCACAACATTTTGCGTTAATGTGTCGTTAGAAATAAGATAGTTTCACTGTTTTATTATTTGTTTTTTAAACTATAAAATAGAACAAGGCTTATTAATCTATCATCATTTTTTGCTTGAACAATGTTTTGAAACAACAAACAGCATCTTAAATAGCGTGGAACGCATATTCCGGCGTTCTGGTAGACGGACCCCTTGTTGTTCCAAGATGAAATATATTTTTATATTTCAGCTAAAATTAAGTAGTATTTCTTCGTAACAGTTTCATAAATTTTATTATCTTGTTAAAATTTTAAAATTGCAACCATGAAAGAGTTTTTCACAAGCTGCAATGTCAAAAATACCTGTCTACAATGAGAATATTTTATTTTACGGTCATTAGAGACGCCGAAATATCGCGAAACGTCTTTTTACGAATTTTTACTTATCACATTAACATTAACATCAAAACATATTCAAAATTCATTGTACCATTTTCGCATATAGCCTACTATAAATACGCGAAATAAAACGAAATTGAATCTTTTAAATAAATAGACTACCGTTTATTTGTGAATAAGGGTTGATTTTGTTATTTTTAATGAGAGTTTGTGAATAATAAAAAAAAATATAAATATTTTCACTCTGTAGCAGAAGTCGTCTTTGTTGGACTTTTTTTTCCCCTAGGATATCCAAGAAAAAAATAGTACCAACTAACTTAATAAAATTTTATTCTTGATATTCCTAAACGATAAAAGTTCCATAAAATGTATACCCTTAACCAAAGACCATTGGTAAATAATAATTAAAATATATGCTTGAACTTAATATTATGACGCTCATATTGTGACCACTAGACAGATTAAGTTTAAGATAAAATTTAAAATTTATCGGGCGTTTTGTAATTATTTAACTTGAATTCCAATTACTACCACCAATTAGGGTATATAATGTTAATTTATGATTAAACTAATCTAAAAATTATTTACAATACCGAAAGTTTAAATAAATTAAATAAAGTAAAATAGGAACAAGTTTCATGTGAATAAATGTACTCTTGTTACTTTATTTATTGAAACACCTGTATCATCTTTACTGCAACTTTAGGTGCACATACAGTCCAATTTTCATAGGGTGTTTATCTGACAGTTAGAAAAGTTACTAGACCTAATTTCACGTACTCATACGCCAAGCTACGTGATTTGCAGATGTCACTTTGATAGATATTATCAATACTAACAGTAATTAATAGAGTAAAATTTTTTAATTTTGGTCGCAAAAAAATGTGTTAAATGTATTTTGCAATTGGCCCTTTCTATGAAAATTGACTGTAGCTAATGAAGGTAGGTAATTTATGAGATAAACTTGTTGTGTAAGAGACGTATTTAAATGGAAATTATTATAAAAATATAATTTGTTTCCTAAATTTGAATTTCGGAAAAAAAAAATGCTAAAATGCATTTATTATAGAATGCATACATGTGTTAAATTAATGGTAAGGGGGATGGTTGTTAAGTTTACCCTATAATTTTGTTGGGGCTGAACCACCATTAAACAGTATTAGAGCTCTAAAACATTCCAATTAGAATTTTTGACAAAAAATTCTAATCTCAATTCTATATTTTCTCAAATCCTCGAATATCCTCAATTATTTGAGGGTCCCGTCCCTACTATAAATACCTAACTGTTCACAAGATGATTTGGAGGAAACTGTAAGCTTGGGTCGAGCCCACTGTTTTACGAACCCAAACCCGATTCTTCATTTTATTGACGAATCCCTTATCTAATATTCATTTAGCTGATGAAACCAAATCCGAATCTTCATTTTACAGACGGATCATTAATTTTTTTGTAATTTTTTTTCATTTATACTGATCGAATCTCTCATCAAATTCAATTCGAATATCTCGAAGGTAAGATACAAATTTATAGAAAAAAAACAAAATAAACCTATATTATTTTATGCTGACACATATGAGATTATCTCGGCTTTACGTTATATGAAATTGGATAAGTATTCAGTGTTAAAATGCTGTTTAGTGGCTGCTCTACGAATAATTATGGATTGAAATGTATATTTACTGAGTTATTTCAACTCTCTTCATGATGTATCAAAGTTTTCTTCTTCCTTAGAAATATTTTGAAGATACGAATGCTATTGTGGGAGTCGAAGTCAATGCGAAAAGATTTGACCTTCAAATTCAACATTTCGAAGATTCGCACACCCACACATGAAAGTGTACTTTGTTTTTGGGAGGATTGACTGTCTTAAAGGTCTTTTTTCCTACCAAAATCCTACTATAAAGTAGAATCTAGTGAGGGAAAAAGCCCGTTCAGATAACCATTCCTACTAAAAACAGAGTACATTACTGGTAACTTGTCCTAGCTGTCAGATAGCGCTGTTCCTAGGGAAATAATGGTTTGCGTTTCTGAGCAAATTACGAGCTTCCGAATTGTCGCTTTAGAGCTTAAAGTCTGGTAAACATCACGAACTATTCATGTGTTTGTAAAATAATTGTTAATTTGAGACGTGATGGGATTGTAAATTGAGCTATCAGTGTTTTTAAAGGGGCTACCGAGATAGCTGATATATCAACAATCAGATGTTGCGCTTAGGATAAAACTTGGCGAAACCTTTAAAGTAAAAGAGTTTGGTGTTTACTGGAACTAACACAAAACTATTTTATACGGCCTTATAGATAAATAGTGAATATAGTTTAAAAGTTGGACGTTTCCACTCTTAAAAGTCCAAAAACCGTTATATTTCGGTGATCATGCTCGGGAAACGAGACGTAACTGGTATAGGAAGGTAGAATAAATCTTTGTGAATCGAATTATGTCATTTAGGGAATCACAAAACAAATTATTATATCATATTTGTATTTTCCTCATCCCTGTTTGTTCTCCTACTGCTGGACAGCTCCACACAGTGACGTTATAAGCCCACTCGGTTTCTGGGCGATTATAATTTCTGTGCGAATATTATAGTGCTTTAATATTTTGCGCAACTTCTCCATTTCATTAGGCCGCATAATCTAAAGTATACTGTATTACACGCACGTGAAAGCGCCGTTAGATAGTTTGGGTAGGCAATTTAGCTAGCATATCTGTGTGTGGGATTGCGTTCGAGACTACACAGGCCTAGAACAGTTAAGAAAATTCAAATATATTTATTTGCGGCCAACATTGAAAACATTTTACTGTATTAAGTTATTTGTGTTAGTTTATAGGTATTGATAATATTAGCTATCAAAATTAAAATCTGCAGTAACATTACTTGATGTATGAATATATTAAAATTGTTTTACTAGCTTTAGTAACTAACTACCAGGTACTGTTCTTCCTACCAAAATCAGGGCATAGCTACTTTCCGCCCCTGTACAGATACGTAAAGTAAAGTCTAATTTTCATAGGATAGCTTTTTTTAATATAAAATACAAACTTTTTCCGGCCCAAATTGGCAACATTTTACTATATTATTAGTGTTATTTTATAGGTATTAATAATATCTACCAAAAGTGAGAGCTGCATATTACTTAATCTGACGTATGAATACGTGACCGTATATCTAAAACGAACACCCTTTTTCAACATTTACAAGCCTGTCATAGTTACAGTACTTATGAGAGAATCTATATCTTTTTTTGGTCACTATGTTGTTTTTTGTGAGAAAAATCGGGTAAAGAATCATGATTTTTTATTTTTTTACTGTCGCTTCACCTCGTCACTTAGAGCTACGAAAGTATTAAATCATTATTAGAACTTTTCGTTCGCTAAATACATGCCTATAGTTAACCTAATTGCAAGCCTCGCGTCACTTTGGGGCAGAATCAACCAAAAACCAGTAAAAATAATACGTTGGGGGTAAGGAGAAGTGTTAAAAAATGCAAGGCTAAGAATTGCAGCCTCTGTATTAATTATTACCATGTTTTCATGGATGAAGTCCAGTGAACGTCCTTAATTAAGAAAGATGAATCAATGGAACGCGACCTGCCTCGGTGGTCGAATGGTCTAATACACCACCATCGTGTTAGACTAGACTTCCGATGATAGGGAGATCGGGATTCGAATCACGGTCGGGTGAACTGAAGATGGTGTTACACTCTTTCTCCACGCAAATGCGGCTACACTTTATCTAAATCCAGCCTTCCTCATCCCTAACTCATAAGCCTAATTAGTACATGTGCGTATCACTTTTAACAGGTAGTAAGAAGCGGTGCTAATTTTTTATTTAAATTGAACGTGACAAAGTGAAAAAATTTATAATATATTTTATTAAATAATTATGTATGCGTGCTAGGTACGGGTTGGCTGTCATTTATCAGATGCTTTCTAAATACATAAAGGATTGAAATAAGGAAATGCACTTTCCCTGTTTTTTTCTAATCTCTCTCTATTAATTCAAGAGAGTAGGGAAGGCTTGACATTAAATGGTGCAATACAGCTATTAGGATACCCAGATGATTTAGCTTTGTTAGGTATACCCTAACTACAATAGGAGAGGTGATGACAACTAGGAAAATTTACCATGTAGCCATATGATCTGCAAGACCATAAGTTGAATTTTGTTTCTTTTGGAAGTCAAAACTTTCAAAAGAAGCAATTGGCTATAATTCTTTTTCTTTTAACCGTTTATAGGTTAGGTATTGAAACATGAAATTACGAAAATAACAGTTTGATTGTTTATTTTTTATAAATTTTTATTTGAAAGCGGCGTCTGCGATTCAATTAAAAATGCTTTTCAAACTTTAAATTCCTTCAACAAAAATGTTATGTAAAAACTCCTTGATATCTTATTTTGGGATACTTAATCAAAATCCAACTCCCCCCCTCCCTTTCCTCTGAACTTCCCTAAAAATAAACCTGGGTACAACCTTGATGGCTAACAACACAATAATGTTTAAGGTAAAAAAAAAACCTAAACATGACTAAGTTTGATCACAAATAGATGGTTATTTTGCTAGTCGGGTATGAACCAAAAAACCCCAGCAGATGTAGACTATAAATGAATGTTTTCTGTACCCTAGCAAACCCAGCCAGAGCAGGAAGAGGATGATTTTCATGAGAAGGACTATGAATGGGTTCTGGGTGATGAACTAGCCCAGACAGCCAAACTGGAACTTAGGGAAGATAAAGATATCAGAAACCAGACTCTCAGACAGTTCAGAGAATGGATCAACAAGAATCAAGACCTGCACAAGTGTTGCACAGGTAACTAACTACTCTAGTCTAGTACATCATGTCAGAAGGATATCAGGACCCAAACTCACACACACCCATTCACAGAAATTACACTTTAATGAGCTAACTAAACAATTACACAGTCTGATTTCCATAGGAAACCTGCTCGTTAATAGCGTGCATCGCATGCCAATCAACTCTGCTATACAGTCAGTGAGAAATCGTAAATTTACACTAACACTTTAGCACGTGGATCATTTCTGATTGAACATTAATGGAGATATAGGGCCAGCTTCATAGTCAGATTTAGTACGCCTAAAGTGCTAGTCGATACTAAATACAGGACGACACCTACCTGAAATTGAATGGAATGGGCCAGTTTCATATGCGAAACTGGCCCATTCCATTTTGGTCTAGGTAGGTGTCGTCCTGTATTTAGTATCGACTAGCACTTTAGGCGTACTAAATCTGACTATGAAACTGGCCCATAGAGTTAAGAAGTCCCTAATACTGAGCATTGTTGAAATATTAAATGATGTTTGGATAAAACTGCATTGAAAAGGTCGTCTTTTGGCCATTTTAGAATGGCTTCCCAGATAAGCATTGTGCACAAATCATCATTCTGTCATAATAGGGACATGCTGTAGTTGTCAACAAGAAACTTTGTCACTTTGTCCCCCATCGCCACCGCGTAAAATTTCGAGTAATAATTCAAATACGAATGCATTGCACACATTTCTGACATATTGTTGGTATTTTCTTTTCCCTCTCATACCTCCCATACCTCGCGTGAGCCGAATTGGGCCTGCTATGATGAACGCTCCAATAAAAAAAAAACTGTAAACTCATGTTGGCACAATCATGGGAGAAATAAACAAATATTACAATAGTAATTAGATTTTTGGTTCGTTTAATTAATGATGCTGTCGCAACCTCGATAGTCAGTGAACTCTCGATCAGATGGGCTGGTTAGTATGATGGTCCGGGTTCCTTAAGGGTGTTTATTCTGATATGGTAAGAAAGTGGCGCAGGAACTAGGGGGTACGGGGGTAAAGTTTACCCCCCCCCAAAAAAATGGAGGGAGGTAAAAAGTATCATTTTTACCCCCCCCCCCCCCCAAAATAATATAGTAAAACTTTGAGATAATGTAAACATCTTATTGAGGCAAGATACAAAGTTCACGCTATGTTAACATAATAAAAATAAAATGTGCTTGGAGCACACACTGAAGAGATTTTGAAAACTCTGATAGTGATACCAGCTACCTCAGCTAATGCAGAAAGAAGTTTTTCAATGCTTGGATGTATTAAAAACTATCTTCGCTCCACGATGAGGCAATGTAGACTAAATCACCTGAGAGGCTCAACAAAATTGAAATTGCAAAACTGATTAGTGGTTTTATAGCTAGTAACAAATATAGGGCAAAGGGGTATTGAAATCTACTTTAATTTTCAGTGTTTCATAATTTTTAGTAGAGCTGCATCATATAACACTTCTCTTAATATGTTTTGTGTGTATTAATTCTATTGTTTGGAATAACTAAATTAAGTGAGAAAAATGCACAGTGGGACCATTAAATACTGGTATCCCTCATTATACGCAATCTCACTTTACGCGTTTTCGCTATAACGCGATTCAAAGAAATAAAAAAAATAATGCATAGTCAGCTGGAATTTCGCAGTCATCCTGTGCAGTGGTGGTGTGACCTTGTGTACACACATTCCAGTGAAAGCATTGAACTTTACTGTACAGTTTGATGTTAAGGGGGTGGTATTGACAACACAGGATATGCATGTGCAGAAGTTAAACAGTCCTGTATGAAGAGAGTTTGGAAAAATTTTTGACCTGAAGTTTCTGATTCTCATGATTTTGATCCTGACCACGAACTTTCCAATTCAAGACATGGCATCGTTGCCATAGCATGGATTTGGGGACTTAGACCAGGAAAATGTGGGTGAATTGCTCCAATCCCATTCAACAGAACTTACCAATGAAGATCTTCTAGAAATCGAGAATGGCATAAATAATGAAGAGGAAGAGCCTTATGTTGTTTAGCCTATCAAACAACTTTCAACAAAACAATTTGATGATTTATTTAAGCACATTGACAGTGCAATTAGAATCATTGAAGAGAATGATCCTAACATGGATAGAAGCACCAAAGTTGCCAGAGAGATCCAAAGTTCTTTGGCTTGCTACAAATAACTAAATAGAGAGAGGGAAAATGCTGCCCGTCAGTTGAGTCTTGACCATTTCATCAAAGAAATTGAAAATCGGCAGTCTAAAGACCCATGGCCTTCACAACAGCAAAAGCTTACCATTCCAGGGACTTTAAGAAAGCAGGAGCGTATCGTCCAAGGGTCTTTCGAAAAACTAAAGCCTACCATCCAAGGGTCTTCACGAGAGCAAGAGCCTACCATCCCAGGGCCTTCATGCCAGCAAGAGCTTACCGTCCTAGGGCCTTCATTCCAGCAAGAGCTTACCATCCAAGGGCCTTCAAGAGAGCAAGAGCTTACCGTCCAAAGGCCTTCAAGAGACTAAAAGTCTACAGTCCCAGGGCCTTCAAGAGAGCAAGAGCTTACCGTCCAAGGGCCGTCAAGAAAGCAAGAGCTTACCGTACAAGGGTCGATAA
Source organism: Timema podura (assembly GCA_033556935.1). NCBI lineage: Eukaryota > Metazoa > Arthropoda > Insecta > Phasmatodea > Timematidae > Timema > Timema podura. The sequence continues at coordinate 39,586,530 of JAVRXN010000007.1, read as the reverse complement.
GAGAGCAAGAGTCTACCGTCCCAGGGCCTTCAAGAGATCAAGAGTCTACCATTCCAGGACCTTCAAGAGAGCAAGAGCTTACCGCCCAAGGGTCTTCCGAAGAGATAAAAGCCTACCATCCAAGGGCCTTCATGCCAGCAAGAGCTTACCATCCCAGGGCCTTCAAAAATGCAAGAACCTACCATCTCAAGGCCTTCAAGAGAGCAAGAGCTTACCGTCCCAGGGCCGTCAAGAGAGCAAGAGCCTACCGTCAAGAGCAAGATAGTGATAATCCAGATTTGCCAAATACAGTTATTTTATCATGTGATTGAAGATTAACAGTAAGTGTACCTGTAGCGTTGTTTTAATTAGATACATTGATTAAAAATTGTGTTTGTTTACAAATTTCAGGGGATTGAAGAGTGGCAATAGGTGTAGGCTACCTAATGCATTGTACTAGTTATATAAATTTAAAAAAATGGCGTTCATTTGCAAGTTTTAGGTTTTTATTTTCTTTGGAGTAATCCCTATATCACTCATGTTAAAATCATTTCACTTGCATTTTCGTGTTACGCAATTATTTATCAGAACCAATCACTCGCATAGTGTGAGGGACAGCTGTATTACATTTTCCTGTTCTTTTTTTTAATCTCAAAAATGTTACCCCCTATAAGAGCACAGGATTATTTTTACCCCCCCAAATAAAAATGTTCCTGCGCCACTGGGTAAGAGTAGCGTGAAGGTCGCTTGTCATCAGATGGAGAGGGCAGTCTGAAGGCCGTTTACCTTTATTAATACTTGGTATAAACATTTAAATAAGACAAGTCTGCTTTCTAGTAAAATGACGTTGATTAAGATTCATAATCTAAAAATGAGTTGGAAGATTGAGTTCAACAAAATTACTCTTATGTACATCAACGTTATGATAAGTATGATGGCCTAATATGGGTATCTTTTATAGCTTAGATCTAAGTACAATAAGTTAGGTAAGGGTGTGCGAAGTCCACTTTTTCAATTCGAAGCGAACTCGAATCGAATATATAGAATATTCTCGAAGTCGAATCGAAGTTCAATATTCTTTTAGTTGTTTTATGATTGAAAAAATATTATATGGTGGCTATTTATATTACTTTATGCACTAAAATTACTTGGAAAATGTTTTGATGTACTATTATCTTTAATATTTCGTGTTAATCTGAGAAATCAAGTTAATATCATAACATTCAATTTAATTACTTAAGATTTATTTTCCCATGTCAATATTAATTTATAATATATGAAACAGCTCAGAATGGCCAAATTTGAACATAAAGTTAGTCTTTTAGCTATCAGTATTTTTTACTGAGGAAGCTTCGAAGCCGAAATTTGTTTCGAAGCGAAGCAGAAGCTGGTGTTTGTTTTCGAAAACAAGTCAAAGTTTCGAAGCTTCGCACACCCCTCAAGTTATGGTCCACGAAGAGGGATAATTATTGACACGTTTCTTCGTGTCCTTGGAGTGGACGTTTTGTTCCGACTCGTAAGCATGTGGTGGTTGTTTTGAGTCCTCTATCCCTCTGTAGCAGTGCTATCTATCAGGTTTACTAGGCACTAGTCTCACCGTCCTGGCTGGTCTCGGTGGCTCATAAGAGAGTGTGGAGGGAGGAGCCGGTGGGATGTAACAATGGAAAGATAAATTATACAGTAACACACAAACAAACTCCATGGCATCAGCCCACAATCGAGCCATACCAAACGAGCTGTCGTCATCTGTTGGCGAAGACAGTGCTAACTTCTGCGGATAGAGGTTGTCATGTGGTCAGCACAACAAACTATCGGCATCTTTGTGAAAATTGTTGGTGTACCAGTATGAAGTGTTATTGGTCGATTTAAATATGGAATAATATTTTATAAGGGTTCAAAAATGTATTCCCACTGTTTAAAAAAGAACACTAGAGAATGTAAGAGCACACGGAAGCTACAGTCCAATTTTCATAAGAAGGGCAGTTAAATGTACACACTTTTGTATGATAAATATTGATGACGTTTTGATATATATATATATATATATATATATATTATTTAGTGTTATTTCATTGGTAAAGGTAATATCTATCATTAGTAACATCTGCAGATAATATGACTTGATGTGTGAATACATGAAAGTAGATCTAACTTTTCTAGATATCTTCCTAAGACAATTGGACTGAATCTATAGTAGAGTTATGTAAAGCAGAACCTTTATAGAACTCACTAACATATTTTTTTGCTGTAGACACTGATAACATTTTACTCTGGGTATCATTAGTGTTATTTTATAGGTATTGGTAACATACACAGGGGTCACAACAAAACACTTATTCAAAATAAGTTGAAATAGTTTAGTATTATGTCAACCTCGATGATTTTGTGGTAAAGTAATCGTCTCAGGACTTATGATCGTAGGTTCAAACCCAGCCAAGGTCAATGGATTTGTCTTGAGCAATAAAAATCCGTAGCGCAACTTATTTCAGAGGGGGAGCAAAGCTGTTGGTCCTTTATCGATTGTGGCATGTAAAAGAACCCTTGAAGGTTTGTAAAAATAATTTTCTGACAAAATCTTGCTTATAGAAAGTTTAGTGTGCTGATATAATCAATTGGTTTAGAAAGTGCACGTTAAAAAGTGACCTGATTTGCAAATGATCAACCAAAACTATTTAGAGAAAAACCTTTCTCTAATTTAAATCTAATGATGTTCTTTGCATATAAATAAGACTAGACAAATGATCGTTTTTTTTTCTCTACCAAGTTTAGCCATTTAAGATCTTGGGTAAGCCACTAGTATTTTATTAATAGTTGTAAAAAAAAATGAAATTCAGAAAAATCCACTGCAAGGCTACACTTTAGAATATTTAAACTTTAAGCACAAATTTAATTAAACTAATAAGTTTTATTTAATTACAAAATGTGTAATTTATATCTATACAAGGAATTACATAAATAGAAAAATAAAGTCACAAATTTGGAACCGTCCTTATAACAAAATACATTATTGTGTGATGTATTTTGTCAAAACAATTATTTACTATTTTAGCATGCTTACATAAATTCAACCAAATACTAGGGATGGGTTTTCGAATACTTGAATCCCTCGAATCCTTGAGGATATTCGAGACTCAAAAAAGTTCCAGATTCAGATTTAAATCATTAAAACAATTTTTAAAATTTTTTTTAAGTGAAATTTGTTTTAGAGTTCTAATACTGCTTATTGGTGAATCAGAATCATTTGGAGGAAGAACTTAACAACCAGCCCCCAGACCAGTAATTTAACATTTAACTTAATGTATGAATGTCATAATGAATGATTTATAAGAATGTATGTTAACATTTAGTCAATATTTGCAGGGCCATGGGGTAGATTTTCTCAGTATGATGCAAGTCTTCAAAATGCCACCCCTTAAATGTTTTTTCTTTAAAATAACCTTTGATTGGGATTTTTTTTTAACTGCACAAAATCTATGAATACTATTTTTATTTTGATAATATAAACTACTTTAAAATAATGATATCAACTACAACAATCTACTACAGTTTTACCCTTCTAACTTTAACTTTAGCAAATTCGTTAATTAGGAATATGTAGTCTAGAGTGGCAGTCAAAGTAGATTCAATAGAAATTAATGACAGATTAGCCCAATATTACCTAAATAACTCTCTATTTATCACAAACAGGCACACGTTCTGCAACTGAGGTATACCCAGTCCATGCAAATGATACTTTTTAATTCGAGTCCCTATTGTCATAACATAATCATTTTCAATGATAATAAGTAACTACAATTGCTGTAAAAACAATAATTTCTTACCTAATATATTTTTAGACACAAAAACTGAATTAGTATAAATGCAAAAATATTATACTGCTACAGATATATTACATATCTGATTTACTGATTTAAACACAGCACAGCCACTTGCCACTTCTCGAGACAAACTATCATTAAAATCAAATATTGTCAATAATTGTAAGCTCAAAGCAGACAGAACTATCAACACGTAACACATGCAATTGTCTTTTGTGATAATTGCCACCTCAGCTTTTAGGAGCAGCTGCGCGGTGTATTACAAACAAAAATAATAGCTTCTAGCTGTCAGATCAAAAGTATATTTCGGCGATGCACCTGCTCCAGAAATTGAAATCAAAGGGTACTGTAAGTGCTTAGGCAGAGGCGTGCGATAAATCATAAATCGTATACATCAATATCGGAATAACATAGACCGATATAGAAAAGCTTTGCGTAAAGATTTTTAATTATTGAATGGTTCAAATTGTATTTTTATTTCACTGCTTATTCCGCCTCCTTACGGCGGCCTCTCTGTATCATAGCATGGCACGGCCCTGACTATTTGTATTTTCTATTATTTTATTTATATTTCCTCTTATGTTCATACTTTTTTCAAAGATTCGGGATTCGTATTTGAGATTCGAAGGCAACTTGAAGATTTGGATTCGTTAAATAGTGGATTTGACCCAAATCTAATACAAACCATAATTAAAAATGTGTTTTAATGTAGTGACAAACATCACATAAAAAAACTTATGTTTAACTTTTCATTACATATAAGAGAATAGCTTTTTTTTATCTTTTTTAAAATTGACAAAAAAAAGTTTCTCTAAGTGACTTTTAGTCACCTTGTTATTGAAATATGTGGCTTTTAGTTAAGTACTCAATTATAAATAAAAGTCATTTTTAGTTGAAAAAGTGACTTTGTGAATCCTGTATATATCAAAAGCTATTTGTGAAAGTAGATTTGGTTAACTTTTCCAGCTGTCTTCCTATGAAAATTGAATTGTAGTACCACAATGACTGATGAGTGAAGGATAAGTTAGGTGAAAATAAATTAGAAATCCATTATTGAACTAATGTGAACAAGCTAAATATTAATAAAATTCTATTTTTCAAATTCTTAAACTGCCTATTGATCACGGATCTTCCATTTATTTTAATACTAAAAATATGTTCAAACCAGAGAGTAAATACACATATGAGGGGTAAGGCTTTTTTCTTTCGCTTACCACTAAACATTTCTAAATGATTGTTTTTTTCCTTTCTTTATTGTGGTTATTGTTGTTTCAGATTCCAACTTCTTGCTTCGTTTTCTCCGAGTAAAGAAGTTTAGCTTGCCCATGGCACAGCAAATGCTGCTCAAATACCTCAACTTTAGACAAACATTTTCTCACATGCTCCAAAATTTGGATGTGCTCTGCTCACCAGTTCATGAACTAATTTCTAGCGGGTCAGTATGAAACAATAATTATTGTTCTCTATTTTACCGAGTTCAAAGGCATTACTTTTCTACCCGCTTCAGGGCCGAATAGTATCAGGTGTTATCTCATGTCAGACTGGCCTGCTGATAATAGGGATATTGGGGTTCGAAATCCAGTCAGATCTACTGAGAGTGGTTTTCCATAAATGGTTTCCTACTCTCTTTCCACTCAAATGTTGGTAGATTACCCCTAAAATGCTTCTATCCCCATCCCTACCTTATTAGAGTAATTATCATATATGCATATAACCTAAACAGGAATAAAGACGCGGTGCGATATAAGAAGGAAAAATACCTTGATATAAATATCGGTTGAAACTCATTGACAGGGTTGTATTTTAAAGTAGAGTAAGCAACCATAGTATTTTGTTTAAATACCCTTCTCTACCAATTTTTTGGGTGTGCAAATCTTCGAAATGTCAAATCTCCTTTGCTTTCGATTTCGATACTCAAATAACTTTCCCATATTGGAAATATTTGAAGGAAGAAGAAAAATTTGATATATTATTAATATAATATTTTTTATAAAAGTTACTAAACAGTATTTTAATACTGATCAGTGATTAAATTACATCTATAACATAAGCAGAGATAAATTCAGATATGTCAGCATAAAATAATATAGTGAGCTTTTTCTTTTGCTCTGAACTTTCTCTTTATCTAGAGTAGTGTAATGTGACATCAACAAAAACCTTATCTTCGAATTTGCTTCACAAGTTTCAAATTCGCTCTGACTTTGGTTAACATTTAAAAAAAAAGTGACCTTCACACACGCAAACCAATTTTCCTGCCGTTCAGATGTTGCCCAACTCTTGAGCTAAATTAAGCGATACAAATGAAAATAAAACTCTACCAACTTTAAATCTTTTTGAAATCAATTTTTATTGGCCTCAATTGTAACCAACAAAACATGTTGACAATCATTTATAACCAATTTTAGCTGAAATCAACACGATAAATGTGTTTTAATCAGTATTGATCATCAGCAACCATTGACATGAGCCATTAATCTCAACTAAATCTTAAACTAATTGTGAAAGGGCTATGAAATAGTTTTCATAGCTCATTTTGTTGATATTCTGATTAGTACCTCAATTCCTTAGGTAGAAGTGGGTTGGTTGCTGACTATAGTCTTTTTGTTTCGCAGATACATTGTCGTCTCTCCAAAACGAGATAAGCAGGGTCGAAGAGTCATTATTACTACAGCGGGTAAGTTAAAAATTGATTTCACATTTTAAAAACTGTACCTGTGAATTGTTCTCATCATGCAGTAGAACACTCATTGGCCAGATATGAACGAAAATATATTCCAAGATTAGAGAAGAGCCTTCGTATGATTGGTAAAATGTATATAGAGTGGGAGAATACATATCACAGGTACAGTTTTAAGAAGCCCTGCCTTCCCTGGTAACAGTATACACCACGCCACTGATTACAGCAGTATTTAGCCTTGTGATATTTCAGGAAGATTTGACCCCTACAAGTTCAAAAATGTGGATATGGCCAAAGCACACATGATCACGTATGAAGCGTGCCTGGACGATGAACAGACCCAAATCGCAGGTTTCACGCATGTTGGAGATGTGGCGGATGTTTCGGCGGCCTTCATCACTTTGTGGTCGCCCACAGAGTTCTCTACAATCGTCAAATGGGGGGAGGTGAGCTACAAACATACTTATTAATTCACTAGAATAGCCAGTAAAAGTTAATGAATGCCAAAAACCAAGCGGGCTTAAAACATTCCTGAGCGGAGCTATCTAGCAGTAGGAGAACACACAGGGGATGAGGAAAATACTAATGACAATACAATTTAAGTTATGACCCTCCAATTAAATTGTGTTATTCGATTCACAAATATCCATTCTATGCTCCTATACCAGTTAGCTTTCGTTTCCCGTGCATTTAGCTCTTAATAATCAATAAAATATGCAGATTTTTGGAACTATCAGAGTGGAAAATGTTAGCTTTTAAACTATGTTTACAAGTCTATATATGTATAGAATCATAGAAAATAGTTTTATATTCATTCCAGTAAACATCACACACTTTTACTGTTTAAGGTTTTTTCAATATTAAATTTAACCTAAGCACAAAACCTGATTGGTGATATCTAAGATACCAAGGAAGACACCTTAATTGGTATTAACTATTAACTGTTAGCAAAGATGTGGCATTCGAAAGATTTGAAAATAAATTACCTCTTTAAAACATAATATAAAGTAGATGATTGGTCATCTTAATCATTTTTCAATGTTAAATTGTTGTAAGCCATTAAGAGCCACACAAATAAATTGTTGTTACTTACGGTATGTTTATACAATCAATGTGAGGGCATAAACTATTCTTATATCACACACACATTAAATTTAATCATTTTGTCAGTCAAATCCAAACTTTAAATCCTATAAAAAAAAAATTCCAAAAAAGTTTTTCTGTTTAATTTGAATTTACAATCAAAATGGATTTTTCAAAATATTTAAAACTTGGGTCTTTAAACCCTAGTCAGTTTTAGTACGAATTTAAATAGGAACAATAAGTGATTTCTCTTTGATATAGGAAAGTCGCCTAATTTGGGGAGCATTTTGTAAAAATATTTTTAGTTAAAAAGAAACATATGATAATACAATGAATATTTGAGACATAATTAGTTGTTTTATTGCCCTCACTTTAGTGCAAAAGAAAATATCACTTATGAGCAAATTTTAAGATTAAATAATTTTTTTAAAAAACATGCGCCTCCCCAAATTAGGAACCCTAGGGCTCCAAATTTGGGGATGTTCAATTATCCTTACACAAAAAGTTATTTATTAAGAAGAAACTGATTTTTTGTTCTTTTTTGAAAGGCACAAACCACACATCATTTGTTTATTAAATGGATCAACACAATCTGTGTGTGCCCATTTGTTGCAGACCACACATCGAACCCAATTCTCACCTTCATGGTCATCAGAAAATAATCCTGCACAAATAATACACTCTGCATCAGATTCACTTTCACTTTCCAAATCAAGATCGTCAATAGAATCAACTAGTGAAATATTATCCTCAGATTCTGTTGAATATTCCGAATGTTTAGCAGCCCTTTTCTTACGACGGTAAACTGGTGTTTTCAATTCAGAGCGTTTCTTGATAGTCGTAGTCTTACCGTTTCTCTTTGGTGAAGGACCCTTTTTCTGCGACTCTGCTAGATGTTGTTTATAAGGTGATCCGGTGATGAGCTGGGCAGATCCAGTTCGGGACTTTCTTGTAGTAGGCTGAATTTTTATAGTGGGAATTGATTTGATGTTAGACGCCCGGATAAGCCTTATCTGAGGTGGCGTTGTTACAGGAACAGGATCAGGATCATGGGATGTCCCTGGTTGAGGCTCCTGCAGGTCATCAAGCTGTTGTGGGCTCTCAGCATTGTTCTCTTCAGGCTCTTCAAGAACAGCAAAATCATGAGGTCGGAAGTTGTTCCTATTACAAGGAAACAATATAGTTTTGCGGAAACCACTAGCAATCGCTGCCCTCATGTACGCTTTTCCAAAAATTTCTCCTATTTGGTAGAGAGTAACCACTCGTCCAGGATTTCTTCGAATCCACTGCTCAACTTCCTGGGCGTAGTACGTCTTAAAAGGACCCATAAATGAGACATCGAGTGGCTGCATTTTGTGAGTGCTAAGGGGGGGCAAACACACAATGGCCACATGATTCTCTCGCCCCATGTTTATCACATCTATATTTCTCGTGTGAGAATAGTGGCCATCTAATACGAGAATTGCAGGATCCTCCGCAGTAGGCTTCACGCTGGAAATAAAGTGACGAAACCAATCTGTAAATATGTCCGTTTGTATCCAGCCAGACGGATGGCAAGAATAAATAGAGCCAGGGGGAGTCCCATTCATGAGTTCCATCTTCATGTTCTTTCGAGGGAAGATAATTAATGGAGGAACAAAGTGGCCTGCAGGGCTCATATAAGTGACAACAGTTATAAGAGCCTCTCGTTCAGTCGCTTGAAGTGCTCCAATTTGTCGCTTTCCCTTTAGACCCACACCTTTTGTGTGCTTATGTTGTACAATTGATATGCCGGTTTCGTCACAGTTGTATAACCTAGATGGAGAATTATTGATACTGTCCATTGTAGGTTCAAAAATATCAAAAAACTTGGAAACTGCCTCTGGAGTGAAACTCTTTGCTCGGGTCATTGAGAGACTTTGAGGAGCAGCAAGCTGTAGATTTCTTCTTAAGAAATTCTTCATCCATTTTTTCCCGGCCTGCTCATTCTTTTTGGAGAAGGGGTTCGCAATTCCGTTTTTTACAGCAATCTGATATGCCATGCGACGAACATCCCTTTGAGAAAGGCCGAATAATCTGTTTTCCATAATAAGGCATAAGTCTGCGAGATTCTTTTCTAATTCAAAGGGTAGTGTTGGCTTCCTGCCTATTTTGGTTTGAACCACGTCACTAGGACATTTATCTAAATCCTTAACGTAGCGTTCTAGTGTAGTTTGAGGAACATGAAAGACACGGGATGCTTTAAGACTTCCCATTTCCTTATTGCGCATGGCCGCAACTGCCGCCTTCATTTGTTCTGGATCCCATTTTTTCCTCGGAGCCATCTGTAAATATTTATTTTATAATAGTTTAAAAAGGTTGAGTTATTTAGGGACGCTGGTCTTCAAAGAAAAGTACTCCAAGTTATTTATAAAATTGCTAAGTGATATCTACAGATTATAATTTGACATTAAAGCTTTATAGAGATAAACAAATAAATCATTATTTTTATATTCAATATAAAAGACAATATAAAACTACCATATCTTAAAATTGGTTTACCGTTATATTTTGTTTTTTTAAATATTCTAATATTTTTTTAGCAAATATTAGATTATTATAAAATTATATTTTAATTCATTGTTGTGAAGAACGTTTTGGGTTCTTAATTTGGAGATCCCCAAATAAGGAAACCTAAGACTCCCCATAATAGGCTCCATAAAATGATTATTTTTGACATTCTAAAAATATGTTCAAATAGTTACTAATTTTAATAAATGTAACCTCTAAATAAAGCCACTTTAATACCAATTATAACAAAATTAGCAAATATAGAAATAGAAATACCTTTACTCTGTAATCTTGAATTTATTCGAACTTAGCAAAAACTTTCAGGACACAAATAAAATGTTAGAACCGACTGCTCCAATACTCGTGGAGCTACTGCGCTGTTAACAGCCAAACAATGAGGAAGCGTCCTTTCCTTCAATTTCCAGTGTTCGTCGATAGATAGCAGCACATTATTACTCCAAATATTGTACCTCCCCAAATTAGGAACTCACCCCAAATTAGGCGACTTTCCTCTACTAATATTTTTTATATATTTTACCTGAAGATCCTTAAGAAAAGCTTTTTTTTAGCACAGCATCTTACTACCAGTTCACATTATCAACTAATTTTGCTAATTTGTTATGGATGAGGAAAGTTGAATTTAGAAAAAATGTACCCACACTTGCATGGAAAGATTAGAAAATCATTTAGGGATTGAAAATTCAGTAGAAACGACCGAGATTTGAACCCCAACCTTCTCGTTATAGGCACTCCCAGTTTATTGTGAGGGTGACACCTTAGACCATGAGCCCACTGAAGCGGACTTAAAGTGTATTAATATGCTTAGTGATTCTAACTGCTAAAGCATACATTGTTGATCTAAAACACTAATTTATTTTATTAAATACTCTACTAGGTATATTAATTTATATCTAGATGTGCAATTTTACATGTTATTAAGACATGCCTAGTTTACATAATGACTTCCTGCACTCAATCACATTACTGTCATGGCTGTTATATTCTCTTACTTGTGCCAAAACACATGTTTAATTTATAATATCGCTTTCTATTTCTTTTTCCAGCAATCTGTACCGATGCGTCACAAGGAGATCCATATTTTAAACGTACCCACCGCACTCAAATATGTTTACGACTTTGCACACAACCGATTTAGTGAGAAAATGAAGAATAGATTTATTGTAAGGACAGTTGACACCAGTTAACATCTAAATTTGATTTTATGGAAAAAAAATCTTTCCTTTCTCGATATTTCCTCTTTTTCAAATATAAGTGTGTGTGTGTGTGTGTGTGTGTATGCAATTTTGCATAACACACATTTTAATACCTAGTCAAGTAACTTTTAAATGTTGCATGTTTATGACATGTAAAACTTATTCGATATTTTGGCACCTTTTAACATTCTATTAAAATAAAAATAAATTATTTGAAAAATGACACCTGGACATAGAATTAAAACCCTGGAGTTTAGTCTTACAAAGTTCAATATCCTTGTCCAGGTGTCATTTTTTAAGTGATTTAATTTAATTGGAGTATAATCATCCATACATCAATACATCTCTACCAATATTAATATCCACTTGTATGAAAACAAATGTATTGTTACAAAATTAACAAAAAATAGATTAAAAAGCAAGTTTACTTCCTGAAAGGAAGGTGTCTGTAAATTGAGCTCAGGGGTGTAGGAATGTTTTTGGTCTCGGGGAGAGTGGGGCTAGAATGAATATGTGGTGCCCTCAGAAATAAAGTTAGCCCCTTTTATAAATTAGTTTATCCTGTCAACAATGGCGCCACTAACACAGCAGTTTGATCAGAAATTTCTTAGATATAAACTAAAGAAAAAGTGTGCGACTTCAAAACAACATTTGTCACCCAAAAAAGAAGTTTTTGGTGCCCTTTTTGTTTTTTATGGAAAGTGAGGTGGCAGGCAGACCCCAAGTTCCTTCCATCCCTATGCCCCTGATTGAGCTAGTTTATTTTTCTTAACGCTAACTTGAACTTTTATATTTTATACCTAGATACAGATAGAAGATATTTGTACAGAGATAACTTACTAATCATCATCATCATCCTCCAACATCTTCTTTGATACCTTATCCTTCATTTTCCTCACAAGGAACTTACTAATACAATATTATACTGTCAATTTTATCTAATAAATGATACTTGTAGAGCCTATGTGAGAATCAAACCCTGAACCTTTGGTTTTATACACCGATGCACTGACAACTTAATATAAAATGTAGCATGGTATTTTCTTTTACAGATTCACAATTCTTTGGAAGAACTTCATAAAAAAGTCGACCCTCAAGTTCTTCCCAAAGAATATGGTGGTGTCATGCCATTGTCTCAAATGACTGGTACTCATTTCTTAATACTTTTATTAAAACTATTTATATAATTGAATACATTTTGAGAAGACACAGTGATGTGTTTATAGGTCTAATTTTGTCTGGAGTTGAATTAAAACGAAAAAATAATCGAAGAAAATTTTATTCACATTTTTAATTTGCTATAGTATGTTAATATAAAAATTAGAAATGTGCAAAAACCACTTTTTGAAATTCGGGTAAAAATATGAAAAGATATCGAGATATGAGAACGAGATGATAAAACTTGCTCTTAACTACATATTCTTAAAATGTTTTCTAAAAGGTCACCACAAAAATACCTCAAAAAGTAAAAAAGTGTTTTTATTTAAACAGATTCTTAAAATGCTTTAGAGAGCAAAGTGTAACTTCCATAACCTACTACTTGACACAGAAAACATTGCATCTTGTGGCCAAGTGCTGCATTCGCTCTAGAGTATAAAGGCTAAGGGGTAAGAGGAACGTTCTAGTACAGGCAGTACCAAATGGCAAATGGGACATAAGTACTTCACTGTGAATAGTTGGTTCAGCAGGCTTATTTGAAGCTATTTTAAAAACACTTTATGTACCTTGTATTTAACGTTGATTAGTTATCTATAATGTTTGTCAAAAGAGGTAAAAATAAAGTAAAAACATTCTACACAAAACTATTGAAAGTTCTAAACTATCGAACTTAAGCACCCCCATCAGTAAGCTAACCAGAGTGTACATGCCAGAAAGTCAAGATAACGACATTCTTTCTGCAGGCAATATTTACTGTGTCGAGTAGTAATTTAAATGGGTGTGCTAAGTTCACTTTTTAAATTTAATTCAAACTCAAATCGAATATATAAAATATTCTTGAGCTGAACCAGAGTTTGAATAATTTTTGTTTGTTGTTTATGCTTAAAAAAATATTATAATGGGCTTAGTTTTATAACTTTATGCATTATAATCACTTAGAAAATGTTTTATTGCACACATTTTAATAGTATTTCATTCTATACTGATAAATTAAATTATCACAACCTGAAATTCAATTACTTCAGATTTTTTTATATGATTATCAATTTGCAACAGCTCAGACTGGGAATAATAATTGAACATAAATGGAGTATTTTTTAGCTGTCAATGTTTTTATTGGCTAATTTTTATAATTGCCAAAGCCAAAATATTTTTATTTATCTTTTATGGTTGTGTAATTGCTGTTTTCTTATACAACCCTCAGATTTGTGGATGAAGGAACTAATCAGCAAAAGAGGACAACTATTGGCTCTGGACGACATGAAACTGTTATCCAACAAAGGAATCATGACAAGGAAGAACAATAACAACAACATCTACGGTGGATTAAATGGTATCGCTGGGCTCCAAGGAAGTTTTCGCAGACTCGAAGTTGACTGACCATAAACATATTATTAGTTAATACTAATGGCTTATACCATTTAATATATAAAACGGGAATCTACACTTTTTTAGGGACTGTGGATAAAAACATCGCTTTTAAATAGATGTTACACCCAACAGGGGAATCTCCGCAACAATTACCAGTACTTATGTGCACCCATCCCCCAATCAGTTTTTTTTTATATAGTTGTGATATTTTACAAAATGAAAGTATATTGTTTTATATATTTTATAATTATATTTTTCACAAATAAGCACAAATGGTTTACCAAAGAAGATTTTATAAAATAAAATAAGTGAAATATTAAATATATATAATATATTATGAAAAAAAATGGTCTTTCTATTGTACATATTTAATGTCTAATACTGAACTAGTGAAACCCACCTTTGATTTGGATTGTGTACAAATTGCAGAGCTGTACCAAGATGTGTGTTGTATTTGAGGAGGGGTTACCTCCTGTATTTCATGGTGAAGTACCCTAAAAAGGGATGTTAAGGAAGTATTTTTTAACATATTAACATTGAATCACACCTGCTTTAGTGGCCACACTGTCCAAGGAGTCACTCTCATGTTGGACTAAACTGCAGATGAAAGGAAGATTGGGGTTCAAATCCCAGTCGGGTGTACTGAGAGCGTTTTCCACCCTCACTCCTCGCAAATTAGAGTGCATGTACTTAAAATTCAACCTTCCTCATCCTTAACTTTGCTTACATCCGTTACTGTTTCTAGTCTGTTTTCTGGATGTTTTTTAATCAAGCCATGTATTTTCTAACAGAGGCTTACTAGACCTGTCGTAGCTTCATATGCCTTATAATCTAACTTAAGACTAAGTAAGACAGGTAAGACATCCAGTCCCTGGCCCGTTAATTAATCACTGTGGAAGAGTAAAACCACACTCCATCAATGATAAATTTTTCGGCCATTCCAGGAATCGAACCCAAGACCCTCAGTTTAGTGGACAGACATGCTACCGACTGAACTAAGATGTCGGATACTACATACTATAAAAATTAGTTAGTCAGCAAGCTCATAATTTGAAAGAAAAATCTAGTCTTCTGTTTTTGTCTGAAATTATTATTTTTTGACCATTTACTCATTAGTGTAATTAGTACATATATTATATACAACCTGAACAGGTAGTATGACACAATGATAAAAAAATACATTGAATGCTTGTGGAAGCAATTTAAGTTTTTTTTTATAAAGCATGATTGAGGTTGAAAGTGTTATATATTTTATTAGCGTCCATTAAGCTTCTTTCCTATGCCATTAAGAAGGAATACAAAGATCCATTAGTAAAACTTTTGACAGAGGGGGAGGTAAAGTATAGTGGTGGTAGGTGGGGAGGTATGAAACCTCTAAGCAACCTCCTTGTTATGGTTCTGACAAATTAAAATTAAAATGTGTGTTTTAAAAAATAACATCTGTAAAGGAATCAAATACAGAACCTATGGATTAGCAGCCTGATGGGTTAATCCAGGTGTGTGAAACCCTTAGGCATTGGACGGCCACAGGTCACTTCATGGATTCCATTATATTTATGAGCGTCCTCCAAGTGTTTTGCCGGCTTTGGATCTGGTCTCCTTAAACTTTTACAGCAGTCGTCCAAAGGTGGTATGCAATATTGGTATTGGTGTTAAGGGTGTTTGCTATTAAACTATTATACCTCCTGTTACTGAGCTGGCCGACCATGAGGATGAATTCGATGCGTTTGTCTTGAGTAAACATCATTTAATTAATCCAAAAACGAAACATACATTATATTATTGCCTATGATGCATGGCTGTTAGAATACCCTGTAATCTACAGTAGATTTTTCCTATATGATAGTGTGCCAACTATAAATAAATAGATAGATCAACAAGAGTGGTTCATCTTTAAACATTATACTTTAAGAATAATATTTTTCACTTTGATTAATTAAAATTAACATCATCTGAGAATGTATAATTTAAAACAATAGAGTAGTGTTTCTCAAACTCTCTCCAGTCACATACCCCTTTATGGGGCCATTACCTGACAAACATACCCCTTTTATCTCTTCATAATCAATAAAAAATAACGAAAAGTATACCTACTATCTTGTAAACAGTATTTTCAAATTTTACATTACGTTTTTGTGAAAAGTTAAACAAAGTCGCCACAAAAGGAAAGAATTCATTTAGCAGACTCACTCTTATTGAGAATATTTAATGATCAATAAATCTCAGTGGTGTATTGCGTACCCTCTGAACTTCTCTCCCGTACCACTAGGGGTATGCACATACCATAGTTTGAGAAACACTACAAGAGAGATTTTAATTGACAAAATTTGCAAAAAGGCCACAGGCTACCCATCCTTGGATTAATTAAGCACTGAGCTATCCAGGATTGTCATGTACATATAATGGACATGAAACAATCCTGATTAGCTCAATGGTAAGAGCGTCAGTAATCTAATCAAATGGCTTGAGGTTTGATTCCCATGTTCAAGTGTTACTATTTTTTGAAAATGTGTTCAGATTCTTTATTTGTAAATGTCCTCACATGTTAAAAGTATATGAAATGTTATATAGAAGATATGTTGTACCACATTTTGTAATGTTTAAATTCTTCGTTACAATTCACATAACATGACGTGACTATTTTTCCTTATCCTATGTGAGTAGGAGTGGATGGCGTGGCATGCTGACCCCAGTCAACTCTCCAAGACACGCCACTGACACTAACAGTAACACAGTGTTAGTATTTCAGTCAATTTGGTGTTGACAGGAGTTTTCAGGAGACAAAAGAATAATCTGGGTATATTCTGTGTTATCATAGAACATTTACTATGTAGTATATTAATCACTAGGAACATGGGATGTAGGGAGCATTTTGTTTTGGGGAGGGTTATAAAAATCTAAGTTTATGACTTTTTATTTATTTGAAGTATTTAATGTGCACTTTCTGAACCAACTGATTATATCAGCACATGAATTTCTATAGAAGCAAAGGGCTGACCAATTTTGAAGGTATTTTCACATCCCTTCCAGGGTTATTTTACATGCCACAATCAACATCAGACCCACGGCCTTAATTCTCCTCTGAAGGAAATTGTACTACCATATTATTTTGATCGCTAAAAAAAAAATCTGTCGAATACGGCTGGGTTTGAACCACAAAAATCGGTCCGAGGCAAGCACTTTACCCAAGACCACCAATGACATAATGTTGACTTATACAATTAAACCCTAATGTATAATAACATTGTAACTTTTTGTGTCAGAGGGGGGCCAGTAGGAAAAAAGTTTTTTAGGGACTTTCTAATCTTCTTTACCCCAGTTAAAGTTAGAAAATTGGATGATCCTAAAGCTATTTGTAGTGGTTTTTGTTTGGAAAGTTTTTAAAAATTTTTAATCTTTTAACGGCTACTTTAGAATTTTTTGAAATTTGAATACTACCAGAAGCTATTTGGAATGGTCCTTTTCTGGATTTAAAAAAAATTAGATGCTTAAAGCTATGAAGTGTCTTTCCGCAACACATTTTGAAAACGATGCTTTAAAAGCTAATTGGAGTGTCCTCCTTTGAATTTTTTTAAAAAATTATAAGGATATAGAAGCTATTTGAAGTTTAATATAAAGCCAAATAAGCTTCATATTAAAAATTGTTTTAATTTGAGAGGCGGTGTAGTTTGAACTCCACAGACCTCGACTCAGTTTTCCAAAGCCCATGACTTGGAACAGTAATGAAATAATCACAATCTCGAAAGCATTGTCTTATCCCTTAGGTCGTTGGACTACTAGTTCGACCCCACTCATAAACTTAGATCCATAACACTACTACGTTTATTTCAAAACTACAAACATTACTGCCCATCCAGAGAATTAATCAATGATGCTCTATGCCCATGACATCATACGAGCAGAGAGCCATTTAGTGGCGAGTGCCATATAGCTCAGCTATCACATTGTGACATACACGGCACAACGTTAGAACTGTTCAATCAATCAATATTTTGCATTCATTTGGGAACTAAGACTTCAAGAGAATACAAAATAAACTTTAATCCGAGTGTCTTAGAAAAATTAGGAAATACAAATTAAATTATTTTAAGAAAAAGATGGGAGAAACAGAAAACAGCATGTGTTCAAGTGAGATGAGAAGAATGGAAGCAAATAAAGGAGGAAGATGGATGCATTTTACCCCGGCCATAGGCTGAAAACGGTTTTTTCTAGCACCGTGTCTTACTACTCTTTTGTTATACGCATATGTAATAGTTACACTAATATTTTAGGGATTAGGAAGGTTTAATTTAGAGGAAGTGCACTCATCTGCATGTGAAAAGAGTGGAAAACCATCTAGGAAAAACTACGCTCAGTACACCCGACCGGGATCGAACCACGATCTCGTCTTTGGCAGTCTAGTCTAACACGAGAGTAGCACTTTAGACCATGCGGCCACCAAAGTAGGTCTAGAAACAATTGACGATGATGAAGCAAAGTTCCCCCAATAATTCTTGTAAGAACAAAGAAAATAAAGCACGTTACTAAGTATGCCATGCAAGATTAATATGTAGATTAGTAAGAGAATATGAAAAGGTAACATCTTTTACCAAAGTGTACTTAACAAATATACTTACATATGCCTCAAAGAGCTGGACCAAGAGGGATGAGAGTAGAGTTCAGGCGGCAGAGATGAAATTACAACAAATTATTTTAGGAAGAACAAAAATAAACAGAGAAATGAAATGAGGAAGTAAGGAAAGATAGTGGGGTTGAAAAGCTGAATGAGAAAATGAACAGGAATAAACTAAGATGGTTTAGACATGTTAAAGAGGATGGGGGATGATAAACTATGGAAAAGATGAAAGAGAGAATGGACAGGAATTAACTAAGATGGTTTAGACGACATGTTAAAGAGGATGAGGGATGATAAAACTATCAAAGCAAGCGATGAAAATGAGAAATATTGGAAAGACACCAAGAATGAGATGGTTAGAGTCAACTAAGAGCAGTGTGAGCATAAGAAATTTGGACAGGATGGTGGGGATACAGCATTCAAGCCCAGACTTGGCACAAATTGGATAAGGGGAAATGATGATGAAGATGATGATTACTAAGCATGTGGATTATAAAAGGAAAAAACATAAAAAAAAAATAGCAAAAATACATTTTTGTAGATCTTTTTTTTTATTGAATACACAAGTACATATTGACATTAGCGAAATGAAAGGAGCACATTTTTTTTACATCTAGTCTGTGATTGAAAAGAAATAAAAAAAGAAAAAAAACCATGACATAACCTTATAAATAAACAATTCTATATCCAGCTGCTTGTTCAAGTTTGTTTGATTTGTCGACTAATTAAAATGAAAACATGGTATTTTTGTGTGTATTCTCACGGGGTGAGGGTGAGGGGGGGCTCCAATTATCACTTGCCTAGTCTTTTTTTTATACTTGTTTGCTAATAGACAACAAGAAATCTCTCGCCAACAATTAACATGTCTAGTCCAACTTTCACACCCGCAAACATTCGGTTATTATAATGCTGGGAGCATATAAATAATTATCTTTGGCACTTAAAAATACCATACAAAGCATTAACGAGGGGGTTTTGGGATCAAGAGGGGAGGTTCACTAACAACACACATTTACCTCTTAGCGTAAGAGACAAGAATATAAAAGTCTTTAGCTTAAATGCTGCTTGTACTTAGGTTGGTACTTCTGCCCAAAATACATTCTGGAAGAAGATCACTTTTGTAAAACTTTTTTTTAACAAGTTGTAAGTTTACAACTTTAAAGAATTTCACATTTAGTGTATATATATTATATATTATTTCTATTTTGCCAAACTAACCTTTTTTGTTCCTGAAATAAATTTTGATAAAGACAGTGAGAATGCATTAAAACATTGTGTGGTGTTTCAACAATTTAGAATATAGCTCCGTACAAGTTAACACTGTCCTAAAACACGCCTCGATATATTTCACTTTGCAGCAGCCAGGGGGAATATGGCTTGGCCATTACTGTACACAAATAAGATTACAATAAATAATTGCTGGTGATTTGCAGCACTGTACAACTATGATTATGTTTTATAATTACTGTTATGGTACACAAAAATAATAACAACATTGCGACAAGCTTTTTTATTTTTAACTGAATACTATTGTTAATGCTGTGGGAATGGTCTGAAGTACCACATTTTTCGATTTAAAGAAATTCACCTTTCTAATGTATATTTCTTAAGAGTGCTTTTTGTTTAGTAAAAATAACTTTCATATGTCATACTCAAAGGCAAAAAAACTAGAGAAAATCAGACTTCATTGAATTAAAATAAAGTTTACCCTTCAAAAAACCACACATTCCAGATTCTATTAAAAATATTAACTTCATGGCGTCAGCCTACAAGCGAGCTACCCTAACTGACCGAGCCTCCAGTAAATATATTAATACAAATAAAAATAGGAGTCGATTAGATTTGTGTTAAATCTCCTTATTTACAAATTCGAAAATAGAAACTAAACTTAACTTTTTTTTAGTTATAATGCATCATTTATTATAACATTCAGCTGTCTTGATAAGTGAGAAATTTCCATGCAGACGTTCAGCTCTAATGCATTATTTAATTCTACAACACGTTATTTCAAAATATGGTTCACAAAAAAATAAAGTTAAAAGATTCCAACAGGGGTTTTATAATAAAAATAGTGAAAAATTATAGTTGAATTGGAAAAAGGGCTCTAGATTTAGTCTTCCTCTAACAAATAAGTTTTTTTTATTTATAAGCTCACAACAGAAAGTTTTAAGATATCTAAGAACTAGCAGCGAGCTTTACCTTGAGATAAGAAATTTCGTAGTTTTCTT
This sequence comes from Timema podura, assembly GCA_033556935.1. Classification (NCBI taxonomy): domain Eukaryota; kingdom Metazoa; phylum Arthropoda; class Insecta; order Phasmatodea; family Timematidae; genus Timema; species Timema podura. The sequence continues at coordinate 39,565,858 of JAVRXN010000007.1, read as the reverse complement.
TCCCTTCTTACTTGATAACATGACAAAGGGTGGTTGGTCGGTGAAGGTCAAAAGGGAGTAATATAAGCTTATAAAGAATAGAGAGGATTTCCAATAAATGACACAGACCATTGTATTTTAAGCTGTGGGCTTTTTAGCAACTTGATACTTTTTGTTGACCAGGACGGCCACTTAAAGTGTTAAATTATTGGTCTGGGCTCTGGTAGTTAGTTTTGTTCTTTAATTATGTTGGGTTTGAGCCACCTAAAAGTAATATTAGAGCTCTAAAACAAATTCCAAATAAAAATTTGGAAAAAAAATAAAATAGTTTTTTTAAATAAATATGCTATTGAATCCTTGAATACCTTAAGGATGTGATAGTCACAAATGACAGGATTTAATAAACATAAGATGGAGGATGGACAAAGCTGCACCCTTCATAAAGAAAATGGTAGATTCAAAAATTCACATTCATATCAACATATCACATTAATTTTCAGAGTCCTTTCTTCATCAGAATAGGCCTGGTATATCATGAAAATTACTGTGTCATGTTAATCCTACTTTTATATGTTTAGAAAACTACAAAATATTAACGGCTTTGTTACCTTTGCATGGTCAAAATGGCACCAAACAGCTGTATTAAATTAAAGATTGAAAGAGGAGAGAAGGGCAAGGCCTACACCTACCAGAAAATTGTAGGCCTCAAAGTTCGTAATTAAAAATACATCCAAACAAATTATTATGATATTTAATTATGACTTCTTCAGCATAAGCGAGTAAAACACCAACTAACTATGGCGGCATGGTTAGAGGTTGATATGCTTTATTTGGATTCTTTTGTTGCCTGTCTCTCATTAATTTTTTTTTGGTAGGCTTGGATTCGACAGTTTCCTGTTCAAACTTGCGTCTTGACTCTTGGTAGATGGATATATATGTTGTATTTATATTAGGTATATTTAAAAATACAACATTCTATCCATCTAACAAGAGTCAACCACAAGTTTGAACAGGCAACTACAGAATCCAAGCAACCATGATCAACCTCTAGCCATTCCGCCATAGTTCAGTTGGTGTTTTACTCTCTTCTGCCGGGGAGGGGGAGGAGAGACGAACGACGAGACAACTGATAATAATCATAATTATGTGTTGTGCTGATTTTTTAATCGTGAACTTTTGAGGCTTACAATTTTCAGGTAAGTGCGTAGGTTTTGTCTTGCTCTTCTATCCTCTTTTCAACGTTTAATTTGAAATATTATTTGATGGTTGAACTCAATCATTAAGTTTAATATGTTACAAATTCATATTTTATGAAGCATCCAGCAATGCACTCAGTTTGAAGTAAGAAGCTCACTTGTTTTATGTTTTGTGTCTTTAAGTCTACACATACTAGTCTAAAGTTTCAAACCGTTTATGATGTGCACTTATAAGTAATATAATAGTTTGTATTTTATGGATCATGATAGCAAACCTAAATCAAGTGAATGGTGTCATAACTAACTCTTGATTAGACACTTGATAAGTGACATTACAGAGCTTAACTTAGAAAAAAACACAACAGTAAAGACTTAAAATGTTGAAAAGATATTCTCAATCTACTCTACCTTTAGAAAGGTTGTGTTCTAAAAATTGAAGAAATGTGGTCGACAAATAAAATTGACACAAAGTTCAAACCCACTACAACATTAAACTTTACACACATCACATTGCCACATTGTTTATTGCATCGATAGTTCTATTCTAGTTAATTAATTAGCACTACTTTATGTGGAACGAGATTAGGTTTCCAGTGCCAAAAATTTCCACAGACATCCCGTAACCCAAGGTACAATTTTATTTAAACTTTAGAAATTTCTTTGTATTTTTGTTTGTATTTAATCCTACAAGATATGAAATAAAGGTGCCATTTAGGGTGATACCTGCTTACCAAAACAAAGTCTTAAAAGATATATTTGTCAGTTCGTTTTTTTTTTAGTAAAAAGTATACTCCTTAGCAATTAGACATGTTGACTTGATTTTTTTTAAATCACATTTACTTTCAAGTGGTCAGAAAAATTGGAAGGCACTTTAACTACTTTTTGAACACATTTAAGCCAAGAATACTAATAACAATGGACACTCATCTCTACGTACAATTTAAAGTGAGCTTTGCAGTACAACCTATTCAAGAATACATTCACAGTATTTGATTAGGCACAACTTGATGAATGCTAGTTTAAATTGCTTTGTGTCACAAGTATACAAATTTTCATGAAAAAATTTATTTATCAAGAATATGGTTGTCTACAAATTCACTGTCGCCGATTTAGTTTTTTTTTTCCCCTTTAATAATTTACTTAGCTCATAAATGATTTAATAAACAAAGAAACAAATTTTCAAGGCCACTTCTTTATAATTTGTTTTTTTATTTTTCTTATCACTTTTATATGGTTTTGTTTGTCAACAATTTTTTTTTTTATAAATCAATTCAACCTTGGCATACCCCAATGGCAAGAAGGCATTTTTTTTTAAATAATTTTTTTTCTTCTAACTTTACTATTCATATAAATTTTGTACATTATTTTTCGCATGAACAAAAAAAATCACAAAAATAATTTTCAATATACTTTCTTATGTTTGAAATACATTTGTAAGCAAAAAAAACTGACTAGACTATACTGGCATTTACACAAGGGAAAAATAATAATTATTTATTCTACATATGCACTTAATTTTGGTAAATAGACTGACACAGCACAAAACATTAACTACTATAACTCTTATTAGTCCACAAAATATAAATATGTATAGATAAATGTTTATATATTTCTATTATGTACAGGTATCTTCATAAACAGACTGAGTGATGCCCTGGCCACACTTAGTGGGCGCACAATTTCCATTAGCCCCTACAACAAATCACAATTATTTTTATTTTATTTTTTTACATTTTCCTGTAATCGCACGTTGAATATAATATTATTTCCATGTTTTTTGATTCGCTTTCTTGACAACAATTCAGACACATTCGAAAAAATAACTTACTATTACAACAACAGCTACATTACTGTACATCAGCTAGAATAACTCTTGTTACACATGAGCATAAAATTTGAAACAATTCTTGGCTCTTGGTTCCCCTACTTTGTTCAACATGTTTGTACTGTCTAGCTACTACATACTGACAACAAGGAGGATACAGCGTGCAAGCATCTTATTGAAACAAAGGAATGTATGTGTAATGGAGGACGATATACTTGGTACGAGAAGGTGGTCACAAACAGACCATCGTTAGCTACACATGCCTTGTTCAAAATTAATGGCACTAGAATTTGTTTACAGAGGAGTGAAAAATACCCAAGTCAATGGAAAACTCCTTACTTCAAACTAAATATTTATGGAAGTATATTTTTTGTATTTTTTCTACAAAGTTGTAATATATATATATTTATGTTTCACGAGTCTTTATCCGTTCCAATTCATACAAAAAAAACCCATATTTTGCAACAGTTTTCTTTGTATTTTTTTTAGTACATTAATGTCCTAACACATTTACAAATACATTTACAAAGGTTGATATCACATTGCACTAATCGTTCTGACTGGTCTCTATGATGGGCTCAACTTTGACAGGTATGTTGTCCTTGGGTGACTTGACGAGTGAGTCTGGCGAGCCCACGATATCCTCGATGTCCTCCTGGAAGAGCGTCTCCGGGCGCGGAGAAGTGAAACTCATCGGCGGCTTATACGTCATACCGCTGACCCCTATCCCCACCTCGAGGTTACCCGGGGAGGGGGAGGGCGCGGGGCTAGAATCCCCGGGACTGGCAGGGGAAGGTAGGGAGAGGGGGGGCAGACCATGTGCAGACCCATTGCTAGGCAGACAATGACTGACCAACCCCGCCAGACTGGCCTCAGACAGACCCGCGCCGTGGCCATGCTGGGCCGCTGCGACCATACTGCACATCTGTTGTCTTATCCCCTGGACCACAGCAACAGCTGCGGCTGCTGCTGCACCGGGAGACACTGAGGGGTCTGGGCCGTTGGCACAGGGCCCCTGTCCATAATTCCCCACCCCTAGAGAGTCCTGAAACAACAGAAACATGTGTCAGTGGATAGTCCATTATTTGTTTTGTATTTTGGTGTACTTTGTCCTACTCCTCAGGTCCAGGCAATACTAATGGTACAGGCTGAGACCGATATACTCTAAACAGTGGTCTTCAAACAGTGTGCCGCATCTTCTCCAAAGATGTGCTGCCTAAACATTGATAACGTTTAAATGTATTATCTCTGGAAATTAAGATTCACAACAATTGCGGACATCAAATTTAAAAAAAGTGGGGGAAAAACAACTACAAAAAACTGGCTCGGGTCTCAAATTAAAATTAAAATTAATGATTACAGTTTAAATTATTATAAGTGTATAACCCAAACAGGTAGTAAGACGTGGAGCTAAATAAATTATTACTATAGTTTATGATTTTATTGTTAGTTAAAAGAATTCAGAAAAACATCATTAGTATAAATCTTTAAGATCAATAACTTACAAATAAAACACACCACAAAAATTCTTTTTATCAATTGAAGAGGAGAGTGAAAAACCATTTAGGAAAAACCACCCTCAGTGCACCCGACCAGAACTCAAACCCCAAGCTCTCTGTTGTTGGTTGTTATCACAGGAACCCACCTTAGACCATGCAACTACCTCTGTGGGGTTTTATTCTTCTTCTTTTTTTAGCACCGGGTCTTACTACTGCTAAGTTGTACATAAATATAGCCTACTAATTACACAATGTGTTAAAGATGAGGAAGATTGAGCTTTAGAGGAAGTGTGCACAGATGTTGGAAAAACCATCCTCAGTTACCCTGAAAGGGAATTGAACCTCAATCTCTTCGTCATCAGGTCAGTCTAGTCTATTGTGAGAGTGGCGCCTTAGACCATGCGACGATTTAAAATGGGTTTCATCTTCTTGTTAGCACGATTACACACCATATAATTATTATATATTTTTAAAGACATAATTCTTTATTACAATTAAAAAAAATTAAGGGTGTGCGAGAAGGCATTTTTCATTTGAGTACAGGTTAAAATTAAGCTTGATGGAATGAATCTTATTTTTTGTGTGGAAAGAGTTATGATTTTACATCTCTGGATGCTTGACTAAATTTAATTTTAGTTGTACAAACTATACAAATTATTTTAAATCATACTAAAGAAAATAATGACTCTTCGTTATGAAATAATATCTTGAAAATTCAATGAAATGAATTAAACTAGAAAATTTTCAAGTAGAGTTTGAACAACTATTAAAGCTCGACTCAAATTTGAAGTTTTGAATACTAACAATCATTTTATCCACATCTCGACTGACTTTTATAGATCATGAAATATATTTACAGAATAAGCCAACTGACATAAAGTAACAATACTCATAAAGTAACAATACTTCTCTAGTCTGACCCTTGTCTCAATCTGCAGCTTGTTTGCCTAATGAGCTAAGGGTACAGAGGTTCAATTCCAGGTATGTCCGAATCATTTATCATTGGTGAAATATGGGTTTCCTCTTTCACAGTTATGAATTAGCTATCGGGTGCTGGATGTTACGTCAGCTCTAGACTTAAGTTAGTTTATAAGGAGTGTGATGATATAAACAGTCAGTTCAGAAAGCGCATGTTAAATACCTCTAATATGAATGATAACAATAATAACAATACTTAATTCCTGGCTGTCAAAATCGACACAGTTTATCAAAAGCAAGAGCTGAAGAACAGATTCCATGTCATATAAATGCAGTGGTAGATTAACTTTTTGGAGTCTCACAAAAGTTTCAACGGCAGATTGATTATAGCTTTGGCATGTATGCAAGATTACGATTTTGGTTGGAAGAACCTTTTATAAAAAACAAACATATTTTTTTTGCGACCAAAATTGAAAATATCTTTGATGTTATTAGTATTATTTTATAGGTAATGATAATATCCACTAGAAATTAGATCTGAAGATCACATGACTTGACGTATGAATACGTGAAAGTAGCTTTAATAACTTTTATAGCTGTCAGAAAAGGTTCTTCCTAGGATAATTAGACATAACTTATACAATGTACAGCTAAATATGGTTATTTTTGTTTTTTGAGAGTATGAACAAAATTAATTTTTCTAGTGCTTTCCTAAATTCTATTTTAGTTAATTGAATAATCACAAACTGTACTTAAATGGAAGACATAATGAACATAGCTCAGGGAAATCTGCCCACTCGCACTGACACGCTTCAAGCTAGCCAACATGAATGGCCAAAGAATGTGAAACACTTGCATGGAAGTGTGTGTATGGTCTGTTATCTAATGTTGTATTCAAACACACTTTGGTCAACCTTGATAATCCCATTCATTAATAGGTCTTAAGTGTAACTCTCGCAATAGACTTGAGTGTTGAAGACAAGAGGATCAGGGTTGAAACCCTGCAAAATTTGGAATTTTTCCTTAACGGTTTCCCACTTTCCCTCGATCCAAATTATGGGGTCAATTTCCTCTAAATTCTAAATTTAATCTTCCTCATTCCTACCTAATTAATGTAAATATGCAGGTAGTCACAAAACAAGAAGTAAGATGTGATGCTAAATAACAAGCTTACCTTAAATTGTTCCACAATGCTATAGCTTATAATTAAAGATGGGACGCTCAAATCTTATGTTATTTGAGATTTAAGATTCATAAAAATCTCAAAATTATCTCAAATATGATCATGAATACCTTGACATGATGTAACAATGATTATAAAGACTTGCGAAGTTGGGAGAGTAAGAAAATCACAAGCAGGGTTTCTTTAAATTTCACAAAATTTTAGTGGAATTTCAATAGTATAATTAAGGCAACAAACATACAAACTTTGTAAAGTTTAGATATGGAGTTTCGTTACTTTTAATTTTGTTGGCCTTCGATTTCAAAATGGAAACCATAGGAAACTAAAAAATATAAACCAAAATGCTCTTAAATTAAGGAAGACACACAAAGACCAAAAAAATGAGAATGCACCATTCAGTGATTTTTATTATACTACGCGGATTTATATTTTATAGTGAGCAAGGAACAAATTTTAAATTTAACTCCTTTTGATCCAATGATTCTCGTTTATAAATATTTACATCATTTTCAAAATAATATAGAGTGAAAATGATTTTCCTTAAATAAATAATCCTTGTTATAAACAAACCATAAAAGCTATGGATAAGCGTTAAGTTTTTGTTTGCATACACATGAAATCAAATTGAAGTGCGTTTTTATATACTTAATGTATATATGTATGTATTATATGACAGCAGAATTAAGACCAGTGAATCATTTTACAATGTTTTAAAAAATATACAACTAAAACAAAAAATAATTATTTAAAAATGATACAAACAACTTTTCAATGGTCCCAATTTGCAGTTGTCATGTGAAGGATGCAAAAAACTGCACTTTGATACCATTAATGGTTTGAGTGTAATTGTGTATCTAATGTTCTGATTGATCGGGGGTGAAATGGGTTCTTAAATAAATAAATAAATAATACAGGTTGAGATGGGGTGAGGAAAGGTTTTTTGCAGTTTATAGTAGAGAAAAACCTTTCTTTGGTCAAAATAAATCAAAATTATTTAGTAGAAACATAGTGTTTGGCTTTCTTCACATGGTGATATATATAAAAATTCTTGAATATATATCAAGGGTGTGGAATCTAATGACAACTTTTTCTTTTCATTTAAAAAGTTTCTCATCAATTGCTAATATGTTCATGACAGCAATTAAAGAAATGTTAATGTGAAGAAAATTAAACTATGTTTTACTGAAGCAACATTTACTTATTTTGGTCAAAACAATGTTTTGCTATAAAAACTGCAAACAAACTGGCCTTTTCCCGTATTTCCTACACTCCAACTTTAATTAAACAAATACAGGTTTATGGTGGGATGGAAGTGAATACAAGTAAGTATTTATAGTTTTTATAGCAAAATTATATTTAGCCAAAATAATTAAGATATTGCTTCAATAGACCGGTCGAGTTTTATTTTCTAGGTAAAGATATATTATATATTCACATTCAATACCCTTTTCCTGTGTTTGTCGTTTATGTTATACCTTTTACATGTTCCTATCTATGTGTCCTATCATTCTTTACAATTTTCCATTTTCTCTCGTTTGTTTTTTTGGTTTACACTTTTAGGAAGTTGCGTTGTGAGTTTCACACTCTGCCCTGATGAGTTCCGATAGAATGAAACCTAGGTCGGGGGATTGGGCGGTGACGATCGATTTTCTTTAAGAGGCGACCATTACCTCTTTGTCCAGTGGCAGCAATGTAAAGTGTGAACTGTGTTCTTCTTTTCATTGTAAACGCCATATTGTGTTTGTCCCTTTTATATGTTTCTATCCACCTTTCCTAAACCTTCTTCCAAATATAATACAATTACCTCATAAAGCGAAAAGAGGTTTTCCTTATAGAAATATTTTATAGGTAAAATAATCTGAACAGTTCTTTTATTTGTCATAGGCATTAAATTAAGATAAAGAGTCAGTGCCAAATTCCACAATGCCTATGACAAATTCTAGGGGTTTGCGAGTACTCTGATTTTGAACTTCGAGCCAAGCTCTTTGTTAAAGTTTGGTAGGCTCGTGATTTTCAAGCTTACTCTTGATGTAGGCCCTACCTACAAATCAATTTTTACAACTAAATGGTAAATTTGGCTATTGATTTAAATGAAATTGGCAGTTTCACCTATAAATTATTCGGTAACTAAACCAACTTTAAAAATTAATATTAAATTTCACATTAAAAATGTAATAGAGAACTAAAACTACTTTAGACCAGTAAACTAATTTAATATTTTTTTTTCATTTTTAAAAATTATTCTCGATTGAAGTTGCGAGAATAATAATACCTAAATATATGATTAAATATTTCAGTAATAATTATTTTTACAGTTCCTTTCTAAAGTTATAATTAGAGTTGAATTAAAAATTTAACATTGATATTGCATATTGATTGTTTTCAAAGTTAAGATATTTAAAACTACAAAACTAGCATTAGTTGTTATTTATTTATAGAATTATTTTGGTTAACTTGTCTTGAATCATTGTTGATCGACATTGCAATAAATATTCAACCAAACTTACCAAATTAAAAAAAAAAACTTTTTATATCATCTATTAGAAATAATATTTTAAACATCTTATTTTTCATCTGAAAGTATGAACCACTTTTATAAGCATTAAAAATTGATTTGAACTATATTTTGTAGTAAGATGATTTCCAGTAAGAGTGCATGTGAAATAAACGCATAAAGAAATTAAATTGGGATAAAATAAGTGATTTTGCGCGATTATTTTATCAAGGAATAATAAAGGAAATATGAAACACTTCAAATTTCTAACTGCTTGTGATTCTTATGTTTTTATATGGGGTAATAATAGTTATAAAGGCTTGTTTTGGGACAATACTAGCTCATTAAAATGTCAATTTTACTAACTTTTTGTTGTTGTAATTGTGAGTTTAATTTTTATGTCTTTAAATACATTTTTATTCAGGTGTTGTTTTTATTTTTAAATAATGCTTTTTATAGTGTTATTTCTAATTTAAAAACCATTATTTCCATTTTTTAAGACTTTTTATAAAAAGTATTTATTTATAAAAATTAATGTCATTCTTATTTTAAGAATATGTGTTGTTTTCATATATTTTTAAAATCTGCCATTTTAGATATACTATTTTACTTTTAAAATAAACAAATATAAACTCTTGAGACTTTTGAATTATGAATATACTTGAACTCGGGAGTTTTCTGAAATACTTGACTTGAATGATAAAACACTAGCTCGCAGACGCATAACAAATATTGTTTATCGCAACATCTTCTCTACTGGTTCAGGTTATACACATATGTATTAACTTCGCTAGTGTGTTAAGGACGACGGAAAACCATTTAGGGAAAAAGATCCTCTTTTAATCCGACAGGGATTCAAACCCTAACCTCACCATCATTGAAAATCATCTACTGCAAGAGTGACACCTAGACCCTTCGACCACTGAAGCGGGTCTACTATATGTAGAAAATTAAACCAAGTGTAGCTACTATAGCAATATTTATTTTATTTTGGCCAAAATAAGATTTTTGTTAAATAAACTGCCAAAATATGTACCTTAAATAATATTTGCTCCTTTCCATTAGCCATTAAATGTATTGTTAGCAAATTTCCATAGACAATAAGGGAATGGTTGACTGTTGCCTACACTAGCTCCCTGATGAGATATAAATCTTCAAATTATGCAATGTGATACTCAACAATTGATTCTTTAGTATCGATTTCTATTTGAAGTTTTTGTTGTTTATAGTTCCAACTAATCAAGGTCACACTCAACACTTTTTTTTTATAAAACAAGTATACATAAATATATATGTGTCAATTTTTATATATCATTTAACACTACAATCTTTTGTAATACAAGATAAAATGTAGACATTCCAATAACAAACTTAACATTGTTATCATACATAAGTAACAAAAATAATGCAAATATTGTGTGGTATTAGATTGGGATAAAGTTTTATTTGTGGTATTTGGCCAAACTATAAATTATTGATTATTTTGTGAGAAATCCCATTATATGTTACTGTGAATGTGCTGAATTAGTTATTTTGTAAAATAACCAGTGAATGTATAGAATCACCAAAAGCGATGGTTTATTTAAAAAATAATAGGATTTATCTAAATTTATCAGTGATTTTATAAATTTCCCAATGGAGTTTGGTAAAAGTATTAAATATTTCTACATTTACATTTACATCTACATTTACTGGTGATTTTATAAAATGTCTAGTGTATGTGGATAAAAATATATAACGTAAATCCAAATAACCTAAACTAACCTAGTCTAACCCAACCTTAGATAAAATAAACTAGTCTAAGCTTGTCTAAACTAACCTAACCTAAACAAACCTAATCTTGACATGACTTATTAACATTCATTGGTGGTTGATGGTAATTGTGTAAGCTCACCCATGTTTTTGTAAAATGTTTGGTGAGTATGTGAAATATTAAAGACTTTTTTTACATTCCCCAAGTGAACCAGTGGCTTTGTAGAATCACCGGTGACTTTACAAACTTATCACATTCAGCACATTCACAGTAGCATATATAGCCATTTTATTTTAATTGCTTGTAATTTCATTCTCTGAATAAATATGTCAGGAACAACTAAATAGCTTGAAGTTTATGCTCACTGCTTTAAGACAATTATTGTTATCAAAGTCTAATGAAAGTGAATTCGAGTTTAAGACTGTTTTTTTTTGCAGTTAAAAAAATCCTTTGGGATAAAACAAATTAAAAATATTGCTAGAGTATATATACCTAATTTTTTTTTACAAATGAACATTTCTGATATGAAATAGTTACTAGATCTACTTTCACATATTCATACGTCAAGCCATGTGATTTGAAGCTGTATTAAAAATAAATGTATCCAGTGGAGCAATATTTTATTTATTATTGCCAAAATGGTTTTTGTTTTAAGACTAAAAATACAAACTTTAGTGTGTGCTCTCTTCAACACCCCAACACCCTCCCTACCACCCATCCTCCCTTAAGATCAACAGTTTGTCTATTTTGCAAATATATTCTTTATCCATGGATAGTTGCCATTCATGCATATGGTGGGTTTTTAAAAAGGTGCAGGTTCCAGCTATAAGGAGTTAGTGGGCAAATATGAGTTGCAAATAATTTAAATGGAACAGATTCTATTATTATCATTATCATTATTGAATTCAACTTTTATCATAAAAGAAAAGCCAAACTCGGAGAGCTATTTAAGGAACTCCTTTATATCTAATTTACCCTCTGAGACTCTGCCTCAAATATTTAAATTTACTTTATTCTGATTTATTTGTTTATTATTTTTATAATCTATCACTAATAATTATTTTATTATATGTGCTTGTATGGTATTTGTGTACTTTTAAGTGCTGGCCTGTGATAGGTCTCACGACTGTTGGCCAGAACTATAATAAATGAAATTGAAATAATAATAATTATCATCATAATCATTATTAATATTATTATGTTACTAAGCTATTATGCATTTTCTGAACCGACTGATTATATAAAAACAGGACAATTTCTAGGAGCAAAAAAGTAAGGGCCTACCAATTTTCCCAGGAAAAGTATTTTCACATACTGTCCAGTGTTCTTTTACATGCCACAATCGACATAGAACCAACAGCCTCAATTCCCTCTGGAGGAAGTTGTTCTTGGATTTTTATCACTCTCGAGGTAACAGGTTATTAAAGAAGAAGAAATGGAAAGAGTTTTAGTCGTAGAATTTATTGGTTTTTGCTCAGCTGATTTAACACATTGATAGTGAGTGATAGAGGAGATTACCGATTCATCAAAGCCTTAAGATAGTGATAGTAGTTCACGATAATACACATTTTTTAGCACACCATCTTACTACTCCTTCAGCTTCTACATTTATGCACTAATTATGCTAATAGTTTTAGGGATTAGGAAGGTTATATTTAGAGGAAGTGTACATGAATTTGTGTGGAGGGAGAGTGTAAAACCAATTTTGGAAAAACCACCCCAGTATACTCAATTGAGATTCAAGCCTCGATCTCGCATTCATCGGCAGTTTAGTCTACTGTGAGAGTATAGTGTGTTAGACCAGATGGCCACCAAAGTGGGTGATAACAAACTATTGTGAATAAAAATAGTTACAGATGGATTTTGACAATCAAGAAACCAACTTACTATCGCAAAATGTACATTTTTTTTAATTGAAAATTTTTATAGGCATGATAAAAACAGGAAAACATGAAGATTTCTTTCGATATGAACAATTTAATTATTTATCCTAGTCCACGAGCAAATAATTTGAGCAATATAACTGTAAGATGAATATTCATAGGGGTTCATTAGCCTGTAGTAGCTACTACTCTGGAACATAGCTTGGTTTTGGTAGAAGTAGGTAGTGATCATTGTGCTTTAGTTCTAGCCTCTTATAGACAAGTACAGCGCCATATATCACGCCAACAGCTCTGACTATTTTGGGAGAACTTAGAGGGGGAAAAAAACAAACAATATATACATACATCACACACGATTAATGCAGTACTTACCAAATAAACATCACCATTGGTAGGGTATAACGGTGAGGATGTTGTGTGATTCTGTAGCAAATTACTGTTTGGCATTTTTTGTGTACTGTGGTGCAAAAAGTATTGACGATGAGGCTGAAATCAAAAAAATTTGGTTTGGATCACAAGAGTTGTTATGAAATTTTTGGAGGATGGGGAAACAATATTTAGTAACAAGGGCTATCACATTTAAAAGGATAACATTTTCACAGTTGTGGTAAAGGCCAAAACTTTATTCAAACAAACATTTTGAAATAACTATTAGTTTTAAAAAACAAGGTATTTTGTCAGAACAAACTTCAAAATGGGAATTAAAAAGTATGAACGCATCTACCTTTGCATTCACTTTTCACAAAAATAAAAATAAGAAGTTTTGTTTAACTAATTTTTGTTTATTACAAAGCAGAAGATTTCATCCATATTTTGGAGGTAAAACACTACTTGTTCAATGATTTACATGACTAGAGAAACTTACTGGATGTATATAATCTTTAAGTTATGGATAAAGCCGCGTCAAATATTATATCTGTAAATTTGAAAAATGACACCTAGACACAGGAATCAAATCTGAGACCATTGGTTTAGTGTACCAATGTTCTACCACTGAGCTATCCAGGAATCATTGCATCGCTCAGGATCATCCACAGACTCCGCCTTAAGCTACAAATGAAGAATGGCCCTGAGCACAAGACGATTCCTGGATAGCTAATTAGCGTGCTATGCCAAGGGTCCTGGGCTTGTTTCCCATGTACAGGTGTCATTTTAAAAACTTAAGAATAAATCCATATTTGTAATTACCAAAGAAAATCTGTAGTAAGATAAGGTCCACCAACAAATCAGGTATGATAAGTATTTACACCCTGTAAAAGTGTAGATATGAAATAATGCATTTTAATTTTTGCTATCGATACCACTACCCATAATATGGCTACACTATGCATGGACACTGAACCAAATTATTGTATGGACTTTATTGCAAATAATGAATTATATCTACAGGAATGAACATAGTCCGGGAGAAATAACAAAACAATGCCATCAGCTGAGCAGAAGCAGGAAAAGGTGGGAATTTAGGGGGATACGAGAAAAGGTCAGTGTTTTTGGACTTGTTAAAGCAAATTTTTTTTTCTTTGTCAAAATTAATAAACTGATACTCTAGTAGAAACATAAAATTTAATGACAACTTTTTCTCTCAAATTAAAAAGTTTGTCATCTAATACCGCTATGCACATTCACCATGTGAAGAAACTTAAGCTTTATGTTTGTACTGAAGCAATATTTTATTTTACTTTGGCCAAAATATGTTTTTCTATAAAAACTGTAAAAACATCCCACCTCAATAATGATTTTTAAAAAAATGACGGGTACAGTGTAGACTGATAACTAGTGGATAAAACATTATAAAATATAAGTAATAATAATCATCATAAGAGGTTTATTTTCTACACACACATATATATATATGTGTGTGTGGGTGTGTGTGTGTGTGCATGCATATATGTATATATTGGAGATGGAATGTTCGAATCCTTGAATCCTATGGTATTCTTGTAATAGATTGAATTGCCAGTGATGAGGGAATGGAGTTCAATTCTAAGACGGGCATACCAAGTGTTTTTTTCCCCTAAATGGTATTTAATTGCCCCTTCACACATCAATTAATATTAATTCTACCTCAATAGTTCCAACCCTCGAAAAAACCTCCATAGTGTCAGCAGATAGAGGGTGTCATGTGGTCGGTATAACGAACCCACTGGCGGTTAATCTCAGTTTTCTAGACTGGAACCGCTACTTCTTCATTAAAGTAGCTCCTAATTATTTGTCCTAGCAAGGCTGAGTTGAGTTGTCTTCGTTTCAGACCCACTACTTTACAGAAAAATATGAAAGCACAGGGAATCGAACCCAGGACATCTGGATCTGTAACCAGGGACACTGACAACTAGAGTACAGAGGCAGTCTCCATTAATGCAAATATGCAAAGAGCCCAGATAGGTAGTAGCAAGAGATTTTTGGCGGAAAAATATACCAAATAAAAGTTGAGAAAAAATATGCTGAATGTTTGAATAGAATCAAAAAGAATAAATTCAAGACTTCAAGACTTCAACCCAGAGAAAGTATTTTTACCAAGAGACAGACAGTCCTAACACAAGCATATAATGTACAAAAATGTTAAGTAGCTTTACAAACAAGTTAGTTAAATGACATGTTTCATTAAAAAAAAATAGAGTCCACACGCCAAAACAAAATATAAATAGTGTATTATAGCATTTTTTAAAAATTTAGAAATGTTTGATTTTAATAAATAAATAAATAAATAAATTTAAAGTTCGTGCCGATTTTAAAATGTAATTAAATTATAAAGTTATGGTGGTATTGCGTTTGTAAGGAACATTTAAAAAATACAAACACATTTTTCTGCTGGCAACTAATTATCAAAAGTAACAAATCTGAAAATAGCATGACTTGACATATGAATACGTGAAAAAAGTTTGTGATTTTTTTAAATGTAAAAAAATGTTCCTTCTTAGCTAAATCACAAAAAAGAGAGTAGACTACATAATGTAAACCCTGACCACCCTGAAAGGAAGCATCCTTACTTTGACTGGCTACAAGATGGCCCTGTCTTATAAGCTTGCACTATAGTGGAACCAAGCCGGGTAGCAGTCTTACCCTTGACATATTACACTATGGCCCTATCTTAGAAACCAGTGGAACCACACAAGGTAAGCTTACTACCTTTCCGGGTAGGGCACATTTCACATGTGATTCCAATATTAAGATTATTGTTGAAATGTCAAACTTTTAACCCAATTTTAATGAAAATTTATTTATTTAGTTATATTTAACAAGATATTTATTTTTGTTAGCTTGTTTCAAGAACTTGTGTATTTGAGGGGCAGTAATAAACAACCCCAGGTGTCGACTCACTGAAAGGCGTGGGTAGCCCATGTGGGGTTCCTCCTTGATGTGCTGCGGGTCTCGAAATACGACTGCCCGGATCACTCCTCGGATATGATCCTCCGGCCAGGAGCCCAACAGGATCCGCTGTGGTCGTCCTCGGCCCTTGGGACGCAGGTCTGTCAACATCAGAAGTGGGTCACTTACACTATATTAACATTGGGGTAAGGGGGCCGATCTTCAACCAATACAAAGGATTTAGGAGGTCATCCATAAGCCATACATAGCAATGGTTTTTTCTTAACATTTTTGTTTGAATGCCCCATCCCCCAACCTATGTTACATAGCTTTTCACATCAAGAGTGAATGTCATTATTTCATAGAGGAAGCTTTTGTGACACTAAAAAAGGGACTCGGAATTCATTTTGAATTCCGAATATAAATTATTTTAAAGCAGGAATAGTAATATTTTTTTTTACATTAGATATCCATGTTATTTTACAATGTGATGTACTCCCCCTTATCACATGTGGCATTACAGAGACATCAAAGCTCATCCCCGTCCCCATCTCAAGAGCACTACGTGGTTTATGGATGGCCCCTTAGAAACATCTCGATAGGCCTGGAAGAGTCTCCAAGCAAATATTTTCTATTCTATTTGTAAAAAATAATCTTGTTTTCCACCTTCAAGTATATCAACAACCTTGTACAAGTTAATCGTGTAGGAACAGCAAAAACGAGTTGACTCTTGATTGCCTGTGGCTGTGATTAAATTATAGCTCTATGACCCGATTAATTTATACGTCCAACACCGACTCTATTTTAAAATCTCAGCGATAGAGCATTGGCGCAGTAAGCCAAAGATCACAAGATCAATTCCTGCATCCAGGCGTGAATTATTGGCGATATTTATTTTAATTGAATAAAACCTTTGGGTAAATAAAAGTATATTCGTGATGACTTATTTTTAATATATGTTTTAAACAAGCTTAACACATAAGTAAAGGTATTAAAGCCTGGGAATTCATTTATAGTGAGCCTCAATTAGAACATATTTAGCCTGCTTTTGCATTAAATGGACAAAGTTTCTGGGAATACATTTATAGTGAGCTTCAATTAGAACATATTTAGCCTACTTATGCATTAAATGGACTAAGTTTCAAGTCCACCGGGATCCAGACAAAGTCTTACTGTTTAAAGAAAAAGCGCCTAAATTATCTTATCTGACCATAACCAAGGACATAATTATAAAATCAATTACATGTTGGAACCGTAATAAATAATATTATATTAGTATATTATTATTATTATTATTTTATTTATTTATTATTATATTATTATTATTATTATTATTATTATATATATTATATTAGCACTGCTCTTACTAACGTTCGGGTTATACGCACTTACCTAATGTGTAATGTAGATATTGTGAATTGAATTGAGATCCTACATTTAACGTGGAATCGAACCACGTAGAGGCTGGCATTCTCACATTCACAGTTGTGATTAATAACTTAAAAAGTTGACATAATGATAGTGATAGTTATCTAGAAAGCAAATTAAAACCATTAAAATAGCATTTTACATTTTTTTAAACAAGATAATTACCGGTAAGGTCTACTGTAATTGTTATTCTGTTTTGGATACCAAAATGTGCAATTCAACGGTGAAAAAACAATTTTCAAAAACACTAAAACTCAATCACCTAATAAATTACTTGCTAAGTGATGGTAAAATCTTTCAAAGATTGTGTTCACAAATAAAGTGTTAAATAGCTTTAAACCAAATAATTTACTATACATGAGATTAATTTATTGTAGTCCCACTTCGATGGTAAAATATATTAATTTTACAATCTTCCTACATGCAAGTGCGGGTACACTGCTTTTAAATTCAAACTTCCTCCAACCTAAAACATTAGCATGATTAGTTCATATACGAACAGGTACTGAGACATGGAAACAACAAATAAAAAATGTGTATTTAGTAAAGCCAGGTCTGTTAAAAACACCCCTCCCTTCCCTCCAACTGTTGAAGGAGAGAGAGGAAATGGAGGGGGCAGGGGATGTAGAAGGAAAAACAGGTTTTGTCTTTTATTTCAAATTCTTGTTATAAGTATAATATGTAAGAAATTAATTAATCCTGGCCCTAGAAAAAAAAATGTCGGAGTTTGCGAGGTCCACCTTTTCAATTCGAAGCAAACCAGAATTAAATATATGAAATATTCTTATAGCAAAGTCAAAGTGTGAATATTCATTTGGGAATTGTTTTATGCTGGGGAAAAATATATATTTATTAATTGTGTTATTTGTATAACTCTCGACATAACACTCATTCAGAAAATAATTTATTGCGAAACTGCTGTCAAATCAAGTTTTTTTTTTCTCATCGCATCTTACTACCCATTCAAGTCATATGCATATGTATTAATTACTCTAGTGTGTTTAGGGAGGAGTAGGTGTACTCATGTTCGCGTGGAGGGAGAGTGAAAAACCATTTAAAAAAAATGATCTAGGTATACCCAAAAGAGAAACCATTGACAGTCACGTTTGTTGCATCATGCAACATGCAATTCGCTTACTTCAGATTGCTTTCACATTTAACATGAATTTTAATTTATAATTTACAAAAGAGCTTATAATGTAAATTAATGAACATAAATGAGTATTAAGGTCGTTAATATTTTTATCGACCAAGTTCCATAACCGCCAAAGCCAGAATTGTTTTCAAAGCCAAGTCAAAGATGATATTTTTGCAAAGACAAGTTTTATTTTTTTGAAGCTTTGCACACCCATACAAAATCATGTAAAAAAGATTTTGTACCCCCCACCTATCCACATATTTTAAAAACAATTTGATGGCCTGAGCAAAGTAAACTCAGTCATAGTGGAATGATAAGTGACGATTGTTCTTTTGAGTTGCCAGCTCCCCAAACATAAAAGTGTAAGCATTAAACATAAAAAAGAGACACTGTGGATTGGTGTGTGTAAGGAAGTAAGTCAAGTACCTGCGCCACCGTCAGCGGACGGCCCCAGCATGTTGTGCACCCTGTTAGCGTACAGCACGAAGGTGGGGTAGGGGATGTCGTACTTGCGAGCAGCTTGAGACAGCGAGAGACCCTCCTTTAGCACCGAGAATATGGCCTCCGCCATGGTTTCCGGCCGCCAAGATTTGAGGGGGCCCCGCTCCCTAAACCGCAGGTTGTGAACCAGGCTTTGGTTGGTGTTCCAGCACTTCTGCCACATGGACTGCAGTTGGTACTGGTAGCTGTCTGCTAGAAGAAACAGGGGGCCCCGGTTAGTATTATATACTTTTCTACCACCTAGTATAAACAACATACCCCCTTTTTTTTGGGTGATGCTTTCACAACCCTACTCATTCTAATAAAGATAAATATACATTTATTTATAAAATTGTTAAATACTGTCTAAAAAAATAATTTCACAGCACTTTTCATTTTTTAACTCAAAGGTTATATGACATAAGACAAATTGAGTACATGTATTTAATTATTCGAGCAGATTCAACATTGGAGTAGTTACTATACACGTTGAAAGAGACACCAAAAAAAAGCTTTGCTAAGTCCAAAACATTCACGCGGACGCCCTGCCGATAGCTTGGAGAGTGATCTGAAAACATTCGTACCATGGACACCTCTGTCGTTTTGTGACACCGTGGATGTCAGTGTGAATTTCCCCATTTGATAAGCTGGAAAGCGATTTCTACAAAACGTCCAACCACGGATTCCACGGACACCGTGGATGCCAGTGTGAAATGGCCTTTACTCATGGCTGAGCACACATTAGTGGAATAATTCCATATTGTACAGATTTTTTTTTTTAAGAAAGGAAGGGTCCTTTGGTGACTCATCATGGGCATAGGGAGAGGGGGAAATTATGGGGTTAACCTCGCTCCCCCAGGAATTTTTAGTACTAAACTTAAAGAGGGCCTCTTATTAAAAATCAAATAACTTATAATAGAGGCATTCACTTTTCAAAAATTTGTCAGAAAAAGGACCACCATGGAGGGCGCACCATTTTAAATAGCCATTAAATGAGTATAATTTTCAAAAACTCTCCAAACAAGGACCACTATAAATAGTTTCTAGGAGCATCGAATTTTCTAACATTTGCTGGGGGAGAGATTATTAAGTCCTTAAAACACTATTTTGTTAGTTGTTCCAGCCCTCCCCTCTTACACAAATAAAGTTCCAACACTAGAGTATAAAATAAATATGTTCTTATTGCTTGGAGTTTATTAGTAAGTCTTAACATCATGTCATAATCTAACGATTTTAAAACCCCCACCAAATTAAATTCTCTCTGTGCCCATGTGGCTCATGTCAAAGTCTCCTAGCTGGAGATGTAAGAAATTTGTTTTTAACAAAGACTCATCTTGAAGTAATTTAAAGTGTTTTAAAACATAATTGGGGTAGTAGAGTAATTAATTGTGTATTACTACAATAATATACAAAACTAGGCATTGGGACGATAAGACTCATTGGTACAAATTCTCACAATCGGACAAAAAGCCTTTACAAAATCGGGGAAAAATGATTATATTACCAGGAAAACCGGGAATCGTGTTATCATTTTATTATATAGTTTGGGTGGCCACCCAACTAATTACTTAAGATAAAGGATACTTTAGCAAAATGAAATGAATGCACAGTAAATAAATTTACCTGACATAAGGACGTTCATGTACTCTGCAAACAAAAATGTTTTAACTTCTGTTTTTAAGATAGGAAATAAATCATAACTAGTGGATCCATAACCCAAAGAATTTTCCATCTTCATATTTTTAATAGATAACATGTCCATGCCTTCAATCTTGATATGGGTTATTGTGTAAAGATAATAATTGATATGTGTGTGTTTATTTTTCAAACAAGACCATTTACTATAAAAACTAGTTTCATCAAGGAGATGACATCACTGCAACTATCAAGTATAATTGAAGACCTCAATGGCAGAGTCAAATCGATAAACTCACATTCAAAATTTGTAAAAAAAAAAACTACTTGAAACTATGTTGAACACCTTATACACATGGCTATTGATAAAATAACCATTTCTTCAAACAATTTATTTTCATATTTGTTCTTTCTGTAATGATAGACAAATGTATGTTTTCAAATAAACATTCTTGGGGAATTTTTCTACTAGTTTATTAGGATAACAATACTTATTGATGCCTAACAAAAAATTAAAATACTAAAAACATTTCAAAACTCACTTCTTCACTCTTTTAAGTTAAATGACACAATATGATATGCATAAAAATCAAATTGTATTTTAATTAACTGAAGCTAAGTCTGGAAATTTAAAGAAGAACTAGCAATGTATTCTTCAATTTTTTTAAATCTCTAATCTACAGCCCAATTTTCATATGAAAGGCCTTTTAGAAAATACAAACATCGATGTTGACCACAAATAAATATAGCAATTTATTATATTATTGTTAATTTATAAATATTGATAATATATATCAAGCGTGACAGCTGAAGATCACACATCTTGACATATAAATAAGTGAAAAGTAAATCTATTAATAATATTCCTCTACCCATCAGATGTTATGAAAATTGGACTATAATTAACATATTAGGGGATGTCTAGAGTCTTGTGTTGCTGACCCTTAAGGACAAGTTTGCCAATTACATATTTTTATGTTAAACCATTTTCCTTGAAATTTATTTACTGAAATGAGCTTAAGGTTGGGTGCTAGTGAGCGCGAATTTAGTGTGTTAATTTTGAAGTTTTTATAGCATAAACATTTTTTGAACAAAATAAATCAAATTTTTCTTCTATAGAAACATATAGTTTAGTTTTCTGCACGTGCTAATCTCAACAGTTTTTGAATATCTGTCATGAGCATGGTGGCATTTGGTGACAAACTTTTTAAATTAAGAGGAAAAGTTGTCATTAAATTCCAGGACAAATCTGACAGATATTCAAGGACTGTTGAGATTAGCACATGCAGAAAACTAAACTCTATGTTTCTATAGAAGAAAATTTTTATTTATATTGTTCAAAAAATGTTTATGCTATAAAAACTTCAAAAATACTTCCCTAAACTCACGCTCACTAGCACTCCATCTTAAGAACTAAGTAAAATGTAGCTGAGAATAAGGGAGTGATGCTAAGTTTATATGAACACACATAAAAAAAAAGTCTGACTGGCATTTAAAATCAGTTCCAACAAACTAACAAGACAAATACAATATTTTCATTTTATAATTGATAGTTTTCTGGGACCCTTATGAGATAAAAAAATTACTCTTTTTCAGTTTTTTTGATATGTATGTGGTTTCCAAAAATCAAAATTCTCTTATAATATTTTTTCAAATTTTATTTATGATTTGGTACAAATGACTTATCATCTTGCCGAATGTATTGATATTTCTGGGAAAATGTTAGTAGCTACCAATTTGATTTAATGATTTATTTATTTTTAATTTCTAATTATGAATTTATGTAACAGTTTAAGTGACTCGACATTTATGTTTCTATCGATGATCACATATTCCACTGTTTTTTTCTATAAAAATAATCGATTTAATTAATTTTTCAACCTTAATTTGTTAGTAAAGGTGTGACTCATATACTATTGGCTCCAACATCTGTTTCTGCTTTAATAATTTAATCATTCTTTCTTCCCTTCAGAGCCATGGAACAAAATAAGTCGACTGGATTTACTTAAAATGTATTTATCAACTACTCTAGAACAGTGATTCATAAACTGTTGTCCGCAGACCCCTGGTGGTTCATGGCGTTGTGCTGGGTGGTCTGTACATGGGACCACAGGAAAACAAAATGGTAAGGCACAATTGATTTTTTCTCTCAAATATGCTATAAGAGTTTGAGACTTAAGTTTTCAGAAATAAGTAATCTAACATAAAAAAAAAATCTTTATTATGCTATCATGTAAATACTTCCCAGATAATCATTTAAAACAGAACTGTTATGTCAATTTGTGAAAATTACCTAACATTAAATCCAAATAAAAACAACACCCCGAAGACAAAAATAATTATTTTTGGGCTATGGGGCACATAAAAAGTAAAGATTCATCATACTCTCGAGGTTGAAATTTTTTAGTTACAATATATTTTCTCTTTATTAGAAAGTAAAAAGTAAATATATCAAAAGAGTACAATGTTGACCGGCTAACTGTTAGCTCAACTATATTTTGTTCCAAAAGATCAGTCAACTTTTCATAGAAAGATGACAGTTATATCAAATTTACTACATTATTAGTATTAACTAGTAGAAATAAACGGCGATGCCCTGGGTAACCAAGCAATGTATTGGAAAAATATCTTAATTTTATTTCTTCCACACGAGTTTTTAATTAATTTTTAAAAAATATCCAAATTTTAAAATATCGGCTTCGGGGTGCTGTGCATAGGGGCTATTAATTTTTAAATTTCAGCCCTTTGAATGGGATAGATATTGCACAAAGCTAATGAGAGACCGAAAAAAATCTTCATTTCATTAATATGTTTACATATCAAACGTGCCGGTATGTATGGCTTGAAAGTAGATTTGGTATCAGTTCTATCTGTCATATAAGTCTTTTCCTATGAAAATAGGAGAGTAAAATGTGTATATGAAACAAAGTTATATAAATATGCTGCTTTGACAAGTGACAGGTAGGTAGTATAATAAGTTGGGTGGTCTAAGTGTGCATCAAACGCTTATCAAGTGGTTTGATGATGGGAAAAGTTGGAGGAACACTGCTCTACAAGGATTTTAAGAAGTAAAAATATCTAAAATTGGTTATGTTTATTATCAATTATTTTATTAATGGAATTGTAATTAATCTCACAACAGAACTTTAATTAAAAAAATTCAATGTTGAAATATTAACTTTGGAATGAGGTCGAAGCTAACAATTTATTTTTGTTGAGAGTGAATCACTTATAACAATACAGAACTATTTTGTAAAAAAAAATTCTTAATAAAACATGTCATGGGGTAGCATAGCTAAAAATACATTTTAGTTAATATTAAACATAGTTAACTTCACCAAAATAAGTCAAAATAACAAGCGAGAACATAATTTCAAAACACCAATAAATTTTAATAAATATCAAATTAAAAAAATTAACTCTAAGATAATGTGAACTGCAGCAATTATACTCAACACAATACTTGATAAACTATATACAATTGCAATATTACTGTGACAGACATTGAGAAAATGATTAAAAATTAGCAATAAAATCAATACAGCTATTAATAATATGTATTTACACTTTCTAAAAATTGATTTTGATTCTAGGAATGGGTTGTGAAGTCCCTTTAGAATCCTTACAAAGTTAAGGTGGGGTTGTCAGAGAAAATGCCAGTGTTTTTGAAGTTTTCATATCAAAACTTTTTCTGATCAAAAGAAACCAAATATGGTTTCAGTAGAAACAGAGTTTAATTTTCTTCACATGGTGACATCAACAGTTCTTGAATATTCGTCAAGGGTGCCCTATAATTTAATGACAACTTTTTCTCTTAATTTAAAAAGGTTGGACATCTAATGCTGCTATGTTCATGACAGATATTCAACAAATGTTGATGTCACGATGTGAAGAAAATTAAACTATGTTTGCACCGAAGCAATATTTTATTTATTTTAGCCAAAAAAAGTTTTGCTTTAAAAATTGAAAAATAATGGCTTTTCTCATGTTCCCTACATTCCCACCTTAAGTTTGTGGCCTTAAAAGGATTAGACACATATAATATCTGGTCAAAGGTAGGAACACTCATAATTAATAGTACACATAATTGGTGGTTTAGTCTATTGCGAGTTATGCCTTAGATTATGCAGCCACTTAAGCAAGTGATGTAATATTTAAAACTAAATGGTGAGGTATAGGCAGTTTGATAATTGTACAGGCGCGCGGTTGGTCCGTGTAAGCTTTGAAAACATTGCTTCCCCACTTTAAGCAAAATAACACATTATTTTATGTTTACAAATATATTTTAAATCACAAACCTAATATATTTGATAATTTTGGCAATCTCTCTGTTTGAGCTTGGTATTTGTCAAGCCTAACTATGGGTCATGCCCCACTACGAGGACCGACTAGCAGCCAACTCAGACTTGTTTCTAAAGCATTCAAATGACACAAGAGACAAAAAGAAGAGGAAGAATGTAAGGCGCATGCGTGTCAGTAGAGGAATAGTAAACCAAATTTGAATTGCTTCTCACTGCCGCAGAGTATTTCGGCCAAATGCTCTTGGTCAATGTTGACGCATGCGCTTTGTCAGTTTCGTGTTAGTCATGTGTTTAGGACTGCTCTAAAGAATCTTGATTCACATTATTCTTAAGTGATTTTTTTTTAAATCTCTGTGCCATGATTATTTTGACTAAACATAATTTATTGTAGTCAATCCGACACCTTAGCTCAATCGGTAGCGTGTCTGCCTGCCGAGATAAGGGTCCTGTGGTTCAATTCCAAGCATGGCTGAAAAACTTATCATTGGTGAAATGTGACTGATAAATTAACGGTCGGGGTCTGGATGTTGTGCCTGTCCAAGTCTTAAGTTAGATTATAAGGCATATGAAGCTAGGACAGGCCTAGCAAGGCAGTAGTGGAAAATATATGGCTTGAATAAAAAACACTGGCCCTGGCCACAGGCTGGAAACAGTAATGAATGTGAAAATATATTTCATTGTATTCAACATGATAATAAAGTACATTTTATTCTACTAACATTATTTAAATCCTAAGATAAAAACAAGCCTGGGAAGATTTTTACCCCCGACCGCACACCCAAAACTGCTCGCTCAGCTCCTGAGGCCATCAACCGGCGCTGTAATTGGACATATGTAACTAACCATGTATAAGTTTCTCTAGACACCTTAACAGCTGAATTTTTGAATAATGAATCAATTTTTAGAATGAGTAAACGCATTTAGTTAATTATATAATTTGTTTAATTTTAATTAAATGCAAACATATTATATATCTCAGTAATAGTGCATAAAATCGGTCATGTGATGATGTTTTAAATATATAAACTTGTAAATCCTAGCTTAATATAGGTATTTGTGGTCTTACATGTTTAAAAAATTAAGATTTTTCACCAGAAAAATCACTGGGACAAGTTCAGGCCTTAATATTTGACAAAGCTCGCACAAATACCTTTGCGACAAAGTAGTGCAATGTTAAAACTAATGATAAAAACTCTATATAACCCTTTCTAGTGAGTATATAAAGAGGCAGAAATATTCAGAGCATATACAAATGTCCTATACACACATTATTCTAATGTCACTATCAATTCATATTATGTACACTAATATTATTCCAGCATAACATTTCTTAGATAAATATTTTTTTAAAGTATCCAAGTAAAGAATAAGTTTTAAATACTTAAAAATCTAAACTGCTATCTATTTTAACTCAAAAAATTGGCAACAGTCTTCACATAATTTTTGACACAAAAAACATTGTTAATGAAAGTATTGTCATAGTATTTGTTAATATTAACTCAATGAGACAAACACAATACAATAGAGAGCTGAGTGTATGCTTCTAATCTATAACATTATTTTCAAAGTGATCTTTAGTCATTCTCAATTATTTATACCAAGTAAAATTTACAAATGTACTTAATCTCAACTGATACTATTAAAATATACACGTTACTGCAATTGCTTGAACAATTTTATATCTAAAATATGATAAATATTTCATTTATAATATCCAATAATAGTAGGGCCTATATTAAAATTATGTATTATCTAAAAGTATTGTTATTATTATCATTATGTCCCCTTTTCAGTCTAATCAAAGCTCAATGACGTTAATCAAATTAAGAATTTTTAACACTAGTTTAAAACATAAAAACAAATAGTAGTATGTGTAAAATTATATTTCTATGAAGCATACGCTACAACACAAATTATATAGTTTTGAAGACTATGTGGATATTAAATAGAATCCTGTAGCTTTACATGCAGCAATGCTCAACCCCAATGTTAAAATATAACTTAGGTGTGTGTATGGGGGGAGGGGAGGGAGAGAGGAAGGAGGGGGTTGATGTAGGGAATGCGATAAAAGGCCAGTGTTTGTGGGGTTTTACAGCCAAACTTTTTTTGGGGGCAAAATTAGTAAAATATTGCCTTCAGTTCAAACATAGTCTAATTTCCTTCACATGGTGATATAAACAGCTGGTGAATATTTGTCGTAAGCGTATTAGCATTAGATGACAAACTTTTTAAATGAAGAGCAAAAGATGTAATTAAATTCCAGGACACCCTTGACGGATATTCAAGAACTGTTGAGGTCACCATGTGAAGAAAATTATACTCTTATGTACTGAAGAAATATTCGATTTCTATTGACCAAAAAGTTTTTATTTAAAAACTGCAAAAACACTTAACTCTCCCCACATTTTCTACATCCCCACCTTAAGGGTGCTACATGGGAGATCATTGAGACATGCTGCTGATTTTTAGACATACTGCATTCTTTTAAGAAGTTGTTTGATACTTTTTAATATCGATTAAGCTAAATGTATGTGAAAATTATCAGCAGGTTTATGACCAATTAAAAAGTTAAAATTTTGAGTTTAAAGCTTAAAAAAAAATTCAACGATGCTTTAAGCAAAAATGTGTACTCATGAGAGTAAAGCAAAAGGTTAGAAACCTAGATCTAGCTTTCCTAGGTCATATTTTGATAGGGTCACAACATAACATTTTAAAATAGTGTGAGGTTGTTTTAAAAGGTTTTATGTAAACTATCACATTTTTTTTAAAAACAATTTAAACTTGAAATCTTAACTTTTTAGCTTATCAGAACTTTCACCTACATTTTGGTGAAAACAATATTAAAAATATCAAACCACTTCATAAATTATTTGGGATTTACAAAAGTCTGCAAAGCATCTTAGTGTTCTCCCATGCAACACCCTTGATACACTGGCCTATCAGGTGATTACTGCAAAGAGGGTTACATACTGGTTTATCCTGAAAGGTGACAATCTTACCTTGACTTATTAGACTATGACCCCATGTTTCTTTTTATTTATTGTGGAACCAAGCAAGGTAGATGTATTACCTTAAATAATTACATTGTGACACAATCTTATAGACTGCATCATAGTGGAATCAAGCAAGGTAAGAGGCTTAACAGAGGTACATGTTTAACTTCCGATGAGATGTAGCGAAATATTTTAATTAATAGATTTTAGTGAAAAGTAGTAGTTATCAATTGAACTATTTAAACTAAGATAGCATAATATATTAGATGAATTTAAATAAATGCACCAATATTAGGTGGTTGACCATGGGGCCGGTTGAGAAGAAAGACTTGGAAATGTTATTGCCCGCTAGTGTTGCAAGTTCAGCCTTTTTTTTTTATACGTCCAGGGAGGAGGGGTCATATATTTTTAATTACATTTTTGGGGTAAGTATTCAGTAGGCAGAACTTTTAAAAATGTATCCACATTTGAAAAGAGGAGCGTGGGAAACCATTTTAAGGAAACAACCACACTAAGTACATTAGTTTGAGATTCGAACCCTGACCTTTTCATAGACAAACCAGGCTAGACAAGCTTGACATTTAGTCTATGCGCCCAACAAGTGCAGATTTATCTTAATTAAAAGCAATCCAATGAAAATCTGTGCTTGTCTTGGCATGGCTAAAAAGTTAATGGAGGGCTAAGAAAAGTGTTGGTCGTGGCTTGAAAGTCAGTGTCGCTAAAGTTGGTGGAGCACTGCTGCATAAAATGAGGGTTTAAGTCAATTTTCACAATATCATCAAAAACTATCAAAATTAACTTCTGTGCAGAGCCAGATTAGCTTGTTTAAAACTGTAATTAACTAATTTTAGTTAAAAATCTCAATTGATATCCAGTGTAATCACACACTTCTACCAGGAATTGACCGACCTTAACAACGACTAATAGAACAATAGTGTCCTGATCTAAGGTGGACGGTAAAATTATTATTAGTCAACTTTCATACATAAGATTTATAATCGAGAAGCTTGACATCTATAGTTATTATACAATAGAATCAAGAAAGAAACATATAATGGCTAAATTAACTATTCAAAGCAATCACCTATCTGTGTGTGTGTGTCTCCAATGACTGTTTTCCAAACTCACACTAAACACTAAGCATTCACAATAAATCTGAAAACAATGATAATTAGAAAAAGTGTCAAAGCTTTCTAGCTTTAGGAACAATGTTTTTCACTAACCTTAACCTTATAACTAGCGAGAAAAAAAGACTCCAATGACGATATCACCATTGGATGTTTTTCTCAAATAAAATACTTACTTCAAAATATTTCTACTTAATAGTAATGCAATTTTTTTAATACATTATAATACTAAAGATAAAATTAAAAATAGAACATAAACATATATCTTAATTGTTTAAAATAATAATTTTCATGAATATTTAACATATCTAAACAACTAATACAATCTATTGACGACATGATTAATGCTTATTTGTGATTTAAAAAAAATGAGGCCAGTAAATATATATCTTTTATTATGGCAGATATTTTCTAAAAGTATTAAAATGTTTCTTCCGGTTGTATCAATTATTGTGTAACACAATACATTCCAAACTGGTGTCATAAATATATTTTGTAGTAAATATATGCTCTCGCTAGTGGTTTTAATTTTTGCAGTAAATACGGTATTGGTTTATTATAAATTTGAATTATTAATTGATGTTTATGATGACGTTTATATTCTTCCTGCTTTAATGTCTGCTAGATCTTGTGTTATCATCAACTAAGCAATGAGTGATCAAATTCATGAAAAAAAAGTTATATCTTGAATTTACTGTTAATATATTAAGAGAAAATAAATTTAATACAAATGAGAATCACGTCTTTCTGTTTCATAATTTCTATATACATCCTCTAGTTAGTATATAAAAATTAGCATTTTATGGGTTATTACAATATTTATTATTTGTGTGTTGGTTTTAAAAGGTAAGTTTTGATATTTAATAGGAGGAATCCAGTGCTGGGGGGGGGGGGCCTCAGGGCGGCATACAGTGCGATTACCATAAGCCCATGTAGATTACATCATTGCATGTCAGAGGGAGGGTAAAGATTAAGCAACTGTTTGATAAAGGAATAATCAATAAGGACTCTCCTGGTCAATATTTCAAGTGTTGGCAGGATTTTTATTTTTAAATTAAACTGCACACCTGTAAATTTGTTTTTACCTAATTATTTCATGCTGGAGGAACATTAGTGTAGGCATAAAACAAGAAGGCATCTACAAAAAAAAAAATTAGAATTAATGTTTTCTTTCTTGTGGAGGTTTGTGGTTGGCCCGGTGTGATAGACCCTTATACAGTCCTGTCAAGCCTAGTTTGTTTTGGTAACAACCCTAACGCCCATTGCTTATAGGTACATTTCAAGAACTTTACTCTCTCATAAAATGATTTATAATAATCCACTCTATAGATATACATAAGGAAGCTATTGTTAAAAATGTTACATAAGTAAAAAACCAAATAAATTATTTTTTTTTACGTTCACAAATCGATTACTACTTGCAATGATGGGACCAGTAAAATATTTAAAATAATTTTCAGCAAAATTATTTGGAAGTAAGGATGATCACTCGGGTGGAAGAAAAAAAACCCGAAAAAACCCACACACACTTGGGCAATAATGAATCTCACATGTCAATGAAATAATCTCCCAGGTCACTTTGGCACGCATGCCGTAGTTTCACCACTCCTGACCTAGGATGAATATAATGAATATACAGAGTGTTA
Organism: Timema podura; assembly: GCA_033556935.1. Taxonomy (NCBI): domain Eukaryota; kingdom Metazoa; phylum Arthropoda; class Insecta; order Phasmatodea; family Timematidae; genus Timema; species Timema podura. The sequence goes on along the minus strand of JAVRXN010000007.1, from coordinate 39,535,074 downwards.
TAAAAAAAAAAAAGTTCAGAACTTTAGAATCTTGTAGTACTCGTTAAAATAATTTAAAAAATCTTGGTAGATCTAAGACCACAAACCAACTCACTCGGAGATTAAGGCAATGATGGGTAGAGGAGATCCAGTCACATGCCCCCCGCTACCCCACATCACCCACCCGGACCCCTGACAATCCTTGGGACTTTTTTGTATGGGGAATCTTAGAAAGTTAAGTGCATTTATGTTCAGCGAGTTGAAAACAGTTGTCAGATTATTTGAGTGAAGCCAGGGTTTTTCAAAGAGTACGCAACAGTCTGATTCAAATAGGTTAAATTTGTGTGGAAATGGAAGGGCAACATGTAGAACACCATTTCTAAGTGATAATAATAAATGTGTGCCATATAAAACAAGTTTACATTTCATTTTTTATCCTAATTTTTGTTATTACTTAACGACAAAATTTGTATCTATGTGTGAGTTTGTTGTCCTAAGTTTACTAAGATTTTTTTAACTCATTTTAATAAGTACTAGAATATTCATAGGTACTGAATGTTTTTTTTAACCTCCTGAATATAGAGACTTTCACTATGGCAGCTAAAGCAGGTATGCCATCCAATAAAACTGTCTAATACTACACATCCAAGACATCAGATAGATAGCACTATTTTTAGTTTATTGGTCATTGATAATTAATTTCGATTTCATGTAGGCCTAATTTACACTTTAATGAGTTTCTTATGAGTTATAACTGCAGCCATGAAGTCTTCCCTCCTAATCTGTAGAAAATTAATAAAGTTGTTCATGCCATCACTACAGCCTCAGATGGCTAAGCCTTGCGTTATTAAACATCTTAAAGCTGATTTGTAAACTTCATAAAATGATTTTTTTCTTCTTTTTTTTTTAGTGCAGTTTATCTAGACATGGACTTTTCTAGCCAACTCACGGTAGCAAGACCATTATTTATGTTCGATACATTTTCCCAAAACATTTAGACAATTTATAACAATTTTCACTTTTAATTTTGTAGACAAAGTTTACAGCTTGCATTGTATGCATAAAACACTTCACATAAGAGAGCTTTTTTTTTTTCTCTCCTCCCCCCTTTGTGCATTAACCACCAATAAGTTGTCATTCCTTTTGTTTAAAATGGCCATCCCTCCCTCACACAACCAGGGTTGTGAAGCCGTACAGATTCCGACTTCAAAATAAAAAACTTACAGTATTATAACAATGGTAATCGTATCATTTTAATAATATACTTTTTTATTCTTTATTATAATTTGGATTTAAAAATTTATTCAAATATAAATTCACAGTGCCAAAGAAGCTTCCCACGGAGTAATCTGTATTGGATAATTTTACTGTGGCATATTTTTTTATTAGTAAGTAATTAATACACTTTAGACATTTCTGAAGGAGTCCGAGTTGGACAGTAAAAAAAATAAGAGGATTTGGAGTTGAAGGCTTGACATACCAACTCCACAGCCCTGCTCACAATGGCTACAAAGGACACTATAGGAGGGGATAAGAGAACTGTCTTGAAATTAATATATTAGACTTTCAAATATGCTATATGGTAGAGTCAGAGCCAGCCTAAGGCATGTGTGATGTGTGCAACTGCATACACAAACAATTCAGGGGGGCGCCAGAATGGCCCAAAAATATTTTATTTTGTTTTTATCTGGGAAAATATAAGTATGATTAAAGAAATTAATTTGTAGGAAGAATGCTTATTTCTTAAATTAATATTTAAACTCATGTCAAACAAAGTACTTTTTTATTTCAAATTAGTGCATTAGAATGCATTAACAAAGTAAAGACATTTTGAAGGTTGTTCGGTGAGATGTACCCCTGTCAACCACATTGGTGACGGGACTATCTATACTAGTTGCCGAGTAGAGACGGTAAGATCTAAGAGTTAGGCTCAGGGTGAACCTTTCGTGGATGGTGGGGGAAGGGGGGTTAGGTGTAATGTTGGTTTTGATTATCAGTCAGTCACCTAACCTTTGTGCGAGTGATTTATTGACAATCAGTTAATCGCTTTATTTATAGTTCGCCATGCTGCAATTCGCTACTTATTATATTTAGTTTATATGGTGTTCTGTGAAATTTTGCTTAAGTTTTGTTTTCAATTATAAATTTGGTGCATACCCTTTTAGTAGGTAATGCACTCTGTGGAGTGTATTGTGCAGTATGCTGTATTGCTGTTGTTATTATTATGTTTTTACGTTTTGTGGTTTCGTTTTTTTTTATAATATTAAATCTATTTTTAAACAGTTATTAAAATATTTTCTAAACTGTTTGCATCCGAAAATAGAGAATGGAAAGGAAAAACGTTACAAGAAACTAAGTCAAGCGCTAAACTACTTTGTAGTTATTTAATGAAGGCAAGCACTAGTAAAGAAAGTAAAAGTCGATGTAACGATGATCATCTGTTGAAACAGCACTTAAAGGTGGACGAATATTGCTCAGAAGATTTAATATTCTAACACCACGAAAATTACTAATCACAGTGATAAGAGTTATGTGACTGATACAATCCAAGAAATTAATAATTCATGTGACAAAATGAAAGATCCAGCTAATTGGCCCAAAGTGTTAAGCGCAAGTGAACGTGATTTTATTATTTTGCAAGGACCAATCTCAACAGTATTAGACAACTACCATAGATACAATACAAAAATATAATTTTCCATCGTATTTTATTATCAGTGTGCTTCCAACGGAAAGAAAATAGGACGATGGCTAATGTATTCCCAGTCTAAGGGAAGTGTATACTGTTTTTGATGCAAGGTATTTAACACGGCAATCACCAGCACTACATTATCTGATGGAAATGGAAACTGTGATTGGAGGCACATTGGAAAAACTCTTTCCCAACATGAGACATCCTCTAACCACTTAAAGTGTTAGGAAAAATGGGTTGAAGCATAAAGGAGGTTTAAAACTGGCAAGACAATTGATGATGAAAATCAAAGATTTATTGCTCAGGAAAAATGTCCTCACGAGACATCTTGTCATCATACAGTTCCTTGCCCAACACAACATGGAACTCACGAAACCCTCTACAGCAAAAACAATGGAAATTTTCTCGGGCTCGTAGAGTTGATTGCAAAATTCGACCCTGTTATGAAGGAATATATTTCCCGAACTCTGGGGAAAGACAATCTCAGATGTGTAGCATATTTGGACTAAAAACATTCAAAATGGCATATATAAGGTCCAGTTTTAAAATGGTCATATATAGTACTCTCCACAGTTTTTTTTTCGATAGTGTGGTGGGGGCGCAAAATGTGAATTTTGCACACACAAAACTTTGACCTTAGACCGGCCCTGGGAAGAGTCAAATTAATTAGAATTTAACGGGACAAGGACCACACTGAACTACAGAAAACTCGAACTACATGGAATAAAAGGGAAGAATAGAAGTAATTAGATATATTTAAGTATTTCAGTCTTGAATTTTCATTTCAACAGAAACTTTATATCCAGGAATTGTCTTGAAAAGAATGTTAAGTTTTCCATATCAGTTACTTCTTCTTCTTCTTCACTCCATGGATTAGGTTATATGCTTGTTCCATCTTCAAAAATGTTTCACTCATCTTTTCCTGGTTCTGGCTTTTTAAGAAAGAACAAGCAAATAACCTCGATTAAAAATTACCGACAGGCCATGATGTCGAAAGATGGCAACCTCATCACATGACTTGCTCAGCTGGAAAGTGGTATTCTTAACGAGGGACATTTGATTTACTCACAATCTTCAAAGAAACCAGCAAGATAGATCATTTCCTTCCAAGTCATTATTATTACTCAACTTGGTGCTATGTGAAAAGATGTGTGCCTGGCGCATCCCTACCTCAGATTATATGGATTATAAACATATCAACAATACTATAGTTTTACTAAATCTCCCCTATCCCCCACATCCTAGTATGCTTCCCATACCCGCTTCAGTGGCTGAATGGTCTAAGGTGTCACTCCCATGTTAGACTGGCCTGCTAATGATGGAGAGATCAAGGTTCGAGTCTGGTCCGGTCAGGTCTACTGAGGGTGGTTTTTCCTAAATAATTTTCCACTCTCTTTCCACGCAAATGGGGGTAGATTACCTCTAAAATTCTTCCTTCCTCATCCCAACCCAATCAGAGTAATTATTATACATGTGTACAGACTGAACAGATGGTAAGACAGGTTGATAAAAAAAATAGTACCCTGTCAGGTAAACATAACTTATGATAATGGATTAGAGATAAATAAGGTGGAATTTAAGAGAAAATGTACACGTATTTGTGTATTGAAAAAACACCATTAGTACACCCGAATCAAGATTCAAACCTCGATCTCCCTCCCACCGGCAATCCAGTTCAACGTGAGAGTGACGCATTAGACCATGCGACCAATGATGTGGGCAGTTTTATTGAAGATTCTAATGAATGTGACTGCACGAACATGTCCCCTAATTAACATGAAACTACTACATGCTGCAAGTCAAGAGAAAATGTGCCAAAACAAGTGTTCACAATTTGGAATGATGCGAGTAGACTTAAGCTTGATTTAATAAAGTCTAACACCTTAACTCAGTCAATAGCATATATATCTGTTGAGTTAAGGGTCTCGGGCTTGATTACTGGTATGGCCCAAAAATTTATCGGTGAAATGTGGTTTTTCGCTCTCACAGTGATTAATTAATAATGGCCAGGGAATTGATGTTGTATCTGTTCTAAATTTAAATAAGTTTTTAGGTCGTCTGCTGATATAATCAGTTAGTTTAGAAAGTGCGCGTTAAATTCCTCAAATAAACGAAGAAAAAACTAATATAGCCGAAATTCCCTAAATCCAGTCCCAGTGGTAGTTAGGTGACCAGCCAACTGATTAGCCATGTGAAGTATGTTATTAAAGTCCTCATTCCTTTGCATATATTTCTCTAAATTTTACCAATACATTTTGTGGAGGAATATAGATATATTAGTAAAATACATATGTATATAATACTGTATAAATCTTTTCATTTAAAAACTATGATAATATTATGCAATTCTTTAATTTGTTATTGGATATTTTTTTATAAAACCAATTGAATTGACTGAGCACTTTTTATATGAAAATGTCTGTGTTTGTCAAAAGTGTTATTCTTGGTTAAATAACAACACAATTAAATGCTATCAAATAATGCGACATAATGCAGCTGAAGAAAACCAAAATATACAAAAGCTATGCGAAAAGTATTTGCCGAAAATATTATTCTTTCAAACATTTTGTTTGTAACTGTGACCAAATTTAAACAAACATTGAAAAATGTAAACTGAGTCATATTGGTTGTAACATTTTATAGATACAAATTACAAACCGCCACGATAATTACCAATAGTACTCTAGTTAATTAGATACAGTTCTCCAGTTAATTACATACCTTACTTTAGTTAATATCATTACAGATATTTTGATTAATTCCCCACTGTAGAAATGCTCTGAATATTTCTAGAGTATTGCCTGAATGATAATATTATTAGTTTCTAATTAACCTAATGTGTTGAGCAACTTGTTTTAGTTCTGAGGCAATAATCAGTCACCTTAATTAATATTCACATATTTCATTATAGACACAAAACTTGCATAAAATCTCTGGAAACTCAATAATCCATTAAGGCACACAGTTTCAGTCCAAGTCATCCGATTATAAATGGAAACAGTTCAAAAAGCCCACAAGGCTTCTTCTGTTTTAACTTTAAAAATCTTTAAAACCTAACACTCAAAGAAAAACACATTTTAAAACACCCGTAACATACGCTTAACAGTTTTTTAAAAATATGCTTTCAGGAATATCATAAAAAAATGCACATATTCTTAACAGACAAACATTTTTGTATGTAATTCTACATGCACACATGTATTAGATGAGGTATATCATAAAGTAACGAAGAGTAAAAACAAAAACATTCACACACAAACAAGCCAAATCTATATTATGCCAATGGAGGAAAGGTAAAACAAATAATAAAAATAATAATACAAAAAAAATTCTACATTGCATGGGATTTAGGAAACATTAACTGAAGCAAAGCTACTCAACACATAGCATGCAACCGGGATGGTTTCTCTACTGAGCTTTAGAATATGACGAGTTCTCAATTTTAATCATAGGCTCGTCATTCCTCTCAAAGAACAGCGAAACGATGCTGTGCTTCTTACAGAATGCCCACCACCAGCGAAAGCCGGCCAAACCAGTGAACTGAAACTGCGGGTCTCGAACCCTCCTCAGCCTCTCGACAAACCCTAGCACCGCACCGAGAGACTTTTTTGTCCTGCGGTTGTACGGCTGTAACGAGATTTGACAGCAAAAATCTAGGACGGCATTTTCCTCGTTAGGTGTCAGGCCTGCCTCCTCCAACACCACCATACGCTTAGTTTTGCCGAGAATGTTATCATAGAGGGTGCCCTTAGGAATGCCATAACGGGTCGATGCCTGGGTGAATCGCATCTTCTGCGTGACCACTGCTTGAATGGCTTCCTGCAGTTGAGACTGTGTCCATGTGGGGGCTTTCAGTTTCAGGAGTGCGGGGTGTCCTATAGAAATATAAAACAAAACAAACACTAAAACTACTGCTCTAAAACACCAAAGTAAAAAACTGAGGAAAAACAAGCTTTTTTAATTAATAAACAAAAACCAGGACACACAATTAAATAAATTAATTAAAAAAATAAACAAAATTAAAAAAATCCATACAAAAAAAAAAGCCAAAGGGAAAAACATTCTTCTGTTTTCATGGGTGATGTGAAGAAGTCAGTGAATGCACAAAGAAGCCAAACTTTGGATGATGGCCAAAGCTTTGATGGATCGCCAGAAGGTGAGACAAGGAAAGTTGCGCATCTTAGCCGATGGTGAGCGTTACTTTATATACTTAACAGCAGCCAACATTTTGTGTTCCAGATCCAATTAATTTTTTTCTTCTCTGTGTGTGTGGGAGGCTTTCAATGCATGCGGTCACAAGTGTGGTCCTTGGTTCATAAAAGTGTAAGTACGAGGAGATAAAGATTGAAACTGTTGTACAGAAACCAAATGGGCTCTGAAATAAGGTCAAGACTACCAGTGGCGGCTCTAGGCTTTGTGAGATTATTTAATGGAAGGGAGGTGTTAGTATTTATTGAATAAATCTATTAAGGTTTTATAAAGGTTATAAGTTACTTAAATTACCTGAATTAATTATGGTTGCGCGATCTATGGCGTTAAGACTTGAAATAAACTTGAATTTGGTTGCTGGAAATTGGATCCCAGCCAATTAAACTGGGAATGATTGCCGGTATGTTATTTAAAAATGTTAATGTTCCAGCTTATAAACTAATATTGGTGCAATTACTCTAAAATACTCTCCCAATACCTACCCCTTGGATTAAGCAGCTCATGAGTTTAACAGACTAACTGGGGAATATTTTACAAAAATACATGAAAATATTATCTAATTGGGCTGGCAATTACTAATATGTAATAAATATATTTTGTAAGTGATGGAAAGCATAGATTTGATGACACAGGTTTCAAGATTATGAAATGCATAATGTTCTAAATGTCTAGTAAAATTTGTTTGTACTGTTAAATGATAGAGTGAGACCCTTTATTTAATGGAGGAGGGGGGAGTAAATAATGTACCAACTCTGGGGTGCTAGCAGAGTAGCAACTTGTACACTTTGAACCAGGTGATGTAGGGATAGTAAATGTAAGAATGGATTAAGGACAAGAAGGGGCTGGTACGGGTGGGTGGGGGGTATATTTGTAGGTGCCTCAAATCCCCAACAAAGACGAATGTTTGGAAAAACAAGTAGACCAAATTAAAAACATTAAACTTTTATAAAACTAATATATACATGTATAAAATTAAACTAAACATATACACTGAAGCAATATTTGATTGATTTTGGCCAAAAATATTTTTTGTTATAAAAACTTTAAAAAATATGGACCTTAGCTCACGTTCCTTTTCATCTCACCCTAAATGGTTTTCATTTTGTATAGTAAATACATATTTTAATTGAAAATAAATTTGAAAATAAAATATATCAATAGCAGTGACGGACGACCTGTTGTAGAGCCTGTTATTATAACAAAAAATATTTTTGCCCATAATCAATCAAATATTGCTTCAGTGTATATGTTTAGTTTCATTTTTTATACATAGTAATCTTTAATAGTTTGTCATGTACACTGTGCCAAGAGTCCTGTTCAAATTTTGCAATGCTAATCCCAAATATTCAAGAACTTTTATAATGAATATGCAGATATTTAGCTAAATGTATCTGTTGATGCAATATTATATTTATTTTGGTCCAAAAGGTTTTTACCTTTAACTAGCATCACCTCCCATCCCCCATTAACAAACTTTTGAAAATTAAATAATAAAAAAAGGGCAATGAGAGAAAATGAAAATAAACTTTTGAAAATCAATACCGCTAAAAAATGGTTTAGTTTCGTCAGGTAAATTTCAACAAACATGCATAAAATATCAAGTTCACATCCAAGCTAAGAGATCACATGCGAGCACATCCATGGAAAGCCTGCCAGAAACATACTTCGTCAACATCTAGCATGGGCAGAGAGTTTCTTGTTTCTTCGGCTGCATCGATAATGTTTCTTCTCTATTAAGCTGTAGCATTTCAGGAATGCTAATTATCTCAGTATCCAGTTCTTTGTCTTATTCTTCATATCTTTTAGACTCAATTTATTTTACACATTTATCGAAGAGTCGGTTGATCAATCATCTCTTAAATATTTAATTCAGTAATAAATTCTTCAAAGGATTTACAAGCTGATATTTCCCCCAAATATAAATGTGATATTTGTAATATTAGTGGGCAAAAGATTTGTGTTACATAAAACCACATTAATTTTTATTAAATGGGAAGGTGAAAACCTGAACACCAAAGTTCGAAAACATAAACTTTTTTTTTATATATTACAGGTGCCCTATTTGTTGGAATTTTGATAGTTTCAATATTTGTTGTTAAAATAAAAAGACTGTCTTCCTTCCATAACAATTACTGTCTTCCCCTTCCATAACAATTACTATCAAATTAATATAGTAAGACCACTACAGACAAAGAGGAGATTATAATGTAGTATAGTCTATAAAGGTTTACAACTAATGTCGACAACACAATCCAAAAAAGTAAAAAGCTATTAATTTTAGTAAAGTTTCCCAAACACCAACAATGGATAAGCTACTTATTACTTTTCAATGAAAAAATATAAGAATCACAGTTTCATTAACGTAATTTAAAATAGAGCACCACTTTTTGGTAACTTAATTCATATTTGGAATTTACATTCAACCATAAAAAAAGATTGTAGTTGAAAAGCGGACAAAATAATTTCCATTATAAAAATGACCAACTATATCAAATCAAAGTATATATTTATATAATTTATATAACCTTATTTCAGTACGAGGCCCGTTTTAGAAGGTCTTATTTTGTACCAGAATCCTATTGTATACTAGTATTTTGGTAGGATAAAAGACCTTTGAGAACAGACTTCCTACCAAAATCAAGGTATAGCTAGCTATGTATTTGAATTGAGCAGAAATGTGAGCCTTCTTGGTCAATGTCTGGATATAGTTTCATTCAATAACATTTAATGCCTCATAGCCAGGACTTTTTCAAAATAATGTTAAGGACAGTAACAAACAAAGGGATTTAAATTTTATGGTTAGTAAATTGATAATATGACAAAAAAAAATTTATTATAGTAAAAGTAAAGGCACTAAAGGTTAATTATAATGCAACACAACATCAACTACACAAGATAGTTTGACAAAACAATGTTTTTTACTATGGAGATGTAAAGGAGTTTGATTGCGTGGATATTTGCACCAGCATTCACTTACCGGCGATGGACGATGTGGAGGCACCGAGCCAAGCATGAGAAGATTCCAAAAGCTTGGCCTGAAAAGATAAGAGAAGTTTATTAGTAAACTGGTAGAATCAAAACTATTCAAACATAGTGTACACACTCAGAACAGTGAAATATATGCAATCCCTTGATTTTCTTCCAAACGGATATCTTAGGGCACCTTTCAGAAAATACAAACATATTTTTAAGGTCACTATTGATAAATATATCAATAGTGACAGATACAAATCATATGATTAGATTTATTATATAGAAAATAGATCTAGTATATTTTTCTAGTTGTCAAGATATTTCCATCCATAAAAAAAAATTTGAGTATACAACATAATGTGTTGCCATTTATCACAAATAATATTTAAAGTGTAGGATTTTGGTAGAAAAAAATAATTCCAATCAACATTGATATAATATTTACCAAAAGTGACAGCTGCAAATCACACAACTTTACATGCAAATAAATTAAAATTGGTTTAGAAACTTTAATAACTGTCAAAAAAGTTCCCTTTCTATCGAAATTAGATTGTAACTTAAATCATAAAATATGCCACTATATTTAATGTTTTAAAAGACAATAAGTATGAAACGTGAACAATAAAATGACTTCCACTTTGATGTGTTGTATTATTATTTTTCAAACAAAAGATAAACTAATGATTTAAGAGAGGGGTGCCTAACATTAAAAAAGAAAAAAAAAGTTACCGCACGTGATGCCTAAATTTGGATTACCTTATAACAATTCTATTCATCTGGTGAGCCTGCCTCCAGCTAATCAATGATTGTCACAGTTCTGTGCAATAACAAACCAAGCACCTTGGTACAAATATCAGGTCAAATTGCATCTCTAGGTCCATTTGAATGCCTGGATTACAGTTTAATTGATTGGTTGTCTAAAAGGAGGCGCGACTTTCTCCCTATCCACTGGCTCCTACAATGGATGCTATTTTAACTGCCCCTAAATTAACTATAAATTTAATTAAAACTAAGTTTCCTGGTTTGAGTCACATGAAGAAATGAATGTTTCATCATTTATCCCCTAATTCCATTTTTAAAAATCTAAAGAAGATTTTATTTGGTAAAATAATTAATGCAATAGTTCTTTTTGCAACATTTCCGCGCTATCATATTTGATCACACTAATTGAACAGGGTGTATGAAGGTAGAATTGAGAGGAAATGTACCCATATTTGCGTATAGGAAAAGTTGGAAATATTTTTTTAACGCCGTGAATATAAATAAGTTCGTCCATCCCTGGCCCCCCCATAGAAAGTTTCTGTTGCAATATTCTAGTACAGTTCTGTATAGATAAGTCCGTCTCTCCCCCTTGTCCTGTTGAATGTACATGTTGCAATATTCTAGTACAGTTCTGTATAGATAAGTCCGTCTCTCCCCCTTGTCCTGTTGAATGTACATGTTGCAATATTCTAGTACAGTTCTGTATAGATAAGTTCGTCTCTCCCCCTTGTCCTGTTGGAATGTACATGTTGCAATATTCTAGTACAGTTCTGTATAGATAAGTCGTCTCTCCCCCTTGTCCTGTGTTGAATTGTACATGTTCAATAATTCCTTTGATTACAGGTCTCTCGTATAGATAAGTCCGTCTCTCCCCCTTGTCCTGTTGAATGTACATGTTGCAATATTCTAGTAGGCCTACAGTTCTGTATAGATAAGTTCATCCCTCCCCCTTGTCCTGTTGAATGTAATCATGTGTTCAATATTCTAAGTACAGGTATCTGTAATAAAATAAGTCTATCCCTGCCCCCGCCCCCCCTCGGTCGAATGAGAAGTTAATTAATGAGCAGAGCTGGGGCTGGCTCAAGGTCAAATTGAGGACGTTACCCCAGCATTCCATGGCACAGACAAGGTTTGGGCTTCCACAGTGTTCATAGCACCAACTAGAATGCACACTGTTTGATTGCATTATAATAAACAAACCTGACAAATTCACCACTTCTGATAGCATTCTAAGCAAACCTGACAAACTTCACCACTGTTGATAGCATTATAAACAAATCTGAGATTGTACCACTTCTAAGAGCATTCCAAACAATCTTGCCAGATTTCACCACTGCTGATACCATTATATACAAATATGAGATTGCACAACTGCTAATAGCATTATAAACAATCCTGATGGATTCTAATAGCACTATAATTAATCCTGCCAGTGAATCGCCTGTAATAGCATTTTTAAGACACCATGGCTAGAGAAGGTCCCCTGATTTGTGGTAAATAAGATGAATGTACGGTATTTAGTTAAACCAAAAGTTGAATTTCGATATAAATACTCGGTAAATAAAATATTTTGTTTGAGTTCAAAATGTTAGCTAATCATCCCTTACTAAATGCTGAGCCGGGTAAATCAAATATAATTATTACAGCTAAAATATATTTTATACGAAAAAAACCCAACAAAAGATAGATCTCATTTAATTATCTTAAGAGTGCATATTTTTCTTCTTCTTTATTCAAGTATTTACTTTAGTCTTTAGGCCTTACAATAGCCGGCTTAAACATATATTTTATCTATGTTCTTTGGTGGAGGAAAGTAAATTCCCTAACTAGACTGACGGAACTTATTTTGGTGATAGGAATGTCGTTATTATTAAACATAATTTAAATCAACAAAATTGAACATAATTCCCACTTGAAAGTTAAAGTAGTTAATTTAGCGAAAATATTTAATTTCTCACAAGTATTAATAATTCAAAAAGGCTACAATTAGCTTTATAATGTTTTGATAGCCAGGAGTGTGTAAAAACACGTCTGGCGAAATCTCGGTGTCTCAAACTATATCTGAATTTTGATGCAATGATACCGGTACTGTACCTGATTATTCACTCGGAAAGATAAAGTTTAATCCTGCCTAAGTGCATTGTGGGATTTTTTCCTTCATTCAAAAACTTTAAAAATTAATAGAAAAAGTATTGTTCATATTCCACGATAGACATGACAATTCAAGAAGTGTCAAGGTTTCTATATGTATAAAATTAAACTAACTGCAGCTTTATTGTATTTATTTCAAGCATAGAGGATTTATAAAACACGACCGTGAGTTCTCTTCCACTTCATATAGCATTTTTGTACAACAATGTGTGTGTCCAGTTATTAAGACAAAACAGCAATTAGCATGACTTCCCGTATGAAGTGAAAAGTCAGAACGGTAGGTCAAAAGGAAATTACACCATTTTGAGAACATTTCAAGCGATTCGAAATGATAAACAATAGAACAACTGTAATGATAGACCATAAGGAATAGACAGTAAATGTTGCGTTTGAGAAACGGACGGACAATTATTTAAGAGATGAAAGTACCGGTATACTCGAGAAGAATAGGACTTTATCGGGTAATATCAACAAGATAAATAAAGTGTATTATTGTTGGTCTGAAAAGTTTCTCCCTTCAACATCAATATACCCACGATACCGTGTAATTTATAAGTTAGATCTTCCAAAACGTAAAACACACAGGAAAAAGAATATTACATTAATAACAGTAAAAAAAAATCATTGTTTATTTTCAATTATAACAATATTCTGATTTTCCTCCCTGTTTTTTTTTATTTTAATATATTCCTGACGCATGGAGGGATAAGTTTTAACGGAACACAATAACAAAAGTTCCGACTGAGCTGGCAGGATTTCCGTCCCAATAATGGCTGCGAAGCTGCTGCTGCCAAGATATGGACGGCGGGAGCTTGAACTTCCTCACTCTAGGTGGAACAATCAGTAGTGTAGGACTCAACCGGCAGCCATCAGAACAAAATCATAACGCTGATTGCTAGAAAAGCGTTACTCTAAAAATATATCTACTTTCATGTGTTAATACGTTAAGTCATGTGCTACTCAACGGTCACTTTAAACAGATATTATCAATACCTATAAAATAACACCAACAATATAATACATTTATTTTAATTTTCACCGCAAAAAAAGTTGTGTTCTAAAACCCTTCCCATGGAAATTGGTCGCTATTGGCACACTTCCACCACAAAAAAAAAAAGTTTTGATTGAACACATTTCTATTTAATGTTGATCCTAATCATATTTTTTTTAAATAATCTTTACGCGACAGGAGTCTCTAGGCCATAGTTGTTTTATGTATAAAAAATGAGTTTATAAAGATAGGGAAAAAAGTTATTTTATACAAAAACAGTTGCTCTTTTCTTTTTGAAAATTTATAATTATAAAACCACGCAGAGCATCGTGGCAATTTAAAAATTAAAATTTAATATACAATGTATCTCAGTGAAATGCTATGACTAACTTGTTAATAAACTCAGGTGTCAAAGTGTCAACAGTATCAGGCGTGTAAATAATGTTCAGACGTTTCGTACACACTAAATTTAAAAATCAAACTTTTGTAGATTTTTGTAATACGTGCATTACGCTTTTTACTCGTCTGGTCTATGCGCATATTTACATTGATAGAAGGTAGTATTTATATAAATTGTACCAGCAGTAGAGTGGTAGCAGGGTGGGAAACCATTTATTGTAAGGGGAGGACATATGATTACAAATGGACGAAATTAAAACCCTAATCTCATCACCGATAAACTATACAAGGCTGTCGCCTTAATCTGTGTGTCCAACGTTAGGGGTAGGCCTACTTATTTATAATTTTAAGAGTTTGATCGTCATTGGAGATTATACAAAACTTATTGTATGCGTACACTGATTTAATCTGGCCGGCAAAATATTTAGCAAACAAACTGTGTTCATAAAAATATATTAGAAACTAATTATTATATGATGAATATTTTTGCTCAATTTTTTTAAACCCCCATAATATGAGGAAGGTTGCTTAAAAGGTCACCATTTTTTAAATGGAAAATGCCAAGAAACGCATAATTAAGATTAAAAGGCTTATTGGAAGTTTTGAAGGAACCTTTTAACAGATTATACAGTGGGCCCTACAATAATATAATTTTTAACTTTTACCTACGAAAAGTAAAAGCTATAGGCCTTTATAGCCTGATTTTTGTTGGAAGAACAGTAGAGAAAATTCAAACATATTTATTTGCGGCCAAAATTGATTAGATTTTACAATAATATTTGTGGTATTCTTTGGGTATTGATAATATCTATCAAAAATGACAACTGAAGATGACTTGACTATGTATGAATATATTAAAATTGTTTAAGTAACTTTAGTAACTAGCTTCTACTGTTCTTCTTACCGAAATCATACTAAACAACCTCCCATGTCAACCATGTTTTTATAAAGATACGGACGGGTTCATCTATAAATCTTGAAGAAAACTTTTCACGCGCAATTTGTTTACCGAGCGAACAGACTACGAGGATTTTTTTTTAAAGGGGGGGGTCGACAATTCGTTTGAATTTTTTCCGGGTCGAGATCGTAAGAAGCCGCGTATCGCAATAAAAAAAAAATCCCCCGACACACGTCAAAAGCGATAGGTGGCGAATGGGAAGGGGGAGGGAGAAGAAGAAACACGTGGATAAAAAGGGAAAAAGAAACAGCACATCCCCGGGAGCTGTGTTGTACGCTACGGGAGGGTGGGGGAGGGAAGAGACAGTCCGGGGACTATCCCAACACTTTTTCCCAAGCGCCGTTTGTGCGGAGCGGACGGGCAGACGAGAACGGGTTGAAGATAAAACAGAAAAAAAAAAGACCCACCCAGCCAGCCCCTAATTGATTGCCCTCTACCAGACCGGGCCACAGAGTCTGGAAGCAAGAGAAGCACGTGCTCGAAGAGGAACAAGCGCAGGAAAAAAAAAAAAAAAGGGAAAAAGAGGGAGGGAGGTAAAAAAAACTGGCAAGGTCGCGGGAATTGATCAACAGCGAGCTGGGCGGCGTGTCAAGTTTCACGTGACGCAGCTTCCAACACACACACACACACACACACACTTAGAGCGCGCGCGCGCGGACCCACCATTGTAGTACAACCAGTTGTAGGAATGTTTCATTGATGGAAAAAAGTGGGTCTGGAGTTTGCCCCCCAGAACCACCACGTAAGCGCCCCCCCCCCTTCCCTCACGCTACATGACAAGTCGTACATCGTTCAAACAGTCCTCGTTAGAACTCGAGGAGGGGAAGTACGAGTGAAACAACTTCTTTTTTTTTCCGTTTGAGGTATTTAACGTGCACTTTCTGAACCGAATGATTATATGAACACATGAGAATTTCTATGAGCGAACGCGAAAGGGACAACCGATATTGCCGGGAAAGGTAGCGAGCACTTTACCCCAAGACCACCGAGGTCGACTGTGGTAAAAAAAACAAAAAAAAACAGCGGCCGTGGTTTGATGGACGTGTACAGTCAGGTACCGTCATTTGTAGTACACATACGCTTTTAAACACTTTGTTACCCGCTCCGGTGTTCGAATCCCAGTTCGGTGTACTGAGGAGGGTGGTTTTCCCTCTTCCTTCACGCAAAAGTGGGTACATATACTAATTTAGCGGCGTGGAACCTGTTGTGTGTGTCCCATAATTAGGTTAGGTCAATAATAGCCGGCACCAAAGCGTACAAAACCAATATATTCTTTTAGTTAGGCTTGCCAGATTTCTGAAATGTTCAACCGGGACACCGGAATGCCGAAATTTAAACATTTCATTTCTTACATGTTAATATTTATATATAAGTTACTTAAGTAAGAAGAAACACTTTGAATGAGGAATAAAAATTTGAACTATATCTACATGTAATTTTCATTGGCTAGGACTTTTTTTAGAAAGTCTTTTTTGGTTTTAATCTTGTTGTAAAAATCTTCACAAGGTAATCTGATATCAATTTTACATGTCATCAAGCCTTGAACCGTAGATTCCTTCATTAAATCCCTATTATCAGTCCATGCATTGTTCATCAACGAAAATACTCTCTCAACTGGTGCTAATGTCCAGGTAAACAGAAGGCATACTCAACAATCTTGATCAGATTGGGGGCTTCTATGTGATTCTCCTTGAAGTGACCAAACAGCCTGAACCATTTTTCTTCACTTGAAATAATCACATCTCTGGTAGTCTCTTCTTGCTTCCACTGTTCCCAATTTGACTGCAAATACTCCTTAGCAAGCACAAGTTCGTCAAACAGCTTATCATTGTTTATTTTCATATAGGGTACATCAATATTGCTATTAATAATTTCAGCAGAAGTTTCGGCGTTTTCCCAATCAACAGCATCTGTTTTTGTCAGATTGACCCATGACAACTGTTTAAAGTTTCCAAAACTATTCTCCCAGAGGTCCAAGTATGCAATGCATCTTTCATAAAAGCCATAAATTCTTCTTTCTCTCTGTTACGGACTTGCTCATATAGATTCCTGTAAATGTTCTTTGCGCCCATAGGGATAAAGTTTGAAGCCTTTTTTTCTGTCAGGTTTCTTTTTAGATATTTATGAGCTTCAACAACCTCAAAAGCAATAGTGTTATCTTTTTACATTCCCAGCATGGCCTTGTTTAACAGTGCAAGCTGTCCATGGACAAACAACAAGTAGAGCTCGCCCATTGAATCAGTAAACAACTTTTTTATTGTTGATGGGCACATTTCTTGGTCTAAAAAAACGCATTTAGACCTTCAAAAATCTGTCAAATTCTTTCCAGAGTGGGCATCATTGATAGAAACCGGGTGTTCCCGTGTTGAATGAGTTTACAGTACTGTATCTCGGCATATTCACACAATTCTTTTAGTTTAGTTACACGGACTGTGTATATGTGGAAGTATTTATAAATCTTCACCAGTAAGGCCTCAATATCGATTGGGAGACTGTCTTCTGCAGTTTGCACACAGTTGTACACAATGTGTGCTCCACATCCGATTCCATTGATTTCTCGTCCTAGGCTATTCTTGAGTCGATGGAAAACATTGTTTTTCCCTGCTCTTTTCACACCACCGAAGTTAGTGTTGCAGTTATCTCCACAAAAGCCAACTACTTTGTTGTTCAAATCGTTTTGCAACAGGACAAAGCATAAGTGATTTGTAAGAATTTCAGATGTTTCACCCGCCACAGATTTGAAATCTAACAACTTTACTTGCACACCTGAATTAGGATTAAAGTAGCGCACAACAATTGGCACAAGTTTTATATTCTTTCTCTTTGATGCATCCATACTTACAGATACGTAGTTTGACTTGGTCAAGTCTTCTTTAAGCTCTTCTTGAGCTAAAGGAGCTATGACATTTAAAACTATTGCCTCACACTTAATTTTTCCGAGTGAGAATTTAGGTTCAAAAAACTTAGAAATTAGTTTTGATGAACAAGAAGTTGAATTGAAACTTAGGCTATGGTTTGCTGTGTGGTAAGCAAATGTCACCTCTTTCGCTGCTAAGTCTAAGTTATTGTCATTAGAACTCGCAGTCTTAAAAAAACTGGTCAGTTTTTATGAACTAGCAGCACATGCTAAGCTCTTTTTGTGTTTACTCGACTGCAAATGATCTTTTATATCAGATCGACCACCATGAGCAACCGAAAACTCAGAATTACAATGTGAACATTTAACTCTATCGTCTTGATGTTGATTACCAATACCAGTACATACCTTCTTCAAAAAAGGAACTGACTGACTTATCTCAATCGCAAGCGGCTAGTGCCGAGGTGGGCGAGTCCAACGTTATTGCACACGAGGGGATGTAGCGTGCAGTGAAATCTCTTCTGGCGCTAAAGCTACACCCCTTAGTGCCCAATATTGGACTCGCCCGGAGAGTGGGACAGCGAGACAAGACGATACGATGACAATATTATTAGCAGACCATCACTCTTCCACAGTTTTCACTTTCCATACAGTACAGTGAAATAAATGACAAAGTATTTATCCTAAATAATCCTTCACAGTTAATTATTTTTAGACTTTTTGGTCATCTATTATAAGAACTATAATCAAATTTAATTTTTACCGGGACGTGAAGTAAACCGGCCGGGACACCGGGACTTTGTCTGAAAACCGGGACTGTCCCGGTCAAACCGGGACGTCTGGCAAGCCTACTTTTAGTATTTTTGAACACGCGGGTAAAATGTTAGAGCTAGTTTAAATAGCTACAATTTTCACATGAATTCTCTCTTTCTGTATTAATTGTTTTACAACATTAGTTCTACACATAGCCCTCCTGTTAATAAAAAAGTATCAGTATTTTCTTGATGAAAAATATATTCCCTGTCAGTGTCGGAACCAACAAATTTCCTGACTTTTCCAAGTTTTCTCTGTAAGGTAGCCACAATGCTGTATGTTCTGTGTATTTTCCAGACACAAAAAAAGTCCCATCTTTTTTCCCAATTTGTGGCAACCCTGGTAAGTAAAGAACATAATATACGAGTATTATTAGTATCATAGACGTCGGTAGATATTAGTTATTTGGGAGGAGGGCGCGGGACAGAACGAGCCCATTTTGACTTTTATTAAAATATATATGTTTCTGATAGGGGATTGCGAGCTTGGGGTTTTTCATTCTAGTCGAACTCAAGTCAAGTATATTCATAATTTTAAACTATATTTGTATTTATTTGTTTATTTTAAACGTAAAATATTATATTAAAAATGTCACTAGTCAAAACGAACATAAAATATAAATACATCTTTAAAATGTTAGATTTAAAAAATCAAAGTTATGGAAAACACACCTGTTCAAAAATGACATTTAAAAAAAATAGTATAAAGTTTTAAAAAAGTTTAAAAAAATATTGGTTTCAAAATGGGAAATAACCCTTTAAATTAAAATTATTTTAAAAATACTCATATCTTAAATACATTAAAATTACACTAACAATAAAAAAGTGAATAAAATTGACATTTTAATGAGCTAAGATTTACCCAAAATAAGCCTTCGTAACTTTAATTACCATATAAGAAAAAGTAAGAATAGCAAGTAGTTAGAAATTTGAAATATTTCATATTTCGATTATTAGGTAATAATCGCGCATGATCACTTCCTGTGTTCCAATTCCATTCCTCTATGCGCAATTTACGCATCCACCTTATATGGGGGCTTACTAAAAATTATCTTACTAGAAATTTATTTCTTTTCAATTTTTAATGCTTATTAAAGTTGATATTCATACTTTAAAATGAAAAATAAGATGGTTAAAATAATATTTCTAGTGAGAAATAGGAAATGTTTTTTTTTATTTATCTAAATATGGTAAGTTTGATATAGTCTAACATATAATTTCAATGTTTATCAACATAATTATATAACTAAATACTAACTAGTGCTAGTTTTGAAGTTGATAGTATTAATACAAGTTTTAAATATCTTAAGTTCGAAAACAATGAACATGTATTCTCAATGTTACATTTTTAATTAACTGAAACTATAATTTTAGAAATATTAGAAATAAAAATATCAGAAAAAAATAAACATATTAGAAATAATTATTACTCAAATATTTAATTATTTATTTCGCTATTTTTATTCTCATTGCCTTGTCATGGAAATGCAACTTCAATCGAACATATTTCAAAATAAAAGAAAATTTTGAATTTGTTTACCGGTCGAACGCTGTTTTAGAGCTCTATAACGTTATTAATGTGAAAGTTGATATTAATTTTAACAATTTGTTAAGTCACCAAATGATTTATAAGTGAAACTTCCGATATCATCTAAATTAAATAGCCTACACCTACCATTCCGGTATGAAAATTGTTTTGTGCGTGCATCAAAAGGAAGCTCAAAATTGACGAGACTACAAAACTTTCCCTTTCGATCCCGAACTTTAACGACAGGATCGGCTCGAAACTCAAAATCTGAGTCCTCGCAGAGCCTTATTAGTTAACTTATTTAATAATAATAATAATAATAATAATAATAATAATAATAATAATAATAATACATATGTTTGACATATTTAACGTGCACTTTCTGAACCGAGTGAATATATCAGCACACAACTTATAAACTAACTCAAACCTATGAACAGAGGCAGCATCCAGCCGCCGACCGTTAATTCATCACTGTAAAAGGGGAAGCCCTAATTTCACCAAGATAAACTTTTCGGCCATACCAGAAATCGAGCCCGAGACTCTTAAATCAGTGGAGAGAAATGCTACCCACCGTGCTAAGGTGTCGGATTAGTTACCCTTATTCGTATATGAATTGCTCGAAACGTAGATTTTCAATTTTCTAAATAAAACAATTCACTGTTTCTTTTAAGATGCTAAGAGTGTCCCATTTGGGCAGACTATTGGAGGGAAAGGGTGGCCTGTAGCCCCGCTAACAACGCACGTGGTTAGTATTTAGGTATTTTAATTTTTTAAACCCAGCCCTTTCCTACGTTATTGTTGTCTGACTACCTATTCACATAATGTGAGATGGCAATGATACATTAGCGAGAAAGGTTCATGATATTAAGAAGATACTCGCGCCAATAGTAATAATATAAATAATAATGGAATAAATTGAATGGCGTGTTAACGGGATGAAACAAAATAATCTTATAGGTCATCAAAACAAATGTACGTAAGCAAGTAAAATAAACTAGTAACCAAAATAATGTTGTGGATCATTCCATTGTCTTTAATAGAAATAAAATAAACAATGAATAACAGAGTAACAGCAAGGATTAGACTTGAACAAACGTACTTGAAACTAAAACACCAGTCACCGTGGACTACCAGGTTGCAGCCCGTTCAAATACAGGGGCAGCTCGTCCAAGGAACATAATACCCGCTTTGATGGTCAATGGTCTAAGGCGACATTCTCGCAATATAATGAGACTGCTTATAACGGGGAGATCTGAATTCGAATCCCGCTCGGGTGTACTGCCGGTGAGTTTTTATGAATGGTTTTCCACTCTCCCTACCGCCGTACACGCATATTCGGGTACATTTCCTCTATAATTATACCTTCATCTCTATCCAGTTGGCGTAATTAATGTATGCGTACAGCCCAAACGGGTAGTAGGAAGCGGTGAAACAACCAATAGCAATCTAAATGAAAGTATCACTTTTCTTCCTACCCTAGAAAATAGTAAAGGATCTACTACTATACTACATCTCCAGACTGTGTTAATGGCGAGTTCGGTGTTTATTAAAATGTAACGAGCGGTTATCAAGTATTGAGACCCGTGGGAAGCGTCATACAGACTCATTATACACGCACAAACCAATACGAGACTCTCGCATTTGATACAACCCTAAAATTCGGGAGAGAGAAAGAAAATAGTTTCCAGTACTCATTTCTTAATGAGAAGGTAGTAGGCTACTAAAGGTTTATTATTAGCACCGCGTCTTACTACCCGTTCGGGTTATACGCACTTACGCTAATGTGTAATGGTAGGGTGATTGTGAGGTGAAATGGAGGACCTACAGTTTAACGTGGAATCCGAACCACGGTGGAGGCCTGGCATTCCTCACATTCACAAGTTGTGATTAATACACATCTTGTCAGAGGTGAAGGAAGGGATTGGTAATCAGATAAATCTGTGCCGGGACCGAGGATTGAACCCCGGACGCCAGCTCAGAAGTCCGACACCTTACCCCTAGACCACCAGGTCACCTTCGCTACTAAAGGTAAATGCAATTAGTCTTCTGTCTCGTCTCTCCTTTCTTTTGTCCGTAGACCCGGGAGGATACGGGCGGAGGGGGTGTTCAGGCGAGGAAAGCACACGTGTGCGTGACTAACCTAATATATTTTAGAAATACGTTTCCATACAATATTTAAATAAATAAAAAAAAACGGAATAAAAGTGACTCGCTGAAAAAAAAAGTATAATTTTTTTTTTAAGGGGGAAAGGAAGTTTGTAAGGCAAATAAATGTGTCGATCACGCGAACCAGGGCACGGCCAACTCGCACGTGTCGCTATGAATCATGCGAGGAAAAAGGGGGGGAAGGGTGGGGGTGAACAAGCTCACGAGTAACTATGTTAAGTAATTTAACGTGTCATAGTTCCAGCAATATGCTCGTTTCCACCACGACTATCTATAGTCCATCTTTTTTTTTTTAAATAACAAACACTAGGAAACATATACTATTCCTGACTATGGACGATCTTTAGATACAGCAGAGACGTTATATTTCCACGCAAACAGGGTGACCTTCAATCCCCCCCACCCCCTACCCTATACGTTGCTTGAGAGTTCCCATAAAAAACATTCCTCTGTCGGGATTTGAACACCCAACACTGTAAAATTACGACCCTACTGCGGATTAACACGATCACCGAAAAGAACAGGAGCAGAACAGAAACGTAATCACGCGATGAGCTATAAATCAATCACAAAATTTCGGCCTCATCGGCGTTGTCCACTCAGCACACTTGAAATAACTTCAGCTTTCCCTTTTATGCGCGACAACATCACCTTGGGAGAACCAATCCATTTTTTAAACCAAGAGACATAACCATTGTGCATGCACCTATAAAGTGAAATACTAGAAGACAGCTGCGTCTACTGTTGTGAAATTATTTGAATGAAATAGCTTGTTAGAAGAAAAGCGCGTGTGCTGTTTTCTTTTTTATTTGTTCCACAAAACAATAATTTGATAGCATCCATCATTATATTACTAAAAGATCTGTTTATCCACTAGAAAATACGATAGAAAAGACAATAATCAGCTGTTTCTGGTTTGCGTTGCAAAGCATCATGGGCCAACATATATTTCTGGTATCGTGTAAATTGCTGCACCACTCTAGAAGATTCAGATCTATATTTTAGGCGAACGTGTGAATCTAACTTTAACAAGGGCCGTATCGTCAGCGGAAAGTATTATTAATAAGTAACCGTATCAGTGGTCGCGTAGTCTAGGTCGTCACTCTCGCATTCAACAAGCCTGACGATGACGAGGAGATCGGGGTTCGAATCCCGGTCGGATGTACAAGACTCTCTCTCCACACAATTGCAAATACACTTCCTATAACTAGTACATGCTACAGCCCAAACGGATATAAGACACGGTGGTAAAAAAAAATCCTTTGAAAATTGAATTGTAAATTATGAGATTCTTATCAAATTCATAGCACCTTCAAACCTAGCTACAGTCTGATTCTCATAGGAAGTCCTTTATTTGAAAACTGGAAACCCATGTTACCACGATGACAGAAATAAGAATATTACAAATGTATCTACATTCTTAGTCCATTTAATTAATAATGTAACACAATAATGCACAGGGAAGTATTAATAGATTATACAAATCGAGGTTTTATGTTTGAAATGGCTTCAATAGGGATTCAAGGTCAAGATACAATTCTTTCCATCTCCTACTAGACAGACTTCACGAGCTACGACCCTGGCCTTCACGCTCTCGGACAAGGCCAGACCCCATGTCAATGGATACACGATATGATAATAATAATGGTAGAATCAATAACCCCCTTCCTTGAGAACCGAACCAGCGGCTCCTCGCAACAAACCAAGAGAGACGAGGGCAACAACCGACCCGTTATTTATTACAGTTTTTCCGTAAAATCCCTCGTGCGAATATTGACCGAGAAGATTACACGAGGAGACCGAGTATTAAACTTGATGAAAACTTTGGAGCGAGATGCGCCCTACCCCTTCCCCCCCCCCCTATGTATGTGTGACTTTGTACTTACAATGGGGGGGGGGGGGGAAGGAAGGGCATTGTTCTAACGGTCCGCTTGCTTCGTGATAATCTGTTTATATTCTCCCTCGCTCTCAATATCCTGCGTTTTTAGGTCAATAATAATGAAAAAAAAGAACAGAGTCTTTACATAAAATGGCCGCCAGCTTACAGAGACCACAGTTCTGGGGCAAAAAGACAGTCATTGAAAATGGGGAGCTAAAAGCGCGGTTCCTTGCCATCAACTCTGGCTTTCTAGAATGAATTGTCTTTATTTATTGTTAAGCTATATTTAGCGTTTTAGCAAACATTTAAATCCTAGATAACGTCATCTTAATTTAAGATTCCATCTTACCTCACGGATAACATCTAACTTACACACTTTGGTAAGAAGGGCCCTATGAAAGGCCCTTTGCCCTTCCAAAATCGATTATACCTTTAGAAAATAAAAGTTTGTATGCGTATATCTGAACCCCCTAGGACAGGTCTACACGTATCACGCCGCCATACGACACAGGTTAATAAAAATAGCCGGCAGCAGCCGACACACAAGGTCAGGTAGGCCTATGTGATTCAAACGAGCGCTTATGTTGAATGAAGCAAAGATTATATCTAATCATATTGATAAACTGATATTAATTCTAAGACAGCATTTCTTCATATTTAGTATATTTTTAAAAATTTAAATTTATATATATATTGTTTTAATTTCGGAGGACAAAGGGAGGAGGGGAGCGAGGGCGTATCAACAGGGTTGTTTGAAAAATAAACTAAGTATTGAAAATAATTCACGAAATGGAACTTCAAAAAGCTTCCACTTTCAAAGTAAAATATGACAGACGATTGGCGTAGCGAAGTGTTTAGTTATGGACGGTAATTACGAAGGATTTCGTTGTTAATTAGATGTCAGGTTCACCGAGAGAAACACAAAACAAGTCAAGGTGTCAAAATGCTATGGGTATGTTTCAATCATTCAAATATTCCAGAGAAAGGAGTTGGTTTAAAAAAAAAAAGGAATACATTTTAAAACAATAATTTTATGGTTTCAAACTAAACAACTTGTAAGGCACAGTTTCCAAAGTAATTAATTTATGTCTTAAGTTATAAATTAAAAGAACATCAATATTGCCAATCCAAACTTTTAATGTCATAAATATTTGTCACGATGTAAAATCAGATGCAAACGTTGGCGAAGCCGTCAAGCCATTTCTAATCAACTCTTGCAATATTTAGAGCCCATATTTTAAAAATGCGTGACTTCCTGTTCAACGGCTACAAAAAAAAATAGTAGATTTTTTAAATACCCGAATAGGCCACTGAATAACCGTCACCATCACCGCTACCAATATCTCTCTTAAAAGTTCATTAAAATGCAAGCTAATTTTCTACTTTTGTACATAGAGAAAAGCGGTCAAAGAGCATCGGAAATGACGGCGTGTTGTTTTTTTCCACTCCCTCTACCAGGGGGGAAAGGAAGGAGGAAAGGGGTGAAATAAGTAATACAAAGCTGACGATGAGAGGAAAACTATTTTACCATTCTGTTGTTCATAACCAACTCTTTTTTTTTTTTCCGCGATTGAGTCAATCAAAAGAGCCGTGGCAGATGCACGAAATATGAGGTGAAACATTTATCGACAACACAGACATCAGACGGCATGGCAAAGAGCAAATTCATTCCTCCCCCATCACCCATTCATAAGTTATAACATCGGTCGTAACAAGACTATGAAGGGCTCAAGCATAAATCTAGCCACAAGGACGGGAGGGGGATTGAGGGACAACTTTTGGTACAATTTAAAATTTTGTACGTGGGCGTGTAGGGAAAGCGAAAAAAGTCAATGTTTTCGCAGTTTTTATGCAGAAACATACTTTTGTCAAAATAAATAAAGTATTTATCGAGTGGAAACATAGAGTTTAATTTTCTTCACATATCAACAGTTGTTGAATATCTTTCAAGGATGTCCTAGAAATTAATGAAAACTCTTTCTCTTCATTTAAAATTTTTTTCATCTAATGCCGCTATGCTCATTACAAATATTCAAGAACTGTTGATATCACCATGTGGAGAAAATTATACTCCATGTTTCTACTGAAGCATTTTTTTTATTTTCGCAAAAAAAAGTTCTGCAATAAAAACTGCAAAAATACTACCCTTTTCTGGCGTCGCATATACTCCAACTTAAAATGTATATAATCTGTTCGACTATTTTTTTTCTTTTTTTAAGGAGGGAGAAGGAATGTTTTACAGAATTACGCAAACCATATTCAATGAATCTTTCATTATGACCTATACATAAATAATCACAGCCAAAAAAGTGCTAGAAATAAGTTCCTACCACTTCTGCCCCTCCCCCCTCAAGACTGAGATTTCCTCATTTCTGGGGAATGGTTGTAGATTTAAGATAATTTTGAGAAAAGTGTTTATGTTTGTATAATATACTCGCTTCACTCGTTGGGGGCGGAGCCCCCAAACCCCCCGTGAGTTTTATTTGCAAGTGGATGTAAACTAATGTAATTCCAGCGTTGTTTTGAACGTAACAACTTAAAGTTACCGGGATTTGTATTGTATATACCGCACCGACTTTAAAGTTGCTCCACCATTTTAATTTTTTTCGGGATTAAAAATTAATTTTTTTAACTTTTTGGAATTTTCCCGTCGGTTACAGGCTAAAAGCTATAAGTTTGCCAAATTTCAAGTTTCTAGCGCATCTAGAAGTGGGTAAACATTAATGTCAGTGAGTGAGTCAGCCATTTGGCTTTATAGTAATATAATATAATACACACACTTTACTCAAAATTATCTTCAAAATACATATATAATATATATTATTACTTACACAATAAGCTTTGTTCACTGATTTTTTGATAACTTTCATGACTGGTAGACTCCCTGAATCAGTCGAAATCATGTTTTTATTAGTTTTGTTATTGCCGATGACGGAGAGAAGCGACCAAACCAGGCCCCAAGTGTTTGCGACTGCCTTGTGATCAACTATTCAAGTTTAATTATTAGTTCAGAAGGCAATTCGGCGAGTGCACCACTTGGATGAATGTGGGCAGGGGAAACGCACACAGAGCTTCTGTACAAACACAAGGCCCCCCGCTGTGCGCTAATCATAAGGAGTTGGTGGAAGGTCAACTTCATTTACTCTGCAGCAGACTTCCTAATCATCTAAATAAATATATTTAACGACTTATTTCGCGTGCCAACATCAAGTTTTGATGCGCACTTCTTCCCAAAGGTACACCAGATATAAACAGTTTTTTTTAAAGCACACATTCGGGTTAAATGTGTATGTACTAATTACATTAATGTGTTAGGAATGAGGAAGGTTGAATAAAGAGAAAGTGTACCCCAATTTGCGTGGCGAGAATGGAAAATCATTTAAGAAAAAAACACCTTAAATAAACTCGGCCGTGATTCGAACCCCGATCTTCCCGTCATTGGTAGTCCAGTCTTTTGCCGGGAGTGACATCTTTAAGACCATACGTCCACCAAAGGAAGTAAGGTTCATTTAAGTAAATGAAGTAACATCATATAGTAATATTAAATAAAAAAAAAACAGAATATTAATGATTTTTTTTTTAAATTTAATGCGAAATAAAGTAATTATTTTCAAACGATTAGGCCTATATCTTTTCATTAATGAGTTTAGAGAATATTAAAAACACTTGATATTAGTATTAAAGTGTTTAATGGACAATAAACGAAACTCAACACTAATATGTAAGTCTACTAGTCATATTTGATAACACACAAAGTGCAAACAGTGAAAATCCGATTAAAGATCAAATAAAAAAAATCCAAAGACCCTCAAACCCTCTTTAGTGGCCGAATAGTCTAAGGCGTCTCTCTCGTGTTAGACTGGCCTGTTGAAGACGGGGAGATCGGGCTTCGAATTCCGGTCGGGTCTACTGAAGGTGATTTTTCCTAAAATGGTTTCACCCTTTTTCCACACAAATAAGGGGCGGGGGGGGGGGGGGAGTAGATTAACTTTAGAATGCTTTCTTCCTCATCCCTACAACACTAGAGTAGTTATCATACAGGTGTATAACCTGAACAGGTAGTAAGACGCGGCGATTGAAAAATACTAAAGACTATCAACGCTTTGATCTTATCCATTTGCTTTTATGTCATAAATAATTTGAAAGCATGACTTCACACCCGAACAGGATACAAAAGAGCAATATTTAGTATCAATTGTAAGGCTTGTTTGTATTAACTACTCTCGAAATGTGTGTTTAACAACCATAATGCACAAGCAAAGAGGATACAAAGTTCTTTGTCTGCATTATCTTCTCACAACAACTGTGAATTGAAAAATTATATATCCTCGAGTATTTATGCTTCTATAAAAAATATAGGATTTTTTTTAAAAATACACCTTATTCAATATAAATTCCCCAAAAGACTCAAAAATGGCTAAAAATTACTTTAAAACGAGGCAAACCAAGAAAATATGACCTAAAAATCCAAAATGACAAAAAATGAACTTTAGAAAAAGTTTCCACATCCAGGGGATCATGAACTGAATTCATGTATACACAAGCATATTCTGTGATGTAGCAAAAAAAAAAAGAAAAAATGATGGAATATCATCAAAATCCTGGTCCTAATTATTGTTTAATATAATGTACATTTGCCATTTATGAAGGAGTAAAAGGCAAACGTTAAGGTAGCTTAGTTAATAGTCAATATGCGCATTCTATTTAGTCCGAAATTTATCGAAAAAACTCGAAAATACAAGGTTATATTTATTTTAGATAATATAAAATCTGTAGCTAAAATAACAAGAGCTAAGTACTAAAACTTTCTTTGTCCATAGATATAAAGGTTTAGACTTTTTTTTTGTTGTAAAATGAAGAATAGAAGGGAAGGCGAGATAAACCCAGTTTTTTTAAGTAGTTTTCAGAGTAAAAAATCCATGTTTGTCTAAAATAAATAAAATATTACTTCAGTAGATGACTAGAGGCAATGAACCAGCGCAGCTTTTATAAAACGTGTATTATATTATTTAAGGTGGCTGCCCAGGAATCTGAGCTATTAACAATCAGATGTTGCGTTTAAGTTAAATATTGACAAACCCTCTATTAGTAAAAGAGTTGTGTAATTACTGGAATGTACACAAAACTATTTTCTATAATTATATATATAAAATATAGGGTCATAGAAAATAGTAATCACCACGTCTTACTACCTGTTCAGGTTACACGCCTATGTAATAATTACGCTATTATGTTAGGGACGAGGAAGGTTAATTTGAAGGAATTTTACGCGCATCTGCGTGGATGTAGAGTGGAAAACCATTTATAAAAAAACACCCTCAGTACACCCAACCGGGATTCAAAACCCAATCTCACCATCATCGGCAGTACAGACTATTGCGAGAGTGACGCCTTAGACCGTGCGGCCATCAAAGCGGGTCTTGTATAATTTAAAATTCGGGATTTTACATTTTAAAAGAATGGATCCACGCGAATCGAATTATGTAATTTAATAGGTCACAACAAAAATTTTATTGTCATTTGTATTTTACTCGTCCCTTGTTTGTTCTCCTACTGATGGACAGATCCACTCAAGAACGTTATAAGCCCACTGGATTTCTGAGCGTTTATGAATATCCACCCCATAAAAACAAGATAATAACATCGCTATTTCCCCAATAGTATCCACGCAGCTCTCTCAAGTGGTGATATTCCGGTGTAGTTCCTTATTGTTTAGAAAAATAAATAAAAAAATAAAGCCGTTTTGTAAATGAACGTATTTACCGTCCTTGTTTTCATGTGTGTGTGTGTGTGTGTGTGACAGCGAGACCGAGTGAAACATTGACTAGTGTATGGTCGCCCCTTGCATAATTCAACCGTTACATGAGGGAGGCATGTTCTCACCAAACATTATCAAGACATAAGTACACATACAGTACATTGAGCGCGCTTGATGCATTATTGAGGGTTGACCCAACCAACTGGACAACTGCACCGAGTCCCACAGGGGACCTCCGGCCGTCCTCGGCACCAAAATAATGCACGTTAACCCCCCCCCACCCCCCTTCCCACTCATCAAGTCCTACACTTAAAACTGATAAAAGTTGGACGGCATTTTAAAGCCGCCGACAGAAACTTCACGTGCATTACAAAGAACACAGCAGACTAGTTTAGGATACAGAACATGTACAACAACAACGGCAGTGCTGTTTGCGAGGGGGAAAATAAAACAGACCAAAACATTTCTAAAATGAACTCGAAAACTCGCAGATACATTGTTATGAGACGATTTTGGCTTTGAATCGTGTTTGTTCGAAATCAGTTACTCAAAATACATTTAAGAGAAACGTACATGAACGTCACCGTTGGTAGTCACTGCATTTCCGAATCGGTCTGGCACCCGAATTTCAACGACATATGTTCATATCAGAATTGATCAGATTGTTTGGAAACCATCAAAAATAATTAATTTACTTATTTTTAGAATAGATTATTACTATTGGGTGTTCTATCTTTCGACAGGTTCGTTGCCTTGTTAAAATCCATCCACCATGACCTATCAGCAACTTTCCCTCCCCTCCATTCTTTTTTAGATATTGCAACTTCATCTTCTTTCCTTGTTTGAGGTTTTCCATCAGTCGCATTTGTGGCCTTCCTGGCCTAGTCACCTTCTCCCTTGCCTTCTATGACGTCACAAAATAAGATATTTCTTCACGCAATATGTGGTTATGTAACTGCTCATTTACAAGACCAATTTTCATTGGAAAGGTCTTTATCTGATCGCTAGTTAAGGTTTTTATATCTACTTTGACGTGTCCATACGTCAGGTCATGTGATCTGCAGCTGTTACTTTTGATAGTTATTATAAATACCTATAAAATAACCCTAATAATTTGGTAAAATGTTATCAAGGTTGACCACAAAAAATATGTTTATACTTTATAATTTTGGGGTTCTTAACTGGGGATATCCATAGCCCTTGGGGGTAAACCAAATAATGGGGGCATATAACTCTTATTTCTGGACAGAAAAAAAGTTGTTAATTAGACTAAACGATCACCGTTATCGATAAGGATTGTGTACGTGTGATGTGACGTTTTTCTATAAATAAATATGATAAAATACTCATGTTTCTTTCAGCTGTTTTGTTCCTAGCTATCAATAGGGCTACATAAAGTAAAACTAAGATATCGTCATCTTTTGATGTTAAGCTGATACTCATTATGATGATTTAAACCGTCTGCGAAGGGGCTATCGGGACATATTGGGCAGTCCATTGAGGGTCTGTAATAACAAAAAGGTTAAGAAGGCCTGTTCTAATTAGACTGCACACCAAATGGTCAACCAAGAGAGAGATGTTTAGCATCAGTGTGTTCAGCAGTGGTGTGTGGGGGGGATAGAGGGTGGGGCGGGGGACGATGACCCTCCAGTGCTGCTCGAATGACAGAGGACATGCTCCATGACTGATATATATCTGCCCAGCCCCTCATGTCCATAACGGGGTCAACTCGCAAACCGACTCGTGACTCTGTACTCCCAAACACGCCCTTCTTGTTCAGACCCTTTTTAAAAATGACACCTGGACACGGGAATCAAACCCTAGTAACCTTAAAACTTAGTTCACCCCGAGGGCGTTACTTCCTTGAGTTCTCCAAAACAGCCGACTACAAACATTCTTACTCTAAGCTAGGATTGACGAATGATCCTGGGCACAGATCAGTGGTAACGCTAAGCCAAAGTGGTTCGGCTCTAGTATATAAGTGCCATCTTCAAACACATATTTTAATCATATATGTGACCCAATTTGGTGGCCGAATGGTTTAATGCGTCACTTTCACAATAGACTGGGACTGCCGATGACGGGGTGATCGGGGTTCGAATCCTAGTCGGGTGTAATGAGGGTTCCCCCCTCCCCCCCCCCCCCCCAAATGCCACTCTCCCTCAACGTAAATCCAGCTATCCATTATCTAAATTCAACCATCGTCAACCACAGCACATTAGTGTAATTAGTGCATATGCGTACAACACGGACGGGTGGTTAGAACGCGGTGACAAAATAATAGAAATGTTCGCGAACATTATAGAATCCGATCCCAATGTAGTGTCTATTAGCTTGCGATCAGCGGCAAACTCGGAGAGAGACCCGGGTTCCAACCCACCTCGATAACCTTAGTGCGATTATAATCATGATTAAAAAAAGTATAATCTTGGACACATGCGCTGGCGATAAATTCCTCCATCTGATTTATCACTGTGGTTTCCTCAGTCTCTCCACGCCAATGCTGGTGCATACTCTTCATAGCTGCTACCCCTTAGAATAAGTAATCGATAACCCTTGTGTTAAAAGTACTGTTATTTTAAAAATAACACCTTTTTTCAATTATTTTCCCAAAATGTACGCATTATTAAATTATTCTACCTCGCTCCCGGCACAGATTTATTGAATCCTCATTTGTGTTTTTCTACTCCCCGGTTTGTTCTCCTACTGCCAGCTCCACCCAGGAACGTTATAAGCCAACTTGGTTTCTGGTCGTTAATGAATTTCTGCTCGACTATTCTAGCGCCTTAAAACCACAATGTAAACGGAGAGCCGGTTAGAATCATAATAACGGTAGTATCTCCAGCTACAGAATCGAGATACCAAGTTATTGTCCTCAGTTCTCGAACGAAACTGTGTGCTCGACAAACAACACACATTATTTACCCAGCAACAATTTCACTTGGCTGGTAATTGATTTCAAACAAGCACTAGGAAATGACGTAAGCACGAGTAACAGAACACACATACGGTTATACACAGAGGGTTCATACTCGTGGAGATCAATGCCAAGCCAAGCGAGTCCAGGGTTCGAATCACGAGCAGGTGTACTTATTCAAAATTACCCTATTCATCTTTACTAACTAAACTAACATTTGATAGTCTGTGTGTGTGTGTGTGTGTGTGTGTGTGTGTACTATATCTTACTGCATGCTCAGGCTATCCATATGTTTACACTAATGATATAGGGACTAGAAAGGTAAATTTTAAAGGAAATGTACCCAAATTTGCGGGTAGGGAAGATGGGAAAACATAAAAACACCCATAATATTCTTGAAAGCATTCGAACCCCGTTATCGACAGCCCAGTCTATTAGGAGAGTGATGCGTTAGACCATTCGACAACCGAAGCGGTTACAATTATGTTCAAAGTAATAATTAATAGAGAATGTCTAAAGCTGAAGTTCTCATTAGATATATATCACTTAACAAAATGTCGAATTTAAGCAAACCCGCATCTGTGGGCATGCTGATTAAATGGCAGGCTCATCCAGTCCGGTTAGCCAGTGATGAAGAGGTCAGGGTTCGAATCTTGGCCGGGTGCATTGAGAAATTATTTTTAATATGCTCCTTTCGCATAAATGCAGATACATTTAATCTAAATACTAAATGATGACTTAATTAAAAGGCGTATAACTCGAACTGGTGGTAAAAAATATAACAGGAAGTGAACAAGAAATCCGTGCGACTGAATGAACGAACGCCCCATGGAATGAACGGGTTTAGTCAATGAATCGTGCACCCCCATTCCCCCCTCAAGACGGTAGTATAATTTAAAAATAGCCCCCCCCCCCCCCAATCTGTTTCAATCTCTCCTGATTCGCCGACCGCAACCCAGACTGCGTGGCTTGGACGTATTGGGGTCCCTAGACACCGAATTTTGGCTCAATCAGTAAAATGGTTTCATCTCTGGTCCTATTAACAGACAGACGGCATCGCGGAAACTACTTTTTCGGGTTCAAGGGGTCACGAAACGTCGATATCCATCAAGATCTATAGTTAACGTCGATATCCATCAACATCTAGAGTTAACGTCGATATCCATCAACATCTAGAGTTAACGTCAATATCCATCAACATCTAGAGTTAACGTCGATATCCATCAACATCTAGAGTTAACGTCGATATCCATCAACATCTAGAGTTACCGTCGATATCCATCAACATCTAGAGTTAACGTCGATATCCATCAACATCTAGAGTTAACGTCGATATCCATCAAAATCTAGAGTTCAATTTGTTTTTTTGAAGATCACAATACTTCCTCTATCCAAAGGGTCGCGAGAAAGTAATATTAGAAATAATCATGTTTGAGCCGAGTTTCCTCAATTAGTTGAGACAACAAACGAGAATGGCAAATAAGTCGCCGAGACCCTCAATAGTCGTGAAGTGCGAGTTTGAAATTGTTCCAACGCCTCTTCGTTTCCTCATTACAAGAAACACTGAGTGGATGAAAAAAACAAACCTCAAGCCTGGACACCGCGAGCAAACATTTTCATTAAATAACCATTTAGAAAATACCAAGCAATGTAGTACGTACTAACCAACTAACTAAAGCTAGATACTATTTTTTCTCAAAGATAGTGTCATTTTCTTGAAGGTCAGATCAAGGCCTAGTTCAATTGTGTGATTTTTGTACAGTCCAATTTTCACAGGAAGAAACTTATCTGTCATGAGCATTAACATTTTATATCAAAACTTTTTAAATTGAGAGAAAAAGTTGTCAATAAATTCCAGGTCCCCCTTAGCAGAGTTTAAAAACGGTTGATATTATCATGCGAAGAAAAATAAACTATGTTTCTACTGAATAAATATTTTATTTATTTTGGTCAAAATAAAGTTTTTATATAAAAACTGTAAAAACACTGACCTTTTCTCGCGTCCCCTACATACCCGACTTAAAGTGGCCGCTTCGGTCGGCAAGAAAGAATCAACTCTATTCTGTCTAAGCTTATACTCCCTTTCATTCTTCACCAACAATCACCCTTTGTCATGTCAACAATAAAGAGAGGAAATAAAAATAAGAAACTTGTTTTCTCAAGGTAAAGCTCGTTGCTAGTTCTCAAATAACTTAAATATGTCTATGAGCCATTCAAAAAAAATACTGCATTGGTTAGAGGAAGGCTAAATTTTAGAGCTCATAGCTCCTCAAATATGGTTAAAAATTCGTTGAAAACGACCTAATCTCAAATTTTCACTAATTTTTTTATATTGATTACACTCAAATTACAGGGTTGTAAAAAAAAAAGTCCTGTTGGAATCTTTCGGCTTTATATTGGCTTGGATCTTATTTTGAAATCACGCATTGTAAAATTAAATATTGCGTTAGAGCTGAACGTATGCGCGGCTATTTCTCGCTTACCTAGGCGGCCCCCTTAACAAGCTAATCATTTGTGTCAATGATTCACCTTTTTTTACTTAATAAAGGCCAAATGTCGAATTTAAAAAAAGTGTCAATTGATCAATAAGTCTCTCAAAGTAATGGGTGAAGAGAAAATATACTTAGTTTAGCACCACGCCTTAGCACTTGTTCGGATTATGTATTAATTAAACTAATGTGATAGGGATGAGGATGGTTATAGTTATATGAAGTGTACCCGCAATTTCGTGGAGGGAGAGTGGAAAAGCATTTAGGTTAAAAACTCCCTCAGTAGACCCGACCAGGGATTCTAGCCCCGATATCTGCGTCATCGATAGTACAGTCTATTGCGAGAGTGGCGTGTTAGACTATTTGACCACCGCAGCGGGTTTTTATTTGTTCGATTATTTTCTCGGCACGAAAGTATTTATGATGTAATATGTTAAACTAGATAAAAATAAATGTTGGTCAAGTTTTAAGAGCTTCCATAGTCCGAGGATAAACAGTTATATTATTATTTACCTGCAGACATGTGAGGCTGACCAACGAAAGGAGGGGAGGGCGGGGGACGGGGGGGGGGGGGGGTAAAAATGATTGATCACAACACTCACAAAGGGGCGGTATTTCTAAACCTGGATATATTCTTATCTCGCTGACTAGTGAACTCGAGGTAAAGCTTCCACAACAATATTCATTACGTCGGAACATGCAATGATCTAACACACTAGAAACAAAAGCAATCTTCCGATGGCATTTACTAAGGAAAAATACTATTAGCTGGATTGTCTATACGTTTCTTTAAAACAGATGATTAATTATTTCGATCTTGAAAAATAGTGAGCTATGAAAGTCGCAAAATATCATAAACATATATACTTTTTTTTCATTTACTTTTACCCATGTCACAATACCCACTCAGGCATTTTTACACGTGAGTTAAACATATATGAATACAGGAGGATTTTAAAGAAGATATAGCCATAATGGCGTTAAGAGAGATAGTTATAACAATTTAAGGGGGGAAAGCATCAATACATCCCACCAGGATTTGGGACCCGACAGGACGAGACTATAAAGTAGTTTACCACCCTTTCACCAGGATACGGTTTGTGTAACAGTCCTACTAATCCTGTTCGCCTAGCTTAGGTAGTTTACATCGTCACTAGCTACACTAAATATCACTTCTGTGGGAACTTCAGGTCTTTTGGAGTAACGATTTAAGTTCGTTATTCCTTTCTAGGTTAAATGTTGCCAAATCTCCTCGCTCTCAGTTATGTCTGAAGGTGTTGTTCTGGGGTAAGGAGCTGTTGGCAACATTGACAAACCAGCGTTGCAAAATTTGTCTTATATTTAAGGGAGAATTGACCGCGCGAAAACAAGAAAATGACAACGCTGTTTCCCAATAGTAACCACACAGTTCCCACATTTGCGTAGAGAGAGCGAGTGGAAAACAGTTTAATAATAATAATAATAATATTTAGCACCGCGTCTTACTACCCGTTCGGGTTATACGCTTAAGTACTAATTACTCTAATGGATTAGGAATTGGGAAGGTTGAATTTAGAGGAAGTGAACCCGCATTTGCGTGGAGGGAGAGTGGAAAACCATTTAGGAAAAACCACCCCCAGTTCACCCGACCGAGATTCGAACCTCGATCTCCCCGTCCTCGGTGGTCGAGCTCAACACGACTAGCGCGTTAGCCAACTACGCCACTGAGGCGGGTGAAAACAGTTTAGGTAAAACCACCCCCAGTACATCCTACCGGTATTCGGGCCCCGATAATCTCCTAGTCATCGGCAGTCCGATCCATTGCGAGATAGTGACGTCTTAGAGCAGCTTTTTTCAACCAGTGTGCCGTGAAGAGATAGCAGGTGTGCCGCGGGATTTGGGGGGGAAATAAAAAATAAGCGGCAAAAAAAAAAAGTGTAGTTAAAATAAATCTTTTGAAATTCACGATTAACATTATTTTTAAAAATAACACATTTATTAAAATGTTTAGCTATTTAAATTTTAAACACAATCTTAATACTAGTTGTGTTTTTTAATGATAAAATCTTTCCTCAACCCTAAAAATGCTAGGGAGCTAGGAAAGGGGGCCCTCACCGAGCCCACACACCAACCCTTTATAATTCTAACCCATTAACGTAAATCTTAATGAACTCAACCTCCATGTAGTTGTCTACTAGACTCGTATTTATCTATAAAAGCTAGTTTTGTGTTGTATCTGTGAACAGTTGACCAACTATTACAATTCGTTATAATGTAGGGCTATTCAAAGCTTTGCCCTAAGATTTTTTTAATTTGTGGCAGCACTAAATATTATGAACCAGTAAACATACATTTTAAAATATACAAAAGAAACACCATCTGTAGTGTGCACAGACAATTATGAACCAAATAGCGACTCCCAATCCGATTATTGAGGAATTTTTCATGATTAAGATCTTTAACAAAAAATTAAATTTATTAATTTTTTAAATTATTTTATACAGTATTATTAATCAAATATGTCTAGAGAAAAATAGAAGCAAACCATCATAACTATGTTTAAATAAATACATGAAATAAAAAAGGGTGTTAAAGGCCCCCTTTCAAAAAACTTCTGACTTGTTCAGTGTGCCGTGAGTTGTGCCTTAGAGGCTTAGACTGTTAGACCACCGAACCGGTTACCTCAGAGCCGATATAGTAACGGAACTTTTGTACATCCATGGAAGGGCGCAGCAGATGCCTTTCCGTACAGAAACGCCGGTAAGGTCCGCAAGAGGAACATCTTGGATAACCCTCTCTACCCCTCCACCCCCCCGGAGAGTCACGTGATCCTCGCCAGGAGCCAATCAAGAGCAGCCGGCTCCCGAGGCCAAGCAGTAATTACGATAATATCCAGTAATTACAAACGACAGTAAAATACATAATACACGAGAAGTAACGAGCCCGAGAGAGGGTAAGGGGGGGAGGGGGGTTTGCTTCCTACAACACAGTCCGGGGAGCTCCGCAATTATATCGGCCCCTCACCAAACCATCTATCCATCCAGGCCCCACTTGTAGCCAGCCAAGTTGGAACAGCACAAGTTTAAACAGAGCTGGCTCACTATTGAACGGCTCGGTTTTGATGTCACACACAAGCTCCGTGCGCTTACAGGACCAGGGGTGACTAAACTACCTCCCACAGGAGGAGTCTGGGAGGGAGATATTCTTAAAAATAGGAGGATTATGGTAGGAAGAACCTTTTAGTAACTTATTTTAGTTTGCGATCAGCATTCATACCATTTTACTAATTCATTAGTGTTATTTTTAAATTTTAGTGTCATTCCATGTCAAACCAACAAGGTTCACAACTCGACCATTTTTGAGTCCTATGAAATTTTGTATATTTCTACTAGTCATCAATACAATCATGAATTTTTCAGAATTTTTCAAGCATCTGCTTTTAAGTTATTGATTTTTAAATTTAAAAAAAAAACATAAAATTTAATCTGCGGAGTAAACCTTAAGTGCCCATTACTCTGGTTATAGTTGAGATAAGCTTATTTATAGCTAATTCTAAAGATATTAAATTATTAAATTTCAAGGTCATAAAGGTTTTTAAATTTTATTTATAAAAAAATAATCAGAAAAAATATATGCTAAACGTAACATTATTTTTCTACATATCCTAAAAGTTTCATAATGGGATCTCAATGGGAGCACTATTTAAAAAAACAGAGAACGATGTTTCTAAAATGCACCATCAGTGACAGGAATTGTTTGAGTCGTTCTTGTAAAACAGGAGAATATCATCGTTCGTTCTCTGCTTAATGATTTGACTTGGTTTCGAGTAAAATTAAATGTATATATATATATATAAAATCCTATTTTATATATATTATATATATATATATATATAAAATCCTATTTTATATATATATATAAAATCCTATTTTATATATATATATATATATATATATAAAAAATCCTTTATATATATATATAATATATATATATCCTATTTTATTGATATAAAAATATTAAAGTAATTTTTTCTCTACATTTCAATAGGCTAGTTTAAATGTGCCAAAGGCATTTCCTGGCAAGTCCCAGCACACATTTTTTCATTATTATATCAGATTTACCTAATAAATAATGAACATTTAAAAATAAAATATATGGCATGTTATTATAATTACTTTAGGATGAACAACATTCCTATTTATGATTTTTTGTATTGAATAACATGAATAATACATTCGCAAACAGTTATCACGAAGATAATAACCGTTGTCCTGGCCTATGGGGTTTCATTTGCTTGTTGAAACCTGTGTTTCTGATCCTAATACATGTGTGCACTTTAGTGCCAGAACAACCATTTCACAATGCATAATTGAGATATACATTTTGAGAAGTTATGTTCTAAGCTAACTTTGTCATTGACCCAACAGATGAACTAAGGTAAACGTAATAGTTATTTTTGTATTTCTTTTACTAAAATTAGTTCTTTTACTGATGTTAAACTCTTAACCTTAAAAAATTTGGAGGGAAACTTCTATTTCATATGAAAGCCATAATTACGAGTTACTCTGTCGAGCCAAAAGATTCTCGAAGCCCAGAAGATCTAGGAAGATGAAATTTTTCAGGCAAGTATCCCCTAACCAAAAAAGATGCAGTCATACATGGTAAGCAAAAGTTCCCATTGGAGGGGGAAAGGAAGGCACCCCAAACAACAAAGTAAAATATCTCAAAAGGCCGGACACAAGTCCTGGCTAACATAGTGATGATGGCAAGGATAATATTCTTAATAATTATTTAATATTATGCAGTTCATCACTATCCTCTCTTTTTCATTCTCTCTCTCACTCTTTCATATATATATATATATATATATATATATATATTATATAGAACTGTTGATACCAACATGTGTAGAAAATTAAGCTCGATGTTTTTACTGGAGCAATATAGGATTTATTATGGCACAAAAAAGTGTTGCTATAATAACTGCAAAAATATTGCCGTTAGCTATCATTCCTTACGCTCCAACCTTAAGGCTACACAGATTAAGTGTACTTGTGGTCAGTTTTTATCCTTACGATCCAATACCATTTTAGAATAACACAATTTATAGCATGTGTGGAACGATTTGTTCACTATTCGCTATGTTATGTTTAAACTTTTTACACATTATGTACTATGTCCTATCAGCTATTAGCTACGCGTTATACATGAATATAAACCCAGCCTAAGATAAACCTATCTAAAGTAGTTGTATATATTTTACTTGATTAATCCATCCCCAGCGATAAAATGACAAAAGTGTTCTCTATCTAGACCAGGCGGCAGTCAAATTATTACAAACTTTACCAAATACGTCAAAAAGCCATTCATTTCCCATCAAGCCATACAACCGATCGCACAATGATATCGGAAAACAAAATGTATAGCAGCTAATTGCTAACAAGCCCGTATTATACAACAGCATCGGGCAGTCCTGCATGCATATCACGTGGCCAACTTTCATGAACTCGTTCATTTAATAAGCGGATTAACAAAAACAATCACTGCCTGGACACGGCGGCGGGAAAATCCACAAATTGTGAATTGTTTCGTCAGCGAGCAACAGATGAAACTGAAAGGTGTGAAATTTGCATGCATTGCCAAGTGCGCGGATCATAAAATACCCCGGTGTTAATTGACGAAATATTGGTCGCGATCCCCAAATAAATCGGGGGAAAAGTATTGTGGACAGTGCTGGACGATTTATCTCTATAAAAGGACTCGGTTAAGAATAGCAGTATTTAACATTTATAATACAAGTTACTAAAAACTATTTTCGTATGTTCATGCGTCAAGTGATGAGATCATCAGATGACATTTAACGTATCAATACCAAAACCCGCTTCAGTGGTCGAATGGTCTAAGGAGTCCTTTTCGCAAGAGATTGTACTGACGATGATGGTGAGATCGGTGTTTGAATCCCGATCGGGTGTATCGAAGGTGGTATTTCCTAAATGGCTTTCTAGTCTTACGTTCAGCAAATACGGGTACACGTTATGTAATTCAACCTTACTTATCCCTAACACATTAGCATAATTAGTACAATTGCGTTTAACAACGGCCGTGGTTTAACCCGAACAGGTAGTAAGATGCGGCGTTAAAAATACCTATAAGATAACCCTAATAATAATATAGTAAAACAGTATCAATGTTGTGCACACGCAAACAAAAAAGTATTTTCTAAACCTATCTTCCTTAAGTTTGTTCACAGTAAATTATACCTTTCCCGACAGTTGAATAGATAACTAAAATAGCCCCGACTTGATCCGGCTGGCAAATGTTTTCCAACCAAATTTTAATTGTACTAGTTGACAAAACCTATTTGCAGGTTGGATGAATACAGAACCACCTTTGAGTAACTTTTTAATCGCAAGAAAACGCCAAATCTAAGCGTGAACCAACTATAATTTCTTAATACAAATATTCCTTGCGTTTTCAGGAGGGAATTCCCCATTTATCCAGATATTTTAGAGAAATACATATAAAGGACTGAATTTTCACTTTTTCATAAAGAAGATTAGTGTAATGTCATGCAATTGAAGTTTAGAACAGATTGATTTAACTTTGATAGGGGAAGTTATGCAGTTGCTACGCAGCCAAATGTTTCAAGAAGAAAAAAACAGGTCTGACTCTTTATCTCAATCGGTAGAATGTCAGCACGGGGGCTGGTTGTTGTGTCTGTTCTAGAAGTTAGTTTAGAAGTAGTTTCATGATATTATCAGTTGGTTCAGAAAGTGCACGCTAAACGCCTCCAATAATAATTATATACAAAGGCCTATTATTTAAAGCTTGCAGATATTCTTTAAGGTATTTTTCGCCGTGAAAGTCCGTTGTATCCTCCAGGTTCGTGGCAATCCCGCACTACACATCACACACACTCGAGTCAGAATCAAAACACGTCATCGTTAGTTTCCCTACATCAAGAGTGTTCCAGGGATTATATTATTATATTTGTTAAAAATACAAACAAACACTGTTCGGTTCCTAAGTGAAGTAATAAAACATCCCCTCAAGACTTGTTTATGCGCCCTGGCGACAAAGCTGAAAACGCAGAAACTCTCTCGGCTAGTATGACACAGGGAGCGATTAATATTTATAGAGTTTAATTAATATTAGAGAGAGACAGAGTACTAGGGACGAACCAACTGTGTGTGTGTGTGTTTACTATGCAAATACACTATCAATGATTCCGAGTACCTCGCCCAAAGAGAGAGAAAGATAGTGATAGTGGGGTGTAAGAGGGGAGGAGTCAACGCGAGAGCGGCCATACTAGACCGAAGAGCCTCTAAATGAAGGATGAAGGCAACCATTATTATTTACTAGGCTACTGATAATTAAATGGAGCTGTACTAAACTCTATTATCTACCTGCAGTAGCAAACGTTGATCGATACCGTGCATAATTAACAATGTCATATCGATCGCGGTCGCTTCCCTCTACCAGCCCAAAGAGAGATATATATATACATATATATAGGTGGACTCACCCAATCTCCATTTCCAAGTCCTCATGAATGATGCCCGGGCTCGGTTATGTTAGAAACACCCCCTCATTACGTGCGGTAAACACCCGCGCGGGAGCTGTTTAGGGAGTTATCGTGGTTCGAGCACCAGACAGATCAATTCCAACATTTGAGTCGCGGAGCAAGGGGAGGAATCTGTTTCTACGCACGGATTGAACTATCGGAGATAGTGTTCCTGTCACGTTTATAAAAGCGAAGGTCTAGTCAAATAATTATTACAAAAAAATATACAATTTTGTGCCAAGAGGATTTTTTTTAAAACTTTTTATCACCACGTCTTACTATCTGTTCATGTTATACACATATAATGGTAATTACTCTAATGGGGTAGGGATGAGGAAGGAAGCATTTTAGAGGTGATCTACCCGCATTTGCATGGAAAGAGATTAAGGAAACCAATTAGAAAAACTCCTCAGTAGACCCAACCGAGATTCAAACCCCGATCTCCCCGTCATCAGCAGGTCAGAAACACGAGAGGGACCACTGAAGCGGTTTGTACATACACATGTATTAATTCCGCAGGTGTGTTAGGGATGAGTAGGGAGAATTTAGAATATTTGTATCCGCGTGTACTTAGAAGGAAAGTGAGAAAACCATTTAAGGGGAAAAAACCCTGTTGTAAACCTGACTGGGAATCAAACCTAGACCTGTCACCGGCAAACTATTTTACTAACACCTTTGTGTCTAACGGCTAATCTAGGGGGT
This sequence comes from Timema podura, assembly GCA_033556935.1. Lineage (NCBI taxonomy): Eukaryota > Metazoa > Arthropoda > Insecta > Phasmatodea > Timematidae > Timema > Timema podura. The sequence goes on along the minus strand of JAVRXN010000007.1, from coordinate 39,491,306 downwards.
CACCTTGGGCGCACTCCATGTATTTTTTTAAAAGAAACATTCGGGGTCGCTTTGTAGGATATCACTTCGATATTAAACGACCCCATGATGTTGTGGTAAGTGCACCTGACTACGAACCTAGGAGTGCCGGGTTCGATTCCCGGGCGGAGCCGTTGGTAGTTTTCCCTTTAGGGGAATAATCCCAAGGATCACAGGGTTTGGTTAGTTAGACTTAGGTTAGGTTAAGACTCACCCCAGCTCCACAACGTTTTCTACCTCGTACACTCTCTACGGTCCTCCCAGCAGAGATTCGAGCCTCGAACCCTTTTCTTTACCAATGTAGTATATCGCAAGTCTGGCGCCTTAAGCCGCATGAAGACAATCGCAAGCCATAAAAAAAATTACCGGGGGTTCCCCTTAAGTTCAAAATGATATAACTGCGGGGTTGGAAGGGAGGGGGCGGGTTACCGACTTAAGAAAAAAGTCGAATCAAACTATAAAACTACGTTTGACTTCAAAGTTCAGCTAACAATCACCCCTCTCCTGGACTGCCTTTTAAATTGTATGTTTTAATTAAAATTACAAATCGTACCAGGAAGTCCAACAGATTTATGCAAATAGGTATCGAATATCGAGAATTGACTTTTCAGCAGCGATAGAACGCGCGCGGCGAGTCCCCGGCTCGACCAAGCCCGGCGGCTCAACAGATCCTAGGGGTGGAGGTAATCCTATTTTGGTGAGCGGTTTATGCAAGGGTTCAGCTTCGGAAATCACCCAGCATCATTATATAGGAAGGACAGAAAAAAAAAAGGAGAGGAGAGGAAGGAAGGGGGTCGCAAACGAATGAGCGAACAAACAAACGGAGCAGAAAAAAAAACTGGAGGAGAAAGAAAAGTTTTTCTCATTGTTCACCGTTAATTGTCACACTTCCACCGCAAATGTCGCAATTTCCACGCTATTAATACTCTTGTGTTGACGTTAAAACGCACGCGCTTTCTATACTTGACGACAGTAGCGCAGCTGGGTGGAGCGCACACGGCATGACAGTAGCGATCGTACATCTACTGAAGACGAGATCTTCTACTTGTTTATAAGAGCTGACGTGCACTAACTCAGGGTATGAGCTTATTTATTTACTCACATATTCACCCCACGGGACAGCACCTAGCTTAGGTAGGTAATTACAGCTCGAAACAGACGTCTTAAGAGCCCGTTTTATTACACGAATAACATCGAAGCAGACGGTGCATCATGGCGTATTGTTATGTAGTAAAAAATAAAAAAGGGGGAATTGAGATTAGTAAAACAGTTTTATTATGAGTATAATTCCCTTGAACCAAAGCCCCATTGAGATTTGTTGGTGTTTAAAAAATAACCCAAATACTCAAATTATAAATAATATTTTTTAAAATACTCATGCGTCGACTTCGATTTTTTCTAAACCATTGTTTTGAATGGAATGTAAGTAAGACAATTTATCTTCCCTAAAAAGCCAAATAAATATATAATTTTTCCCGGTCGACTACAAAAATTCCCCGACGTTTCTCGATCTCTTTCTTGGGAGTTTTAAATTCCCTGACCTTTCCAGGTTTCCCATACTTCCCATGACTGTGGCTGTCCCGCCATTTAGCCTGTGACCCTCCATTTATTCGGGGTTTCTGGAGTGATTACAATTTAAAGATCCAGTCAGTTTTTAATTTTTAAATTATTATAGGTATTTAACGTTCACGTTCTGAATCGACTGCTTATTTCAGCACACGACTTATAAACTAACTTAAATCTAGAACAGACACAACATCCAGCCCCCGGCCGTTAATTCATCACTGTGAAAGGGGGAACCCATATTTCACCTATGATAAATTTTTCGGCCATGCCTAGAATCTAACCCAGGACCCTTAACTCAGCAAAGAGACATGCCACCGACTGAGCTAAGGTGTCGGTCTATCCAACTCGTTAACCACCCAGTGAACCAAGATGATTAACATTTTCTGCCGTGATCACAATTTAAGGATACAGTCGACGATTTTGTTAAACCACCCGCTGAGCCGAAATAATTCGGCGTGTTTGTGAGGCTGGAGTAGCTTTGAATCAAAGTTGTATGTACCTCCATCCTTACACATGAGAAATATCTTCAAAGTAGGGGATAAGATGCAAGTTGACGACGTAGAGAAAAAAAAAATCCATCAGTGAATGTTTTGGAACCTCCTGAATATTTGAACAATAAGAATATATAACAAGTGAAAACAGCGAGTGTCCTAATCAAGTACCGGACGAGATGTACAGTTTCTTTTATTTATTTTTTGACAGTTGAACGGGAAGGGAGTAGAAAAAAAAAGAGACGCCTTGCGTCTTCCAACGTCCTCCAGATAAATAAAACAGCCGAGTAAAATGGTGAATAGTGCATAACCGAGAGCAAGCAGTCTCTCCCCCTAGTCCCGTTGCCTAACGCATTAATGCATGCATGACGTGGACAGGAAAAACAAAAGTTAAAATATTCAGTGCGAGCGTGGTGAGACAGTAGTTAGTGTGATTTTGGATGTGGCCGGAGTTGCTTAGCTTGACGCAGTCCCACTGCATCAATCTTACATGAAGGAGTAGAGAAAAACAGGGGACTCCCCGAACTTAGCAACCAACCAGGGAACAGAGAGCACCGGTCAAGTTCCACTTGGACACTACACGCGCTTAGCTCCACCACAAAAGGTCGAGAGAAAAAATTGACCTCTCTCGGGTGGGGTTAAAAATTAAAATGTAATTGTATATCACAGGGATACATAGGTCATACATACTACCAACCTGGACACCATCTATAGAAGCTCCTTCGTCTTATGGCCTTGAGGTTAAAAAATATTTCTTAAAAACCCGGCGAATGCTATGCTTGAAATTCTATGGCACAAAGACGCATCTAGAAATTACACTGCATAGCATGACTTCACAACAATATCGTCTCTCAGTAGAAATTACTACACTCTTAACATATTTCCAAAAGTCTCCACTACTCATATCTTAAAAAATGTTATCCCTTCAAAACTCATAAGATAGAGATTGTCTACATAACTAACTACATCACTTAAAAAACATATATTAGCTTTCATTAAATCATTTTACTTTTAACTTTTAAATCAATCAGGTACAGAACCAAGCTGAACGAGGAACTACAGGTGTTCGAATAATGGTGCTTATATTATCTTCAACTCGCTTTTACTTACCCGCAAAGGCAGAATATTTAATGCTTGCAGTTTAATGTCCCCAATACACAAATGATCCAGCATTTCTTTAGTTATTTTTGTGAAATTTCCTCCGTTTTCCAGATTAGCAGCAACCCTGGGGCTTTAACCCGTCATAAACTACATTCTAGTGGAGTATTGATTTGAATAGCCAACACTCCGGGTGTATAGTTTATTGCTTTTTACATTATTACTGTTTGATAGTCTGACTAAGCCTAGTTCACACTGGACGATAATCGCGAGATTTTTCCCGTGTGTCTGCCCCCCCCCCCCCCCCCCCAAGTATCCGGCGGTAAAAGATCACATTAAGTTGCCAGTGTATGGTGTCTACTCAACTTGACCAATGAAATTACCTACTTTCCCCCCGATCATTTATTAAAATTCCCGACTCAAAAGTATGTTACACCCTTCTACCACCCTCCTGCCCCTCCCCTCCACCCACACCCACTTTTTTTTAAAATGAATAATAAGTTTTAAAATTTAAATAAACAAAATGTTTTTTTATTGTACTAATATAGTCTACTAGGAATTAGAAAATTAGAAAATATATTTCACAGTTACAAAAACAAAACAAAAAACAGTTTGAATCACATTGTAATTTAATGATTATTATATTTCATATTTTTAGTAAAACAACATTTTCCCGTTTTTTAAAAAGTTTATCAAATTCCAGACTTATCCCCGTTTTCTGCCCGACCACTTCAAATTCCCGGCTAATTCCAGTTTTCCCGGAAGGTAGACACCCTGCAGTGTCTGATCTACCACCTTCATTGGGAGCCATCGGTGACAAATCGGCGGACTTTAGAATTTTATTCAGTTGACTTATATTCCTCGTCCTAGTAATAAAGTCCTTTTGCATTTGGAAGGTTTTTTTTTATGGTTACTACAGATTGCGTCACCATTTCAGCCCAATAGTTGAAATAGTGATTTGTAATTTTGGGTGCTACCAAACAAAATATCTCCCCGCAGTCCGGTTTCACGAAATGAGAACCCGTCAATCAACAAAAGCTCTGTCAAGAGACAGTCACTATAATTCTCCTATCGTATTAAAAACTTAGTTTTCCACCAAAGTATTTTGTTTGTTTTGGCGACATTTAATTATTGTTGAAGCGGCAGCAACATTAGCAGCGATGTACGGAGAAGGGACTAGTAGGGGATTCGCAAATGAAGCTACATTTTATCTCGAGCATTTCACAATGAGCTGTTCTAAACCATACGTTGGACGGTTTGGTGCAGTAGTTGTAGTCGTAGAGACAACATGGCATTTAGTGATTTAAAGTGTATCGGTGAACATCTTAGTTGTTTATATTATTGTGTAAGTAATAGTGAGGGTGATTGTTAGCAACAGTGATGGATTCCGAAGAAAATAAAAGGTTGCGGGTACACGATATATGCCGTAAGAGATTAAATTGCGGTTAATTCCCCCATTAGAGGTCGGATCTGGAATGAGATGGCGAAAAATTTAAAAATTATGTCCGGCTAACTAAAGCAGAATTTGATCAACTTCTCGCCCATATTGAAGCCTAAATCCAGAAGGGCACTGGTCGGGGGATGGTTGTTGTGCGCATGCGTAGCACAAAGCGTAACTCGAGTGAGATGTAAAAATCGCCCGGTCCGCGATTTCGCTCGCATAGCACACACGATATAATGTGATGTGTGAACTGGTTCATTTAAATACTTGGATAGCGATTTTTAAACATGTTATAGCGTAACAAAGCATAGCATAGCGTAGTTTCATGTGTGAAAACAACTTAATGATATGTGGTTGTTCGGTGTGGACACAACACATCGGTGGAGACTTGTCTGATAGGCTACAAGTTGGTGTACGCACGGGCGATGTTGCTAAGTCGCTGGATACTTGTAGCTGGCGATTATTCCCCAGTGTGTACTAAGCTTTACTACGTCACAAGGGAGACACTATAATAAATACAAGACAACACCTACCGAAAACACGAATGGAATGGGCCAGTCTCGCATATGAAACCGGCCCATTACGTTCTGGTCTAAGTGGGTGTCATTTTATAGTTATTATAGCATCGCACTTGAGGCGCAAGTATAACTGTGAAACTAGCCTATATATCGTAATTTATATAGGTACACCCACTTAAAAAATAAAGATTAACCAATTTCAACGTCGGTACACAGTAAAAATCGCTTAGAGGCTAAAGATTCGCATTGGTGACAGCTTAATCTAAGGTGTCACTTTGGCAATAGACTGGACTGCCAATAAAGGGAATATTGGGGTTCGAATCCCGGTCGGGTGCACTTAAGGTGGTTTTCTTAAATGGTTTTATACTCTTGCTCCACGCAAATGCGACTATAAAATTCAACCTTCATCATTCCAAGCACATTAGCGTAATTAGTACATTATGCATATAACACGAACAGGTACTAAGACACGATGGTTAGAAATAGTTAAGGCGTTAGAATAGTCGAAAAGAAGTTAATAAACGGCCAGAAACTAAATGGGTTTATGTGTAGTAGCTGTCCATCAGTAAGAGAACAGATAGGGGAGGAGGAAAATACAAATGACAATACCATTTGCGTTATTACCCCCTATTAAATTACATCAGTCGATTAACAAAGATTCATTCTATGCTCGTATACTAGTTATCTTTAGTTTCACAGGCATTTAGGTCTTAATGATCAGCCGAGATATGTGGATTTTCTGACTTCTCAGAGCATAAAATGTCAACTTTCAAACTAAGTTTACAAGTCTATATATGTGTAAGCTCATAGAAAATAGTTGTGTATCTATTCCAGTTCCAGTAAACACCAAACTCTCGTGTTGTTAAAGTGTTTGTCAATATTTAACCTAAACGAAGCATCTGATTGGCAATAGCTCAGTTACCTAGGCATTCTCCTTTAAATACCAATTTTACTTAACAAAGAATCAAAATTGACGCCACAGCAACATTTCTGTTCAATCAAGTGAAGTGGGCTTTTGGAAAAAAAAATCCTCTTTCAAGAGACTTGCTATCACCGTGTTCAAATAAAGAGGAAGTGGCGACTTTAAGAGCCAGGAGGGCATGGGGGATAAAAAAAAAAAAGAGAGGTCGGCGCGGTGGTCCACTATTAAAGCGTCGGGACGCCGGCTCCGAGCGACGCGCTGCCTACTCAGCCGCGAAGGAAGCGCGCAGATCCACGATACCAGTCTTTTAAAGAGCACACACACACAAAAAAAAAGAAAGAGATACTCCTTTTAAAGAGGAAATGAGAAGACAAGCGGAGACTTTCACAATCTTTTTAAAGGGGCTCGCCTTCTTCTGCCGTATCTTAAACTCGTAGCATTATAAAGTCGGAAATACAAGATTACACAAAATAATAATAAAAACATTCCAGCGATGAAACGCTCAAAACCAAAAGGAAAGGAGTGAAGAATAAAATAAACAAAGAGAGAACATTTTAAGGTTTTGTTGATTTGAGCGTCGAGTATATTTTTATACTGAAGAGGTGGGGGGTAAAGAGTGATTTTAAGGTGCGATGGAAGGATGTGCGAGTCAAGGTAAATGTTTTTAGTTTTTTATAACAACAAAAAAATTCTTTCAACGTATTCATACGTCAAGTGACTTTTGATATATATTTTCAATACTTATATAATAAAACCAATAATTTAATAAAATGTTATTAATGGTGATGGCAAAAATATTAAAATTGGACCCTACTTTGAAAAGCCGACACATTTCTCTGTGTAATATATAAGGGTAATACAAGTTTACAATAAAAATAACTAATCAAGATTCGGGCCACGGGCTGCGGGTCGGAACTCATTGCTACATGCAATTTCCAGTATAGGCAGGTACTAATATAGTGTAATAATTAAAAACCAAACAAGACATTTAATCAAAATGAAAAAATGCGAAATTATATAACAGATTTCACAATAAACCAGCAAACGTGTCAGTGTCACAAAAAAGAACGAAAGGAATCACAAAAGACTCGACACATCACAAAAACCCTCATAAAACAATGTCAACCAAAAATCACGCAAGCATGTGTCTATGCGTGCAATAAAATAATACCGTACATTCTAAAAAAAAATATTTTTTTTTTTTTTTGGGTTCCCTAAAAAATGTTTAAAGGTGGGGGAGGGGGACGGTGTTCATATTTTATGTATCACGGGGTGTTTTTTGTTCGCTACTCCGACGAGACAATAATTTAGAGGCATTGTCAAAACATGATACGTTATTCATACCAGGCTAGGAACACCCAGATTACTTTCGAAACCCGTCGTTGGTCGTAATAGCGTGTCGGCACGGGGGGGAAGGGGAAAGGGGGGGACCACCATGCATTCGTAATGGAGAGGTAATGCGAGTCGCGAAAGAATCTTTCATCGCGGTGAAACGAAGAAGAGAAGAGAAAACAAATAAACGGACTCGGAGGAAGGTTTGGTTTTTTTCTTCTTCTGTATATATCCGTAACCACTCCCGAACCAAAACCCTTCCTAGCAATGTGTTAACATAGTGTTTCCCTTTCTCCTTTTAAATGTCTACATTTAGATCAATCCTATGTCGGACTCTGTGAATTCAGACATCCGTAAGAAAAAATTATTCCATACTTTCTCTTGAGACTACATACAACATCTGATCCTTTTTAAGGCGCTAGAATAGTTGAGCAGAAATACCTAATCCCCCAGAAACCAAGTGAGTTTATTATCACGTTCCTAGTTGGAGCTGTCCGGCAGTAGGAGAACAAACAGGGGAGCACACGACTTATAAACTAACTAAAATTTAGAAGACACAAGATTCAGTCCCTCAGCAATTAATTGATCACTGGGAAAAGGAAAACCCACATTTTACCTAAGATGCATTTCTCGGCCACGCTGTTTTGTGACCCCTCCTATTAAACAAACTTCGATTCACAAATATATATTTTACGCTCAAATATCAGTTACTTTTCGTTTCCCGGGCATTTAGATCTTTTGATTAACCAAAATGTGTATTTTCTGACTTCTCAGAGTGGAAAATATCAACTTTTAAACTGTTAGCAAGTCTATGTATGTATGCCCTATAGGGACACAGAAAGTAGTTGTGTATTCTTTCCAGTAAACACCAAACTAATGCAATGTTAAAGGTTTTGTCAATATTTAACCTAAGCGCAACATCTGATTGCCAATATTTAAGCTACATGAGCTGCCCCCTCAAGAACTATGCGTGGCAATGACAAGTAGGCCTACTAAGGTTTCAAGTTGAATTACTATTTAGCTATGCAAAGTTTAAATCCTTGAAACTCTTAAATTCAAACTAAAAATATATAAGCACAAAGGTTCTTAATATTGTAGGTCTATGATGGTTGTTTTTAAAAACCCTATCAGCTGAAATCGAAAGTTGTTGTTTGCCGCTAATCAACTCTATGGATTATTGTTGTGACGCAAGGGGTATTATATTGCACAATAATTGTCGTCATCCCATAAAGCATGCAGCCAGGCTGTATATGCAGCGTTATTAATAATGATAATGGTGGTAATGACAATCAATATTAATGTTACTCGATCTCAGGCCAGTCCGGACATGAAATGATGGCGACGGTGCTGCGCTCTATCCGGAAACCACCACCACCTCGACGGTCGCTGGCTGGGCCAACGCCAAATTCGTTTAATAAATTCCAAATTGGGGGAAAACTAAATGAATGTATTATTTTTTTCCCCCCTGCGGTTAGTTTCAGAGCCATTATATTATATTTTTGGAAAGAGGGTGGTGTGGGGGGGTATGAATGTTACCTATTACAAAATATACCGCTGTAGCAATGCGGGTAATGCGAAGTGATCAGTGAGGGGTTCCCCTATTGATGGGGTGGTTCGAGGGCGAAAAAAAGAAGGGGGTGATCCTGTTGTGGAAAACGAAATTAAAATGCGGCACATTCATCTGTCATAGTTGGTCACGATTTATGGGTTAGGGCGTAATTACGAGCGGAGTCCGCGGCCGATCAGCCGAGACTTTTGCTGCCACATAACAATAATTACTACTAGTACTCCGACAGATATTTGTTACGCGTTGAATTACGACACTGCATCGAAAAAAAAAAGTTTCCCTGCCGATGCCGCCACCCGCTAAAAATCTAAAAAATATGTATAGGAAAAATACAAGTGCGGTGTCAAACTTCTACTCCTTCCACTTTGTCTGCTTTAAGAGGACTCGTGTGTGTGTGTGTGTGTGTGTGTGTGTGTGTGTGTGTGTGTGTGTGTGGGAGAGAGAGAGAAATATGTCTGTTCTCATTCTAGCTTTTTCTGTATTTCGCGTGATTTAAGGGGGCTCCCAGGTAGCTGATATATTACCAATCAGATGTTGCACTTTGGCTAAATATTGACAAAATCTTTAACAGTACAAGAGTTTGGTGTTTACTGGATTGAACACAAAACGATTCTCTATCACCTTATACATATTTATAAACTTGTAAACATAGTTTAAAAGTTGACATTTTCCACTGCGAAAAATAAAAAAAATCCACATATTTCCGTCGATCACCAAGAACTAAATGTTCGGAAAGCGAAAGTTTTATTTTAGCAGTCCACTAATATTATATTGTGTATTTTAAGTCAGCGAAAAGGAGGAATTTTATTTAGCAAATCAAACAACTTCAGTTTCACATTACAAATACTTCAAACCACTCAACATGTTCAAAACTACTGTATCTCGATGATAACAACGGCTGTAGTATTAAAGAAAGAAAGCCACCCCCTTCCACCCTTGTGATTTCCTTGCCAAAGAGTTGGAGCGAACTGTTCCTGTGACGTAACGTCTCAATATGGCGGTCGGCCTCTTCAAACTACTCCTGCCTCTCTAATCGATCCACATCCACACACACATGGCAGGCAGGCGGGCGTGCCTAGCCCTCAGGCGTCGAGAAGATCAGTCTACAGTCTTCCCCCCACTAATACCGCCTAGCAGAGCTACCAACTGAAACAGTGGGGAGTAGGAAGGACGGAGAAGCCATCTCATTCTGGGTGCCCCCTACTTGCCTGTTACGACTATTGTTATGTTTATAGTTATTATATCTTTTCACTGTTATGATCATGGTTATAGTTATTCGTATCCCTGATGCTGTCAGCCTTTTATTATATTCACTAGTATTGTTATTAATATTATCACTGTTATTGTTATTACTATTATAATGGCCGACGCTGTGAGAATCAGTCTGGTTCCCGAAGGGTTGGCCAAACTCTCTTTTAGACGGCAACTGATGGAAAACGGGAGGGCCTTTTGTTTGCCGGCAAAATAAAATAACTTTATGAACATTATGCCCAAAGAAGAAGTGGTGGACCTTTTGAGATTTGTAAACTTAGAAAAGGCCAGCCTTTTATATATAAAAAAAGTTAATAGAAATATATACCTTAGACGCATTAAATCAGTAATTAGCGTAAGGGTCCCGAGCTCAATTCCCGGCATGACAGGAAGTTTTATCATTGGTGGAACGTGGATTTCCACTTCCACAGTGATAAATTAACGGCCGGGGGGCTGGGTGTTATAACTGTTCTAGGTTTATAAGTAGTGTGCTGATACAATAAGTCGGTGCAGTTAAATACCGTCAAATAAACTAAAATATAAAACAAAAGATGAATCCAATTATTCTGTAATAATTTCCCCCCTCCCTCCTTTTCCCAACCAGATCTGCATCGGTGGGCACGCCGACCTAGTCGTCGCCCTCGTTTGGTCTTGTTCATCGGTAACGGGGAAATATGGGTTCGCATGCCAGTAGGGCGGTATTTATTAAATAGTTTAATACTTTTCCTCCACGCGATTGCGAGCACATTTCCTTTAAATTCGACCTCATCATCCCTACCTCCATTAGTGAAAATATTAGGTTATCGCGGACGGGTGGTTAGACGCGGTGCACCAAAGTATCACCCCATAGCACCAATAACGTAAATAAGCGACTAATGTACATATATAAATATTATTATTATTATTGTCACCGCGTCTTACTACCCGTTCGGGTTATACGCACTTACGCTAATGTGCAATGGTAGGGTGATTGTGAGACGAAAATGGAGGACCTACAGTTTAACTTGGGATCCGAACCACGGTAGAGGCCTGGCATTCCTCACATTCACAAGTTGTGATTAATACACATCTTGTCAGAGGTGAAGGAAGGGTTTGGCAATCAGATAAATCTGTGCCGGGACCGAGGATTGAACCCCGGACCCTGAACACAGAAGTCTGGCACCTTACCCCTAGACCACCAGGTCACCATCATATATAAATATATTTTGCGAAATGTAGTATAGATTAAATCAAATAAATATTTATAAACTTTATGTAGAATAATCACATATAAAGTGTTATATTACATCACACGATATTGTGTACACGAACAAAACTTTTTTTTTTACATTTATTGATAAGCTTATCAGCTACTTACAGCTTCTATTAAATTATAATAAGTTGTTATTATTATAAATGTTTCGAGTACAGAGGCGATACAATAAGAACTAATAATAAAAGGTAATAACATTATAGTAAAAGGCCTATTATTGTTTTCTTGACATGCATGGCCATTATTTATAACATAATATCAAATAACCGGCGCGCACTAACATTATGTAAACTATTGAATTGATTGCTCAACAGCAATAATGGGAAAAAGAGGAAACTTTATATGTACCTAAATTTAGTGGCTGCTTGATTAATATGAAAAGTAGCATAGTTTAATCGAATGAAACTAACAAGCTTGTAACAATAACTCAAATCAGAGGAACACTCGACCCCGATATTTGAGAAACACCCGCATATAGGAGTCTTTAGTTCAAACCTAAACGGGGCATTAAGAGATATGTATTTGTGTTCAAGCCCGCCAAACCCAAATTTTACTGCCTGTACATCCCTGTTAGACATTACTTTATTTTGTCCACCCCATTTTAATGTGTACTCCTAAACAATTACTTTCATGGCGAGCTTTGGGCTTGTGAATGAATTTCGATTTAATTTAATTTATTTGAACAATTTTATTTTAGAGGATACACTAAAAATAAGGCGGAAAACATACGGTAACACACATCAGTAATAATGTTATACAATGTTTAATAAAGCTGTAGTATCTGCAGATAGTAAGAAGAGAGGGATAATGTATTATCTGCAAATAGTGAGAAGAGTTGCATGATGTATTATCTACAAATAGTGAGAAGGGTGTAATGATATATTATCTGCAAATAGGGAGAAGAGTGGGATGATGTATTATCTGCAAATAGTGAGAAGAGTGGGATGATGTATTATCTGAAAATAGGGAGAAGAGTGGGATGATGTATTATCTGCAAATAGTGAGAAGAGTGGGATGATGTCTTATCTGCAAATAGTGAGAAGAGTGTAATGATATATTATCTGCAAATAGGGAGAAGAGTGGGATGATGTATTATCTGCAAATAGGGAGAAGAGTGGGATGATGTATTATCTGCAAATAGGGAGAAGATTGGGATGATATATTATCTGCAAATAGGGAGAAGAGTGGGATGATGTATTATCTGCAAATAGGGAGAAGAGTGGGATGATGTATTATCTGCAAATAGGGAGAAGATTGGGATGATATATTATCTGCAAATAGGGAGAAGAATGGGATGATGTCTTATCTGCAAATAGTAAGAAGAGTGGGATGATGTATTATCTACAACTATCTTTAAGGGTGGCCGAGGATTGATATTGTAGTGTAAACCGATAATAGCTCCAGCGACACTCGGGTTGTTTATTATACACAAATATAATCAAAGAATGCAAAAATAGCTCGCTCCTGTTAGGAAATTGTTCTCTTGTCAGCCGGATTCTTTCCGTATTATGTATTTTACTCACTCATGATCAGAATGTTATATTTTGTTGTGAAGTGCGAGATTTTATGAAGGAACAAACCTATTAAGATGTATTTGCCATCATTTAATAAATCTGCCAGTGAAGGAAGTATTGCGCCAAAATATCAATGCGCAATTTGTTAGGTAGTTGTGGGTAAGCGCACTAAGGCACTAATTTCCAGCACTGCGCTCTGATTCGTCGGAGAAGATGCGAGTGGTTCCAGCAAAACTAAGTTGACTTTTTCAAGGGTCGAATTCCGGACCTCTAGACCTGTTAACAAAAGCGCTACCCTAGCGAGGTGAAGTTTTTTTTAGCACCACGCCTTACTACCTGTTCAGCTTATATACTCATATGTACTAATTACGCTAGTGTAAATAAAGACGAGGAAGGTTGAATTTGGAGAGAAGGTACCAGAATTTGTGTGGGAGGAGAGTGAAATTTTTTTTGAAAACCACCCTCAGTACAACCAATCGGGATTCAAACCCCGATCTCCCTGTCAACGGTAGTCTAATCTAACATGAGAATGACGTCTTACACTATGTGGTCACCGAAGCAGGCGGTTGTAGTGTTCTACGAGCTCAATATAATTATTAGTATTTCAAAACTTCTATCGCATATATCTTGGTATTTGTAGGCAGCTGTTTTATTGATCAGATTCCTAGCAGTATGATTGTTCTTATTAGAAGCGACTGTACAAGTTTATACCCAATGACTAAACCATTGTAAAATAACAAGGTTAGGTATCTGCTAAACCTATGTTATAAAATCACCGGACTCTTCCATGCTTTTTCTGAGTTTATTCGGTTTTCCACGACTTCAAAATAGCCTGATAGTTCTAATTTTTCCCCTGACAAAAAATCCTAACATTTCCATGTTTTCTCTGAATTTAAAAAACAGTCTCTTTTTTTCAGGTTTTTCCCAACTCCTAAATATCCCCCGATTACAAAATATTCCTTAACCTTTTAATCTCCCCCCCCCCCCCGACTTTAAATTTTTTTTCTTGCGTTTTCAAGCCCTCCCCTTCCCCCCGATTAAAAAAATCAAACTTTTCCAGGTTTTCTCATAATCAAAAATTCCCCCAAAATTTTACAAGTTTTCCAAGACATCAAAAAATGATTCACCATTTGCCACGACTAATCTATAAAGTAGGCCTAGTATCAAGTAGCCAACACTAGAGGAAACAGTGTGACCACCACTGTACCAGCAACGCAGTGCAACCAACCCAGCGAGCCTGTGTTAGAGAGGATGTGGGGGTGGTAAGGGGTTCCCATATGTCACCCACCCACCCTGGCCGGTGGTTGTTACAAGCGCGGCCTACATCATGTACAACCACGCTGTTCGGGACTTGTTGGACGAGAGTTCAGAGAGCGATAAATCAAGTTTCCGCACGGACTTGATGACAACAACTACAACTGCCGCCGGACGCCCATAACCTAAAACAACAGGTTTCAACAAACGGGAACAGCGACGAAATAAAAAATATGTCTCGGTCACTTCAAACGAGAATTTTCGCGCGCATCATCGTGAGAGGAAGTGTTTGCAAGATTTTACTCAACGTTACTAGTACAGGAAACTCCTGATTATCCGTACTCGGGTTATCCGGTTTGAAGAATATCCGTGCACGGTTCTTCAAGGATAAAAGTCAACAATGCTAAAGCAGAAAAGAAAACACGATTACTTCATAAATAAGTTGGAGGACCAGTTTCGGTGGCTTCATGGTTTAAGGCGTCACTCTCACCATAGACTAGACTCCTGATGACTGGGAGACCGAGGTTTGAATCTAGGTAGGGTGTATTGAGGGTGGTTTTTCCAAAATATTTTTCCGATTTTCCTCCATGCAAATGCAGGTATACTCCTAATTATAACATTCCTCATCCCTAAATCCATTAGCGTAATTAGTACATAAGCGTATCACCCGAACGGGTAGTAAAATGCTTTGCTGAAAAAAAAAAGTAGTAGGAGTAAATAATGACATACAAGCTGACCTGTATTTTTATACATTCCTATGTGAACATTTTCAACTGACTATCCATGTTATAAATACAGCTGAAATGTCAACAATAAAGAAAAACACGTGTATCCGACTATCCGTGTTTTCTTCTGTCCCGGTTAGCCCAGATAATAGGGAGTTTACTCTAACACTGCAACAGGTTTTGTGGAATCAAGTGATTGTGCTACGAGGGTGGGATCGATCGAATGTGATAAAGAAACTGATGAAAGTTGACCAATACGCAGTAAAAAGGGACCAAAGTAAGATCACGATAGTTTAGAAAAAACTGACAGTAAAACAACTACTATACATAATAAATAATCTGATAAAATATTATTTTAACAGCAACAAATACGTAGTATGTAGACCAGCTTCGGTGGTCGAATGGTCTAAGGGGTCACTCTCACAATAGACTGAACTGACAATGACAGGGAGATCGGAGTTCCAATCTCGGTCGTGTGCACTAAGGGTGGTTTTTAATTAATTATTTTCCTCTCTCCCTCTAAGAAAATACACAAAAAATCATTCAGTACGTATAGACCTAAATAAGGACATTGACTTAATTAAAAGTTTTCTTCACCTCTTATTCAGAAAATATTGTGTGATGCTAAGTTAAGGCCAGTATTTTTGAAAGTTTTATAACTTTTTTTGACTCGATAAATAAAATATTGTTTCAGTAGATAAATTTATTTCAATCTTCTACATAGGCCTATAATAATATCAACAGTTATTGAATAATGGTAATAGGAATCTTAAAATTTGATGACAACTTTTTTATCTTCATTTTTAAAAAGTTGATCCTCAAACTCCAATATGTTCATGACATATTTTAAATAAACTGTTAATATTAATATGTGTAGAGAATTAAATTAGATTTACCCACTAAAGCTATATTGATTTATTTTGGCCCATTTTTTCTTCAAAAAAAAAAACTGCAAAAAATACTGGGCATAAACCTGGTCCTCTTCGATTCCACCTTAACGCAAAATGGAAAACCATGTGTGGTCTACAACCAATAAAGTTAAATGTCTTATTTTAAAATAAAAACTTTATAACTTGTACGTCCAGTCAATGCCATTTATACTAGTTCATAGTAGTCTGCAATGAAACAATCTCAGAAAAATGTAATCAGCCCGCCTGTAAAACGAGAACGGTTCCGGATACGTACTTTGAGGAAAAAAGGAAAGGTTGAAGGGGGTGTGTGTGCGCGCGCTCACACACACACACACACACACACACACAGAAATCCAACTAACACACCGTATCTTCACAGCTCGTTTTAAATATATAAATTAATCCGAGGATTATGCACATGTACAACGTGCCAAATGTGGGCCAACTCTTTTACACAAAAAAGCACACACACACGTTAACTAAAACTCTTTAAATACGCAGTTAAACAGCCCAGAAAATTAAAATATCCCATTAAAACACAGGACACACACACACACACCAAAAGGCATCACTAATGTCAGCGCACAGCAGTTGGGTCACGGGACTACTTGTTCCAAAAGTTTATAGCTTAGTTTGTCCACGATCTTTGCCCAGGAGGACTGTCACAGATAATAGTCCTGCGGGCAGATATGAATCCAGCCCCACCAATAAGTTTGGCTTGTTTAGGTTAGGCTAGGTTGAGTTAAGTTATACTAGGTTAGGTTAGTCTAGGTTGGATTAGCTTAGCATTTTGTTGTTTCTTACTATCTACGTCACTTTCTCTCTTTCACTCAGCTTGAGAAAACATTCACAACCATCCTAAATGGAGCACCGCAACAGCCTGGCCCGAGTTAGTACATCAATACGATCTGTTTACAATTATTCCCAAGAAGGAACTCGTGTCCCAACTGTAATACGCCCGCTAAGGTTTCATCCCTTCTCCCGCCCCGGTTACAAAGGTTACAAGTTGTTGTTTAGAAAATAATGATTAGTTTATAATTTTTGTTTTCAAAGCATAACAATTTAAAGCATATGTTCTGTATATATGGGTGCAGAGACCTTCCCTGATTTTCATAGAGAGTTCGTTATTTGATAGCTGGAAAAGTTATTAAGACTGCTTTTATGTGTTAATACGGCAATACATATTATGTGAAAGGCCACATGTTAAGTAGCTAACACTTACGACCGTAAAAATGTTGACAATAAACAGTAAAAAAAAAAAAGGATTAATTATTTAAATAAACAAATATTTAGTGACTTTCAGTGTTGGTGGTCGGAAGGCGGGGAAGTTTGGGTCCTGTAACAGAGAGATTATGAGTACCAACCAAACTAATCGATAAATAAACTATCCTATCAAAAAACTAAACCACTAAACAATTTCACAACATGAACATGCTTGGTTCGTTCCATCTCTGAAGCCATTTTCCCTCCAAAATAAGTCCTCCCTCGACTTAGGCGGTTAATTAGTTCCGAAGATTTCCACGAAAGTTTAAAAACACACGTTGTTCTAATGGTGCTTAAATAAGATGTAATTATGACTTATTTATTTTTTCGTTTAATGGATATATACTATATAGGCTTCGATTACAATAAGTACTACGTAGTCCACTAACAAGACACAACTTGCGCTAAATAAAGAAGCAGACAAAATGGCAGTGATATTAAAAACTGTGAGTAAGCTTACTAAAAACGCCATATATTATATTTAAAGTGACGCTTGACATATGGCGTTGCTAGTCCTAAGTAAAATAATTACAACCGCGTAGCTATGCATCCACGTAGCTCGAATTCAAGTCAAGGACCTACTGTATTTATATGAGGTTCAGCTAAAGACATTCGAACAGAGGGATAAAATAAAGAACAATAGGGATTGTGTAGAGCAGGGGTCGGCAAACTTTTTGGGCCCCGACCGAGTTTTACATTTAATCAAAGGTCCCGAGATCACCCTTCATTTCTCCAATCTACTTTTAATTCTTTTTTTTTTCTATATTGTATTTATTCCTTAAATTCAATATTTCCTCCAATACTTATATCCATGCCTTTATAGAAAATAAATAAAATGTACACTCCGTTTACCGTGAAAGGTAGCAGTCTTACCTTGACGGATTACACTATGGCCTTATCTTATAAGCTTATAAGCATAGTGTAATAATGCAAAGTAAGTTTGCCTTTTCGTGACAATATAGTTTTCTTAAGCGATAGACTGAAAATTGTTGAGAGATCGGCATTTTGCCGACCTCTGGAATAGAGCATTATTAATTTTAAAAAACGGGCAGACAAATTTGTTCCTAGAATGATCGAGTCCAAGATGTGATTAATCTGCTAGAACTTGACATTATTTTATTTCCGTGGTAGAGCTCCAGCCCCCCTTCAAGGTAACCACCTGAAGCCCTCATCGGTTGACAGGGCCGGTAATGAAGCCCTCATGTTCGGGAGTCAGGCCCGACGGACTGACGTCATGTACCCCGTCAATCCTCTAAACTCTAAAGTGGCTATTCATGAACTCAAACAGTTTGAACGTTCCGAGTTTTTTAACAGACGAGGAGGGGCGGGATTGATCGATTCGACATCGCCTCTTATTCAAACCCAACAGCCCCTGTTCCTCGCGCGCGACAGACCGCTTGGATAGATGGACATGACAAGAGTTCGCCGTATTCTGGCGTCATACAATACCACCTTCCGCGATTGACCGCGTTACCACGGGGATTTATTTTTCTGACAGAGCCTTTTACTTCCCCGTTCGGGCTATACACATATGTACTAATCACGCTAATGTTCTAGGAATGGAGAAGGTTCAATTTTGAATTTACACGCATTTGCTTGGAAAGAAAATGGAAAACCATTTATGACCCTCTCCTCCAGTACACCCGACCGGGATCGATCTCTGATTTCCCCGTCATCGGCGGTCTAGTCTATTACGAGAGTGTCGCTTTAGACCATGCGGCCATCGAGGTAATGATATATCCTTGAACTAAAAAAAAAGATTGTATTTCAATTTGTTTGTATGTAGGCCTACCAGGAGCCACAGCCGAATCAGTTCATATTATTGATTCATGCCCTAAAATTAATAGTTGTTTAGATACGGCAGGTTTTCTGAAAAATTCAAAACTTTTTAGAACATGGCATTGACGAGTTCTACCATACATTAAACTTTATTTCAACTTACTCTTTTAATTATCATATTTTCTAACAATGTAATTAGACTTTTTTATACTCGAGTGTTTAATTTTATAAATGTTCTACTATCTTTAATATTATATTTTATATAAAAAAAATCAACTTAACATTCCATCTATATTCTTTAAATGTTCTCATATTTTATAAACCAATACATCATTAATTTATTTTCAAATTTTATACTATTTAACGGTTTTCAAATCTTCTAGAATGTTTTCTGAAATGTCTAAACATTTATTTTTAAATTGGTCTACAGGGAATGGTTTAGATGATAAATAAGATTATTTTTTTAAATAATAATTTTAGGGTTATAATTAATGGACGATTTTTGAAAATGTAGATACTATCTACAAATGTGTCGAAACGTATATTTATTTGTGTTTACTGTCTAAAAACTGAGGCGATTATCAAGCAAGATTCTCGTATTAAGGAACAAGTGACGGACCGCGATCGATCCAGTTCCGACCGGAGAACCTCGACGTCACGAAAACACATCATCAATTACTGCCAATTAATAGATAGAGGACCAAGTCGAGGTAACATGGCGCCGGATGCCCCACTGTATGAATAATGGTCATCAGATAATGAGCAATGTAACCGCACACAAATAGAGAAATAAATGTCGGCCGGAATGGTGGGAGCTTTAGCTAATGTCGAGGCGAATATTATAATTAGTTAATAAAATATTTATTTACACTAAGCTATGTACAATAAACTATGTAATTGTACTAGACAGGTGTTATAAAACATTTTTCAGAGAAGGATCGAAAGGACGTTGTGTTTTTTTAGCACCACGTCTTACTCGGGCTATACACATATTGTACTAAATTACTCTCATGTGTTAGGGATGATTAAGAATTAATTTATAGGATTGTGTACCCGCATTTGTGTACGAGAGTGGAAAGCCAATTAGTAAAAAAAAATATCTGTACACCCGACCAGGATTCGAACTCCGACCTCTCAGACTCCGCAGAGTCAAACAAGATGAGCCTAAAGTTAACTGTGGATTCAGATTCACCGAAAAATAAAAGAACAGAGCAGAAACGTAATAACGTGACGAGCTCTAAATAGTTAAAAAGATTTTAGCCTCTTCGGCGATGTCCGCTTTGCACCACTTGAAATAACTTCAGCTTTCCTTTTTCTGCGCGACATCAGGCTGGAGAGACTGAATACATTTCAAAATAAACCGACGCAACACTATCATTAGAAAAAAAAACCATCGGGACAATAATCTAAAGTATCAGTTTATCCACTAGAAAATTAAATTTGTTGGATAATCAGCTGTTTTTTAGCTCGTGTCGCAAAGTATTAAGGGTCAACATATGTTTCTGCTAGCGTGTACATTGCTGCATCACTCAAGAAGATTCTTCTCTAAATTATCAGCGACTTTAGACCTGCCGATGCACTAGATAATGAACACGAATCCAATCTTAGCTTTATGATTTACCTTGTAAAGAGTATAAGAAGCTAAAATAGTATATAAGAAATTCACAGTCCACCACTGGGTGGAGCTGTCCAGCAGTAAGAGTACAAACAGGGGAGAAGGATAATACAAATGACAATACAATGAGTTGTGAGCCCCCTCCCTACTAAATGACATCATTCATTTCACAAAGATATATTCTACGCTCTTATACCAGTTACCTTTCGTTTCCCGGCCATTTAGGTCAAAGTTATAGACCGAAACATGTGGATTTTTGGACTTTTCGTTGGGAAAGGGTTACACTTTGTTTACAAGCGTCTATATGATGTTTAGAATAAGAGAACATAGTTTTGTGTTCATTCCAATAAACATCAAACTCTCTTACCATTAAAGGTTTTGCCAATAATTTACCTAAGCGAAACATTGATTGGTGATATATTTGTTACCTTGGCAGCCCCCGTAAGGTGGGAGTGTAGGGGGGAGTGTAGGGAACGCAAGAAAAAGGCGGTATTTATATAGTTTTTATAACAAAACTTTTTTTGCCAAAATGAATAAAACATTTCTCTCGTAGAGACATAAAAAGTTTAATTTTATTCACATATCGTTAAATTCCAGGACACCCTTGACAGATATTCAAGAACTGTTGATGGCACCTGAAGAAAATTAAACTCTACCTTTCTACAGAAAACAAAATTTGATTTATTTTGACCAACAAAAGTTTTGCTATAAGAACTGCAAACACAGTGATCTTTTCTCGTGTCCCCTACATTTGCACCTTAAAGATATAGTAAAATATTCTGCTCATGAGAGTGTGGCCTCCTACCGCACGCACGTCTTGTCCTAGAGCCTTACATATTTAATACAAGATAAGAATATATGAATGATCAAGTAAGTTATGCATAATAATGAATACATGCCTGAAGAACTATTCGGGGCGTGGGCAGTCACTGGATTTAATCAAACTTAATAAGAAAATAGACACAAAGACCAAACTAAGCCCTCGGTTCCCATGGAATGTTTCAAAAATAAATTATGATAGTAGACTAAATATGTATACAGCTTTTTTTTTAAAAGAAGGACGCAGGTTCTATTAAAGAGTCGTATTGGCAAATAAAATATATACCGTTAGCATAGTGATTATCCTGCCTTCAAATTGGTATATAGTTTCCATTTTCTCAGAAGACTTATGGCAGTTTTACACGATCACATTTATTTTATATAAAATTATTTGGTAAAAGAAATATGATGTAACTTTGACGATCCATCAAAAGATAGTTTAATAACATAATTAATAATCAGGAATCTTTCATGAAATATTTACCTTATAGATATAGAATGTGCTCTTTGGGTATTACCAAAGAAAGCAGCAAAAATTAGAAAATGTTGCCTATGATATCAGCAAAGCAGTTAAAAATGTAAGTCTAATATTAAAGGAGAAACACAAACTCCACAGTCGGAGCTAGAGCATAAGTAATTTAGCGCTTCGCTGACCAAATTATTTAAAAATTTCATGGGACATTCAAAAATATTTTTGACCCTATTGGTGTCAATTTTTTCTGTCATATATATTGTAATAACTTTGAAGAGAATATGATGTAGTATAATAACACACATTCTATCAAAGGTGGTGTCATAAATTCTATCAAATACATTTTTATTTAAACAAGAAATATGATAGTGTAGTTAATATTGACCTTAAATTGAAATAGAGAAAAAAAATTAATTATTTAAAAAAAAAATCATAAAAGCGATTAGTTTGAAGAAGTTTGTAGTTTGAAGAATTTTTGTTTGAAAACAAAATGATTTGAGTTTGTTGTAGTTGTTATGCAACCCAAAATTTTAGGGGACACGTGTTTGTGTGTGAAGGGGTGGAAGGTTAGTAGGGAGAAGAGCGGGGGGAAAGACTTGTGTTTGAATATTCGTAATTAGTTATTCACTTCGCGTTTTCTTCTATTCAACGGCACACTATTTAAAACTTGTTTTAATAACTCAAAGTCATAAATATTTCACAATACTCATGTAGTTTTGTAGGGATTTTTTCTTTCTAAACTATTGTTTTTCCACCCCTCCCCCCCCCCCCCCGCACAAAAAAATTGTTTTCCGGGTGCGTGGGGTAGCGTCATCGTCAAATAAAGTATACCGCAATTAGGAAGTTAGCCTGCTTCGGTGGTCAAATGGTCTAAAGACGTCACTCTCGCAAAAGACTGGGACTGAATCCCTGGTTATTCACACCGCGTCTTACTACCCGTTTGGGTTATACACTTAAGTACTAATTACGCTAGTGGATTAGGAATCGGGAAAGTTGAATTTAGATTAAGTGAACCAGAATTTGCGTGGAGGGAGAATGGAAAACCAATTAGGAAAATCACCCACAGTACACCCGACCGAGATTCGAACCTCGATCTCCCCGTCCTCGGCAGTAGCTCAACGCGACTAGCGCGTTAGCTAACTTCCCCACCGAGGCGGGCTGTGAGGTGTACTGAGAATGTTTTTCCCTAAATAGTTCTCCACTCTCCCTCCAAGAAAATGCGGACTATACATTCTCTATATTCAACCTTCCTCATCCCCAACACATTAGAGTAATTTATATAAACGTGTATAGTCCGAACGGAGACGCGGTACTAAAGCATTAACAAAATAATGATAGAAAAAGTCCAATACGCTAATAAAACATTATCTACACATTTAATAAAAATCTTCCCCATAAAACAGCATAGAGACCAACATTTCTCGGGCACCCTGTAATCCACCGCTATTGCGAATCACGGTGCCGCGCAATATTGCAAAACTAAATTACATTTCGCTTCTGCCTGCGAGCCGCCTATCCTAAACTCAATAATTGCTTTCGCTTACACAAAAATATTACTAATTATACGTCAGGGACTCTGCCCAGTATTTCATCGCGCCGTACCTCTCGTATCGCACTTTTGGGTGTAATTTTGAGTCTGCCCGAGCAATATCCGAACACGAAGTGTGACGCCGGGGTAGGAGTTGTTTGCCCATATGAGAGGGGGGGAGGAGAGACACGCCCAATTCAATCGGCAAACTAAAACAAACATTCATTTCCTTAGTTTGAGTTGGGACGTCGTGTTGGAGTTGTTTTAGGTTAATGGATTAAAAAAAACGTTCGCAGTGACTGCGACAAGGTAATGAGCTGTACATCTAGAATACAAATAACGCAAATAGTCCTCGGCTGAGTTGGGCGAACGGTGAACACGTCCGACTAAGGAGAGCGGTGTTTGATCTCTACTCAGTGGCAAGAGTTGAGTGAGCGGTTAGCACGTCTGACTAAGGAGAGCGGTGTTTTATCTCATCTCAGTGGCAAGAGTTGAGTGATCGATCATCAAGTCTAGCTTCGGCTGATTTTAATTGAATAGACCTGGGGTGGTTTTTACTCGTTGTAATTTTACATCCTCTCTCCTAAGTAAATCCTAGCGCAGTTACTTAAAATTCAACTCCTTAATCCTCTTTACTCAGTTTATATCTTCGATAGCGATTTCAATCCTGTAATCGAATTTGAAACCTCCAGCTCAAATACTCCAAACCGTACTGGAGTGCAGTGGTTTGAATCCCCCCATGCTCTTTCCACTGATACTTCTATGTCTGTGAAGTAGTATGGATATAAGATCTCCACCAAGGGGGACAGATGGGGTATAGCGGTAATTACCTCGTTTAGTCTGTACCAGGGTCACAGGTGTTCCAAAAACTTGCTCGCTCGTTGTGTTGGGTGAAATATTCTACATTACATTGCGATGTTTGGGTGTTTAAAATAGTTATACAGTGTGTGAGTGCAGCGAATGCAGTGTTTTTGTAGTTTTTATAGAAACACTTTTTTTATCAGAATAAACAAAATACTCTCCAGTAAAAACATAGAGCATAGATTTCTTCACATGGTGACCTCAATAATTTATTAATATCTGTCAAGGATGTCCTAGAATTTAATAACTACTTTTTCTCTTTATGTAAAAAGTTTATCATCTAATGTTGCTATGCTCGTAAGAAATATTCAATGACTGTTGATATCACCGGGTAAAGAAAATTAAACTATATTTATACTGGAGAAATATTTGATTTATTTTGGCCAAAAAAAATAAAAGGTTTTGCTAACAAAATGCATAAACATTGGCCCTTTCTCGCGTCTCCTACACTCCAACCTTAAATTAAGGATGGGACCACGAATTCTTGAGGATATTGAGATTTGAGGATTTAAAAAAAAATAACTTAAGTTATGGTAGAAATTCTTAGAAAATTAAGTTACTTGAAACAGAGAAAATATAATCTTTAATTTGCTGTAAACAGTGACTCAATTGCATCCCTGCAAGTTAATGTGTTAAGCACTTTTTTTTTAAATAAAGAAAAAGTACGTATGCATAGAATAATCCCATTAAATTGCAGATCCCTCACAGCACGGTTGAAAGAAAAATGGCCACAAAAAAAAAAAGTTTAACAGAAACAATGAAGACATCTTTAACTACTTGCGAGAGAGAGAAAAGTTTTCAGTTGTCATCGAGACAACGGTCCCGAGAGTTCATCGCCTTTGTCCCGCGTCAACAATGCGGCAGACGATAATGGTCCGGAGATGCGCAGCCTCCCGCACGTCCGCGCGTCTGTTCTTTTAATGACACGTCCCAGAGAGGAAATCAAATTTTCCGTCTACGAGACTTCAATCGTTGTCCACCACTCGGTTATTTATTACACAACACACACGGATGATAAATTCGGTAAAAAAACAAAACAAAAAAAAACTATAGTGTCATCGCGGAGAAAAGTATAGTAGTATATTGGTTTTAAGTAACTTTATTGAAAATATAAACACATTTTTTTGCGACATTAATAACATTTAACTATATTATTATTATTATTATTATTATTGATATTTTATGCGTAGCCTATAGGCCTATGTCTATCAAAATTCACAAGTGAGAGTAGCAAATCACATGATTTGACATATGAATATGTGAAAGTAGAGCTAATGGATTTTTTAACTGTCGATAGGGCCCTTTCTGTGAATATTGGGCTGTAGCAGATAATACTAGAAGTTATGTGAACAATTTATGTCATGTTCTTATCGTTTCTACGGTCTTAATAATTTCTCTTTGGATTTGAAGTTGAAGTACCTCCTATATTATTTCTCTTTGGATTTCAAGTTGAAATATCTCCTATAATTTCTCTTTGGATTTGAAGATGATATTTTCTCCTTGGAAATCAAGTTAAACAGATAAAAAAACAAACAAAATATTAAATAGTACCTTATATTCATAAAGAATAACCGTGGTTAGCGTTGTTCAAGACGTCATTCTCGCCCAAATCTCACTAAAAATGGTCAACACATTTGACGGTATTCACGGAATAAACAACCGGACTTACAGGCAAAATGTCGAAGGGTTTCTTGCTACGCTCGGTCAAGTATTTAAAACCCGGCTAAGCACAAAGAAAAACTGAAACAATACTTTGAATTTTCCCCTCACCCTCTCCAGCCTGGATGATACCCAAGAACATCCTTCCAGGATATCGATTATCCCCTCTCCCTAACCCATCTCAACCCCCTCTCTCTATTCAAAGAGGTGAATCCGAGAAGCCACTACATTCCCAACCAACTGTATGATTGCAACTCTTCAAAAAAAACAAAAACTGTATCACCTTCAACGACCAAACCGACTGACACACCCTCTCTTCCTCTTTTTAATACGACGGGAGGAATAAAACCTCGGGCAGGGGAGGGAGCGGCACCCCTCGCTGAGCCAAACAGATCAATTATCGCCGTGCCGGCCACACTCGCCCCATCCACTTCACACCCCAGGACGCGACCCGAGGGCACAAACCCGACAAGCGCCGCGACGCTAAATTCCCTCAGCTCGCCAACAACACTTCACTCGAGAGGCGCCCACACCGGGGAGAGCGCTCACTAAACGTCAAGCTCATCTACAGTCTAATTTTAATACAAAGGGCCTTTTAGAAAATTCAAATTTTTTTTTGCCGTCAGCATTGATAACATTGAACTAAATTGTTATTGTTATTTAAATATATTAATAAAATATATCAAAAGTGACAGCTAAAGAAAACACAACTTGACGTATGAATACATGAAAGAAGATCTAGTCACTTTTCCTAGCTGTCAGATAAGTTTCTTCATGTGAAAAGTGAACTGTAGTTTGGTTTTTCCGGTGACGGGGAAATCAATTGGGGTTCGAATCTTAGTTAGAGGTTTTGAGGGTAAATTAAAAAAACACTTTTCTACTCTCCCTGTCCGCAAGTGCGGGTACACTTCCTCTAAATTAAAACATAATCTCCCCTGGCAGATTGGTGTAGTTAGCAGCCTACATGAGCGTATAGGTGGGTGGGTGACACCGATGTTTAGAAATAAATAGAATCCGTCCATTTGTCCACCGTGATTCAACCCTCCTCCAAAGTGACGTTTATAACCAGCTGGGCGAAACTTCATATCAATTAGATTATACGTGCGAACATTTCAACGTTTAGCCTAAATCAAGGAACTAATCGAACCATTTAATTAGTAAACCGATAGATATATTATATATGTATGCTAAAAGTAGGCTAAAATACGTCACAATTCATAGTAGCGATATTTTTGTGTGTGTTTTTAAGCACCACATCTTACTACCGGTTCGGGTTATACGCCTAAGTACTAATTGCACTAATGTATTAAGCATTAATCAGATTTAATTTAGAGGAAATGTACCCGCATTTGCATGGGGAGGGAGTCTAAAACAGTTTAGGGAAAACCACCCTCAGTGCACACGACTGGGATCGAATCCCGATCTTCCCGTCTTCGACAGTCTAGTCTAAACACGAGAGTAGCGCATTAACCACGCCGCCATCGAAGGGTGTAGCGACGTTTTAAATAATGTCTTTCATAAATACTAAGCGCCATGCCCGAGTTAACAGCATGGTCAAGTCTAGCTGTGCAGTCAGTTTGAGGGTTGTCCAGGGGCTGACCGCAGTTAGGAGATTCTGGAAGCACATCCTGGACTAAAACAGTGATTAGAAGGGGAGGGGGGAATTAATGAACGGGTATGAATTAAAAAGCTGGACAAAAAAAAAATATTTATTTGATGTTTTGAATTTTTGTATGATTTTTACAATCGAAAGATTACTGTAAAATACTAGTTGGGATTCTTTAGTTATTTCTATGTCATATTAATATATATAAAAATATTTTTCAACATCGATACACACAGAAACAAAAGTAAATTTCCAATTATAACAAAATTAATCTGTAAAATAAAGAGTAGATTATTTGAAAACATTCAAAGACAGTATTTTATTGCCAGATATTTCAAGATCCAGGAATTGTTGTTAACTCATGGAAGGTTAGGTTTTGTTCGTTTGGAATGGTTTATAATAATAATAATATAATAATAATAATAATAATAATAATAATAATAATAATAATAATAATAATAATAATAATAATAATAAATAATAAAATGTTAACTATTGCATATTAAAATACTTTTAGTACCATGTTGTTTGGCATGCTTTTAAATATTTACGTTCTAAATAGGTTTTTCTGTGACTACATTTTTTTTTAATGTATGAAGAATTATTTTACAATATTTATAATGGGTAAAAAATATTAAATTTTCATTAATATGACCTTGAAAAAATCCCGCTTTCTTTGCGTACTATTACCGAATAAACTAGTGCAGACCGACAATATGGCGTTATCAATGTTGACAGCAAAAAAAAAGTTTGTATTTTCTAGATCCATTCTACAGTAAGTAACCCTAAGTTCATTGGGGCAGGGTGAGGAGAGGGAGGGATGTCAGTCCTAAGACAAGTAACGCTTTTGTCTTAAATGTTTTGACCCCCCTCCCCCGATGAAATATCACCGTGACGCTAAAGGAAGGACTATATTTTTTATATTTAGCACTGCGTCTTATTACCCGTTAGGGTTATACGCCTATGTACTAATTACACTAGCATGTTAGGAATTAGAAAGAAAGTGGGTCGAATTTAGAGGAAGTATGGAGGGCAAGTGAAAAACCAACCTCAGTACACTCTACCAGGATCGAAACCCGATCTCACCGCCATCGGCAGTCGAGTCTATTGTTATCCATGTATAATATCTTTGTTACGTTACAATGTGATGTACCCGCCCTCGCCCCATGTAACACCATGTAGACATTAGAGATCCCCCTTCACAACAGTGTTACGTGGTTTATGGATGACCCCTTGTCCGGACTAGCCATTATTTAATCACCCTACTAGGGTCGGAAGGAAGAATATATAGAAAATGTACCCGCATTTATAGGAATGATAGCTGGTAAACAGCACACCCAACCAGTATTAGAACCCCGATCCCCACTTCACCAGCCATCTAATACGAGTGACACCTAGACCATGTGATCACCGATGTGGGTATCAAATTGTATTTAATTTATTTAATCATTTTGAAAGAGTTAAAACGTCAAAGTAATTTACAGTTTAACTTTACTAAAATAGTTTTTATTTATCGGGAACGTTTAAATTCATACAATACCGAACAAACAAAAAAAGTGTTACGAATCAATGAGAAGGGGAAAGGGGGACCCAGATTAGACTCGTGCGATGACAGCGGAATCTGTCGGTAGGAGAGTTGTTGCTCTGAGCTTGGAATGCCGAGGGGGCCTTCACCCCCCAACCCTCACCTCGACCGCAAGGTCTGCGCCCCCTCCCAACAGTCGACGATATTTTCACACCTCGCAGCCCGAGCTATACTCTACTACTGCCCCCTTTTTTATGGTCATTGTTTTTTTTTCACTGTCATTCTGGTATATGGCCTATTAGAGCTAAAAAGCTGTTCAAATAATGTCCAAGCCAACTCACCTGAATCAACTTCAAACCAAGTAGAAAGGCTGACGCTGTTTACAAATGGGGACAGAAAAAAAAAGTAAAATAAGTCTTTTGTAAAGCAATTTCACCTCTCATTTTCGAGTTAAAAGTACGTTTTCCATTTTTATATGTTAGGTCGACATTGCTTACTTCTGTATAAGAGAACTAAAAAAAATCGAAAATTAATTACCAATTTAATGTAATGCAATCTAGTTATTGTTTCAGTAATTTTAAATCACATTTAAATAACTTTGTTCGTAACATTTGTATTCTCTTATGATATATTTAACAAAAGGTTTGTTTTTAAATAATTGAACCTCGCATACATAAATATGCGGCTAAGGGTGCTGTCTAGGTTGCTGAGATATCGCCAATCAAATGTTGAATATTGACAAAACCTTTAACAGTACACAAGTTTGGTGTTTAACTGGAATTAACACAAAACTATTTTCTGTTACCATATACATATTTGGTAAACTTGTAGACATGGTTTAAAAGTTGACTTTCCCACTATGAAAAGTCCAAAAATCCAACTATTTTGTTTGATTACCAGGGCCTTTATGCCCTAGAAACGAAAGGTAACAAGGTAACTGGTGTAGGAGTGTAGAATGGAGCTTTGTGAATGGAATGATGTCATTTAATAGGGGCACTAAAATATCCTGTTTTTCCTTCTCCTGTCCGATAGCTTTATCCAGTAACGTAAAAAGCACACATGGTTTCTGGCTTTTATATATTTCTACTCAAATATTATACCGTCTTATATGAGTACTACTGGTAGTACAGTCAATGTGTCAAGAAGTGGGAACACCATAGCAATGATAGGGTTGGATAGATGTTAACATTTGTGGGTGGACGCAAACCTGAAATAAATAATTAGATTTTTTTTTAGCCCCACGTCTTATTACCAGTTTAAGATATACAAATATCTTCAAATTAAACAATTTTTTTATGGATGATTAGGTTGAATTTACAGGAAGTGTACCTGTATGTTAATGAAGGGAGAGTGTAAAACCATTTTAGAAGAAAAACACCCTCAGTACACCTAACCGGGATTATAACCCCGATCTCCCCGTCATGGGCATTCATTAGTGGATTTAAAAATTAAGAACCACCCGGACGGTTAAGTAAAATGTAGTGCGAAAATAAAAAAATCAAACGCCGGATATTTACCTCAAATCAAACCATTAGCGCAAATTCGCGGACTTTCTAAACACAAAATATATGGAGTTAGTGAAAAAGGTGTCATCTTCCCTTGCCCCCTACCCTCCTCCAAGTAACTCTCCTTTCACTCTCATTTGATGTCACCTGGCGGCAGGTCACGCAATCACGGTCCTACTATATGATATTCTGATGTCTGTTGAGGAGGGAAAGAGAGTGTTACTTCCCACACTTGCTAGTTTATTGACGATAATAACAACACGACCGTCCTCCCCCGACACGCTTTCCTACTTATTACCCGGACAGATACATACTTTTGTATACATTATAAATACACATACGAGGAATACACAGCGATACATTTTATAACACTATCGTCACAGATACAGTCAACTGTCATTTATTATCCTTTTTTATTGATACGTCACAATGCAGGTGACTAGCTCGAAGCGACTTTTAATCAATCTTACCTTAAGGGTGTGGGATGAAAAAGCTCAATTATTTAGTAATAAGCCAGCGTTCGATCGAAAAAAAATAGATAAAACCCAAGTGTAGAAAATAGCCCCTTAAAATGCAGGTTAAGATAAAACTTAGACCAGTAGATCAGTTGTAAGCGGTAATCTATGCTTTTCGGTTATATTATGTTGACAAAGTTTTACATGACTGAGCGAAACGAGGCCCTGTTTTTACTAGAATGTGTGGCATTTTGTCTGTTCGTTTGTTCAACGATTACTGCTTAGTGCGTAAACCAATTTTAAATAAATTTAATACATATATGAGCCTAGGGCGAAGGACGTATGTATATATATATATTATATTGACGACTTAAACCATAAACCACGAAGGTTATTTTTAATAATATGGGCCTAGTGTACTATTAAATATAATCTGTATAACTTGATCACCAAAGAAAAATATTAAATCCAAATCCAATGAGATTTATAGGAAATATTTAAACTTAATATCCAAAGAGAAGAGAAATATTAAAGAGTTATGACTGTAGTAAATATAATAAAATGGAGGGAGCGGAGTCTACTGTTCTAACGACTAAGGGCGGTATGCAAGAACGTAGGTATAGTGAATGCTTAGTGGAGCGATAGTATGGTGCCGAGCACACTATCACTCCACCTTTTAACATATGATGACGCAAGCTAACCCACGCTAGTGTCCACTTAGCATCCACTTGGTCGAGTTCTTGCATACGGTCCTAAGACTGTAGTAACGATAATAACATGGAGAGAGCGAGGTCTACTGTTCACAGAACTACTTGTAAGACTGTAGTAACGATAATAACATGGAGGGAGTGAGGTCTACTGTTCACAGAACTACTAGTAAGACTGTAGTAACGATAATAACATGGAGAGAGCGAGGTCTACTGTTCACAGAACTACTAGTAAGACTGTAGTAACGATAATAACATGGAGAGAGGTCTACTGTTCACAGAACTACTTGTAAGACTGTAGTAACGATAATAACATGGAGGGAGTGAGGTCTACTGTTCACAGAACTACTTGTAAGACTGTAGTAACGATAATAACATAGCGGGAGTGAGGTCTACGGTTCACAGAACTACTTGTAAGACTGTAGTAACGATAATAACATGGAGGGAGTGAGGTCTACTGTTCACAGAACTACTAGTAAGACTGTAGTAACGATAATAACATGGAGAGAGGTCTACTGTTCACAGAACTACTAGTAAGACTGTAGTAACGATAATAACATGGAGGGAGTGAGGTCTACTGTTCACAGAACTACTAGTAAGACTGTAGTAACGATAAGAACATGGAGGGAGGTCTACTGTTCACAGAACTACTAGTAAGACTGTAGTAACGATAATAACATGGAGAGAGGTCTACTGTTCACAGAACTACTAGTAAGACTGTAGTAACGATAATAACATGGAGAGAGGTCTACTGTTCACAGAACTACTAGTAAGACTGTAGTAACGATAATAACATGGAGAGAGGTCTACTGTTCACAGAACTACTAGTAAGACTGTAGTAACGATAATAACATGGAGAGAGGTCTACTGTTCACAGAACTACTAGTAAGACTGTAGTAACGATAATAACATGGAGAGAGGTCTACTGTTCACAGAACTACTAGTAAGACTGTAGTAACGATAAGAACATGGAGGAAGTGAGGTCTACTGTTCACAGAACTACTAGTAAGACTGCAGTAATGATAATAACATGGAGGGAGTGAGGTCTACTGTTCACAGAACTACTAGTAAGACTGTAGTAACGATAATAACATGGAGAGAGGTCTACTGTTCACAGAACTACTAGTAAGACTGTAGTAACGATAATAACATGGAGAGAGGTCTACTGTTCACAGAACTACTAGTAAGACTGTAGTAACGATAAGAACATGGAGGAAGTGAGGTCTACTGTTCACAGAACTACTAGTAAGACTGTAGTAACGATAATAACATGGAGGTAGCGAGGTCTACTGTTAACAGAACTACTAGTAAGACTGTAGTAACGATAATAACATGGAGGGAGTGAGGTCTACTGTTCACAGAACTACTAGTAAGACTGTAGTAACGATAAGAACATGGAGGGAGGTCTACTGTTCACAGAACTACTAGTAAGACTGTAGTAATGATAATAACATGGAGAGAGGTCTACTGTTCACAGAACTACTAGTAAGACTGTAGTAACGATAATAACATAGCGGGAGTGAGGTCTACGGTTCACAGAACTACTTGTAAGACTGTAGTAACGATAATAACATGGAGAGAGGTCTACTGTTCACAGAACTACTAGTAAGACTGTAGTAACGATAAGAACATGGAGGAAGTGAGGTCTACTGTTCACAGAACTACTAGTAAGACTGTAGTAACGATAATAACATGGAGGTAGCGAGGTCTACTGTTAACAGAACTACTAGTAAGACTGTAGTAACGATAATAACATGGAGGGAGTGAGGTCTACTGTTCACAGAACTACTAGTAAGACTGTAGTAACGATAAGAACATGGAGGGAGGTCTACTGTTCACAGAACTACTAGTAAGACTGTAGTAACGATAATAACATGGAGAGAGGTCTACTGTTCACAGAACTACTAGTAAGACTGTAGTAACGATAATAACATGGAGAGAGGTCTACTGTTCACAGAACTACTAGTAAGACTGTAGTAACGATAATAACATGGAGAGAGGTCTACTGTTCACAGAACTACTAGTAAGACTGTAGTAACGATAAGAACATGGAGGAAGTGAGGTCTACTGTTCACAGAACTACTAGTAAGACTGCAGTAATGATAATAACATGGAGGGAGTGAGGTCTACTGTTCACAGAACTACTAGTAAGACTGTAGTAACGATAATAACATGGAGAGAGGTCTACTGTTCACAGAACTACTAGTAAGACTGTAGTAACGATAATAACATGGAGAGAGGTCTACTGTTCACAGAACTACTAGTAAGACTGTAGTAACGATAAGAACATGGAGGAAGTGAGGTCTACTGTTCACAGAACTACTATTAAGACTGCAGTAATGATAATAACATGGAGGGAGTGAGGTCTACTGTTCACAGAACTACTAGTAAGACTGCAGTAATGATAATAACATGGAGAGAGGTCTACTGTTCACAGAACTACTAGTAAGACTGTAGTAACGATAATAACATGGAGAGAGGTCTACTGTTCACAGAACTACTAGTAAGACTGTAGTAACGATAATAACATGGAGAGAGGTCTACTGTTCACAGAACTACTTGTAAGACTGTAGTAACGATAATAACATGGAGGGAGTGAGGTCTACTGTTCACAGAACTACTAGTAAGACTGTAGTAACGATAAGAACATGGAGGGAGGTCTACTGTTCACAGAACTACTAGTAAGACTGTAGTAACGATAATAACATGGAGAGAGGTCTACTGTTCACAGAACTACTAGTAAGACTGTAGTAACGATAATAACATGGAGAGAGGTCTACTGTTCACAGAACTACTAGTAAGACTGTAGTAACGATAATAACATGGAGAGAGGTCTACTGTTCACAGAACTACTAGTAAGACTGTAGTAACGATAATAACATGGAGAGAGGTCTACTGTTCACAGAACTACTAGTAAGACTGTAGTAACGATAATAACATGGAGAGAGGTCTACTGTTCACAGAACTACTAGTAAGACTGTAGTAACGATAATAACATGGAGAGAGGTCTACTGTTCACAGAACTACTAGTAAGACTGTAGTAACGATAAGAACATGGAGGAAGTGAGGTCTACTGTTCACAGAAACTACTAGTAAGACTGTAGTAACGATAATAACTGGTCTCGATTCATACATTTTATCAGCCGAGTACCGACATAGCCTTGATTAAAAGGCACACTTCAAATTATATTTAAATTAATTTAGAATCTTAATGCGAGACAGCAAGTACAAACATTCATTTGGGAAAAGGGGAGGGGGGGGGGCTCCTCACAAGCAGGAAATCAAAGTCAAGATATTTGACAAAAAGCGCAACTACTTAATAATAATTGCCCAGCAGTGGTCCAAAAACAAAGGTAGATATTGGCATTCGCCTAGAAAAATGCTGAAGAAACATATTTTGTATTAATCCAACACCCTTCTTTGCATCTAGCCGGGGATCGAATCCTAGTCATTGGGTAAAGAATTATCTACATACTCCGTGTCCGTACGAGTCTTTAATTATTTTTAATGCTATGTCCACATCGTGTCCTTAATCGCGCTATCATGTCAAATAATGGAAAATATTAATACTTTACCCAATAAAACTCATCGACACAAAACCATCTAAGCAAATTCAATAAACACAATCCACCTTTTCATAATCCTATTTGTTTGATTTTTTTTTTAGTGCAATGACAGCATCTGTCTATTTTTTAATATTTAGCACCGCGTCTTACTACCCGTTCGGGTTATACGCTTAAGTACTAATTACTCTAATGGATTAGGAATTGGGAAGGTTGCATTTAGAGGAAGTGAACCCGCATTTGCGATCTGTCTATTGATCTTTTCAAATAATTGCTCATAAAGGTATATAAAATGAAAACACAGTAAGTATGTTTTATAATGTTGCGACTGTTATCATCATTGATGCTTTTATTCCGATTAGATCATCGATATTCGTAGTCATCTACCTACCTGTGATTGGTTCTACGCGACGGTCTGTAGCAAAAGCCCTTAGGAAAGTTAAAAGTTGATCCAACTTCTATGGAGTACTAAGACTACGAATCTTAAATTTCGGGGACTCTGTAGCGTGAGCAAGCTATTAAGGCGTTAGGATAACCAACTAATAAACGTATTGAACCAGGTGAATTTAAAACTTTTTAGGTGGAGCTGTCCGTTATTAGAAGAACACACAGGAGAGGTGTAAAATACAAATGACAATACAGTTTGCACTGCGACCTTCCTATTAAACGATATCATTCGAATCACAAATATCCATTACACGGTTCTCTTACGAGTTAGCTTTTGTTTATCGGGCATTTAGATTTTAATGAGCAACCAAAATATTCAGATTTTTGGACCATTCAGAGTAGAAAATATCATCTTTTAAACTATTACCTGTAGAGGGTAATATAAAAGAGATTAGTGTTCATTCCAATAAAAACCAAACACGTGTACTTTTTAAGGTTTTGTCAATATTTAACTTAAGCGTAACATCTGAGTGGCAATATCTCACCTAACCCGGGAGCAATCTTGAGGTGTAGTGTAGGGGACGCAAGAAAAGGACAGTATTTTTGCAGTATATATGTATTTATTTATTTTGAAAAAAATTAAATTAATTATTACTTCAGTAGAAACATTGAGTTTAATTTTTTTTCACATGGTGATATCAACAGTTGTTTAATATCTGTCAAGAATATAGCAGCATTAGATATGAAACTTTTTAAACTAAGAAATAAAAGCTGTCATTAAATTTCAGGGACACTCATTACAGATTTTAAAGTATTGTTAGGATCACATGTGAAGAAAATTAAACTATTGTTTCTACTGGAGAATTGTTTTATTTATTTTGGCCAAAAAAGTTTTGTTATGAAAACTGAAAAAAAAAAGCCCTTTTCTCTGTCCCTTTCTACCCCACCTTAACTGTAGTGTCGATCACTTACGGATACGGAGGATGTAGGTGAGACTTGCCAGTACTAACAGTAATAGCATGTTATAATATTATAGTGAATAGGATGAAGCACTCAGGGTGGCTACAAAACAATTTTACAACATTCCCTGACTTTTACAGGTTTTCTAGGCAACATTTTTCAATTTTCCCTGATTACTTTTTTCCAGTTTTAATGGTGGATGATGACTTTTGTTTTATTTATTATTGATCACATACTAAACATAAACAGTTTTATCAGTTATTTTAAAAATTAAAATGTTATTTTATTCAGGTATTATTAATTTTTTGTTTTAGTGTTTAGTTGCGAAATTAATGGGATATTTTAGACTTTTTTTTAACTCCTTGACTTTTCCTTATTTTTAGTTAAATTCCCTAACATTTACCTGTTTTCCCTGCCATCCAAAAATTCCCCGACTTTACCATGTTTTCCCTGTATGTAGCCACCATGAGCACTTTATAGACAAATACAAGTGTGTACACATGTCTAATAGACATGTTCACAAAATAAAAACACATGTGTATATTGGTTAATTAGTTTTGTGCCAACCCGTCACACACGGACGCAATTCTACAAGTCAACCTCGTCACCACTCGGGACATATTTTCTTTGCTCCGACAAACCCGATCGAAAACAAAAACAAAAACTCCGGGAACACACACACACAATTTTAAACAAATACAAGTCTGTTTCACATGTCACAAGATGTTATTTGATTATGTTTTTAGATGGGAATTGAAATAATAGAAAGCTCCTTTGGAGTCATTTATTAGGTTCCTACATTAAAAAAAAGAGAGGGGATGGTGGGAGAACCAAATTGTGTTTTAACGTTCAATATTTTCAAAAGACAGGGGAAGGGGAGAGAGAACCTATCAAACAATAATATGGACATTGTAAATAGTACCCGTAAACACAAGCGAAAATTGAGAAAATAAAGTTACTTTTCAAAATATTTTGAGAGAAAATATGCTGTGCCGACCTGAAGGGTAACAGTTATATAAGAGACGACAGATGTATTTTGCAAAACGAAAGAGAAAGATGTTATTTACACAAAATTTCCCTACAATTACAATTTTAGTTATAAAAAGGAACACGTCAACTTAGAATAAATGACAAGAAATATGGTAAACTAAAACAACAACAAACTACGACTTAACCTCGTAACATTTACAACTATAGGACAGCCACAGCAGGAGAGGTGGTTCTGACAGCTAGGAAAAGTTACCATAATTATACACATTCGCCAAACCATATTATCTGCAAGACCAAGTGTTAATGTGTTGTTAATTTTGGCAGTCTAAACACTCACACCAACAAACAATTTGTTTTAATTTATTAACGGTTTTTACATTATTTGTAAGACAAACTTATTAAAATAACTGTTCGGATGTTTCTTGTTTTGTGGGAGCGGCGTCTAACGAGGTTTGCTCTTCTGAAATCAAGATGGCAAACCAGTCGAAATAAGGGCGGTTTATGACGTCAGGCGTCATATAAACAGTCAAGGAGGTTGTGTACTTACACTGTTTACTAAATAAAAACGTTTTATTTTGAAACTAATATTTTGTATGGCTCTTTCACTAGGTTATAAAAAAGTTTATTTTTTATGTTGGTGGTCATTTAGATTAAGATACAAATGTGAATATAATACTTTTTAATTAATTATTTCATGTACTATAATATCCCTTGCTGTCACAACCTCGAAACAAAATATATAATTTTATTGATATATTTTGTTCTTTAAATAAGTAACTAGAACGCCAATTATAGAATAATTCTTAGGGAAGTATTGTTAGACTCGTTTGATAACACTTTTTTATTTATAATATAGTATTAGTATGCAAATAATAATTATTTTCGAATGTTGACAATAGTCAGTCAGTAGTCAGTAAATGTTTGCAATAAAGAACCTTCTGCTAGTTGTCAGATACCAACCCTTCCAACCTGCCCTATATATAAATACTGCGAGGAGCTGTAAGGACGTATGAAACACAAGAAAATTGTGTTTTCGAAATATGTCATGGCTTCAGAGCTTTTATTTCTACACCACCTCTTAATCACGCTTATAGCTATTTTCAAACAATTTTGAAGCAGAGTGAATTGATCATAATTTTAAGGGGATGGAATATAATATTTGGAATCGTAGTTTAAAAGTTAACATTGTATGCTAAAAAAATATAATAATTTCGATTGTTCAGTGAGAGCTAAATGCCTGGTAAACCAAAGATAATTGGTATAAGAGCGTAGAATGAATCTATGTGAATCGAATGGTGTCATTTAATAGGCGGGCCACAACACAATTTTACTGTCATTTGTTTTCCTCCTCCCCTGTTTGTTCTCCTAATAACAGACAACTCCACCCAGAAACATGATAGGCCCGCTTGTTTCTGGGGATTAGGAATTTATTCTTGACTATTATTAAGATTAAAAAGTATAAAAAAAGAGGTCGTCATTCTATTAAGCAAACCTAGGTGGTCGCCTAGGGCGCAAACATCCCAGGGGAGCATTACAACAAAATGTAATTATTTAGTGCTTAGAAAAAATTTAAATTAAATAAACTAATAGCTATTTCTTTCCCAAAGCGCATTTAAATATTTTATCTAAAATTAAGAATATATATATTTCAAGATTGATTAACAGCATTATCAGTTTCACGGTTTTATGGCATTATTTGTTGTTTTTTTTGTCTGTTGCTTTGTCAAACTATTATTATTATTGTTATTATTTTGACACGCAAGGGGTGTTGTTTACGTCTTATATTATACAGGATACAACCCGGGAGCAGATGTTAAGTCTCACCTAGTAGGGCTCATGAACCACTTGCATCCGGCCTGAGTATAAAATATTGTTTTAAATAATAAATAATTGTGGAGGTTTGAAACTAAGAAATATCTGTTGTGTCCACAATCCTTGTCCATCAGTGTCATCTGAAGAGAAACAATAGGAACTGTAACGTAACCAATGAGACCAGCCTCTTCGTCTTGGACATTATTGTTTGCGCCGTGTCTTACTACCCGTTTGGGTTGTACGCATATGTACAGTCCAATTTTCATAAAAAGAACAATTTAAAAAATACTTTTGTGGTCCACAATGATAACATTTTTAATTTATCACTAGTATTATTTTATAGGTAATGATAATATCTATCGAAAATGATAGTTGCAGATTACGTGACTTGACGTATGAATACGTGAAAGATCTAGTAACGTTTCTGTCATTCGATGAAAATTGGATTGCACTTTATTACGTTAGTGTTTTAGGGAACGGGAATGTTGAGTTAAGAGGAAGTGTACTCGCATTTGCGTGGAAGGATAGTTGAAAATCAGTTAGGAAAAAACCCTCAGTATAACGGATCGGGCTTCGAAACCCGATAGCCACGTAAACCGACAATCTCAGTTCAACATGAGAGTGACGCGTTAAGACTATGCGACCACCGATGCAGGTAAAGTGTAGCAATAAAAGTAGATTTTGTCACGTTCTTCCAAATCGCAGTTAGTTTTTTTTTCACCCTCACTATGAGAGTTAAAAAAACTACGACTAAGCCACTTAGCACCCCCGAACATTGAAAACATCCCCCACTTCCCCTAAATAAAGAAAAGACCAAGACATGATAAACATCACCAACTGTTTTGTCGTTTGTTCCGAAGCGGGCCATTTGGCCGGCCAAATATACACAAGATGGGTTTATTTGTGCTGGGTATAAAGTGTTGAAGCGAGCAGAGCGCTTCACGCTTCCCCAATGTGGTGATGGTGGGATTTGTGTCAGGGGTGGGGGGAGGGGGTGGTAGGTGGTGGATCAGTTAGCTAGGCTATGTGGTTTCCATCAAGTGTGAAATTGCTTGCCTCGTATTTATAGATAGATCAGTTGGGTTGGGAGGGTTTTGGAGAAGAGGGAGGGGTAGTATTACTGCCAGCTCTCCAATGATGCAGAATTTGCGTCACCGTGATTTTCAACTGTTGTTTCATCACAATATAAACCGCACACACCATCAGTCCAATCGATATAATGGAATCAGCAATGTTAATTATAAAATAGTGTTGCGACCGCGGAGTGTTTGATTTCCACCATTTTTACTCCACCTTTCCTGTCCCCTACCCCTTATATTTTCCCCTCCTCCCAACGCAACACACATCCATACACGCCGGGCGCGTTACATATATGAATACCGGGAGGGGCGGGGGGGTTTCACTGGTGTAATTATCTCGTGGTATTGCGCCCCCCTCCCCCATTTTCCCTCCTCTTTACATGTGAAAATGTGATTGTAAATGTTGTATACGGACACAAACATATATATATAGGTACCATCATAATAACGTACAGTACATGCTACATTGATTGGCAATCACGTTCCGATTATGATACCTATCGATTGAACACGACCAGTTCAAACCGAACAACATTTAAACGGGCTTATGCGAGGGGGGGCTCTGGCTTGAGGGGTAAGAAAGAAACAAAAATGGGATAGGAAGGGGGGCGGGGAGAGTATTCTAATGGAAATATGTAATAATACGACTAAACCCTGCCCTCCACCCCAAAAAAAATTAATTTATTTTTTAAAAACAACAATAACGCGGAGGGGGGTGGGGTGAGGGGAGAAGAGAAAAATAAAAATTACGTTGCAAAGAACAATCGGAAATGTCAATTAAAATTATATTACTCGATGCGAAATCTAATTTTAATTTGAATGTATAAATAGTTATGAACGGCTGAATATAAAAAATAGACGGTTGACCTGATTTTGATCTTCATTTGACAGCTTGGGAGCCACAAAAAAAAAACCCTAGCCACGACTCTTTCTTCTAGTGAACCCCCTCGAATCACGTGTCCGGTATCTAATCTATTTTTTATTTGAGGTATTTAACGTGCACTTTCTGAACCGACTGATTATATCAGCACATAATAATTTCTATGAGCGAGAGCGAAAAGTCCTACCAATTTTACCGGGAAAGCAGTTTTCACATACCATCCAGGGTTATTTAACATGCCACAATCGACATGAGACAGACGACTTTACTTCCTCTCCCAAGGAAGTTGTGCTACTGATTTATATCGCTCAAGAAAAGTCAGTCAACCCCAGCTGGGTTTGAACCCACGAACATCGGGTCCTGAGGCGAGCACTTTACCCCAAGACCATCGAGGTCAGCATTGTGTTCAGTAATCAAACAAAGTTCACGCACTCCAGGATATTCTAGATAAAACCTTCTTGTGGTTTGTACCGGACTATCACTCAGTGGTCGGGTGTGAAGAGTTGTGGATATAATGACGCCCTGACACCGATCTTGCCAAGTTGGTCGATATTAGAGGATAACAAGACCTCTTCCCGCTGTGAAACGAGAGAGAGGCCTCAAGGGGACTACTTAGGTGGCTGAGATATTGCCAATCAGATGTTGCATTTAGTATTGATGTCATTTAATAAGGGGATTTTCAACACACATTAAATTGTCATTGTATTTTCCTCCTATTGTCAGACAGCTCCACCTAGTAGCGTTATAAACAACCTTGGTTTCGAGTCTATGAATCTCTGCCCCCCCCCCCCCCCCCCCCCCCGCCCGCGGCTTTTCTAGGACCTAGTCATAGGGATGTGGTATCGGAAGAAATGTATCGATAGAGTAGGTATTGGTATAGAAATTTTACTAGGAGAAACTTTTTTTTAATCTAGTAATACAAAATACAACTTTTGCACTGTAATAGTATTTTAATTTTTTTTTAAATAACCCCGATCTCTCCGTCTTTGGCAGTCTAGTCCAGCACGAGAGTAGCGCGTTAGACCACGCGGCCACCGAAGCAGGTTAATATTTATTAAAACACTAATATTGTACAGTATCGAAAGAGGCAAAGATGGCAGTAGATAAAAGTGTGCTAACGCTAACATTGTTTTATGGATGTGAAGCGCGGGTTTATCAGGAGAAATACAAGAACCAGGTGGATCCGGTTCGAATGATGTATCTAAGAAATTTATGTGGAAAAACTCGTTGAAGGAGTGTGGTTTGAAAGGGAATCCAATAGGTCAATGTAAAAGAAGCGTCTTAAGTTGGTTTGGGTACGTTGAGAAGATGATTATTGATCGAGTGACGAAGCAAATATATATGAAGGTAGAATGTGTGGATGAAAATTAAGGGGTAGGCCATGTAAGACGTGGCTAAATGTTGTAGACGAATGTGTGGAAAAAATGAAACATTAAGAGTATTATGAATAAAAGAGCATGTCTGACTCAGTGTATGGATGTTGTTGAAGCGAAGGGAATATGCGAGGATAGGGAAGCGTGGAGAAAGTTAGTGAGGATGGATTAAGGGCGGAGTTGTTTTTTGAGATATATGCACAGCTTCTTGCCTACCCGTAAGGGAACGGCGTTATTAGGTGTGTGTGTATTAAAACATTAAAAATAATGACTTAACAATGCTATAGTGTAATCATGTTTGGAGGCATGATAGTATTGTATGATGGATATTATGAAAGATTTTATCATACCAACTTTTATTAAAAATAAATTTTATCCAACTATTTTGTACCGTCCTTTAACCCTTAAGGTTAGAGCTTGCCATGCTTGGCGAATTTCTGAACCAAAAGAAATTAAAATGGCTTATAGCTCCCAAATCCCCTTCAATGCAGTCACTGAGTCTATCCATTCTTCACCCCAAAAGCCTTTTCCTTGTTTTGGTTTAAGTAGTTGCTTTGGAAAATAGACGCTCAGCAACCAAACGGTTGTTTTATTTAAATACCGGTATCAGTTAAAGTATCGAAACAAAAATAGAGAATTAAAGTATTAAAAATAAAGTGGTGATACTTTTTTCACATCCCTAAGTCAAGACTATCAAGATCATTCGATTGACAAGTCCTTTCTTGCACAGTGTTTTAAATTAGGGGTAGAGCTTGTCATTCGGGGTGCTATGGAAGTTAACGCAAGTTGTTTGATATTTTCTAATATCGTTTTAAACAATATGTAGGCGAACATTATCAATAGCAAGTTTCTGAGCGAGTTTAAAGTGTTTTGTTTAATTAAACGATGCTTTTTGCG
The DNA here is from genome assembly GCA_033556935.1 of Timema podura. Taxonomy (NCBI): domain Eukaryota; kingdom Metazoa; phylum Arthropoda; class Insecta; order Phasmatodea; family Timematidae; genus Timema; species Timema podura. The sequence goes on along the minus strand of JAVRXN010000007.1, from coordinate 39,447,711 downwards.
AAAATTTGTACTTCTGAGATTAAAGCAAACGGTTATAAACCTAGATCTAGCCTTTCTAAGTCATGTTTTGATAGGGTCATAGCAGAGCATTTGAAGATAACGTGTGATTGTTTTATAGTGTTTTATGTAAGCTATCACACATTTTTTTTAAACACTTTAAAGTTAAAATTTAAACTCTTTAAATGGTAAGACCATTCGCCTACATTTTGGTGAAAACAATATTAAAAATATCAAACCCCTTTATAAATAATTCGGGATTTCTAAACGCCTGCAACTTTTCTCAGTTCTCGCCCATGTAGCACCCTTAGGGTCGGTATTTTATAGGTTTATTTTTATTATAACAAAACAATTATCTGGACAAAATGAATAAACCATTGTTTGGATGTAAACGTTTAGTTTAATTTTCTAAGATACTGACAAGTTTCACCGGAAAAAATCGAAGAAAATAAACTCTCTCAGAATATCCGGACCCATCAACCTTCTCAGTCACCGGTAAAAACCTAGACAAAACGAGACTGACGCCTTAAGCCACGTGCAACGAGGGATCCCCCTGCGAAGGTTGGATCCGAACTACTAGCGTGTCCTCTTGGGGAGTAAAGGGGGCGTTCCACATGAAACAAGTCAGCAGATTGAAAGGCACCATCCTTTGAACTCCGCTTCCACGCACGCAGCCCTTAGAAGTGGGGGTGGTGTGAGTTGTGGGGGGGATGGTGGCGGTGGCTAACTTATTAGAGAAAATAACGAGCGCGCACGTAAACACCATCATTCCCACCCCAACCCGTAGCTTTTTTTTTCATTTTTTATATAAAACTGGCGAAGTTTGGCTGCGCGCAGCGAGGGCGGCGCCTTGACAGCGTGCAGGAAATATTTACACCGAAAACTTATGGACGTCATAACTCTAACCAGGAATTCAATAACAAAAATTCAGGTGGCAGTGCGAGAGAGAGATTAAAGAGAGAGAGAGAGGGGGAAAAAACACAAAAAGTGAGAGAAAAAATACGTGCTAGACAAAGGTGAAGAAAATATTCGCACTCATCAATTCATTCACTTAGCACCCTGCCGGTAACTTTTGCAAAGGCGAAAGAGAAAATAAAAAAATTGTAATATTAAAAAACACGTGGTAGAGGGTGGAAGAGCGAGCAAAAAGAAAGAAAGAAATCACATGAATTAAGGAAACTATCAAACCTAACAGAAGAACATCGGCAACTATTTCGCAGTGACAAAAAAATAATTTCTTATTCTATAATATAGGTAAACTTATCCTAGAAACTAATCGACATAGCATTTAAAAATGTCCCCACATTATAAAATCTATATTATTGTAAGAGTGATATAGTTATCAATGTATGACTAATGGTGTATCTATAAAAATATTTTTGAATTTAATTTATTTGGCCAAATATAATGTGTTCCCACCTTTAAAGTGGGGATGTAGGAAAGGCGAGAAAAGGTGTTTTGGAGTTCTTACAGCAAAATCTTTTTATTGGTCGATATGAATAAAATATTGCTCCAGTAGAAACAGAGTTTAATTTTCTTCACATGGTGATATCAACATTAATCGTTTAGTATCTGCCATGAGCATAGCGGCATTAGATGACAAACTTTTTAAATGCAGAGAAAAAGTTGTCATTAAATTCCAGGACAACCTTGACACACATTCAACAACTGTTGAGCTATGTTTCTACTGGAGAAATATTCTATTTATTTTGACCAAAAAAAAATTGCCATAAAAACTGCAAAAATACAAGACTTTTCTCGCGTCCCCTACACCCCTATCTTAACTAAGACATAAATCCGCATCTATGGGCACGCGGAATAGATGTTAGGCTCATTTAATCTGGTTTGCCGGTGACGAGAAGGTCGGGGTTGAAATCCCAGTGGGAGAATTCTTAAATGGTTTCACACTACTAACGCAAATGCGGGTACATTTCCGAAAAATATATTATCCTCATTCCTAGTACATTAGTGTAACGTAATGTATGCGTATAGCCCGAACTATCGTCCCAACTATTAGTTAGAAAAGGATGGAAGAGGGGGTGGGGGGTTGGTAACAGTCTGTTACAGGTATGAGTATCACATGGTGGAGACAACTGGTAAATTACAACCCACGACAATTATTACAAACTTCTTTATCCGATCCGAAAGGAACTAAATCAACCAACATAATGGGCCCCAGCCACATGTTATGCTTAGCAGTCATACATCATGTCTAGCATGTTCTACTGAACAGAATTAAAAAAACAAAGAGTTTACCCGCACCTTTGGTCCGACGGTTCTAGGCGTCAGACTCTCGCAATAGAAGGGGGACTTCAAGTTTTGAATCCATTCGGATAGCTAAGACGTTTCGATAGTAGGTCGCTAAGGTTACAGCACTTTTAGTGGAGAAACATTTGTTCATGTTTTACTAAATATATTCACGAAACTTTTACTACCAACAAATTGTTAACTAAAATAGAACTAGAGCAATGGCTGATTAGGCCTCAAGTACCTATTTCCAATAGAAGTTTACTAAAGCTTAAAATAAAGTGTAAAAAAGGGCCACGTGGTTTGGTTGCTCACGAGACGAAGACAAAACGAACTATACTGAAAATGACGTCTGCACACGATAAACAAACAAATAAAGAACTAGGCCATATTTATGTTGCTCACAACATGACTGGCTGGTAGGAACACGTACAGTTCACATAACGTGAAAGTTCTCGCATGGACAATTTTTACGTCAACGTTACGTCACGCCAAACGTTTAGTCAAGTGCATCGTGATGGATTCCTTAAAAAAAAAAACCAAGAACATCTTTAAGTTAATTTACCTTACGTTAACACTCATCCTCGTGAGGACAAATGAGAAATAAAAAGTAGCAGTTCCGGTCTGGAAGACTGAGATTAAAGGCCGGAGGGTTTATTGCGCTGACTACATGACATCCTCTATCCAAGAAGTTGGCAATATCTTCACCAACATAAGGCGACGGCCCGGTCGGTATAGCTTTCTTACGGGCTGACAGTATGGGGTTTTTTAAAGTTAAGTTTATCGCAATTCCGACAGTAAATATATTAAAAAAACGAAACAATATCGATAGCTCTATTGTTTTAAGCGATGAAACTAATATTGGGTTTATATCCAGGAAATAAATATCAACAGGGCATTTTAAATTTGCAATTCGAATCTGTGGCCACGCGGAATAAACGTTCAGGTTCGTTTAATCTGGTTTGTCGGTGACGATTAAGTCGTGGTTCGAACTCTGGTCGAGTGTTCCAAGGGTGTTTTTTTTTACTAAATGGTCTCCCTCCACTAGAAATAAAATACGGGTAGGAGCCTACCTTCCTCATCCCTAATCAATAAGAGCCTACAGCCCGGGCGGATATTAAGATACAGAGAAAATAATTATATAAAAACGATTTTTAATTTGCATAGTATTATTCTATCGAATTTTTGGTGGGAAACGAAGGAGCACATTACATGAACCTTCTCTCCCCCCCCCCCCCCATAAATGAAAAACCAACCTTCCAAAAGCTATTAAAGAATAGCCTAAGCAAAGAGGGGAGGATATATTATTGAGCTAAGCAGGTAGTCACAGATTGAAAAAAAGAAAAGAAAAATAATTCAAAACTTCCAGTAATAAGAAATAAACGAAAGAACTAAAAGCTCTTAGGGGATAAAAATAATCGTCCATCCACTTTAACAAAAAAAAAACCTTGGAATAAAAAAAGGTGTGTGTGTGTGTGTGTGTGTTGAGTAGGGGTGGCTTACAAGTCGCCAACAAGTGTCACGGTTACGTCGCGGGGAGGGGGGTTGGAAGAAGATTCTCCGACCGGATAAAGTCAGCGAGGAGGAAGAAGAGACAATGGAGCATCACGGAAGAGGCTGCGGAGATCTTGCTACACTCACTACTTTTACTATTACTATTACTAGGTAGGACCACGGTGCGCGCGCAGCCTGTACGGTCACGCGCACAGCCATATTCGCCAAACTAACAGTTCAGTGTGTAACGGACGAGTCTACGATACGACTTCACAAATAAGCAGCAGTTTTTTTTAAGACGATATCAGGAATTTGAGTAGGACAATTTTATTTTTTAAATATTGAATCCCTCTTTTTTTTTTTTTTTTTTTTTAGCACCGCGTCTTACTACCTGTTCAGGTTATACGCCTTTGTACTAACTTCACTACTGAGTTAGGAATGAATAAGTTTTGGAAGTAGAGGAACTGTACCCGCATTTGCGTGAAGGAAGAATGGATAACCATTAATAGGGAAAACACCCTCAGTACACCCAATCGGGATCCCTGTCATCGGCAGCTTAGTTTATTGCGAGAGTGAAGCCTTAGACCGTGCGGCCGACGAAGAAAGTGAATCCCTCTTGAAGGAAATTAGATTTTTTTATTATACAATTCACCGACTTTTCCCGGTTTTCCAGACAACATTTTTCACTTATCCCAGACTTTACCCTTTTTTTAGTTTATATACGTCCTTGGTGGGTGCCGATTTTTTTCGTTGCTCACCTAGCTCAAATATTTTTAAACATGTCAGCAGTTACTAAAAATAAAAATTTTAATAAATTAGTTTTCCAGTGTAAAATGATGTACGTTTTATATGTAACCCTTTGCAAATGTGGCCTAAAGGCCAGACCCTCTGCAATAATTTTGTTAGACTGTAATAGACAATGCATTTTGTTGGCACACGAGATACAATATCTCTAATTTTTCTTTAGCGGTAAGATGCGCAATCAACGAGTTTTTTTGAAACCAAATTACATTTTTGAATTTTATCTTTTTTCCAAATTTGTTTTGGTTAACTCCACAAAATTTTCCTGTTTCCCTAACATCAAAATATTCTCTGACTTTTTACAATTTTTTCCCGCTTGGAGGTGTTAGAAATTAAATAAGACTTCAATAATCTACTGGCTTAGGATGATTAGGAACACAAACATACATTAATAATACTTTAGGAGTTTAGGGGATGAGGGAGTTGAACCATATCCCCCTCTCCGTCAGTACGGCCCTGGTTGTTTATAGAGTCACACTTACCTCGATGATATTAACAGCCCTAGCTAGCATATGCTTGGTAAGAAGATATATATATATATATATGAAGCTTGATAAGAAGATAGACACACATGAAGCTTGATAAGATAAACACACATGAAGTTTGATCAGAAGATAGACACATATGACGCTTGATCAGAAGATAGACACATATGACGCTTGATCAGAAGATAGATACATATGAAGCTTGGTAAGAATATAAACACACACATGAAGTTTGATCAGAAGATAGACATATATGACGCTTGGTCAGAAGATAAACACACATGAAGTTTGATCAGAAGATAAACACATATGAAGCTTGGTCTGAGGATAAACACACATGAAGTTTGATCAGATGATGAACACACATGAAGTTTGATCATAAGATAGACATATAAGACCCTTGGTCAAAAGATGATCACATATGAAGCTTGATAAGAATATGAATACAAATGAAGCTTGATAAAAAGATGAACACATATGAAGCTTGATAAAAAAGATGAACACATATGAAGCTTGATGAAAAGATGAACACATATGAAGCTTGATAAAAAGATAAACACATATGAAGCTTCAATATATATGTCGCGGTTTGAACTACTTCCTGCCGACTACGTCTATAATAAGTTGGGTTTTTATGAAGGAACTTCCAAATAAGGCCTACGTGAATACAGGATTTATAAATAGACATCGGTTTGAAGGAAACACGCAGCCTCCATAGCCCTCTTTATGCCCCTGTCCCTCCCTTCTTCTCCGCTGCCATTTTAAAATATACATAACTCATTTTAGGAGTAAGGTTTATATTCTTTATATTATAATATAAAATAAGAAATAAGGAAAGAAAAACAAACTGAAATGAAAATTTGCATATTTAGAGAGGAACGTAGATGGGGGTAAGGGGGGTCGGAGGGTGAAGTGAGAGGAAAAGAAAAATAGATGGAATACGTCTTCTGCGGGGTAGCCCCTCCCTTTACAGAAAAAAAAAATCGTGCCCCAGCCCCCCCCCCCCTTCTTCAAGCATTTTTTTTTCTTTCCCAATATGATGGAAGACTGTTTTGCATAATTTATATATAAACATTCATAAAGCGCAGGCCATGTACGAGGGTGCTGAAGAAAAGTTTGTAAACGTCCAGAAGGGCGGTGGTAAAGGTACACGATGCAAACTATGGGTGTTACAAACTCTACAAGCTACCTGCAGTCACGGCTACAAGCTACAACTTCTACAAACTTGAGACGCGACGTGACGCTTCCAGTGTTGGAAATAATCTCCGTCGAGGTGCATCATTCGCACAGATTCACTTCGTGGTGTTCACAAACACACTCTATAGTATTCACTAACACACACTTTAGTAGTCACAAACACACACTATAGTATTCACAAACACTCTATACACACACTTTAGTAGTCACAAACACTCTATTGTATTCACTAACCCTCTATACATACACTTTTAGTAGTCACAAACACACTCTATAGTATTCACTAACCCTCTATAGTATTCACTAACACACACTATAGTGTTCACAAACACACTCTACTCTATCTCATCATAGTATCATGAAAATCATGTTCGTGAAATATTACATTTTTTAAAATAAATGTTAGTAACAAAAAAAATTTGCAGATTAATAGGTTGTGTAGAAAAATATTAAAAAACAACTTTCCTCAACTATCACAAATTATATAGTTTGATCTAACCTATAATGCTTTTAGACTTTAGAGCAAACCATAAAAAAGATTGGCTTGTATTTAGTTTTGATTCTAGATTTTTGACGAATCAAAATATTACGTAAGTTACTGAAAAGTTGAAACCGTTACAATGGGATTGCCAGACGATCATGATAGATTGACAATAATATAATTTTCTCCAGCACCGCGCCTTACTGATCATTCGGGTCAAACGCTTATATACTAATTACGCTAATGAGTTTAGGACGAGATAGGTTGAATTTAGAGGAAATGTACCCGAATTTTCATCGAAAGAGAGACGACGAGGGAGTGGGAAAACCACCTTCAATAAACCCAGCCGGGGTCAAATCACGGTCTCTCAGTTATCGGTGGTCTGGTCTATAACGAGAGTAGTGCCTTCGAACACGCGTCCACCGAAACGGATCAAAATATAAATACTGTGCACGTGTGGCAACCGCACAACCCAACCCGCAAGACCAGACAAGACTAGAGATGATAAAAATAAAATTAAAAGTAAAGTTGCGAGCAAGTTCTCGGCGTTGAACGAGGAGGGGGGGGCAAACATTTTCTCTGCGTTATTAAGTCAAATGAAGGAAAACTCCGCGCGGCAAAGCTAATATTTCTTTCTTTTGCTGATTAAATTAAATCAAAATCTTGCAAAGACGCATGCGCGCTCACCGAGGCCCCCTGGCAAGAAAATATACTTTTTCTTCATTTCTGTTGAATTAAAGTAAATTGAAAGACGTCTGCAATAACAAAATACTGAGGGGGGAACAATAGTAAATTAAACAGTGGAGTATCCCCCTCCCTCAGACGGGAGCCTGAGAACACTATGGAAATAAATGTGCGGTTCTCAACACGGGATTTGGGATAATAATAAACTGTTGTTCATAAACAAGACTATCTGTAACTCATCCAGCCTCTGCGAAGGTCTAGTTGTTTGCTAAATAGTTTATTAGAAGTCATCTACAGTTCTTAAGGTGGGAGTATACAGGGAGCGCGAGTGAAGGACAGAGTTTTTATAATTACCTTGTTTTTTGCCAAAATAAATAAAATATTACTCCAGTACAAACAGAGAGTTTAATTTTCTTCACATTGGTGATATCAACACTTGTTGAATATCTGTCATGAGCATAAAATATTAGATGATAAACTTTTTAAATCAAGAGGAAAAGTTATCAAATTCCAGGACACCCTTGAGAAATATTCAAGAAATGTTGATATCACCATGTGGATAAAACTAGACTCAATGTTTGTACTGCAGAATTATTTGATTTATTTTTACCAAAAAAAGCTTTTATATAAAAACTACAAAAATACTGCCCATCAACACAAGATTTAAAGTCACACACCATTGTTGCAAATAAAATGTTTCATATTTCTGGATAAAAAAAATTGAGCTTAGGTACTTAAAATGTTATGATATAATCTTAATTATCTCTTTGTAAGTACAATACATATTTTAAAAATGAATTATTTTTACTTGAGATGGTGATACTGCAAATTTTATTTCCAATGTGGCCTCTTCAGTATTTTCAAATTCCAATGTGACCCTTATTATCAAAACCAGTTGACATGTCCCTCTCGTAAAAGACGGGACTGCCAGGGATGAAGAGGTCGGGGTTTAAATCCTAGCAGGATTTTTTTAATCCTAAATATTTTCCCAATATCTCTCTATACGTGCAAATGCGGGTTGATTTTGCCTGAGTTTTACCTTTCTCACTTTCACCCCAGAAATCGTAATTAAAATGCTTACATCCCAGACGGGTAGTAAGACGCGGTGGAACAAATTTGTTAATCAACCCCAAGCTTATGTGAAAGGAAGACGAAGACAAAGAAAACGTGTTTTATTAGAGTAAGAAAATATACAAAAAAAAAATCTTTAAGGTAAGATGAAAATTGTCTGGCTCGAAAATTTTTAGCTTCACTGATATTTTCTTCATAAAAAAAAAAGTAATTTCGGAAATGAGAGTTGTTTCGTTTAGCTCATCAGATTAAGTAAGAAAAGCACGCACCATATTACCCTCCTCTTCCCTCAGCAGAACATGCCCGCCATTTTCTTACCAACCGCGGACCGCTCGTTCATCGATTTTCCTTAAAATAAAACATGGGTTAGCTGATGTGAGGATTAAGATAATGTATTACATGAATGTCTCAGCGAAACATGCGCTTCACGAAACGCGAGCTACGGCCAAGTACAGCGGGAACATCGCGAGTTGACAGAGAACTACAGTAGGCGCATCGCGGGAAGGACCTGATAAGAGAGAGAAAAAAAAAACAAGCTTTTTCTTTTGACGTTCTCAACATCGATCATATTTCACTGTTTTATTATTACTGTGCGACACCTTAGCTCATGGAGTATGCCTAATTAGCTAAGGGTCCAGGGTTTGAATTATAGCATGGCCTAAAAATGTATAATTGATTAAATGTGGGTCCACCTTTTTCGCAATGATGGGCAGAGGGGCTGGATGTTTGTGTTTGTTCTAGATTTAAGTTATTTTATAAATCGTGTGCTAATAAGTCGACTGAGAGCGTGCACGTTAAATACCTTAAATAAGTAAAACAAAAAAAGACACAATATTTCTTTAAAATAAACCCTTGTCAATAAGTATAGCTTTTAAATAAATATATGTCTTTTAACAAAGTTTATTTTGATGCAGGGCCTTCTTTTGGCTACATTTATTACATTATCAGAACGATGAAAACAAATCAAAAAAGGGCAATTTTCACCGCCCTCAGCACTTGTTTCATGTGCCCAACCCCCTCCCCAGCTCAAAAAAAGTGGGTCTTTCACTATCCTGCCTATCTGTATTCCTCATACCTGGGACCACAATAGATTATTTTGTTCAAAATGAGTGTCAGGGCAATATTTTACATAATAACAGACTTTTGAAAAAGTATATTCAAACTCTATAAAATTGTGCCGTACCGTACCTTATTATTAATAGGCCTAAGGGAAGAATACCGCCAGGCAAAATATCCACAACAAACTTACGTTACGAACGAGACTCATATTATTTATGAGAAGTACCGCAGTAATGATAGGATATAAGAAAGGAAGAAAAAAGAAATCTAAATCAAAAAAATAATAATGATTAATTAGTTAGGCCTACTCAACAATTTTACGTAACGAAGAAATAAATTGTTATGTTTGTATTTTAATTCGATTTTTTTTATTCCTTCTCTTACTGTCCTAGAAAACAAAAATCAACCAAAATGGTAAAATTAAATATAAATATAGACTAAGTTGATATGGTCCAACTTTCATAGAAAGGGCCTTATCTGACAGCTATAAAATTTACTAAATCCACTATCACGGGTTCATACGTCAAGTCATGTGATTTGCAGCCGTATCTTTTGATGGATATTGGCAATACTTTAAAAATAACACTAATAATATACGTAATACACGTTTTCATTATTGATCGTGTTTGTATTTTCTAAAAGGCCTTTTCTATGAAAATTGGATTGTAGCGTCGTAATGGTTGTACGAACTGTTCATGTCTCATCTATGATTACCATCACATGGCTTTCAGAGACAAGAGTTCGGGAAGATAAAAGAGGCATCAAGATCATACAAGATGGCACGAAGCGCAAGGGTGGTGATGACGTCACACGCAGAATTGCGCAACAATGACGTAAAAACTGGAAAGACAATATCGTTGCTCGAATGAAAGAGGTTCTCTATGTGTATTTTTTATATTCATGAGTACGGAGGAAAGGTAATATTATTTATAGGCCTGTGCGGATCCAAGATTTTCAATTTTAAATCAAATTCGTATTGAATACCAAGATTTGGAAAGATTTTGAATCAAACATTTTATATATAATTTTAAATAAGATTAGATTCAAAAATATTCTCCAAATTATGATATTTAATATAAATGTAAAATATTATTTAAATTGAGAAATTACACCTGGACACGGGAATCGAATAGAAATTCTTCTTTAAAATAAAAATGGTTGGGAACCTTTCTTACCATTTTAAAGTATTTGTTGAGTAGTTTACTAATAAATCACTAAAACTCCAATAAACACGCTCTATTTTATATAACAATGCAATTAGATAAGATCCCCAACAAGGTGTATTTCGAACCAAAGTTTGTTTATTCAAGAGAGGACCAATTGTTTAGGAAGAAAAAAAAAGGTTAAAAAGTAGTTCAAAATTGCTTGTACACTCTGTTTACCCTGAAAGATACACTATGGCCCTATCTTATAAGCTACACCATAGGGAACCAAGGAAAATAGTAGTCTTACCTTGACGGATTACATTATGATCATATCTAATAAGTTACGTCATAGTGGAATGATCTAATGTAAGCTAGCTACTTTACAGGGTAGTAAACTAAGAGTACATATTTAAACAGGACGTGGACACATATTGTTGCGGAGATTAAACTCTCAATCTATCCGATACGAAGTGAAGTCAAGGGAGCAACTTCACGTCTCGAGCTAACACGCACACACGCAAAATTCCTGTTGGAAGAATATTGAGCGGCTCTACCGGTAATAAAACATATACGTGACTCGGTGCTAAACTCAAAGTTAATGCCAAGTTGAGAGGCAGGTCGACCCTAGGGGGTGGGGGTTGGGGAGAAAAGGGTGCGGTTTTGATAAATGGCGAACGTAATAATGAACCTCTTCGATACAGAGCCCTGATAAGACTTGCACGTCATGAGTTATATGCCCCTGCCCTCTCCCCCCCCTTCCACCCTTACCCGCGGGGCTAATTACAATCAACACGGACGGCACCAAATCCCAAGGAGGGGCCGGGTTCACTTCCGGGCCGGCACCAAACTCTCTCCTCTTTTCCGCTTACACCACTTCAATAACAGGAGGATCGACCTTTATTGACCGTTCTGACTCCACTCGCTGTCAGACAAACCTAACAAAACTTTATATAAGATTACAAGGGGAGGTTTGTAAAGTGACAAGTTAAATTTTCAAAAGAAAGACTGCTAAAAAAGTTACTAGATTTACTTTCACGTATTCATAGGTCAAAGTCATGTGATCTGCAGCGGTCACTTTTTAATAATTACTATCAACTAGGGGCTACAATGGATATAGTCTCTGAGGGAACTAAAGGGCTATTATCGGGAAACAACGTTGCAGTCTTATTGTGGTCGTTCTTCCCTCAAATACAATACATATTTTGCAACGATGGTTCGTCGATGTCGCGAGTAGCTCCTTCTTATATAAGGCCCCTCCCTACACGATCTGTCAGTCTTTAAAAAATTCTGACAGTAATAGTGGTCGTGTAATTCACAAACCCAGGGTCGCGACCTAAATGAGGTTCGCAAGGATGTTCCTGAGGCTCGCGGGAGGGTCTCTAAAAAATTGTCAAAAATTATGAGATATTATAATTACATACACTAGAGTATTATGAGCAGTTATTGCAATAATACTGACATCAACGTGTTAAAACAATTTTTTGAAAGCCTCCTGTACTCGTAATTTTAGACCCAGCATTCTGACTCAGGAAGTTGAAACGGCCCTTTTTCCATAAAATAGAGCCTAATTTTGTGAACAAGGATTCTAATGTTTTATAACTATCAAGACTAAAGCAAGTAATCACCGGGTACCTTAGCTTGATGTGTTGTACTCTGTCCATTAACACAACACTTAAATTCGAATAACTCAGCTACAAACTGAAGCACAATCACGGCTGTGACTGAAAAATTATTTTTGTCACTTACCATATTTTGCAATGAGGTAATATTTTCACGAAAATATAGTGTTTTTTTATATTTGTAAGATTAAAAAGTTACTGAAATTAATTCAATTTAGCTGATAGCATTTATCTATGCAAAATAAACACACAAAATAACTTTCGCCAAGAATGAAACAGTATTACTATAGTGGCCACTGAAATAATATTTTTGGTCACATACCAAACCTTGTAACAAAGTTACATTTTCATCAAAAACTGTGCTTTACAATTTGTCTGATTAAAAAGTGATTGAAATTAATTCGGTTTTGTTTGCGTTAATTCAATTAAGTTAATTTAATAAATACTTATATGAAAATAACAGGGAATATAAACTACATGATGACGCTTTAGGACACCAGGACGGGAAAATACGAAGTGATCTGAATTTTCATCAGTCTTACAAGTGATAGGAGAGACTGGCAGTAATACTGACCGTGTGCGTGCGTAAAACCTTTTGAGGGGGAAAAAAAACCTCAGGACTCAATACACTCAAACGGGATTCGATCCTAGATCTCCCCATTATCGGTAGAATATTATTTTGCGAGAGTGACGTCTTAAGACCATGTGGATCGTATTTCTTACTATTCATGTTGTTGCACTAAGTGAACATTGCATGCAGGAGCTGGGACTGACCTGTAGGGTTTCGTACAAATACTGTTCGATACTGTGGGATTATTCTCTCAGACCAACTATACTCAGGTACTTGGTGTTATGTAATTCGAATTATTCAATATAACGTCAATATCAAATTTCAGTTCTCTTAGGTTTCAACTTGTACGTTGCGTCCGCCACATTGGATCAGCCATTTGGGATTTTTCAGGTTTCGGATTTTACTGATAAAAGATGGAATGCTCCATGGCATCCATACCAATTTTCAGGTATCAAGGGAATCGGGAGGTGGAGAAAGAATTCTGGAAGGACAAATAAACACAGTTTTTATTTTTTAAATGGCCCTTACTATGAAAATTGGACTGTAGAAATGGTCCACAGGCCCTTAACACAATTCCTAAAATATTTGGGAATATGAAATAAGGAGCACCCACATAACAAGGAAAACGAACCAAATGGTGAGACAAAACTATTGGCGGGGGAGTAGGCGTGGAAGGGGGGGTTGGGTGTTTTGTCTGTTCCAGATTTAAGTTATTTTATAAGTCGTATACTAATAATATAATCAGTTGTTTCAAAAAGTGCACGTTAAATACCTCAAATAAATAAATCAGTTTTTTTATGGAATATAAGCGTCCGAGAGTCGATATTTTCAGGTCGGTTAGTAAGGCAGCAAGCCCGTCGGGGAGGGGAGAGGATAAGAATGATTTGCATATGCATCATGGCTGGGTGGATACCCTCCCTCATATATCGACACGCTCTCTCCCCTAAGCTATTCACACCCCACCCCTTAAGCCCACACAACCCTTCTGGCAGAATATTACATCCCCTCGGCACCAGCCACGCCAAGTATGACGGCGACTATGTGCAAACACACGAATTAAGACATCACACGGGACGTGGGAACAGTCGTGTTTTTGGGGGGCAAATTAGGTAGCCCTGACCCGCAAAAATGAACATGAAAGAGAAACGTAAAAGAAAGTAAAACTTCTGAGTACCTATATTATTTTATAGTAATTTCTTTACTTTACCTTTCTGATGCCAACTATCGAATTAAGAAGCGTGTGACATCCGCTAAAGTATGTGTGATATTTTACTTTTTCTTGACCCCTCGGAGAGAGAAGTATTGTGATCGCCGAAATGATTGAACTCGAGATTTTGATGAGTGTCGAAGTTCTATGACCCCTTGAAAGTGTAAAAGGTTGTTTTCAAGATGAGGTGACCTGGCGGTCTAGGGGTAAGGTGTCGGACTTCTGTGCTGGGGGTCCGGGGTTCAATCCTCAGTCACGGCACAGATTTATCTGATTGCCAAACCTTTCCTTCACCTCTGACAAGACGTGTATTAATCACAACTTGTGAATGTGTGGAATGCCAGGCCTCCACCGTGGTTCGGATCCCACGTTAAACTGTAGGTCCTCCATTTCATCTCACAATCACCCTACCATTTCACATTAGCGTAAGTGCATATAACCTGAATGGGTAGTAAGACACGGTGCTAATAATAATAATAATAATAATAATAATAATAATAATAATAATAATAATAATAATAATAATGTTTTCAAGATGGCACCCGTTTGTGTTTCTACATCTCGATCTAGAGCCTAAACCAATTTGTCAATCAGGCTGAAACTTGATATCCAGGGTTTTCGTAGGGTTCCTCCGAAGGATTTTTTTAATTAGATATCAAACCCTAAAATTAAGGGTAGTTTACAAAGTAGAAAAAGGAGAAAAAAAACTAATTTCTTTAAATCCGCTCTGAAGATTTTGATTAAATTTTGTATCCAAGCATTGATTAATATTACAAACAAAATGGCTATTCTCATTTTCCCATGAAAATGACTTTAATGGTGCTTTACGCGAACAGAAATTTCCAGCTGTGATCATATCTCCGCAACTATTTGAGATATGAAATAACTTATCAGTGTAAAGTTGTAGTGCTGTTCAAAATTAAAATCTTTTATTTGGAATATCGTTTATAAAACAAATTTTTTTTAGCTATAATCAACTACATATTAATGAAGATCTTTTAACAGTTTGAAATTGATTTCTAAGCTCTTTGGTTGACAGAAATGTTCCTCCTTTCTCAATGTTTCTGTAAAAAGGTATATTATTTCATTTAGGCTTTTTGGTGGAGTGTTTCTGCAACAATGTATATGATTTCATTTCACAAATATTACAAGTTTCTAGTAAATGTATTTATATTAATATAAAAGAGAAAGAAAGTTTGTGCCATTTATTTTAAATCAAGATGAACATTTTAAGTGTGCTGCTTCATAGAGCGTTAAAATGCAATGATCTTCAGCATTCATGAAATATAATTTATATTAGTGGTTTGCCATTTCAAAATATGGTTCACGCCAAGACGAAGTAACATACCGAATAGTATTTATATCATATCAAACTTCCTTACATTTTCCGTAAATTTCACGTAAATTGCCGCAGTCCTGTAACTAAGGTGACAGTGACCAAAAAAGCCCCCCCCCCCCTTCCTCCCTTAAATAAATGCAGTAATTTGTTATTACCAAAACAGAAAATTCTGAGTTATTTTAGGATTATTTTCGTGGTTTTAGAGCGTCTGAGCTGCATTCTCAAAGGAAATATCTGTGTGAAAATGTTTACCTTATAGAAAGGCGGTGCCCTTAACATACGTAGAGTGAATATGACAGGGAAAATAATACGTTTTTATTTTCAGTGAATGGAACAGTAGGTTAAGTTTTAAAAGATGAATAAGACGTGATGGTCGAGGTATTCAACTAATATCTAAATTGTTATTGTCTTGTTAGAGAATGAGGCTATATTTATAAGGAAGTTAACGAAATCGTTGAATGAGCTCTGATTTTAGAAAATAGAAACGATAGTTTGGATAAATTTGTAAGATATTACAATGTTAAATTACCCCAGTGCTATTTGTTAACAAAAAAAAAAAAAAAAAAAGCGTGGGACTTTTTGGTTTGAAATTGCAATATCCAGCCCTGAGAAATAAATTATATTCATTTCTGTTCCACAGCTTGATTAAGTTGTAATTTAAACTCAGTCTCTCCGTCTGCCGAGGTAACACTTTAAGTATCGACCTTCCAAGTTTGTGACATTACTTTGACAAATTACTTTAATTTTGCCCGTAGTAAAAATTGGGCTGCGCGAAACCATAATCGATTACTTAATTTTGAGCGACGGTCGCCTCGACCCAGCATGAAACCAACTTTCTCCACGATCCAACGAACACTTAGGAACACAAGGTTGTGTTGAACTGGAGGAGCATGTTAACACTACAGAGGCAATTTTAATATACAGAGTGTCAGAAAATCATCTTTAAATTTTTTATCCCATTCAAAAAGTCAACCAACCAGGAGGTGTTGTAGTAAAATTATCTCCATTACGTTGATAATAAATTATATATCTACCACATACTTGATCTAGCTATGGCAATACCAAACCAATCATAGTAATCAATAAATTAAAATAAATATTTCAGATAAACTAATACTTTGTCCACAAACTTAGTGCACAAACATACTCCATTACCAACGTAATCTTTAACTTAGCACGTTAATAAATGAAGATTAATTTTTATTATTATTAGGTGTTCTGTCTTACAATAGGTCCATTACGTTTGTCAGTGAACTTAGACCGCCAATGTACCCTGTTCTTTGCCTTCTCCTTCAGCTCCCAAAATTTTCTTCTTTCCTTTAAGTCAACCAATACTTGAATGCTTCCTCTTCCTAATCTCCTCCTTCCCTCAACCTTTCCTTCTATGACGTCGTGCAGAAGACAGTTCCTCATAGGATGTGCCCGATCCTGTTTACTATGTTCCGAAGAATCACATCCAAAATGGGTCTTTTTTCAGCCACTTTCCTTAGGACTTATTCATTTGTCACCCTACCCTGTCTGTCCACCTGATCTTCTCAAGTCTTCTACAGCCCGCTATGTGTGCACTAATTTATCCTTCGATTTTTAATATTGTTATTGTAACGTTAGTTTATCCCCTTTAGGATACTCGTTTTTGTAATAATTTATTTTTGGATTTGTTATATCACGCCAAGAATGTTTTTTATATTAGTTTTAGGAATATTGAGAGGACCCATCCCCCTTCCTCATGTACTACATTTTTAATTTAAGGATCAAACCTTTATGGTTGTTTGGGGTGGTTCTTATACCCAGATGACTAATTTCAATCTTATACCACAGTTAAAAGTAATTTAATATTTTAGTTTTGGGAATTTTGAAACCGTTTATTTACCAGCCCACTTTCTAAATAGTAAATACTTGACACTATTTTGTTATTGGAGTAATCCCTCTACATTCCTGGCAAATTTCAATTTTCTGTCACATCTTTCCCCTGTTCCTTTCCTATTTTCCTTTCCTATTTTATATATTTAAAATCTTCAGTATTTTATGGTTAATGGAAGTCAAATTTCCGTTTTCTATGATTAATGGATTTGGTCTTTGTTCCTTCTTGCGGGATTTCAGTTTACTAACACACATAAAAGTATATTTTTTATTCGTTTTGGAAATAGTCCTATCCATATAAACAACTACTACTTAGAAATTTCGAATTTTAAGACGAATATAGTGCCCTACCCCTCATATTTTCCAAAGTGCCAGTCAAAAATTTAACATTTTCAGCCCTTAATATTTATTTGGAGTGATATTTTTACTGACCTACCAAACTTCAGTTTTCTACTACATTGGGAAGTAGTTACTTAGCCCTGGTTTTGGAAATTCCGAAGCCCCCACACCCACCCCATTTTCTCAAATTCACTCTTTTAATTTTCAAATTTTAAGAGTTGTTTGGTTATCTGGAGTTGTCTTTCTACCTGTCTGCCAAATTTTGATTTTCTACATCATTTAATAAGTTGTTTTATAACGAAAGACCCCCATTTCCTGGAACCTCATTTTGAAATTTCCCAATTTTAGATTTTTCTGGTTTTATGGGGAAATCCCGCTACCTTAATGTAAAGCAGAATTTCTAGTTTCCAGGCCCAGGGGTTGGGTGAGCCAGTGAGTACAACGCATTTAACCCCTATTCACCCCCTTGAGGAATTAAATTTGAAAAAAAACGCTAAGAAATATCTAGCCTAATTCTAGAAAGGAACCTTCATTTTTAAATTTCAAGGCTCTATCTCGTTCAAAGGATAAATAAGTGAATTTTGATCATGTTCAACCCCTCTTTTTCTCTCCTCTAAGATAAATTTTGAAAAACCCCGTCTTAACTCTCGCCCAGGGCCTAAAAGGAACCTTCATGTACAATTTCAACTTTCCTGGTGTTGGAAAAATACGGTGATGAGTGAGTCAGTGAGTGGGTTTTACTTTCGACATAATATAGATATAAGCTGTAGAGATATTTTTAAGATAACCTATATTAATGTTACAACCAAAATACGTATCTTATATTTGTTTGCTAGTGACAATGTTACCAATTAAATGGTTGGTAGCCTACAGCGACAGTGTGTTTATTAAAGAGTGCAAAAACATACAAGGTTTATGTAGTTTTTGGTTTGTTTTTATCACCACGTCCCAGGGTAAGGCCATACTTGTGAGTTGGACTCTAGCAAGTGAATCAATGTTATTTATATGAGAAACCCTCAAAGTATCCCACTTCTGACACCAAATGTCGCTGTCGCTAGGACGTGGTCGAGTTGTATGGCAACCTTCATATATAACAAGACATTACTTTCTTGCGTCCTAGTTACGGTGATCTGTAGTCAAAATAAGACAAAAAGAGTAGTGACCTATTAACTCATTTGATGTAATTTGGTCTAAATATACCATGTGTGTATAGTAACCACAAAGTTTAATAATCGCCTCATACCCGCTATTATTCTTGAGTGGTAATATAACTTATTCCACCAACCAGCAGGTGGCCAGTGCACCCGAGTACCAACCTAGGGGTCCAGAATTCAATTTGCGGCTCGTACCATGGTTATTTTCCCAAAAGGGGAACCATCCCAAATATCACCGGGGTCTGGCTCAGATACGCATACATAGGCCTAACTAAAAACATTTTCGCTTAGTCTTATTTTAAATCCATGCGACCAGCTCAAGAGACTTAAAATTTTATGGTGTATACGGTTTTTATTAAAAATAAAACTACGTAAATTAGTCCAATTGCGGTGAACATCTGCTGTTCAAAGATTTACTAAAATAATATAGGTTTAAGTAAATAATGAAAATAATGATCCAGTAATGGACCATTTTAATATATTTTGCAATTTGTAACAATTGACTTCCAATCTTTGTAAAAACGTATGTAATAGACGTATTTCAGGGCTTGTTTTGTTCCTACAAATAATAATAATAATAATAATAATAATAATAATAATAATAATAATAATAATAATAATAATAATAATAATAATAATAATAATGTCATCAAATAACTCAGAAACCTGTTTAATTTAAACAAATTGTAGCAGAAATTAAACATCTAGGAATCTAGATCTGAGATCGGCAGCTGGCAGATCGCGATCGACCGGTCGATTTTGTGGCAATTTAATATTAGAGTGTGACGAGAATAGCTTTGATTGGTCATAATCGGTAATGTTAAAAGAAGATTACATAGTTTAATATGAAAATATACTTTTACTTTCTCTCTATCTTACAGGTAGAGAAAGTATTGTGATCGTCAAAAAAATCGAACTCGAGATTTTGATGAATTTTGACGTTTCATGACTTCCTGAATCCGAAAAAGTGGTTTTTGAATTTCCGTCTGTCTGTCTGTCTGTCTGTCTGTTTGTACCTCCAACTAGAGCCTAAACTATTTTACCGATTGAGCTGAAACTTGATATCTAGGGTTTTCATAGGGTTGCCCCGAGGGGTTTTTGGAATTGGATATCTACCCCTAAAATTAAGGGTAGTTTACTGAGGGGCAAAAAGAGAAAAAGTCGATTTTCTCAAAATCGGCTCTAACGATTTTGATTAAATTTCATTTATGAACATAAATAAATATTCCAAACAAAATGGCTACTCTCAATATTTCGGCAAAATCGTTTTAAGGGCTCCGGTCTGATGCGTAAATTAACATTTTTTATAATAGCTCCGAAACTATTTGAGATATGAAATTACTTAGCATTACAATATGTATATATATTTATAATACAGATATTTTATTCGAAACATATTTTTATAAAATCAATAACTTTCAATATATACGCAATTATATGAATTTTTTTAACTTTTTGGACATTAAAGTTTAAGTTTTGCGACCGTAAAAAAAAAAAACTAACCTGAAATGTTGATGGATGTCGACGTCTCATGACCCCCCGAACCCTAAAAAATAGTCTTTGAAATGCCGTCTCTCTGTGTGTCTATAAAAACTTAAAATTAAGGGTAGTTTACTGAAGGACGAAAAGAGAAAAATTTGGTTTTCTCAAAATCTGCTTAAACGATTTTGATTAAAATTCGTATCTAGGCGTTGATTAAGATTATAAATAAACTGGCTATTTTCATTTTCCTATGAAAATGATTTTTAGGGTACATTACAGAAGCGTTAATTTCCGTATCTCCACAACTATTGGAGAAACTAAACAACTTATCATTGCAAAATTGTAGGACTATCAGAAATAAAAAACTTTTATTTGACATATATTTTTATAAAAACAGCAGTTTCTGAGATATTTGCAAATATATTAATACAATTTTGTGAGCTTTAGTTGTAAACATATACTACTTAAGTCTTAACGCAATAATACTCCAATGCCATAGAGTAATTAAATATAAGTAAGTATCTAAAAAAAGTATGTTATTTTTCCTTAAATCTCTTAGGAGAAATGTTTGCATAGCAATGATCTATCTCCATTTTAGACTCAATAGTCAATATTTACATTTTTTATTAGTCAAAATGTATAAATGAATAATTAAATATCAATGCGATGACTTGAAGATCTGCAACACCTTTTAAAATGTTAAAATTTTAACCAGAAATCGAAATTTTAATACGAAGTGTTGACCCTTGTGGAAGACATTAAACTGTTTGAAATGTTCTTAGATGGACAAAGATGCGCCTCTTTTCTCATTGATTCTATATCATTGTATATTATTTTATGCGTGTTTTTATGTGGAGTGGTGATGATACAATGTACATTATTCCGTTCAGAATTCTTACGAGTATATAGAAAGAGAGAGAAAGTCTGTGCGGTGTGCCGTACCATTTATTTTTCCTGAAGGGAGAAATGAGTATTGGAGGAAGGTTAATTAAAAAGAACAAATATAAGTTATACAGAAAATAAGTAAAAATAGAGTGAAGAAATGGTGGGATCGCGGGACTTTTGATATTAGGATTAGAAAGCTAATTCCAAAAAACCCCTTTAGGGAACCTTATAAAAACCCCTAACTTTGGCCTGATCAGTAAAATGGCTCCAGGCCGAGTATTAGACAACAGACGGCATCGCGGAAATAAATTGTTCGGCCCTAGAGGGTCGGTCATGTTAACGTGGACACCCATACAAATCTCGAATTAGATTAGTTTTTACGACCACAATACTTCCTCTTTCCAAGGGGTCGCATGAAAGTTTAAAAAAACAACTAAAATCCATTAATAAACAATAATTAATTAAATAAATAAAAACTTAATTCAGTGGCCAAACACATTATTTCGCCGTAGCGCGTCAGCCAACGACGTCCACCAGGTGTTATACACGTCCTAGGAAGTCACAGTGCATTGCGAAATAAAACATTAAAGGAGTTACAAAACACCTACAGAGCAATTATCGTTTTATTGTATGTAACTCGTGGCTAATTGCTAATTTATGTCTACAGAGAACTAAATATTTTTTAAAAAAAAAAAAACCTCGCGCATATTGATATATTACGATTCTATATAGTGTATTATGATACATGCACTTGACTCGGAATAAAGTGTGAAGCAAGCTCTCTTGAGAAGCCTGGGTGGGATCCATGTGACGGGCGCTCCATTGTAAAACAATAACATTAAAAAAACAACTGTACAATAGAGAAGGTAAGTATAATTTCCAGCTACGACCCATGTTTGTGAGTCAACCCATTAAACTCGGCCGCTATTGCATCTGGCACCACAACAAACAAATGGTGCTTGAGCATATGTATATAAAAAAAAATCATCGCAAATACATAAAACAATATCTATACGTTCTTGTTATTATAATGAGCTGCGTTAAGGAATGAGGAAATTTATACCTTGGATTTGATGTTCATAACGCTTTAGCCATTACCACAAATAAATAAGGGGGGGGAAAAAACTAAAGCATTTGTACAAAATAAAAGTAATAGTTTGGAGAAAAAATAAAAAAGATTTAATGTTTCTTAGAAGTACCACACAAAATGCAGTTTTAAATGGACTTTGCAATAAAATAGGCAAGCAGCCTGCACGCATTTTACACCGTCGTAAAGTCGCGGTGGTGGGATTGCCCTCGATCGCACATGTTCAACTGTTTGTTTACTTGTACTGCATTACTCAAAATTAAACAAAAGCACTCAAATAGTTTTCACATCACAAATTCCCTTTATTTAATTGAACCCAGAACCCTTTTCGATGGCCGCATGGTCTAAAGGCGTTACTATCGCAATAGACTGGAACTACCGATGACGAGGAGATTGGAGTTCGAATCCCGGTCGGGTGTACCTGAGGGTAGTTTCCCCTAATCGGGTTTCCCACCCTCTCCACTCAAATGGGGGTGCACTTCCTATAAATTCAGTATTTCTCATTCCCAGTCTATTACGTGGTTAGTGCATAGTTATGCGTATAACCCGGACGGGTAGTAGGACAAGGTGCCAAATTTAATTCACTCCAGATTGCCGCCTTTTATTAACACAAAATTCCATGTGTTTTCTGGAAGAAATTCCTTGTGTTTTAGAAGAAATTCCCATTTTTCCAATTGATGACAGAACTTTATGTAGTTGTTAAGTAACCCAATATTTAAAGTAAAAATAGGGGTGTAGATAAGAAATATATATGTATCAGAGTCCTTAAATCTTCAGTTCACTTTTTCTTCTCCTATGAAAAGGCTTACCTAATATTTAAAGTGTAGTTTGAGTTTAGTACCCAAAAGTAAATAGAATGATAATATAAGATGATGTGACCGTGTAGCTCGGTCGGCAAGCTGTGACCGTGTGAGCAAGGCCGTTCTCCCCTCAACCCTTGCTTTCCTCTCAGTTTCGGAGGAGCCTCGAGGATAAAATCAATAAGGCTTCTCAGTAGCACTGGTGATGCAGCAATTGTTCAGTGAGCCGCTGAACCAGCCTTCTGGGGTCTACAACAAACAACATGTCGGCTTGCACGCGCAACCCCTCGTAGGAAAGGGGGGTGGGATGTAGGGGAGAAAAACAAGTGCTCAAACTTTTTACTCTGGTTGTGCACGATTAAAGAGAACTACCGAGAGAACTGCACCTGCGAATGCACTTCCGCCACTTTCACCTACGTGGAATGATGGGGTTTGCGAGCTGAATACAGTATTTTTTTTCAGTTTTTATCACAAAACATTTATTTCAGTAAAATAAATAAAAAAAATTCTTACGTACTAATATAAAGAGTTTAATTTTCTTCACAGAGTAATCTCAACAGTTATCTGTCAAGGGTATTTTAGAATTTGACAACTTTTTCTTTTAATTTAAAAAGTTTTTCGTAAAATGCTAATAAATATGCTTTTGAGAGATATTCAACAAATGTTGATATCATTATGTGAAGAAAATTTAACTATGTTTCCACTGGAGAAATAATTTATTTTGCCGAAAAAAATGATTTGCTATAAAAACTACAAACACAACTTTTATTGCGCCCCTTTCATCCCAACTTAAGTTTTCATTGTTCAAAGGAAACAACCACAAAATAATATACTAGGAATCAGGTAGAAAGAAAACTTCTACAATTTATTTTCGGTCAACTTTGATAACATTTTACTATACTATTAGTGCTATTTTATAGTTATTAATAATATTTATCAAAAGTGACAGTTGCAGATCACATGACTTGACGTATGATTATGTGAGAGTATTTATAGTAGCATTATGTGTCAGTTAAGACTCTTTCTATGAAAATTGAACTTTACAAAGTTCTTGACTTTATACGCTGCCCTATTTACAAATGGCGTCACTCTCGCAATAGACTGGTACTGCCGATGACTAGGATACCGGTGTTCAAATCCGGCCGGATTTTAATATATAATTTTCCAATCGCCCTCTACAAAAATGCGTGTACTTCAACTAAATTTAACCTTATCCAACCTTAGCCCACCAGCGTAATTAGTGTACAAAAACCGAACGGGTAGTAAAATAAGACGCGGTTGTAAAAAATATATAATTGAATACCAGTCTCTTTTGCGCATGCGTTTGTACTTGACCTGTATTAATACCAAATTACGCATAAGTTTACTTGATAAGTGCTAGTTTTGTCTCCATGGAACTTGGTCGTGTACACGGTAATACATGACTTGTACTGATTAAGTACGTAAACATTCACGGAGAATAGGTACATAATTAAATAACACAATCTTAGAGTAGCCCAACAACATATTTGTAGAATTATTTCACAGCAGGAGTCGTAAAATCCATCATCACACCTACTAGTGAAGATTTTTATTTTAGTTTACGTATTTAACGTGCACTTTGTGTGAACCGACTGATTATATCAGCACACGGCTTACAAACTAACTTAAATCTAGAATAAACACAACATCCTGCCCTCATGAGAGAAGGGGAAAGTCCCATTACACCAACGATACATTTTTCAGCCGTGCCGAGAACTGAGCCCATGACCCTTAGGCCCTAGCTCAGTAAAGAAACATACTACCGACTGGGCTATGGCGTCGGACTAGTTAAGATTAAATTTTATAGCTGCTTTAATCATTATTATTATTATTATTATTATTATTATACATATAATTATTGCTTATAAAACATATTGAGTACTAAACAGTTATGATTAAAACGATCCACTATATAATAGACTATCTATTTTTAAAGCGAGCCCACCAATTTTAGAATGAAAGTGAGTTGGTTTTAGGGGGGAGGGGAATAGAAAACACGGGCTTGTCATTTAAATTTATCATCATAATCTAACAGTTGCGCAAATGAAGTTATCAGGTGCCAAATAACCGACCAAAATTGAAGTAATTAACTTTCACGAGCTCGTTTCATCAAGTACCGGCGCAAAAAGCGCGCCGTTGAGAGAGGACTTCGTTTAGGATGCTAGGCGGTCCGAAACGAAAACAAACCCAAGTTAAATCCGAATAGCGGTGAATAGGTGATAAAACCCACATTGGTGATGATACGGCCCAAGGCGTCAGTCTCGAAATATACTTGATTCGCCGGTGACTGATGTACTGTAGGTTGGTTTCCCCCACTCTCTTCCACGCCAGAGCTGGTACATTTCCTCAAAACTCTACCTTCTCGAAACATTGGTGTAAATATTCGGGCCGAACGGTAAATAAAATGAGATTCAATTTAAAAGCTTTCTTCCGAAAATCCTATTTCTTACAGCTAGAAAGGTTACTAGATCTACTTTCACGTATTCATACGTCAAGTCAGAACCATCACTTTTGATAGATATTATTAATAACTATAAAATAACACTAATATTATAGTAAAATGTTATCAAAGTTGACCTAAAAAAAATGAAATTTACGTATTATTTTCCCGGACAAGGATTTGAACCCTGGCCGTACAACTTTGCGCACCAACCACTCTATTCGGGATCTCTTCCTCTGACCAGGATTCAAATCCCGGTTCGGGTGGTAATTTTTATTTATCTACACTGTTTTCAATATTTCTGTACGCAAGAAGCCGGTCGAAGTAATGAATTATGAACACGTAACAGTCCTATTTCTAACTAGTCCTAACAGTACTAACGGGACCGCGAGGCTGATGATTCACGAGAGACTTGGCAAACACAGGACAAAGAAGCGGTCGTCACCTTCTTCTAGCAATGTTAACAAGGCCTAAGTGCCCTTCCCTTGTCAGTAATAATTCTCTTCATTCCAGACCAAGCAAGAGGTGTGATATTAACGGCGCTGACTCGGTAGTGCAGATATCACCAATCTTATGTTGCGCTGACAAAACTTTTAACAGTACAAGAGTTTGGTATTTACTGGTGTGAACACAAAGCTATTTTCTATGACACTATACACCTGTTGACATAGATTAAAAGTTGACATTTTCCACTCTCAAGGCTAAAAAAAATTCACATATTTCAGTTGATAATTAAGAGCTAAATGGCTGAGAAACGAAAGGTACAGTAGCCCCATGGCTTCTTTGGTGCTGACTGACAGTTCACAGCTGACTTCTGACAGTTGCTAAACACATGTTTTTTTCAGATCATATGGTTCGGCGTAGGGATACATAATTTGGTCTGGTAGCTTTTCAAAGCCGTCAGCTGTCAGCTGTGAGCTGTCAGTCAGCACCAAATAAGCCATGGGGCTACTGTAGCTGGTATAGAAGCGTAAAATGGATATTTGTGAATCGAAGGATGTCATTTAATAGGAGGGGTCACAATACAAATGGTTTATTTATATTTTCCTCATCCCCTGTTTGTTCTACTACTGCTACATAGATCCAACCCGGAACATTGTAAGCCCTCTTGATCTCTGGCGTTTACAAATTTCTGCTCAATTTTTCTAGAACCTTAAGTTGGAATGGAAGAGCTCACGAGTTAAAGACAAGTGTTTTTGCTGTTTTTATAACGAAACAATTTTTCGACAATTTTTTTTTTATATATTTCTCAATTTGAAAAATTATGTCTAATTTTCTACACATGGTAAGCGGAAGAGTTCTTGAATATCTATTAAGGTTGTCCTGAAATTTGTTGAGAAACATTTTAAATGAAGAAAAAAGTTATCATAATACTTCAGGACACCCTTGACAGATATTCAAGAATTGTTGACATTACCACGCGAAGAAAATTAAACTTTATGTTTCTACTGGAGACATGTTTTATTTATTTTGTCAAAAAAATATATTTGCTATAAAAACTGCAAAAACACTCTTTTAACTAACGATATTTTTCATCCTACCCTAAGCCCAAATACTAGAAGGAACCAGGACAATAATGACGCCCTTTCCTCTTTACAGAAGAAGATGAAAACCACTTCTTCAACGTTATTACACCTAGCAAGGTGCAGGCATCACCCTCTTGTCAAAACGTCCTAGAAAACGTGTCATCTCTCTTGAGAGATTGGGGGGTAGGAGGTATTTAACGCAAACTGACGAAATGGAGGGTGTGATAATGGCACTCAAGCAGCGAGTGGCGCATTTAATGTTCGGCAGGCACACATCACCTTAACGCAAGTCCTTGCATCACGCAACACGGCTATCAGGTTACCCTTGCTGCCATTATTTGGGCTTTCATTAGGACGATCCTTCAATGTCTGCCGAGTAAATGTTGCTTTGCTGTCCAAACAGTCGGTAGTTCTCGGTGAACAAACATAGCCCCCATCAGACTGGGGGGATAATGTCTGAACGTCTCACCACCTTCACTCGATCGTAAGAACATCGACCGGTAACGGTAAAAATAAGGAAACAATCTCTGATCAATCGACGTGGATATACCGAATTGTTCATCCCCCAATCATATTTTTTTTTTTTTAGGAAGTTACGAACTCACGTTTGATGCCAAGTGTTATTTCAATGAAAAAATTTGAAATCATATGTTGTAATAGTTATACAACCTTATCGCTAGTAGAAAGCACACACGTATACAAACTTGGGCCATTTCTCAAACTCAGCATTTTTTTAGTTAAATATATGTTACGCAGAAGTTCAAACATCTAAGTATTTCTGTTGTGAGTTTCAATACAAAGTTCTCAGGGATACAGAACATGTTATGTATGAAATTACAAATTTATCAGAGGAGTATAACATATTTTCGAAACTATAGAGCATGTAGGGACTGTTTATTAAATCTATTTTTTTAACAGCACTACCCCTGAAAGACATGTTTCGGTGGTCAATAAACAAAAAAATAATCCAACTTAAGAAACATTATTATCGTTCTGGAGTTTTATACTAGTTTACACCCTACAGCAGGTGACGATGCAATTTTTTCTTGACACCACGTATCACCACTATACGTTCGTGTTATACACACATGTACTAATTACGATAATGTATTAGGGATGATTAAAGGTTTAACTTAAAGGAAATGTACCCGCGTTTGAGCGGAGATAGTGGAAAAAAGTTTAGGAAAAAATCCCTCAATACACCAGACTTGGATCTGAACCCAATCACCCCGACATCGGCAGTTGATTTTATTGAGCGAGTGACGCCTTAGACCAGCGGTTCCCAACGTGGGGTACGCGTACACCCAGGGATACGTGCCAGGAGGTTTGGGGAAAATCTTTGAATAGTGCCAACAGTGTAATACAAAAGATCAGTCAAAAGTTATTAAATGAACTCAACGAAATGGGAGGAAATTATTTCAATTGGAAACAAAAAATAGTTTTATAAGTATTAATAAATTAAATGTATTAGTTTTTATTGTAACTTGCTTTTTTAATGTAAAAATATATTTCACCTTTAATATTACAATGTATTTTAATCCTATTATTAGACCATTTATTTTCAGTTGCAACAAATAAATCAGAAATGACTACTGTTGTATCTGTTAATTAAACATTTAGCTAAAAATGTAGAGCAAAATGTATGGAAATGGCTGTTAGGGGATTCACAATCTAAAAAAAGGTTGGAAACCGCTGCCCTAGACCAACCAAAACAACGAAGTGGGTGATGTAAAATTACATACTTCTGCCTCCAAGAATATTTTAAGGTATTAATGATAAAAGGATTTCACTTCCAATATGTATTTATACAACGCAACTTGCTCTTACATTTTTAAATTATTTTAGCGCCAAAGAAGTGTTTGCTTTGGTAGTGGCCGTGAACGCAGAGTTGTGACAAATACGTCGAAATGTAATATTATGACTTATGAGGATTTTTAATAAAAAAACCTAAGACATATAGTGTATGGGGAAAATATAAAAGCTATGACCTAACGCTAGTAAGGCTACCAAGAGAAAATGAAACCGCAGCGGCGTAATATTTAGGCACCAGGAAAAAAAAAAGAGGTCTTTATTTGTTTCCATACATGGAAAGAAAAGTAAACATTCAACAGCAATAATATTTTCTATAAACACGTGAGTCCTGGAATATTGCTCAATATCAAAGCCTGGAACTGGCTAACCAACTGCAAGCCTCAGTCAATCGCGATCAATGTTTTAATTTCTATGTATTTAACAAAAAAATAAGATACGCCTGTCATGGCAACAATGTATCATAAAATGCTGTGGAGCGTTATCAAAACGTAAACAGGGACAGAGTCGAGATAAGAGAGGAAATATAATTTAAAATGGTTAATTGAAAAACGCGGTTACAAGAGATAAATGGTAGAAACAAAACAAAAAACTAAACCAATAAAATGGTAACCAAGCTCACAGCAAATGGTTAGCATCGCAGGCAGGCCACACCTATCCGTAATCGTAAAAGACCGATTGATGATTAAACTAGAAAGAGGATATCAAGAAATCTCACGTTTTACGAACGGAAAGAAAATATTTGACTTTGTATTGTTTTTGTGTGCGTTTTTATTTAAACAAGGATGAACAAGGTAAAACATTAAAAGGATAACCAGACTTTAGTAATTTCATCAGTAAAACACGAGGCATGGTAAAAAAAAAGACCTAGTATTCAAACTAAAAAACATGAAAATTAAAAAAAAGTCAAACATTTAACTGAATAAACCTATAGTTAGTAGGCTACACCATTTATGGACATATCCGACAGATCTATCAGTTGCTAATCTACTTTCGCGTGTTCATACGTTAAGTCGTGTGATCTGCAGCTGTCACTTTTGATAGATATTATTAATACCTACAAAATTATATAATAAAATAGTAAAATGTCATAAATTTTAGCAGAAAAAAAAGTTGGTATTTTCTTAAACTTTCTTCCTATCAGAATCGTACAATAGTAATCTACACTATGGATTAGATGCAGACAGTTTTTAAACAAATCGTAATGTTGATTGGACTTTTACATATTCCTGTATTTCTAGTTTCTTAACAACAATTAAAATTAATAAGCGTTAAAATCTCACTTTTAGTAACTTCAAATACCTCCTCAAAACAAAAGCATGCACCATTTAAAAACTAGGTCTAGGTCTAGTCTAATTTCCATAGGAGGGCCTTTTAGAAAATACAGATATATAATTTGTGGTCAACAGCAATAACATTTTATTATTTTATCGGTGTTATTTTATTAATATTGATAATACACAGGGTGTAAATGAATACAAGCTACACACTTCTAGTATAGCAAGGGGTCCAAAGTAGAACAACTTTTAATAAGGAACTCGTGTCTGGAAACGCACGTTTGCGCGTTGCAGACTGGAACTGTTTAGACAAAACAAATGATAACGCGTTCCATTTGCCACGTCATGATCACGTGAGGTGACTCGACCAATGTAACGACAAGTGTAAACGTCAAACGTTTTGATAGGACTCCCTAATCTCTCTTAACGTTTAGTCGCAGTAGATCATGGATGGATATACTTTTATCGATTAGACTAACATGGTGTTAACAAAGTACGGCAAAGCTCGTAATGGTAAGGATGCTCGCTGGCTTTATGCAGACCGTTTTCCAAATCGTCCAACTCCACCTCATACAATGTTAGCCAGAGTTTTTCAACGATTGCGGGAAACAGGAACTTTCACAGCCAACAGGGTAAACTGCTGGGTCTATGAGGAATCACCGTAATGCAGTATTTGAAGACGTGAATTCTTGGTTTAACAGAACCCATCCATTAGCTGCAGAACTATTGGACGTGACATGGGTGTCAATCATATGAGCGTCTGGCAGGTTCTGCACGAACAATCAGCTCCACCCCTACCATTCGCAGAGAGTTCAAGTAATGAGTCCAGCCAGTTTCCACGATGAGTAAACTTTTCTCGCTGGTTTGTGCAACGTTGCCTGTTGCAAGTCGAATATCCAAGGCTTGTTCAGTTTACTGATGAAACTTCCTTCACCAGGGAAGGCATTTTCACTCCCGAAACAACCATGTTGGGGAGGAATAAAACCCTCACGCCACTCGCTTCGCTAGATTCCAACAAAAGTTCAACATCAACGCATATGCTGGTATCATCGGCGGTAGTTTGTTTGTCCGTACCTTCTTCCACCCGTCTCACCGGCCCCGTTTATTTGATATACCTGCATGAAGTATAGCCAGAATTGATGAAGACGTACCGTTACGAATTCATCAACAGATGTGGCTGCAACAAGACGGTGTGCCACCACACTTTTCACTCACCATCCAAGACTAACATCAGCCAAATATTCAGGAACAGATGATGGGTCGAGGGGGACAAGTATAATGGCCTCCACGCTCCCCGGGCTTAACTCCGCTAGACGTTTCCTGTGGGGCCAACACGACAAGCCTGGTTTACGAAACCCCTGTCGAAACTGAGGAAGATCTTCTAGTAATCATTCCCGCCGCAGGGCAAGAAATCCAAAAGAGGCCTGACATTTTTGAAAGAGTGTACCAGAATATGCTTCGCAGGTGCAATGCTTGCGTCGCAGTTGGTGGACGTCATTTAGAACAATTATTGTAACCATCTTTTTTAAAATAACTAAATTTTTTGCATGTAATTTAAGCAAATAAAGTATTATGAGAAATATTCCTATTGTTGAACATACTAACAGTTCCAGTCTGGAACGCGCAAAGTACGTTTTCGGACACGAGTTCCTTATTAAAAGTTGGTATACTTTGGACACCCTACATATCCTAGACGTTTCTAGCTTGTATTCATCTACACTCTGTATATCAAAAGTGGTAGCAGAATATTACATGACTTGACGTATGAATAGGTGAAAGTAGATTTAGTAAATTTCCTAGCTTCCGTCAGTTAAGTCTCTTCATGTAAACATTCGGGTTCGACTCCTTAGCTCAGTCGGTAGTGTCTACCTACTGAGCTAAGGGTTCGATTCCCGACACGGCTAAGAAAGTATAGTTAGCAAAATGTGGGATTCCTCTTCCACCGTCACGAATTAGCGGCCGAGGGCTGGATGTTGAGTCTGTCCTAGATTTAAGTTAGTTTAAAAGTCGTTTGCTGATATAATCAGTCGTTTTATAGAGTGAACGTTATAAAAAATACAAAATGTAAACATTGAACTCTTTAATTAGTTAGATGACGCTCATTTCTTTACTTTTTCGGTTCGTTTTGTTTCAAGGAATAGAGAGATCTATGAGGGGGACCGGGGGGGGGGGGGAAGATCGGGGGCATAAAGGAAAAAAAAGTATTACTACTTAATTTAATAAGCTGCGTTTTAGTAAGTCTACTTTATTAAGGGGAAAAGAATCCTTTCTTTAAGGACCTATCAACAATCGCTGCACCGGGGCCCACTGTCACCCATTTCCACCCTGTGGTGGAGGGGTGAGGGGGAAAGTGGGTCTAACAGGGCGGGGGTAGGGGGGGGGGTTCCACCCGGTGAGAATATGTTGTGTATATATCACAGGCATGAAACATTAAGTCGAACAAAATGTTCACCACCCGATTACCATCTCGTCACGCAACTTTGGAGCGAGACGTCACGTTCACGTAATTGCTCCAACTCATTCCGGTAGATGTGCTGCTATCTTTGGCCTCAGGGGTGTTAGAGAATTCAGGGACGTGGCTAGTACGGACATGCCATGAACCAACAATACAAGGGAAATATAGCCCCCAACACACAAACATTCTCGACGTCTCAGATATCAACGTGCGTAATTAGACACTGAGGTTTATTATATATTATTATTATTATTATTATTATTATTATTATTATTATTATTATTATTATTATTATTACGTAAACATAATAAGGGTATCAGGGAACATACATTTTCCAGGACAAGTTTTATAGCTCAAAATTCCACAAGGACACCAGCAAATACTTTTTTAATTAATTTAAAAATTGACCTCTTTTAACCATAATCCAAAATAATAATAAAAGTCCCGTGATCGTCTAGCAGATGGCAGCACCAACTCAAATTGAGTTAAAATTGGGCTTTACCCCTATTCCCTTGTACCGTTCAAATGTGAATTACCTATCTAACTCGAATCGAGTATGAATTAAATGTTTTAAAATAAAAATGTTTAGAATCGTAATAGGCCCTAAGCCTACTATTTTTTTAGCACCGCGTCTTACTACCCGTTCGGTTTATACGCCTATGCACTAATTACACTAATGGTTTTAGGGATTGGGAAGGTTATAGTAATAGGTAGTGTACCCGCATTTGCGTGGAAGGAGAGTGGAAAGCCAATTTGGAAAAAACTTCCCTCAGTACACCCGACCTATATTCAAACATCGATTTCCCCGTCAAAAGTAGTCTAGTCTAATGCGAGAGTAGCGCGTTAGACCACGCGACCACCGAGGCGGATCCTACTATGTTAAATGTTACCAAAACAAATATAAGGTGACTAAAACGTTTTTATTTTAATGAGTATAGGCCTATTAGTAATATAACAAAATTCGCAAGTTTCCATGGTCAAGTTAAATAATGGATATATCTATACTATTATTCAAGAGTCTGAATTTTAGATTCTAATTTAGAATAGAACTCTAACGAATCCGAATCTGGGACCTATTTGGGGTTCCAAATTTTGAGTTCGATTCGAATATTTATAATAACAAGATTCGGAAATTCGCATCGAATACGAACCATAGAAAGGTTCAAATTCGGATTATAAATTTAGAAAATTCGCTACGATTATGATTACGTTCAAGAGAGATATTTATCACCACGTCTTATCATCTGTTCATGCTAAATACACATTTATAATAATTTCTCTAATGGGGTAGGAATGAGGAAGGAAGCATTTTAGAGGTAATCTACCCGCATTTTCATGGAATAAGAGTGGGAAACTATTTAGGGAATACCACCCATAGGAGACCCTACCGGGATTCGAGCCCCGAACTCCCTGTCATAAGCATACGTTCAATATAACATAGTAGGTTAATTTAAGAGCTAATTATGAAGAAGGAAGTCCTTCCGCATTATCGTAGTCAGGTGTGTCAATTTTTTTAAACACATATACTATAATAATGAAGACGGTGATTACCAGTTTGTGATGTTAAAAAGGTATCCAACTTTTTTTCACTATCAGTGTGTGCTGTTCCATTTAGCAGTAATTCGTTTTCTATAGAAATTTACTACCTAGTAAAAATCTTAACCTTAAGGTGGGACAACGTAAATGAAGGGCAATATTTTTGCAAGATTTGTATGTGTGTGTATATATATATATATAAAAAGATAAATCAAATATTTCTTCAGTAGAAACATAGAGTTTAATTTTCTTTCCATGATGATATTAACAGTTCTTAAATATATGTCCTGGAATTTAATAACAGCTTTTTCTCTTAAGTAAATTTTTTTTCATCAAATGCTAATCAGTGGCGGATCCGGGGTAAGGGATAAGGGCGACCGTCCCCCCCCCCCTCCTGCATAGAAACTAATAAAAACTATTGAAACCAATAACTTAATATTTTAAAAACTGACT
Organism: Timema podura; assembly: GCA_033556935.1. Lineage (NCBI taxonomy): Eukaryota > Metazoa > Arthropoda > Insecta > Phasmatodea > Timematidae > Timema > Timema podura. Next base: position 39,413,190 of record JAVRXN010000007.1, on the reverse strand, counting down.
TAACACCTCCCTCGTCCTATCTCCTACATAACCTAACCTATAACTCTTTAAATTTAGCGCTAATGTACAGAAAGACAAGTATCTTGAAACTAAAACTTTCCAGTAATTAGAATACTAAGTCTAGTATGATAACCAACTATTTGTATCTAAATACATATTTTTTATATTAATACTAAAACATTTTAATCCCATGTACACATTTAATACTTTTATTTTGACAGTGCCCTTTTTTTTGTAATAAAATTACAAATGTGTTAGTAAAAATGGAGTTTTTTTTTATAAATACATTTTTTTTATTATTAAAATAATTATTTATATAAGAATCTTTGTTAGTTAAAATTATTAAATTTATACTTGAAGGAGACATGAAAACCAATCGACCTCCTCGACAATGGGCTTTCGATCCGCCCTTGAGGCTAATCATGACGTACATTTAACAGAATATTAATGTTTAGATTACAATGTGAAGAAAATTAAACTCTGTGTTTTTAGTGGAGCAATATTTTATTTATTTCGGTAGAACAAAATTTTAAAAACTTTTGCTATAAAACATACCAAAACGCTGCCCTTATCTTCCTCCCTACGATCCCAACTTAGATGCAAATATATGTCACAAGATCACTAAATTAACCCGGGAAACGCCGGGCACTTACGCTAAGTATTAAAATAAAACATTTTATCTCTGTAATTGAGCAAATATTGTTTTCACGCTCAAACTGACTCTGCATATATTTGTTTTTAATGTCGGCAGTTAGCACCCCACTGCAAGTATCAATTTCATAATAATATTTTAATTGGGTTTAATTAACTCGCGCTTTAGGATTCAGCCTAACGTGTTGTCACAATCCAATTTTCATAGAAAAAGCCTTTTATAAAATACGAACATATAGTTTTACAGTCAACGTTGTTAACACTTACGATACTACAGGTATTATTTTATATGTATTGATAATATAGGCCTATACCAAAATTTAGACCCGCAGATAACATAATTCCACGTATGACTATAGGAAAGTAGCTCTAGTAACTTCTCTAGCTGTCAGATAATAAAGCCCTTTCTATTATTTCCTACGTTAGCTAAATGTGTGTCCATCTGTTGTCAGGCAAGCTAGTTAAAATAGCGCCCAGCATCTTTAGTCACTAAAAATTAATAAATGTCCAATGGTTTTTTGTGTTGGATTATATTAATGTTGGAAGTGAAAAATTAAATAATAATAATAATAATAATAAAGAAGAAAAATGGGATAATGAATACTAGAAACTTGCCTGGGTTTTGTAATAAGATATATCCTCCCCACGACGATCTGTCGACTCCCGACCTCCAATTCAAATTATATTTCCATCCGTTAATTATTAGAATTAACTTCTCGCCGCCGCCGTCTCGACTCCAAGTCGAGGACCGGATTATATATATATATATATATATATATATATATATATATATATATATATAAAACAAACCAAGATGGCGGCCGAGCGAAGGGGTTTCGTGCGCCGACCGTTGTTAATGGTGCCTCTTGAAATGTATGGCCATGTTTGGTCATAAATCAGAATTGCAATCGATACAAGCGCTTACATAAGAGCTCAAGCTACTAATAAATGCATCGCATGCTGAGCCAGAAGCCATTATATTACGTACAAACACAAAGCACGCACCAAAACGTTCATCTACTCTAATATAAAAAAAAAAAGCTTACACAAGCTGAAAAAAAAAATCGCATTAAAATAATTTTTAAAAAACTTTCATAATCATAGGTAGCCTACGAAAAAAAAATGGAATTAAATATTTAAGTGGTTCTCAACACAATGATAAAATGTCAATGTAGTGATATATTTCAAGTATCCCTTCCCCCCCCCCCCCGCTTCGGTGGTCGTACGGTCTAAGGCATTACTCTCACAATAGAGTGGAACGACGGGGTTCAAAGATCTGGAGTACTGAGAGTGATTGTTCTTAAATGGTTTACCACTTCACGCAAATACCGGTACAGTTCCTCTACATTCTACCCTACTCATCCTTAGCTGTCATTAGTATAAACGTGCGGATAGCACGGACGGGTAGAAGAGACGCAATGCAAAATAGTGGGTCGAGATATGGGACCACGTTAAGGCACTTAAACAATTGAAAAACTTTCAACTCATAAACAGGAAGAAGCCTATCCGTATTTGTGTGGAAGGAGAGTGGGAAACCATTCAAGGAATGACACTCAAGTACACCCAGCCGGGATTCGAGCACTAATCTTCACGACAAGGGTTGTTCTAAGGGTGTGCGATTGTTTTACAGATGGCTTCAAATAAAAATACATTATTTTAATTAATTATACCAACAAAAAAACAAAATTTTGATAAGCAAATTTGTATTTTAATAAAATAAAACATGAAGTAAAAAGTCAGTCACAATAAAAGTAGATCTTGGTGGTCTTGAGGTAAAGTGCTCGCCTCAAGGACCCGTTGTTAGTGGATTCAAACCCAGCCAAGGTCAACAGATATTTTTTATTGAGCGATAAAAATTCGTAGCACAACTTCTTTCGGAGGGGAAGTAAAGCCGTCGGTCCCATTTCGATTGTGGCATTAAAGTAACCTTGAAGGTATGTGAGAATACCTTTACCGGCAAAATTAGTAGGCTCTTTCACTCTTGCTTGAAGAAATTCTCGTTTGCTGATTTAATCAGTCAGTTAAGAAATAAAATAAAAGTAGACAAATACTGTATGTAGCATACATAGGCCTAAAATGTTTTAGAGTTTATATATATTTAGCCCCACGTGTTACTACACACGTTTATGTACTGATTACGCTAATGGCTTAGGGATAAGTAAGGTTGAATTTACAGTAAATGTAGCCGCATTTGCGTGGAGAGTGGTAAACCATTAGGGAAAAATCACTCGTAGGCCCGACCGGGATCGAGCTACGACCTTCCCGTCATCGGCAGTCTAGTATATTGCGAGAGTAGCACCTTAGATCACGCGGCCACCCAAGAGGGTTAGTATTAATAAAAATATTATATAATTTAATATAAATACTTTGTTTTCATATTAAAGAGATTAACCTAATTACTGTATAGTTTTAGATGTAAACAATAATTTCTAATCTGCGATTATCACTGTTTGCAAAACAGTTGAACCTTGTTCACTTCTACCAGAATGCATGGTGCAGATGTATCAATACAAGACCTGAAAGCAGTCTTCAGTCATTGCCGCACGCAAAAGATAGGACTCAGCTCTTTACAACATTAAGGTATAGGTTGCAATAAGTTTGATTATTTTCGAATCAAGGGGGGAGGGGGTATTGTCACCCCGATACCCACCTTGGATCTGCAACTGCTTCCAGATCACACCAGACGAGATCGACACCTTAGTACGCGTGGCCAATGATGCTAGTCTCTTTTAAACAATTTAGTTTGGTCAAGTTTCACCTTTAAACAATTGATTTTATGCAGTGAGATGAGACGAAAGGCAAATATTAAAACACATCTTTTGGAGTCCCACTTCCTGAGAGTGGTGTACATATTAAACCACAATTCTCTTCATTTTGCCTTGAGAGTTTATAGTTTACATTAGGGAGACAACAGTATTTCAAGAGTTTGTATGATATAATTAGATACCATTTGCCAACATAAGGGCCATGCATCTGACGAACCATTAGATGGGTGTGTAGGGGAAGCGAGAAAAGGCCAGCGTTTTTGCAGTTTTTTTTATTGCAAAACTTTTTTTGACAAAATAAATAAAATATCACTCCAGCAGAAACATAGAGTATAACTTTCTTCACATGGTGATATCAACAGTTCTTGAATATCTGTCATAAGAATAGCGGCATTAGATGACAAATATTTTTTTAAATTAAAAGAAAAAGTGTCATAAAATTATAGGACACCCTTGACAGATATTCAACAACTTTTGATATCACCATTTGAAGAAAATTAAACTATATGTTTATACAGGGGTACTATTTTATTTCTTTTGACCAAAATAATGTTTTTTTATAACAAGAGCTAAAACATTGCACTTTTCTTGCGTCCTCTACATCCCCACCTTAAAATCAAATTCTCGATTCTTCCGATACCAGTAAGAATCGATAGGTATCGACGACATCCAATCGGACAAACGAGACAGCTGTATCGAAAATACATGGACCCAGCCAATTGACGTGGTATAACTAGTAGAGGCTTTGCTCACAGAGAGCGAGGAGAGAAAAAACAAACTCAGATCCGTTTAAAAGCTGTAAAAAACAAAATACTGTGTGCAACCACTGTCCAATAACTTACAAATATTTATATCAATCCGGTGTAAAATATCGTTGGTAAAGGGATTCGTACACAAATTATTATTATTTTTTTGAAAGATAAATGACCGAAACCCCAACCATGGCATCGAAACGGAAAAACGATTTAAATAAATTGCTTCAAATCTTGACACATTTTGACAGCGTTTCCTCCAAACAAAAACATACCACCCGGGGGGAGAGACACACACATTATTCATTATCTTAATTTAAAGTTCAACTGGGGATTAATTTTTTTTTTACCTTCTCTCGCTCTTCCCAGAAGCGCAGTGGTCGATTTTAATTTATATCGAGCGACAACATACCCACTACTCACTGGTTAGAGGGGAAGGGAGGGTAGGGAGAGGAGTGGGGGGTAGAGAGAAAAAGATTTATCGATTTCTCTATAAATCTGTTACTACTAGTAGATAGATGAAATATGGTGACAACTCATCCCCGCCCATACACTGCCACAGTTTATTCCATAAACGTTTCAAAATTCAAAAAAAAAAAAATTAAAAAAAAAAAGGTAGCGAGAAAGTGGCCCTCCGCCAGGGGTTATGGAAATAGACGAGCAAGGGATGAGTTAGAGGCTTAGTATTGGGGATAGATGGGGTAAAGAGGGGAGGGGCTGTTTAAGCTCCCTGTGTGAATGCCTCAGCATCGATCAGAGCGGTCGGTCCCTGGTGTTCAATTCGTCACCGCTCGACTTTGATTAATGGCGGGGATTTATCCCCGGGTTGGTCAATGTCGGACACGCATCAATTCTGGATTGACTCAGTGTATGTGTGTGTGTGTGTGTGGCCCTTGTCGGACATGTGTAACACGCCAGAGAGACAATGGCCGCCACTACAAGCCGACACGACACGAGAACATGAGGAGAGCTGGTTGACGAGGCATACTACATACAACCTCTCTCACATTTTTTTGTTTTAGGCCTAGCCGATGACCGGCGACGGAACCCTCTGAAAACCTTTCAATTTTTATAAGGGTCACTAATCAGGGAAAGGCCTTGTCTCGTAATAAATGATCAGCTGTTATAAAATGCAGTCAGACAGTCTGTCAGCCTCCTTCCCCTCTTACCCCATCAATCGGTCCCTTTCCTCCCTCGCCCGCCTCGTCAACAAAGTGTTCAAGCACACTTTCCATAAGTCAATCCAGATTCAATTTTTCGAGTGATTTTTGCAGTCTCCGTCGGGCTATTAGTTTAGACAACCTAGATATTTTCACGTGTACAAACTTGTTTTTTTTTTAAAAGGGGGCAAAATCCCGCGACTAAAGTGGAGGGAAATAAAAAAATCTCTCATAATAAATGTTTCACTCTTCCGAAACCAACATTTCACCTAGGACGGGATTAGTTGTAATCATTATCGTATTTAATTGGCCGTTCAAACGGGCAATATTTTCGTACATAATTTGGTTATTAATATGTTTTGTCTTTCAAAATATTAGTTTTCTTGTATAAATTTTAGTCCTCCAGCACGCCCTATCAGCAGCTCCCTTTTTTAGATCTTGAAACATCATATTCTTTCCTTGTTTAGAGAATGGTTATGGAGGGATACGAACAAAATTTTAATTATTTTCAGAAAATGTTTCGTGCACGTATATGCTACATTATAAATTTAATGCATATTTTGAAACAAACCGGTATATATTTTGAATTATAAATCTCTATAAAACAAATTCCAGTTTTTTTGTTTGTTTTACAACCACGTCTTAAAACCTGTTTAGGCTATACTCATATAATTATTTGCTCTGATGGGATAGCGATGAGGAAGGAAGCATTCAAAGGTAATCTACACAAATTTGCGTGGACTGAGAGTGGGGAACCATTAAGGAAACACCACCCTCAGTAGACCCAACCTAGATTCGAACTCTTTAATCTCTCCCTCTTCAGCATTTAAGTTTAAAACAATAACAAAGCCTATCTGATTCATGTTACAACTTTTATCTTAGTTTTTTTTAATGTGACTATTTTGCGCAGTAAATAATTACGAAACCGACCAAACTTCCTCTCGATATATTTTTGTTCAAGTACCAGCGGGCTCAAAATCTCACCCACTTGTGGCTCTAAAGCAGGCTGGGAGTTAGGAGTTCACTACAAGCTGCGACATACCCGTGCACGTGTAAATACAATATACCCCGACGCCTTACCTCAGTCTGTAGCGTGTCTGCCCACCGAGAAAAGGGTCCTGGGTTTGATTCCCGGCATATTCGATCAATTGCTCACCGGTGAAAACGTGGACCCCCACTTACCTTTTCTCTTTAACAGCGATAAATTAACGGCCGGAGGGCTGGGTATTGTGTCCCATAGATTTAAGATAGCTTTTCGTCACGTGTCTTTTTTAGTACCACGTCTTACTACCCGTCCTGGTTATACGCCTATGTACTAATTACATTAATGGGTTAGGGAGTAGGAAGGCTTAATTGAGAGGAAATGCACCTGCATTTGCATGTAGGGAGAGTGGAAAACCTTTCATTGCACCCGACCGGGATCGAACCCCAATCTCCCCGTCTTTGGCAGTCTAGTCCAACACGAGATTAGCGAGTTAGACCACACGGCCACCGAAGCGGGTCGTTGTCGTGTGTTGATCAAATAAGTCGGTTCAGAAAATGCATGGTTAAAAACTTAAACAAAACCCAATGGCAAACCCACATCGGTGGTCGTGCGGTCTAACGCGTCACTCTCATCTTAGGATTGGATTTCCAATGACGGAAATATCAGTTTTCAAATTTAAGTCGGAAGTAACGGAGTTGTTTTGTTCTTTCTAAATGGGTTCCCTCTCTCACTTCCTGAAAATGCGGGTACACTTAATCTAAAATGTTACCGTCCTCATCCCTATCCAACTAACGTAACTAATGTTCACGTATGGAATGAAAAACAACTCTCGGCGAGTGAAATGTGGGTCCGCGCGCGCCGCGCCGCCTCCGACTCGCGGCTTAATTTATATCTCAAGTACACATAATGTCGTCTGAGCGAGGCTACGTATCTTTGGAATGATATGCGCAACACACATACATTGTGTACTTACGTAAAATATAAGACGTAGACAATTTACATTCTAAATGTAAATATATTTCACTGTATTATAAATATTCTATGTGTAGTATACAAGAAGAATAAACAAACCACTTGCCACATAAACCGACTAAGCACCATTCGTGACGGGATTATCCGCAAGCCCTGGGGGAAGAAAGAATATCCATAAGGAATGTCGGTTTGTCATTATCTTAATCTTTATCTTATCACCGCGTCTTACTAACCATTCGGGTTGTATGCGTATGTAACAATTACGTGCATGTGCTAGGGATGAGGAAGCTCGTATATAGAGGAAGTTTACCAGCACTTGCGTGAAGGGAGATTGTAAAGCCATCTATGAAAAAAAGAAACACTCGTCACAGTCCACCCAACCGTGATCCAAACCCCGATCTCCCCGTCATCGACAGTCCAGACCAGACACCTTAAACTTGGGGTGGACAACCCTGCCGATAATCGCCACAAGTGGCGAATTGGTCATAAAAGGGTGGTGATTTGAGTTTTCCAGCTCTCACAGTAAACTTTTTCCTGACGAAGTTTGATGGTTATAAGCTGATATGTCCTGCTTATTATTGGAATCATTCCGCTGATTGACGCAACACTGCCACCAAATATATTCGTTAATTCTCTGCCTTGAGTGGAGTCCAAACAAGGGATGGGATTCGTCAAGTCAAAATACATATCTCGAAATTGTTGATATCAAATTGGAGGCGGAGATAAGATGTTCCTTGAACCCAGATTTTCAGCCAATGTTTCTGCTCGGAGGCGGAGATAAGGTGTGTATCGAGTTCAGATTTTCAGCCAATGTTTCTGCAACTTATTAAACAAAAGGATGGTAAAATTTGGCATTAATTTGTTTTACATTTTCAATTCCAGCAATGTTCATCATTTGCGTGTGAGGCAGTTGTAAATGAGTTGTCAAAGTGTACATGTCATGAATGTTCAAACAGTGTGTGTTATTCAATTGAGCAACCTAATTTCACAACTTTTACATGGTGTGGCGAATTTCACCTATCATTCGCCACACCTGTAATTACAGTGGTAAATATGTTGCCCGCCTCTGCCTTAGACCATGCGGCAACCAAAGCGGGTCGTTATTTTATTGCATTTCAGACTTTAAAATAATAATAAAAGAAAACGTGTACACATAGTAAACAATAACGTGTGTCATTAAATTACTAAACGTGAAAAAAAGTAGAAATCGCAAGTGCGTTGCTTTGTTTTTAGCTGCAATGAATAATTGGTAGAAATGAGGGTTGAGGCATCAACATAGTTTAGTCTGGTTTACTTGTGACGAGGGAAGATAGAGGTTTAAATCCAGTCCGGGTGTACAACGGGTGGTTTATCACTCTACCTCCACATAAAAGTGGACAAATTTCTTCTAAATTCTATCTTCTTCCTCGTCCCTGCCTCAGTGGTGTATACAAATGCGTGCAACCCACACGGCTACATTAAGATCATTTTGTGCTACAAATACTTGTTTACCACCTTACATTGTATTGAGGTGTAATTTAAGAACACCCGCTTTAGTGGTCGAATGGTATAAGGTAGGGATGTGTAATCTTACTTCCAGGAGAACCAAATAAAAAAAATTTGACGGGCGGGCCATAGAGTTTAATTAATTGTATTTTTCTTCAAAATTTATTTTAATATATATTTAAATAAATGGTACGGCAGACCGCACAGACTTTCTCTCTCTTTCTATAAACTCGTAAGATTTCTGAACGGAATAATGTACATTGTATCATCACCACTCCACATAAGAACACGCATAAAATAATATACAATGATCTAGAATTAATGAGAAAAGAGGCGCATCTTTGTCCACCTAAGAGCATTTCAAACAGTTTAATGTCTTCCACAAGGGTCAACACTTCGTAATAAAATTTCGATTTCTGGTTAAAATTTTAACATTTTATATGGTGTTGCAGATCTTCAAGTCATCGCATTGATATTTAATTATTCATTTATACATTTTGACCAATAAAAAATGTAAATATTGACTATTGAGTATAAAATGGAGATAGATCATTGCTATGCAAACATTTCTCCTAAGAGATTTAAGGAAAAATAACATACTATTTTAGATACTTATATTTAATTACTCTATGGCATTGGAGAATTATTGCGTTAAGACTTAAGTAGTATATGTTTACAACTAAAGCTCACAAAATTGTATTAATATATTTGCAAATATCTCAGAAACTGCTGCTTTTATAAAAATATATGTCAAATAAAAGTTTTTTATTTCTAATAGTCCTACAATTTTGCAATGATAAGTTGTTTAGTTTCTCCAATAGTTGTGGAGATACGGAAATTAACGCTTCTGTAATGTACCCTAAAAATCATTTTCATAGGAAAATGAAAATAGCCAGTTTATTTATAATCTTAATCAACGCCTAGATACGAATTTTAATCAAAATCGTTTGAGCATATTTTGAGAAAACTAAATTTTTCTCTTTTCGCCCTTCAGTAAACTACCCTTAATTTTAAGTTTTTATAGACACACAGACAGACGGCATTGCAAAGACTATTTTTTAGGGTTCGGGGGGTCATGAGACGTCGACATCCATCAACATTTCAGGTTAGTTTTTTTTTTACGGTCGCAATACTTAAACTTTAATGTCCAAAAAGTTAAAAAATTCATATAATTGCGTATAGATTGAAAGTTATTGATTTTATAAAAATATATTTCGGATAAAATATCTGTATTATAAATATATATACATATTTGTAATGCTAAGTAATTTCATATCTCAAATAGTTTCGGAGCTATTTTAAAAATGTTAATTGACGCATCAGACCGAGCCCTTAAAGCCATTTTGCCGAAATATTGACGGTAGCCATTTTGTTTGGAATATTAATTAATGTTCATAAATGAAATTTAATCAAAATCGTTTGAGCCGATTTTGAGAAAATCGACTTTTTCTCTTTTTGCCCTTCAGTAAACTACCCTTAATTTTAAGTTTTAATAGACACACAGACAGACGGCATTGCAAAGACTATTTTTTAAGGTTCGGGGGGTCATGAGACGTCGAAATCCATCAACATTTCAGGTTAGTTTTTTTTACGATCGCAATACTTAAGCTTTAATGTCCAAAAAGCTAAAAATATATATATAATTGCGTATAGATTGAAAATTATTGATTTTATAAAAATATGTTTCGAATAAAATATTTGTATTATAAATATATATACATATTTGTAATGCTAAGTAATTTCATATCTCAAATAGTTTCGGAGCTATTATAAAAAATGTTAATTTACGCATCAGACCGGAGCCCTTAAAGTCATTTTGCCGAAATATTGAGAGTAGCCATTTTGTTTGGAATATTTATTAATGTTCATAAATGAAATTTAATCAAAATCGTTAGAGCCGATTTTGAGAAAATCGACTTTTTCTCTTTTTTCCCTTCAGTAAACTACCCTTAATTTTAGGGGTAGATATCCAATTCCAAAAACCCCTCGGGGCAACCCTATGAAAACCCTAGATATCAAGTTTCAGCTCAATCGGTAAAATAGTTTAGGCTCTAGTTGGAGGTACAGACAGACAGACAGACGGAAATTCAAAAACCACTTTTTCGGATTCAGGAAGTCATGAAACGTCAAAATTCATCAAAATCTCGAGTTCGAATTTTTTGACGATCACCATACTTTCTCTACCTGTAAGATAGAGAGAAAGTAAAAATATATATTAACATTCACAAAAGACTGACATGAATACGTTTAAATACATTGATAATGAAAAACAATCTTAAATACCTTAGTGGCCTGGTATGTTTTTAAGTTAATTAATTCCAGAAGATGTATATGATGGGGAGGAGTTAGATGAGATGTGAATGAGCTTCCAGCAGGGAAAACGTAGCAACACATTTAAATTATCTATCCCACGGGCCGGAGTGAGCACACCGGCGTGTCGTATTTGGCCCACGGGCCGTAGTCTGTCTATCCCTGGTCCAAGGTGTAACTCTCGCAATAAACTGGGTTGCCGAAGAAGTGCAGATCGGGGCTCAAATCTCAGTCGGGTGTACCAAGGGAGATTTTTAATGAATGGTTTTACACTCATCCTCCACGCAAATGCGGGAACACTTACTCACAATTTAAACTTTCTCATCTCTTGTACATTACCATGATTAAACATGCGTACAACCCAAACGGGTAGTAAAGCCCGGTGCTAAAGATATTTAAGGATGTGAGATAAGAAATTTTACTTTAATTTTTATTTTATTTTTCCAGGAAATTTTTCTGACTATTTAAATTGAACGAATTCAACCTAGATGTCCTAAGTTTTAAAGTTTGCACTTGAGTCAAATTCATCCACAAGGACGTTAACACCAGAAACGTTATCAAATGTGTCACAATAAAATATTAATACAAGTGATTCCAATTCTCCTCTCACTCTCAAGTATCGACTACCAGCGCTTGGTGGTTGGAAATGTCATTAATATAATCAAAACACTTTACGTATACATCCTCTTCACCTGTGGTTCTATAATCTAACATTTTTTACAAAAATATATTCATCTCTAGTCTCATTCCCTACTACTTGTGATTGTGACCAGACTAAAATCCGAGGTCAATTCGGGATGGGCTGGACTATACTCCATCTACTAGATTTTGGGCCATTTTGGTCAAAGATTCCCTCACCCCCACTCAAGTGCTAATATTTGCTAATGGCTGCGAGAAAGCAAGATTATCTGAAACTGCCAGAAAAGGTCCTTCCAGTTGTGGCTAGAGTCTAGACAAAAATTGCCAACTGTCAGGTAAGGCCCCTAAAGTCGTGAGTAGAGCCTAGACAAAACAACGTTGGAAATTATGAGTAACGGTCCCATTAGTCGTGGCTAGAGTCTAGAAAAAAGTTTCCAACTGTCAGAGAAGGTCCCACAAGACGTAGCTGGAGTATAGACAGAAGAACGGGTCGCAGCTGTCACTTGTCTAGTTGCTGCACGAGGCGGTGCGGGCGGTGTTGCCAAAGCGCGCGAGGAGTGTTTGGGAAGGAACAGAGGAGATGAGGAGGGTATATGACGTAGAAGCTTCATTTATTAGAAAACAATCATTTGAGCGTTTCAGGGACATGAAAACTATCTGCATTACTGCACCCACATTTTAATAACGAGAAGATGGGGAAACTCCGTTACAAAATGGGGGGAGAAGGGGGCAGAGGCGTATGAAAGATGTTGGTCGTGATGGGGATTTGTTGCTGAAATTATATGCGAGTTTGGCGAAGCTTTATAAGAAAGGTGGTTCCGGTCCCTCTACATGCAGGGCTGCCATTATTTTCTTACTACCAAATTACCTCTGTTTTCTAGAAGAAATTCTCATTTTTCCAGGCAGCTTTGAGTGAATAAAAGATAAATTAAATTTCATTTTTCCAGGCAGCTTTGATTGACTAAAAGAGAAATAAAATTTCATTTTTCAACAAAATGACTAAGTGTGAAGTCATGTAACTTGTGTTTAAAACATGTCGATTTAAAATTGATGGGGAAATACATCTTATGTCCCCACGACCCTTGTTTAAGGGGTAATAAGACAAGTTTTAATCGGCGTGCTTATTTATTCAGTTCACTTTTAGTCTATACATAAACCTACTACTTTAATATTTCAGTTAAATGTCCAAAATTAACAAATATTCGAGTATTTTTACTATTTTGCAAGATTATCTGTGCTCCCCTGGTTTTACAGGTGCGTGGCAACCCTGACATGACACAAAAGCGATTATTTTTAATAATATGTGTGCCTAAACGCTACCTATGGAATGTTTTCTCTGTGAATGAAAAAAAAATCCAGTTATTTTTTTTTACAGTTTGCAATACACTTTTACATAGAATTTAGACATGTATATAAATAAAAAACTTATATAAAATACTTCACCTTTAAGCTAGAGGCGGTAATTTTATCTTAGAATGTGGTTGGTGACAATGTAAACTTAACCCCCCCCCGTACCTACGCCACTGTGTGAGAGTAAAAATATCCTCATTGTATCCGACTAGATATCGAAACAAAGACTAGACAAGTCAGATAAGTTACAACAACAGTCCAATCTACATAAAAAGAATTTTATCTGACAGCTCTTTTATTCTTAAAACTTTTAATGTTTTTCTTTTTCAGACTTTTGTCTACTACATTTAGCCATGTCTTACATGGTTTACCCCTTCCTTTTGATCCACACACTCTACCTTCATATATTTGCCTTGCCACTAGATCCACAATCCTCTCAACAAGCCCAAACCAACGCAAGACACTTCTTTCACATTGACCTATCAAATCACACTCCTTCAGCATTCATTCATTACCAACTCTGTCCATACGAGTTTTTCCACATACATTTCTTAGATATATAATTCGAACCGGATCCACCTGGTTCTTGTATTTCTCCTGACAAAACCACACTTCACAGTGGACATCGATAAAACAATGTTGGCTTTAACACATTTTTATATACTACCATCTTTGCGTCTCTAAGTACTACTTCATTCTTTGCAATAGTATACACATATCCAACTATTATCATAGATGCATTCATCTATCTGCTGGATTCACCATATATTCTTCTATTTTCACAAAACATTTTGCCCAGATACACAAAATCATTCACTTGTTCTAACAGTTTTCCAGTTATACCAAAATAACAATAATTTCGTTATAAAAAAAACTATCATCTTAGTTTTGGAGACACTTATACAAAGATCCATTCAGCCTGTCACCACATTCAAACGATTTAATGCATTCTGCGAGTAACTTTCATTCTCAGCCATTATTACTGCATCCTCTAGGTATAGCAGCACTCTCACATTCACATTGTCTATTTACACACCAACCACATCCTCGCAAGCATCCCTCATACATTTATCCATTAATACATTAAATAACCATGGAGACATAACACAACCCTATCTAACATCCTGTTCAATGCTAAACCATTCACTCAAAGCTCCATCCACCCTAACGCACGTTTTACTCCCATCACACATCGCCATGATTACATTTACTAACCGTGCATCCACACCATACTCTTTAAGAACATTTCATAACATACTCCTATTCACCCGATCGCACGCTTTCTCCAGATCAACGAATGCACAATAAACTGTCTTCCTTACTGTCATACATTTCTCACTATCTTGTTGCAATGCAAACATCTGGTCCATGCAACCTCTACCTGGCACAAAACCACATTGTTCACCCCCAAATCTTGTCCACAGTTTTTTCACGTCTCCTCTTAGTCCAGTAACGAGGATAACGGGGTTCAAATCCTGGTAGGGTGCACTGTGGGTGGGTACTTTCCCTAAATGGTTTCCCACTTCCCTTCCACACAAATGCGGGTACATTTTCCTTAAAATATAACTTGACCATCACTATCCCATTATCACGATTTTATGTTTGCGTATAACACAAACGGGTACCAAATCGCGGTAAAAAAAATGACCTTGACTCTGTGACGGCCTTTGTTGGCCATGACATCGCTGTCATCCCCCGTTCAAGACTTGTCCAGTACTCTGGCTAGACAAAAAAAAAAAAACACAACAAAAAATAGAAAAACAGTCCCCGTGATCTCCCAATAACCCCTTCCACGCCAAAAGCTGCGGTCGAGCGACACGGATTGCAGACCGATAAACCACATGATCAACCCCCCAACCCCCGCTTCGCTCCCAACACCTGCACACAAACTACCATCCTCCCCCCACCCCTTTCTCCCCACGTATTAAGCCGTGAGAGCGTGACAGATGGGACACAAACACACCCACCCATACCACTACCAAAACAAATTGCAAACTTCGGGAGCAGCGCCCCCCTTTGCTCCCCTTGCCCTCAAACAACCCTTCTCCCGTCACCATTCTGATTTATACATGTGCACCAAATTAATTTAGCTCTCTTTGTTTAGAACCTAGTTTTTTTTTCGAAAATAAAATCATTCTTCGTGTTGATTTGCCGCCGAAAGTGAATATCATCGGCAGTGCAAGTTTTCCCACGGTGACTGCCACCACCGCAAGGTGATCGTCGAGTTGAAGGAGAGGGAGAGATGCGGAGTAACCGTTCCTGACAGAGAGACCATGGGGTAAAGAAGGGGTGTGGGGTCATTTAAAATGGGGCGAAGGGAGGTGGGTGATAGTTGGAGCGTTGCGTTAGTTAATGAACCAAATAATGCACTTCTCAAAAACAAACAAATTTAAGAAAGAAAATTAATTACATTTTACAACATAAATAATATAAAAAAAGTAATTTCCTTTTCTCCAAAATTTGCCTAAACGAAACAGGAAATAACTTGTTTTGGTGGCCGCATAGTCTAAGGCGTCATTCGAACAATAAGGTGTAATTTCGATGACAGGAAGATCGGGGTTCAAATCCCGGTCGGGTGTAGTAGACCTACTACTAAGGTTGGTTTTACCTAAATGGTTTTCCAATCTTTCTCCACAGTATACCCGGCTGGGATTCGAGCCCCGATCTCCCTGTCATCGACAGTCTAGTCGCCTGACGCCATGCAGCTAACGAAGTGGGTTACTTAATTTTTAGTGCCCTTTATATTAGCTTTAGAGCAATTTAATTTGTACACACCTAACAACCCCAAGAGCTAAGAAAATATTAAATGTTAAAATTCTTTTCCCTAGTTGAACCAGTGTTTTTTTAGAAAACTTTAGAAGGAGCTACGTTATTTTGATTAAAAAACTTATTTATGCATAAATATATATTTTTAATATCCAGTTTTTTAAAATCAATACCTACAAATTTTAGGTTTATAAATATTTTACAAACCTCAAATTTCAATTTATTTGCGTAAAAAGAGAGAAAAAATCGAATTAGAATACAAAATTTATATCTGAATGAAAATACATAAAACATATTAAAAAAAATAGGTAATCAACACTTTGTTTCAAAGAACAATTATTTTGCAAGACCACGTTCTAGACAATTAATGTAATTGTTTTTGCATTATTTTAGGTGAGGTATCTAAATCTAACGTCCACTTTTTGAATCGAATGATTATATCAACACACGACTTATAAACTAGTTTAAATTTGGAACAGACACAATATCCAGCGTTAATTCATTACTCTGAAAAGTGAAACCCTCACATTTCACCAATGAAAAAAAACACGAACTTGTCAAGAATCAAACTCGTCACCCTTAGCTCAGTAGGCAGGGCTACCGACTTAACTAAGGTGTCAGTCTGATTACCCTGTACCAAATAATCGCCTTCCAGTGTTCATAAGGTACAATAAGTTCCACAGCATCGCCTTCCAGTGTTCATAAGGTACAATAAGTTCCACAGCATCGCCTTCTAGTGTTCATAAGGTACAATAAGTCGCTAGAATGGTCGAATAGAAATAGATTATAAACTACCAGAATCCAAGTGGGTTTATAACGATATTGGGTGTAGATATGCGGGAGTATGAGAACAAACAGGTGAGGAGGAAAATACAAATGACAATATAATTTGTGTTACGACCTCTCTTACCCCTTTACAAAATTTTGAACGTTTCAGAGTGGAAAATGTCAACAAATCTATGACACCCTTGACCGATACCTAAACCGATTCAACATACCTTTTCAACACCTGTTGATATCGCCATGGGATAAAATTAAACTTTATGTTTATAATGGAGAAATATCTTATTTATTTTACCAATTTTTTTTCTCTTCTATATATATTTAAATATGAAATTATATTTACTATTTTTGATATTTATATTTTTGTCACCGCGTCTTACTACCCTTTCGGGATGTACGCATATGTATTAATTCCGCTAATGAGTTGGGGACGAGAAAGGTTGAATGCAGACGCAGTGTATCAGCATGTGCGTAGAGGGAGTGTAGAGAGCTATTTATTTTAAAAATACACCCTCAGTACACCCGACCGAGATTCGAACCTCGATCTCCTCGTCATCGACAGTCCAGTCTATCGCGAGAATGAAGCCTCTGACCATAAGGATACCGAGGTGTTGTTTTTTTGCTATAAAAACTACAAAAATACTGGCAATCCGTACGACCCTCCCGCGCCCCCCGCATCAAGAGAAAAATTACCGAGCAGACGTTCAGCTCTACCTAAATATTTAATACTACGATGCTTTATTTCAAAATAAAGTCGTAATAGTCCAACCGGCCTCTCTTTTCTTAATAATCCTATAGTTTGAGTTTCATCAATAGAATGTAACATTAGCTCATTTTCAACAACGTTTTAAGCATATTTGGAAAGTTATGAGACAGACCTTGATAAAAAAAGTTCTCTATATTTAGCTATCCTCTAACAAATACAGTAATCTTGTGATTGATAGGCTCACAGCACAACATTTTTAAAATATTTGAAAACTAACAGCGAGCTTTCTTCTTTACCCTGAGATATGAAGTTACGTAGTTTTATTTTCCCTCTTTTTTTGTTGACATGGCAAATGGTGGTTGTAGGTGAAAGGTGAAGTATAATATAAGTTTAGACAGAATAGAGGAGTTCCTTAAAACGACAGACTATTGTATTTTAAGACGTGAGACCCGACAGCGATTGATACTGTCTCGTTGACAGAGGCGGCCGCATTAAGAGAGAGAGAGAGAGGAACGAACCTGCGAGTGGTTCCTGGCGTTACATTAAAATGTGTGCGCGTATATTATTTGTCTCAGGCGCGTGCGTGTGCAGGAAGGTATAGGGTGGCGTGTAAAAGTCACGCACGCACACGGGAGGCCACTCACCCAGCTGTTTGCCCCCACAAGTTGGCAGCCCGCCAACCAGGGAGTCTCAAGGTCCCTCCGACAAACTGACGGGCATCCTGGTTTCACCGACCTCACGCCCTAGACCTCAAGACGCGCCGCGCCGGACCACATCGGAGCGGTACTATTACTACAGTACAATTCTCACATTAAGAGCCTTTTACAACTTTCAAAAATATTTTTTTCCTTACTGCCAAAAGTGATTTAGAAAAATCACAAAATAGTGTTATTTTATCCGTTTCGGTGATAAAATGGTCTAAGGTGATAGAGGACCACCAAATGGAAGTGATGCGTACTGAGGGGCCAGCGGGGCTCTGGGAGAATGGGATTTAAGGGGGTTATTTGAAAGTTATGAAGGGTAAAAAAAAAAATTAGGCAACTTCATTTTGAGACTAGAAATACAATAAAAAGCATTAATTTATTAAATGAAATGCTGAAACAAAAAAAAATCACATAATTACAGCGAGTAAAGTGAGAAATATTCTTTTGGTTATTTTTAACATTCTAAGCCTCATATTTTAGACAAGGAATTGTTTAGAGATTTACTGACTTAATTTTGGTGCAGATTTCCTTTTCTATAGTAATTGTGTATAGCGAGAAAAGAAATACAGCAACGTATAGATATTTCATATTTATTTATTTTGTATTTAATAGTTTTTCACTATATCCGGTTAACATTATTTAATCAATTTTTATTACTAAGCTATCTGGGATCCAGATGAGTGCACTTATGGTTTTTTACCTAAACTGTTTAGCACTCTTCCTTCACGCAAATCCGGGTACACCTTCTCTTAATTTAACCTTCCTAATCCTAACACAGTCGCGTAGTTAATACATATGCGTACAACCCAAACGGGTAGTAAGACGCGGTGCTAATATATATATATATTAAGTTCCCAATCCTTCGATTCACAATTCCTTCTAATCGAATTGACGGTGCCCAATCCACCAATCTATCACATAAAAAGTACCCGATCCACCACCACCACCCGGAAGCATATCCTAAAAAATAGTTTGAGAGTAATATTATTTATATTAAAAAAGTAAAATTAAATCTGTAACTTGATGCCTAGCCAAGTGTTCAAAAGTTTCTAATCCAATCATTGTTTTTACGGATGGTAATATCAACCCCCAACCCCTTCATGGTGATCTGAGTGTAAGTGTTTTAACCCGCACATACTGGCTCGGAGAGAGAGAAAAAAACCCACCACATGACGTGTTCGATTTCCTGTCCGTCCTTTTCAACCCAGAAGTCCCGTCCGTCCGTCTTTTGTTTTCGCGTCCCTACATAATTTAGTAGACGTGATTCGTTTTTCAGTTCGTAGCCTCCTCCTACTACTACCTCTCAAAAAAAAAAAAAAGTTGTAACCTTGCTAGCCATACTCATTTAGTTAATTTTGTTTTCTCCTTTCCTTTCTTTCCGATTCAATATTTTGTATTCCCTGACGTTATTCATGGCGACATGAGATCCACCAGGCAGCATCATTCAGCCGGCAAGCTTTCCTCAATGTCAGCACATTTAAAATGTGTTGTGTTTTTTTTTTGGTAAAGGGGAAAGGCTTAGGATTAAAAAATATAAAAAAAAAAGTCTGGACATGTTGTGTTGGGTTTTTTTTTTCATCCCAGAAGGAGTAAATTAGAAACAATGTAGAAATATTTTATAATTGAAGAGTTGGATCGACAGCGAGCACTACCAGGCTGGTAAAAAATATATATATAGACAAAGAAAATTTGAAGTGGGGGGGGGGTTACTAATTGTGAAATACAAATGGTATGTTTTAATTTAATTTGTGTTAGACTTGTAGCCTATATGCAACTTGACATGATCCTGTGAGAGCACCAAGGACCTCGATTCAAAGCACGATAGCTCTTCCGCTACTACATATAACAGGATTTGATAGAATGGACTTAGAAAATACAAACTTTTGTTTTGCGGTCAACATCGATACATATTTTAAATACTATTATTATTATTAATTATTTTAGCACCGCGTCTTACCACCCGTTCGGGTTATATGCTTATGTATTAATTACGCAAATGGTTTTAGGGATTAGGAAGGTTATATTTTATAAAAGTGTACCCACATTAGAGTGTGGAGAACCCGTTTGGAAAAAACCTCCTTTTGGTCCACGGGTCTAACATATATAATCTACTGGTTCAGAAAGTGAAGGTTAGATAAATACAGTCCGATTTCTATAGACAGGAACTTATCTAACATCTAGAAATATTAGATATATTATGTTTAGTCGTTCACGTATCCATAGTCAAGTCATGTAATCTGCAGCTTTCACTTTTGATAAATATTATCAATATTTTTTATAAAATGTCAATGATAGAATTCTAGTTGGTTCTACCGAGGGTGGTTTTCCCTAAATGGTTTCCAACTCTCCTTCCACACAAATGCGGGTAAATTACCTCTGAAATGCTTCCTTGCTCTTCCCTACCCCATTAGAGTAACAGATAGTAGAACACGTCGATAAAATATATTTTAAAAATACCTATAAAATAACAAGATTATAGTAAAATATTCTCAAATTTTACGGCCAAAAGATTATGTTTGTGTTTTATAAAAAGACCTTCCTATGAAAATTGGACTATAATAAATATTTGTGTAGAAGTATTTTCTGGATTGCAGATCATTAAGAATATAGGGGAAAGGGGATAGGTGGGGAAGGGGGTGAATCTAAAGGATGGATATATGAACGTTCTGCCACCTCGTGGAATGTTTAGTTCTGGTACAGACAAAAAAAAAGTTAAGTGTCCACTGGCCCCGCATCAGAATCAATTTTATTTTATTCGGATTTTTGAAGGAGGCGGTTCCCAATATCTTTCTTCAGTTCTATCGTGTCACCTTGTGTGTGTCCTAATATCTATAATGACAACAATGAATGGTAGTCGTCAGGATATAGACTACTAGAGACAAATAATCTAGCTGCACTCCACAAAGCTATCATTAATCTAACAGCTGGTGCTGTGTGTATTCTAATTTGACTTTAAAGCATTATTTTTTCTGTTCAAAAATATTTTATTTTATTTAAGTATTTTTTGCTTTGTTTTTAAGATTATCACAGCTATTTTGACAAAATTAACAAGTTATTGATTCGTGAGCACACTTAAATAAACTTTAAAACCGTTCCACAAACCTTAACCATATAACTAGTGATGTGAGGGGGTAAATAATAACTCACACACGATAGTTCGAGAACTGGTGGAGGACTAAACTGAAAGGTCTAGGCCGGTCGCGAGCCACTGAACTACAAGTATTTCGCAAACTATTGAACTAGTTAGATGAACTACTCATTTCAGTGAACTAAATCACTATGAACTGTTCTCAACAGATTAACGCTGGGAATTCCTAATGCGAATGGTAGGGAGTGTGTATACTACTGAGCATTCCAGATGACGTCATCAGCAAGCACCGCAAGAGTAGGATTTTAATCTGTCTCCCGGAATTCTTATAGGCATTGCCGATGTGCGACGCAAACGATGCGGATAGGTGAAGAGAGTTTCATTTAAAATAATGTAAAGAATACAAAAATCCTATATGTGCGATGCGTGCTCGTGGACGCTTACCTTTAGTGTGCTCCATGTAAGAGAGACAGAAATAAAGAGGGAAAGAGAAAGCCAGGTGTTTTATTTTTCCGTGGCGCTAGCGATCATCGCGGATCTGCCGGCAGATTACAGAGTGTGATGTAGTTCCACGCGTGGCGGTGAGGTTGGGGGGGAAGGGAAACATCCCGCTGGCTATTTGCGGTTTTGCGGTCGCGCCCGAGAAGAGTCCCGTCATCCTACGCCTCCCTTCGCGTCCCGACGCCCAGGTCCATCCGTCAAACCGACGTTCTTCTCGTGTTTATTTTTCATTTCGCCAGGTGTGTATATACATATACGTATGTGTGTATGTGTCGATCCTGTCATTGAGGAGGGAGGGGAAAAAAGGGGTCCCACGGAGCCTTTTTTAAAATTAATATTTTTGTTTATTGTTCTTCTCACGTTTTTTTTCCCTAAAGTATTTTTTTTTAGATTGAAACAAAATACAGGAAACTGATGGTTACTCCACGCACTGTATTGGTCTGCTATAACTTTTTTTTTAACAGAGTTCTTATTGCGTTTCTAGGGATTGTGCGTAATTGACTGTGAAATTGAAATAGAGCGGTTCCTGTGTGTTTTTTTTCTCGCTGTCGGACGGTCGGAAAAGGGGGAGGGAAACAAAAATATTGCTGATGAAAATGAAAAATTAATTTATTCTCCTGTGTGAGTCATATCAGAAATAATTATAAAAGAAAATAGTTTTTTTAACTTGAACTTGGGTTAAGTTTTATATATGTATAAACGCGCGCACACACACACACACACACACACACACGAGTATATCAATATATATACCTACACAAGTTGCAAATCATTGTAATTAAGGCACTGTCCGTATGGAGGGGATCACATTTCCGTTAAATTGAAATTAGTTTAAAAATGATACCTGGACACGGGAATCGAACCCAGGACGTTTGGCTTAGCACGCCGACGTTCTTCTACCACCAGTGGCGGATTTACACATAGGCCTAGTAGGCACTTGCCTACAGCGGCAGATTTTGAATGACGAAAGAAAACCCTTTTTTTTTCTACCCGTTAAAATAATTTTATGGCTTCATCATGTGTGTGATTGTTGTAATGTGCTGTATCTGCGTACCAACATGACAGAGGATCACCTTAATTCACTGATAATCGTCTTAAGTCACTTATTGGATCAAATGGTTTTCTGGCATCATCGACCAGTTCGCTCAGCAGAAATCAAGGCAAACGATATTAATATCGACTATTTTATTATTGTGTACATGCTAATATTTTGTCTGTAGTAACATGTTCTACAGTCTACTAATGCAAACTTTATATTGTTAAATTAAATAATATTTGAATGTGCGTGTTGTGATAGCTTTAAGAGTATTTATTTAAACTTTTGTAAGTCTTTGCTTAGATTCTTAATACTTTTAAAACGTCACTTTAATAAATAACAAAATAACGTAAGCACCTTTTATCTGTTATTCCACAGATAGCACTTGTGTACATGATATGTGTGTGTCGGTGTATGGGGGCTGGTAGGGGGAAAACAGGGATTTAGAAGGTTAGAAATTAAGGTAGGAAAAGTGGGCGGAAGAGTTGTCTACCACTGAGCTATCCATGATTCGTCAAGTTCTCAGGGTCGTGCTTCACTCATCTTGTATTGTATGTATACTACAACTCTCCCGAGTCGCAGATGGCTGCGGTATCTGACAATCCGCGATACTATTGGTCGCTCATATGTAGCTGACAATTCCCACATGCCCAACACAAGATTCAGTCTTACACTATTATCCTGGATAACTCAAAGGTACCGGGTCCAATTCACGTGACAAGATGTCATTTTTCAGCTCTCTCTCTCTCTCTCTATATATATATATATATATATACACAAAACCACTTCGGTGGACACGTGGTATATCTAGCTACTCTAGTGTAGACTGCCGAAGACGGGGAGATCGGGGTTCTATCTCGGTCGAATGCAGTGAGGGTGGTTTTTCCTAAAATAGTTTAACACTCTCCTTACACGCAAACGCAGGTGCATTTCCTTTAAATTTAGCCTTCCTAATCCCTAACTCGTTACTGCAATTAGTACATAGGCTTATAACCCGAACGGGTAGTATGACGTATATATATATATATATATATATATATATATATATATATATGTATACAAACCCAGCGCTCCCCGGTTATAACGTTGATTTACAGGGTAAAAAACATCGCTATAACCGATTACACTATTATTTTCTAAAATAGTGTGATCTAATAGATTAAAGAACTCTTCTAATATTACTCTACTGAGCAAGGTAAGAATAGCGAAGGAGAGAGAAGCAGGTTACAGGGAAAGTGAATGTTGAAACAAATACTGTACTTAGGTACATACTGTATGTACATTACAAACACGATTTTAGACAATTCCTTCACAATACAATAAGTCACCATAAAAATATTTACCTAAATGTATTTATTCACTTCTTTATAAAGTCAATAATTTTTTTTTGTATAATACTTTTTTTTAATAGCTAAACTAACTGCATAACCTTTACCCTTAAAATGTGCAGGGATAAAGAAAGACCTGCGATATAACAGTCGGTGTTATAACAGGGAGCGGTTTTACTCAAGCACCTACTTCAGCCCCCTTTCCACCCCTTGTACCCTCCCCTTATTTTATTCTCTACACTTTATTTCTATGAAAAATTGTGACGAAAGAAGTCTTAGGAAACATAATACCCCATCTTGTGAATATTACAGATTTGATCTGAGCTCAAGAAACATCTCAGACATGAGCGGAAGGATTAAAACTACGGAGTCGAACCGAAATGTTTATCGGTCCTGGTTCCGGTTCTCCAAACAAACATTTCAAAGTCCCAGAATAAAATACAAATATTATAGTTACTGTTATTTTCAGTTTGTAATTATTAGGTTCCGGTTCTGGTTCTAGATATACTACCATTAATTATTATATTCTTAAATAAATTAAAATAATAAAAACGTGTTTACAACAACGACTGTTAGTTTTCGGTTATAGGTTCTGGTTCCAGTTCGACTCCCTGATTAAGACCCGCTTCAGTGTGCGCACATATGAGTGCGTAAATCTCGTCTGATTTGGTTAACTGGTGACAGGGCAGTCGGGGTTCGAATTCCGGTCATTTGAACTGGGATTATTTTTTATTTTTAAAGGGTTTCCCTGATCTCTCTCAAAATAAGTGAGGGTACATTTATTCTATATTTTACCTTTCTCCTCCCTCTTCCCATTGGTGTGAATATGCGGACGGACAGTAGGACGCGGAGCGGAGAGGGAATTATTATAATAGATTATTTGACAACTGTTGAATATATTTTTAATGAAAGGGTGTTTTGTAAAACTGTATTTTGAAGGTCTTCGAAAAATTCTGCCAGAATATGAAACTAAGTTTCTCTGCAGTCCAATTTTCATAGGAAGGATCCAAAAGGTAAAAGAGTTATTAGATCTACTTTCAAGTTTTCATACGTCAAGTCATGCTATCTGTAGCTATCACTTTTAATAGATATGATCAATTCCTATAAAATAACACTTTTTTTAACACCGCGTCTTACTACCCGTTTAGGTTATACGTTTATGTGCTAAGGATGAGGAAGGTTGAACTTAGAGGGAGTGTTCCCACATTTGCGTTAAGAGAGCGCGGAAAAACAAATATGAGAAACCTCAATAAAGCCGACCGGGACTCAAGCCCCGATCTCTCCGTAATCGGAAGTTCACAGTCCACTACGAGAGAGACGCACTAAAATCATTCAACCACCGAAACGGATGATGACGAGGAGGTGGCAACAAGGCGCGTCAAAGCTGAAACAGCGGCAACACCGCGAGATATCTCGGCTCAATAAGGACCCCCCCCCCTCACCCCTTCAATGCTAAGTGGGAGCTCCTAACGCAGTATAGAAGTCGCGGAGTTCTCGTGATTAGCCATGCAGGCGTCAACCCCGTTTGGCACATCCCAGGGTCTAGGGACCCGCGCGAGGTTGCCTCAAACGGTCCGGTACACCTTGCTCTGATGGAGGGAGGGTGAGACAAACACGGTGACTTGAACTCTCGGGCACAAGTTCAACGTCAAGGCGTGCTTCTTCCAGGGTTCTTTAAAATGTCACAATTGGCAAGGGACCGACGGCTTTACTTCCCCTCCGATGGATATTGTGCTACGGCTGTTAGACAATCATGATACTTATCTCACACACTTATATTATGGTTAAAAAGTGTTCTGTGGCATATTTAAATTAATTTAATAGGGTTTATAAGGTTCGAGATAAAATATAAAAGTTGTCCAGGAAAATGTATGTATGTTATTATCCCCCCCCCCCCCCCCCCCCCCCGTTTGCCTCCAATTGTAAAAACCCTATTTCATGACCTACACATAAAAATACACGAACAAAAAATCTTTAACCATCCCCTCAAACTGAGATTTTCGTTAAAAAAATTAATAAATGTTGAATTCTAAGATTTTCTCATTTCTGAACTATGCCATCACTTGAGAGTTATTGTAAGTGCAAGATAATTTTGATCCACTTTGGTAATTGTATGGTCTAAGGCAGGGGTCCTCAATTATTTTTGATGGAGGTCCGTTTTAAAAACTCGACATATTTCCGCGTTCCAGCAAAACTTTAACAGTGACTCAAGTTCAAGCCCTATAGGGCTATACTAATTAAAAAAACGTGATTTTCTTTCCTTTTAGTTATTTCACTTATTTATTATTGCTGGCTCCCCGTGTCTACTACCCGCTCACCACGGAAATAGCAGCATTTCTTCTATTTATCGCTATCTCGTTAAGGTCCTTAAAAATGTCTCTGCGGTCCGCCATTTGGTGACCACTGGTCTAAGGCATCACATTCTCAATATATGCCCTACTAGACTGCCGATGACGGGGAGGGTTCAAATCCTGGTCGGATGTGTTGAGAGTTTATTTACAAAATTGTTTATCCACTCTCCCTCCACGCAAATGCAGGTAAACTTCCTCTAAATTCAACCTTCTTTATCCCAAACACATTAATATAATTAGTATCTAGGCGTTTAACCTGAACAGGTATCAAGACGCAGTGCTAAAAAAATTGAGCAAAATGTAGAAAATTATACATACTATTCTCACCTGCACAATGAACTTAGCTCACTAATATTAATGACCTGAAATCTGATTTCCCAACTTTTTAATGACGTTTATGACCAAAAAATAATTTTATTTAGTTTTTCATGAACGGTAGACATTTTTGTATCGAACAACAAGAGGTATTTAGTAGAGTTTCGTAAGAACTACCTTGGAACGTTAATCTCTACACTGTGCGGGGAGAGAGGGGCGGAAGGGGGACATCCTCTCCAACTTCCCCCCTTGCCCTCAAAACCCCTCCTCACCCCTTTCCTACGTCAACCAAAGACTCCGTATTTACTCAATTTGTTAAGACAACGGAGCGACGGAAACAGAAATAATTAACATTGCTCAGCCGACATGGCTGTTTACAAAAGTAATTTGAGCAGGCGGGCGCGTGTACAAGCAAGCAAGCAAGCAAGCAAGGCCCGGCTGGCAAATAGTCTCCAACCCAGCGCCAAGAGGTTGCACGGGAGATGCGGGCAAGAAGGGGTGGGGGACTTGTTCAAAATCCATCGACAAACAAAATGCAAACTGTGCTTGGGAAATTATTTGGACAGTGTTACAGCTTAATTAATTGTTTTTACACAAGAGAAAGCTGCAAGCTTGGGAAATATTAAAAAAACTGGACATACACAGGTTGCGAGAGTCCCCCCCCCCCCAAAAAAAAAGCACCACGGCCCCTCTGTCGAAATAAAGCACTATAGCCCTTATTCAGAAATAAAGCACCACGGCCATATTTCAGTGAGACATTCATATGAAAAGCTATTAAGGATGGCTTGATTTGGATTTTAAGAAATAGCGAATATATTCAGTCACTTATGGAAATGAAGGAATTCTCTACAAAACCAGTAATACGACCTCACTCCAGTGAATACAAAGAATTTCCAATCGCGGAGATAACATGTTGTAGCTGGAAAGTTTTGAAACTACATCAACAACAAAGAAATCACGCAATGGCGTGTCTGTACATGGCCACACAAAAAGTTAGAAAGAATGAAAAGAGCAAAACGTTTACTACTGAAGGACTTTCCCCTCCAAGATATCAGCAAGCAATGAGCTCATTGCTAGGACTAAGCCTCGATTCATACGTTCGCCGAAAATAGGAGCAGAATCTGCTTGAGTGGGGCAGCGATTCACACGCTAGCAGATACCACAATTTTCTTACGAACCGACTTATCTGACATCTAGAAAACATTACTAGATCTATTTTCAAGTAGTCATATGTCAAGTCATAGAGAGGATGTACAGTTTGAATTTTGTATAGATGTCACAATTAAAACTCTACCAGTACCGTGGCGGATATGCATTCATTGGTGGATGTTTGTAAACGAACATGTCTCTCTCGGTTTGGTTATTAACACTTCTGGTCTTTCGGAGTTTGGCAACAATGTCGTTTATGATTTATCTTCCTGGGGGGTGTCTACTGTTGAATTCATCTGCGACCGCCTCTTGATCTGGCCAGGAGGAGGATATGTATGAGCTATTCCTTTTTTTAAAAAAAAGGGACATTTCAAAACGGTGCTTGAAAAAATGTATCCTTTTGTATGGAGGTATGTGAATTATCCTGAATAGTATTAGTAACTTTAAAATAACATTAATAATTTAGTGATATGTTATCAATGTTGACCGCAAAATATATGTATGTGTTTTCTAAAAGGTGTTCTAAACGTCCATTCGTGGGGGAATTATGCACCAGTACAAAACTAATAGAAACAACTAGCTATCAATATATTTTATTTTCGAGTGGATGAACTACATTTTAAAGATTTATGAATGATGAAAGTTTTAAAATTATTGTGCTGTGTCGGGGGAACAAATTAAAATAGAACAAGAACCGCACACCCGATTTCCAGTCTCCCAACAAGAGTAAACAAAGCTGTCTGCTTGTTTTTAGCTTTGTAGGCACATGCGCACTGAATGAGTTTATTTAGTTTCAAAATTTTTTCATCCCAAGCATAGTTTATGGATCAGTGCGGACCAAGCTGTGACGGTTTCTTCCATTACAGGACGACCAGCGCTGTTCGTGATTGTCTTGTGATTGGTTTAGAGCTCGTGACGGGAGCACATTAAGACAAATTCAATTAAATTGAGTTTTTTTGTGGTAAAGGTTTGATAATAATAATGATAATAGGTGTTTAGATAACCCGATACAACTTAGGAAATCAGAATAGAAAGCCACGAAAAACTCTCCATGTTTGCAAGTCTGAGACGCCAGGATGGCGGATCCCACCACCACGACGAAAAACCCCCTCCCCCTCGAACCAAACCACATCCTCCAACCACCACCACCCCTGATGGCAAAGTCAACCCCTAACCCAACCAGAGGGCAACAACTTCGATCACTTTCCAATTTCAATTACGTTCCACACCAATAGCAATATAATTGCAACCTCCCATCGACCATATTTTACGAGACGAGAAAAGAGGGTGGAGATGGATGGCAAAGGGGAGATTTCTTCACCTTTCCATCACACCCGCGACTCTTGAATCCAATCTGATAGAAGCCATAGGAAGGAGGGAGTGGTTACTGCGCATGCTCCACCTTCACCCCTTCTTTCCTCTCACATCTCCATCTGCACAGAAACGAACAACAAATTCGAGCAATTTTTTTGAAATAAATTAATCGAATTACATAAACACGGAAATGCACGATATAGAGCGAGCGAAAGAGGGTGAACGCACCGAAAAAAAAAGTGAGAGTGAGAATAGTACGAGAAGAGGGGGGGGGGGGGGGTGATCCCAGCTCGATGCGATGCACAGGATATGGAATGCATTTCCGTTCTCAAAGGGGTTTGTAATTATGGTCGCTAATGTGATTATCTCTCATTTCTAGGAGTCCGGAGGTCTCGTCCATTAGTACCCCTCCTCGCCTAACGCGAGACCTCGCCCTCACTAGCTATTCACACTTCCAGTCGTATACGAGGTTTCCACGGAACATCAGTTTTCACTCGGCGCCCCCCTCCCCCTCCCTCAAACCCTTTTCCTCGTGCGTTAATAAAACAGGCGGGCATCGGCTGAAGACACCACATGAGGTACGTAGGTACGGGGGAATGGGCATCACATTGTCAACGTATCACAATATTCTCGGTTTTTTAACAAACATTTTGTGACGAAGCGATTATATATATTTTTTTGGTTTTCAAACAAATAATACAGCATCACAAGGAGTGCAAGAGTTTACAGTTGAAAAATATAAACATGGGCTATATAAATTATATGTAGTGCAAACATATTTTATGCGGCCTACATTGATAATATTTTACCATACCGTATTATTAAAGATATTTTATAGGTATAAATAATATCTATCAAAACTGACAGCTGCATATAATATGATCTGACGTGCGAATACCTGAAAGTAGAGCTAGTAGTTATCTAGCTGTTAGATAAGGTCATTTATAAGAAAATTAGATTGTAAAGTTAAGAAAATTAGATTGTAAAGTTAAAAAAAAAACCTAAACCATTTTCTTTTACTTTTACTAGTCTATATGTTAACGGTAATATGTGTAAAGCAGGCATTCTATAAAATTCCTAGGCTTTCTATATAATTCCTAGGTGGTTTTAGCAAAGTATGAAATAAATTAGTTTTGCTGTTGTATTTCATACTTTTTGTAGGAAATTTATAGAACATTATATATTACCGAGAACAATAGCTAACTTAACCTAACATAAACTAACGACCCTATTCTAAAATAACCTAGCCTGACCAACTTAAATCCTAGAAATTAGGTGAACCTGCAAGAAAATTGCGCAAGACTTGCATATAACTGGATAAAAGAATTTATAACATATTCCGGGACTTCAAAAAGACAAAGAACTTGAAAATAAGTATGAAATACAACAACAAAACTCGTTAATTTCGTACTTTGCTAAAACCACTTTGGCATTATATAAAAGGCCTAGGCAATTTATAGAATGTCTGAATTTCACACATTGCCGGTGACATATATATTAAGAGACACCCTAAATATTTTTAAAATCTTAAGCAAACACGTCATTTTTGGCGAAATAGAGCGAAATATTTTTAACAATCGATCAGCAGCTATGGCATCACAGTACCACATAAACCATTATAGAATTTATTTGCCGTGAAGATATTTCAGTCAAGAGAGGGGATGCACGAAATTCATAGTGCTCATATGTATGTCCACATTAGTTATGTTAACATTCATCAGGGTTCTATTCACATGTAATCACGATGCCAATAAATCAATGTTGGTATTACCATCACACAACAGTGAGCCATACGATTTCCACAGTGCGAGGATCTTACCGACGTGGATTAATTATTGTAACAATACATTATTCATCCCCAATCACTATAACAACGCATACAATATTCAGTTCATCTACTACTGAACGACAAGAAATACAATGGTCTCAATAATCATGCCAAATGAAGTGAATGACCGATATTTATGCATCGTAAAATTAAAAATACAACAGTATAATCCCCAGAGCTGTTACGAATTTCTTTATCCAATAGACATATTTAAACCAATCTCACTAGTAGTTCTATGAACAGTTTACCTCGCTCTCTTCATGTTTATTAAAATGTCTTGTTCTCAGCGTTACTACAGTCTTATGATTTCTCTTTGGATTTCAAGTTTAAATATCTTCTATAATTTCTCTTTGGATCATAAGCTGACAAATTTCTCATAGTTTCTCTTTAGTTTTCAAGTTGAAATATACCCTGTAATTTCTCTTTGGATTTGAAGGTGATATTTGTCCTTGGTGCTCAAGTTAAACAGACTAAATGCCAAATGTTTGGGTTAAAACAGGGCCTCACTACACTTCATAAAAAAAACTCCTGCAACTAAAGCTATGGATGGAAATGAAACTGTTCAGGCATTCATTTTTATTTTTCGACGGATTATTTTATGGCACAAACAATGTAAGAAATGAGTTTGAAGAAGTGTTTTTCCAGCGATTATTTATTTTGGAGTTCGACGATATTAGTAAAGCACATATTGTTTAGTAAATTGGGGAAGAGGCGGGGAGTGGAACCGAATATCCTCAAACTTATAAACCAAAGTTTCTAAAAACTGCGTTAAGAAAATTTAACTAAGTAGTTGTGCTATTTAAATAACACCAATAAAAACAGACAGTTAACCCAAACACGTGGCCGCGTGGCAGTGGTCAGGGATGTTCGATTTTGGATAGATCTTTACAAAGATCGTAACTTTACCCTCGATTAATCACTTTTTAGATAAATTCAAACGTCTTGATTTTGTTCACTACGTTTGTGGTAATTTCAAAAATATCAAATCGAAAAAAGAAATTAAAGGAATATTTTATCGGGTGTAGAAAATGGTTTTTGGATTATTAGTAGCATGTTGAAACTAAAGTTTACATGTGATATATAATTTGTATATTATTATTATTATTATTATTATTATTATTATTATTATTATTATCATCATCATCGTCATCATCACCGCGTCTTACTACCCGTTTGGGCTATACGCACAATTTGTATTATAAACAAGCACGTGGTAAAGGGGGTGTTTTGATGGTTGGTCAACACTCCCATGAATACTAACCAATATATTACTATAATTAATTAAACTGGACTTTTAACCAAATCATATGAAACATCAAGGTATCCTAGCGAGGAGTTTTATAGAGCATTTGTTGTTCCAATGATTGTTTTATAGTGTGATAACAGTAATTGAATGTAAGCTTAACTAACCATATTATACAAAATTATTTAAACTATAATAATGGTTTACTAATTGTTTATCACCAGTTGATTAAATTAAGCAGAGTAGGAAAATATACCGCTGTTTAATGTGTTTAACCTTAGGTTGGTTTTTTTTTTCGAAAAGTATTTGACCATTCACATTTTAAACATGGTTAAAGGAACTTAATCTTTCACGACTCAGTGAATCGATCTTGCCGAGATCGATCAATGAACTCGATTTTTTTTGTTGCCTGGATCAATGCAAGCAAGACCTCTTGATCTAAATCGAACCAGATAAGTCTTTGGCTCGAGCATCCCTAGCAGTAGTTCTAAAAACACAATATTACTATTTGTTGTGAGTGCTCGCGGCACAGTGAAAGGGCAAGTTCGCAACAATATGTGAGACTTGAGCATGCGCATGCGCAAATAGACCTCTCAGTTGAACAGGAAATACGTGTGTAAGACCGCGAAATGAACTTTTAGTATATGAAACGACAGGATTCATGAATTATTCAACTCTTAGATTGTAAACAATTATATTCTCTGGGAAAAAAAATTTGTTAAGAATTCAATTATTTTTCTCTTTAAAATTAATATAGAATTAATATAGAATTTTGCGGCACATATAATCAATTTTGCGGCACACACTTGAATCTAGCAATAAATAAATGACGGGAAGATACGGGTTCGAATTCCGAACTCCTCAGCGCAAGTGAGAGTACAAAACCTCTAAATCCTACCTTTTTTATACTTAATCAAATACTGTAACTATGCGGAAAGCCCGAGCGGGTGGTAAGACGCGGTGTACGATCCAAACAATATATAGGGGCTACGGTTATTGATTAACATCGTGTCTTACTAACCGTCCAGGTTTCCTGCCTAGCTACAAGCATTTGGATAGGAATAAGAAAGGTCGGATTTAGAAGAAGTGTTCACACATTTGCGCGGAGGGAGAGTGGAAACCCGTTTAAGGGAATACCTCAGAACACACGATCGGGATTCGAACATTAATCCCCCTGTCATCGGCAGTCCAGTTTATTGTGAGCGTGACGCCTTAGACCATGCGGCCACCTAGGCGGGTAGCTGAGAAACCATCCTGTGACTCAATTAACGCTTGTCCACCAGAACAACCCAGCTAAAGCTCTCCCCATCACATCCCATGTCCTTGACCTTGAATATTCCAACAAGATTAAGACAGGGACCCAAATCCATCACATCACAATAGTTCAATGAGACCGGAGTAGGGGCGGAACGCAGAACATATCCAAACACTGATAAACATCACGTAACATGTCCAAACATCAATCAATGCCACGTTACAACACAAGAATACACACCAACACCAGTAAACTGTCCTATCACGTTTCGCTATCTATCCAAACAGATCTACCGAATCTCATCAAGGGTGTGCACGTCACGCATCAAAACCAAAACAATCCACCTTTTTCTCTGGATGAAAACAAAAATACAACCTTTCACGGCCACCTATTGTAATTTTTAAGGCGCTCGAATAAACATCCAGAAACCAAGTGGGTTTATAACGTTAATGGGCGGCGCTGTCTGACAGTAGAAGAAATAGGGGAGGAAAATACAAATGTGTTGCGACCCCATATTAAATTACATTATTCGATTCACAAAGATTTATTTTACGCTACTATACCAGTTACTTTTAGTTTCCCAGGCATTTAGCTATTGGTAATCAATCAACATAATCTGTTGTTTTTTTAAAGAATGGAAAATGTCAAATTTTAAACTACCAGTATGTTTACAAGTCTATATATGTATAGGGTCATAAAAATAGTCTTGTGCTCATTCCAGTAAACATCAAACTTGTTTAGTGTTAAAGGTTTTGTCAATATTTAACCTAAGCACAACACCCGATTGTCAATTATTTCAGCTATCTAGGCAGCCCCCCTAAATTGAGAGCGTATGGAGCGCGAGAAAAGGTAAGTACTTTTTGCAGTTTTTATAGAAAAAAATTGCTTGGCTAAAATAAATAAAATATTGCTCCAGTAAAAACGTGGAGTTTAATTTCCTTCACATGATGACCTCAACAGTTCTTGAATAGCTACTAAGGGTGTCCTGGAATTTAAAGTCAACTCTTTATCTTCAGATGAAAGTTTCTCATCCAATGCCACTATGCTCACCATATAAATTTAACTGTTTATGTCACCAAGTGAAGAAAATTAAATTAATATGTTTGTATAAAAGCTATGTTTTATTTGTTTTGGCCAAAATAATGTTTTGATATAAAAACTGCAAAAAAAAAAACCCACCTTTTCTCGTACCCCTTAGACTCCTATCTTAATTCCTCACACACGTACACGCTGAGACAAGGCGTCCGTTCGGATGTGTGTGTTTTGTATGATCATGTGCGTGCGTGGGAAGTGCGTTCTATTATATTTTTTTGGGGTGCAAATGGCAGGTTTTCATTCACGTACGCATGCAGTATTCTATGTCAGAGATTGTAAGCGGAGTGAAGGGGATGGTAGAAACCGACCCCTCACCTGCCCCTAACACCCCACACACACATAAGCTGGCACTAATCTGCGTGACGGCAGACACTGGCCTGTTAATTACCAACGAGCTTTACTGCATGCAGCTGCCAGATAAAACCTGGCAGGCCCCTTGCCCTGGCAATCACTGCAAATGAGAATCAAGCTCGCTGGTAAAGCCGCCACAATGGAGGAATTACGAGTCAAATCACGCCACTGTTACTGAGGATCACGCGCGTAATAGCGTTCGTTGCACGACTCGCACCGTAAACACACAAAGAGCCCTTTTTGCTGGATCGCCTTCTGTTCAATTCATGAGATTGTCTTGGCGTGATTTTATTAGGGACATCGAAACTTGGTTCGCAGGAACTTACAACCAAGTCGCCGACACGCCTCTTTTATTGGCACCGTTTGTAGGTGGGAGTGTAGGGGACAAGAGTAAAGGTCAGGGTTCATGAGCATGATATCATTTGATGAGAAAATTTTTAGATCGAGAGGTAAAGCTATCAAATTCTAGGACACTCTTGACAAGTATTCAACTGTTGAGGTCAACACGTAGATAAAATTAAACTTTGATTCTTCAGAATAAATATTTGATTTCTTTTGACTCTAAAATAAAAGTTTTTTGCTATAAAAATTACAACTATAGTGGCCTTAATTCGCAATTTCCACAACGCCAACATGAATGAATATAATTTCCCGCTTATTCAGACGTGAGATGGTTTCTTAAGATGTGGTGAAAAGGAACGCGAATTAAGGTAAGTTTTTAGGGCAAAAAAAATCACTTTTCATTATATACGCACAGTTTAATTTTCTACACATGGTTCTTGAAAATCTGTCATGGGCATTGTTGATTGTATTTATATTTAGCACCGCGTCTTACTACCCGTTCGGGTTATACGCTTAAGTACTAATTACTCTAATGGATTAGGAAATGGGAGGGTTGAATTTAGAGAAGTGAATCCGCATTTGCGTGGAGGGAGAGTGGAAAACCATTTAGGAAAAACCACACCCAGTTCACCCGACCGAGATTGGAACCTCGATCTCCCCGTCCTCGGTGGTAGAGCTCAACACGACTAGCGCGTTAGCCAACTACGCCACCGAGGCGGGTTTGTTGACTGTAGAATTTCAATTATACTTTTTATTTTTATTTAAAAAGTATGTATTCAAATTTTGCGATGCTCATGACAAGTATCTACGAACTGATATAATTTATTTGTAGAAACTTAAACCTATCTTTAAAAGATTACTGGTAGTTTGGGAAAGGCTAGAGCTATATTTCTCATCATTCACTTTGATCTAAGAACTCATTTGACGCGTACAGGAGAAAAAAAAAGGGGGTGTCACATTACACACATTTAGCTCCATACCAGCGAGCATTGTTGACCAAGATGGTGGTGTAAGGTTATATTGTGAAGTGTAGCGGTCAGCTCCGTGACTGGAGATATGATTGACAAAGCTATGATGCCAGATTTCATTAGTGTGAAGAATAGCCGTCAGATAGGTGCATGAATGTTACTTATGGTCATTAGTGCGATCGGCCAAGATATTAATGTACATTCTAGTGGCTAATTGATTACAGAATATTATATTTACCAATATGTTACATGTTATACTGTCGGGAGTAGTACCAGCTAGCTTCATGACAGTGCTACTGTCAACCAAGTTATGGCGGTATTTTATTATTATTTTGTAGCAGGGTTTATCATTGGTCAAGCGATTCAAGGCTACATTGTTGTGAAAAATAGGTAATTGCTTCGTGAAGGAGGCGAATAATGACAAAGAGATTAAAGGTTACGATCTTGTCAAGAATAACTAACTGCCCCGTGAAGGGGGCAGCTAATTATAGAGAGATTAAAGGTTACATTGTTGTGAAGAATGGCTAAGCGAACCAAAATGAGGTTTAATAATGTCCAATAAAGGAAGATAGATTTATGGTTGTAAATCAGAGGTGGCCAAACAGTCGATCGCGATCTACCGGTCGACCGCGGCCGTTAGTTTAGTCGATCGCCTGGTCGATCGAAAAAAAAAATTTAGAGAAAGAAAATTAAAGAGAGGGTTTGCAGATTTTTCTCAAATCAACATTAGAAAATCAAAATATCGAAGCTGTCTGATTGATGACTATTCACAATCCTGCCGTTTATGACAGAGTAATTTATGAAATCTCATTCAACAAACTATCCTAAGATTATGAGGTGTCATGCACCAGCTTCAAAGTCAAGTGTTTAATGAGAAAATACTTGTTTCAGGGAAATGATATATGGTTTGATGAAAAACTCAGTTTCAGTATGTGAAAGGACTTTTAAGTTCTTATATACAAAATGATTTTATTATAAAACACCATAAAATGGGTTATTATTTTTTTTACCAATGAAACAAACAGTATAAGGCTATGGTCCCGCATTAGATCGCAAAGGAATTTCCTTCTCTGGAGTAGATCACTAGATCAAAAAGTGTGGCTACTCCTGTTGTAAATGATAATTATTAAGCTTCACTACGTGATGCTAGATATAATCCATGGGTACGTATATTGTTGTATAATATAATTGCCAGCTATATGACATGATGGCCAAGATTATTGTGATGTTAACTTATCTTGCTGTCCAGAATGGATAAATGCTATGGAAAATGATACTAGAGCATTGGTCAAGATGTGATGTCGAGGTGTATTGTTGTAAATAATGGACAGCAGCTCCATGACGTGTTGTTCAAGATGTGATATCGAGCTGTATTGTAAAGAATGGACAGCAGCTCCATGACGTGGTGTTCAAGATGTTATGTCGAGCTGTATTGTTGTAAATAATAGACAACAGCTCCATGACGTGTTGTTCAAGATGTGATATCGAGCTGTATTGTAAAGAATGGACAGCAGCTCAACGACGCGGTGTTCAAGATGTTATGTCGAGGTGTATTGTTGTAAAGAATGGACAGCAGCTCCAAGACGTGGTGTTCAAGATGTTATGTCGAGCTGTATTGTTGTAAATAATGGACAGCAGCTCCATGACGTGTTGTTCAAGATGTGATATCGAGCTGTATTGTAAAGAATGGACAGCAGCTTCAAGACGTGGTGTTCAAGATGTTATGTCGAGCTGTATTCTTGTAAATAATGGACAGCAGCTCCATGACGTGTTGTTCAAGATGTGATATCGAGCTGTATTGTAAAGAAGGACAGCAGCTCAACGACGCGGTGTTCAAGATGTTATGTCGAGGTGTATTGTTGTAAAGAATGGACAGCAGCTCCACGACGCGGTGTTCAAGATGTTATGTCGAGCTGTATTGTTGTAAATAATGGACAGCAGCTCCATGACGTGTTGTTCAAGATGTGATATCGAGGTGTATTGTTGTAAAGAATGGACAGCAGCTCCAAGACGCTAGTATATTCTAGAGTCGCAGCCTGAGGGTAAAACACGAATTGATCACATAACTTCCCACGTGTTCGACCATCAAATATTCATGGCATGTCCTCCTTTCTTTCTTTGATGCCCTCATTCCGTGCGCACGCTTACTATACCAACATGTTTCCATTAAATATGTAATTTCTTTAACGTTATTTATTAAGGTGGTTTGGCCTGCATTACTTGGAAACATAGAACTAATGCAGAGAATATTCCAGAAAAATATTGTGGCTACAACTTTATTTTAAAAGTAAGGCAAGGCAAAAAGAATTAGCTCTTCTATTTGGAATCGATATAGGCCTGTGTTTTCCTGTTACTAAAAATAATTTTAATAGGCCTACTGTAAATAACTATAATGTAAATGTTAAACCATAGAGCATATTATGTGTAATACAACAGTTAAATAAATTTACATTTTATAAAACTCATTCAGCTCCAATTTCAAAATGTATGAAAATACCCTGTATACCCCCAGTCCCTCCCTTTTTTCCTCAACTATACCAATTTTCGCTTATCCGAACAATTATTGGCTCGGATTATCAAGGTTCGGTTGTATTTTATAACCCTGCGAGTACCGCCATTACGTATGTCTGCATTATTTATACTTACAATAAAATAGCATTTTAATAATATTTTCCACATTTCAGTTATCAGAGACCTCAGATGAACGATAATTTTGAACTCCAGTACTTTAGTAATTAGAAAATTAGTTTGATAGATTCTTTATCCAAGATGCAAAGTACATTACTTACAGCAACTTGCAACCAGTTCGATTCAAGACTTCGTACAATCATATGCAGGGAATATATATATATATATATATATTAACTATATTATAATATTATTATTATTAGTAGTAGTAGTAGTAATACGGTTTAGTGTAACAACTGTATATCAAAGACTTTACGGCTATGTAAGGAAACACAGGACTTGGATTAATCTTAAAATATTTGCGCCCCACCCCCCGGCCAAGTTTGATACCGCAACACTTAGCTCTGCACCTATTATAAGCCACTTTAAAGGACCTGCCCAGGTAGCTGAGATATTGGCAGTAAGATAGTGCCCTTAGGTTAGATATCGACAAAACCTTTAAAAGAAAGGCCACACAATCTCTGAAATAAAGATCCCTGACTTTGCCTGAACCAAAAATCCAAATTTCCAGATGTTTTAAAAATTAAAAATACTTAATTCACCATAAATACACTCAAAAAATAAATTTATAAAAACCACGTTTGAATAGAACGCAACTAAGACATTCCTATTCTGGAGAAAGCCTAATATAACATTTTTCCTGATCGGCTAAAATATTCCCTGACATTTCCCCAATTTTAGTGAACGCTTGAAATTCATGGACCTTTCCACGTTTTCGCTGAATGAACGTTTACTGTTTAACGGCACACGGTTTGGTATTTAGTGGAATGAACGCGAAAATATTTTCTATTAGCCTATACATAAATAGTTTAAAAGTTGAGATTTTCCCCTCTGACAATTCCAAAAATCCACTGTTTCGGTCATCATTAAGACCTAAATGCCCAGAAAACGAAAGGTAACTGGTATAGGAGAGTAGAATGGATATTTGTGAATATATTTATTTAGCAGCGCGTCCTTCTAACCGTTCGGGTTATACGCTTAAGTACTATTTACGCTAATGGGCTAGGAATAGGAAGTGAACCCGCATTTGCGTGGAGGAGAGTGGAAAACCATTTAGGAAAAACCACCCCCAGTTCAATCGAGCGAGATTTGAACCTCGATCTCCCCGTCCTAGGCAGTCTAGCTCAACACGAAACAGCGCGTTAGCTAACTAAGCCACCGATGCGGTATTTGTTAATCGAATTATGTAACTTAATTGGAGGGTCACAACACAAATTGTATTGTCATTTGTATTTCCTTCCTCGCCTGTTTGTACTCCTACTGCTCCACCAAGTGACGTTACAAACCCGCTTGGTTTATGGTATTTAGGAACTTCTGCTCGACTATTCTGGAGTGTGAGAGTGTAGGGAACGCGAGAGAAGATCAGTATTTTTGCAGTTTTTTTTTATAAAAGGTAACTGTTTCTTTACTTTTTATAACAAAACCTTTTTTCGTCAAAATATTTCGAATATTGCTCCATTATAAACATAAGAGTTTAAGTTTCTTGATATTGTGATATCAACAGTTCTTAAATATTTGTCAAGGGTGTTCTAGAATTTAATGACAACTTTTTCTCTTCATTTAGAAAGTTTGTCATCTAATGCCGCTATGCTCATGAAAGATATTCAACAACTGTTGATATCACCATGTGATGAAAGTTAAACACTACTGGAGCAATATTTTATTTATTTGGTTAAAAAAAAGTTTTTGCCATAAAAAGTGCGAATCAGTGACCATTTCTCGCGTTCCGTGCACTCTCACCTTAACACAAACATATAAGCGCGAATGAGCCACTTAGGAAACTATGCGAGCGAGAGTCCATCCACATACAGAACCGATTACATGGAAGTATGTGCCGGGCGGTTTCCGCGGTGAAAGCAGCAGATGAAGGAGAGAGAAAAAAAACCTATCACAATCAACGCATGACATTTCTCACATTTCTAAAATGTTTGCCGTTTTGTCGGTCAGGAAACGGCATGTGTGACCATATATATTCGTTTAAATCACAAGGTTGATTATTTTCACAAACCGGAAACATTTTAGGCAAGAAGACATAAAGCCTCATTCATACCGTCCGTGAAAGTGTGCCGTCGGTTCAACGTCCAAAGGCATCATCTTTACCGTGACAAACACCTGTGCACGAGAGAGTGGTATTTAAATAAAAAATTAAAAAAGTTATATTAAAAAATCCTACACAAGCAACCATCTAGTGGTAGCTCCAGGGCGCGGGAGTTGGGGGATGGGGTGATGGATGAGATCTACCCCTTCCCCTGAAAATAATCAAAATTATTGAAACCAATGCCTTAATGTTGTAAAGAATGACTAACACCTCCCTTTTTCAACTTACCTCTAATGTGCAGAAAAGCAAGTGGCTTAGAAATAAAACCCTCTAGTAATTACGTTATTAAGTTCAGTATGGTAACCAAGTGAAGGGCACAGGGGAAAAAAGAGGGTGAGTCCAATTCTAGCTCAAATTGAGTTAGTGCTGCCCTCTGTTAGACAACCATGATACCTTCCTAATACACTTTATATTTAGGTTAAAAGAGGTCTCTGTCATATTTATATTAATTAAAAAATATTTGCTGGGGTCTTTGTGGGGTTTGTAATATAAAAGTTGTCCTGGAAAAATTTGTGTAATGTGACTTTACACAATTTTCCTTCAACTATTTGTATAAAATACTTATTTTTCTATTAATACCCACTAAAACATTTAAGCCCACGCACTATAAATGTATTACTTTTATTGTGACACTGGGTAACCTGGCGGTCTAGGGGTAAGGTGTCAGACTTCTCTGCTGGGGAACCGGGGTTCAATCCTCGATCCCAGCACAAGCTTATCTGATTGCCAAACCCTTCCTTAACCTCTGACAAGACGTGTATTAATCACAACTTGTGAATGTGTGGAATGCCAAGCCTCCACCGTAGTTCGGATCCCACGTTAAACTGTAGGTCCTCCATTTCATCTCACAATCACCCTACCATTACACATTAGCGTAAGTGCGTATAGCCCGAACGGGTAGTAAGACGCGGTGCTAATAATAGTAATAATATTATTATTGTGACAGTGGCTATTTGTTTTATGCTTTTTTGTATTAAAATAACAAATTTGTTAATCAAAATATTTTTTTAGAAACTTGCAATATTATTATCATTAAAATTATTATAAATTAAAATAGTGAAAATTAAAATTATTATATGTATACTAATTGAAGGTACCTGCATCCATCGACAATAGGCCCTGAATCCGCCCTTGCCACCATCTTAAGATACAATAATGTTTGG
This sequence comes from Timema podura, assembly GCA_033556935.1. Taxonomy (NCBI): domain Eukaryota; kingdom Metazoa; phylum Arthropoda; class Insecta; order Phasmatodea; family Timematidae; genus Timema; species Timema podura. The sequence continues at coordinate 39,371,049 of JAVRXN010000007.1, read as the reverse complement.
AAGGTAATTAAGAATGTCCAAGCTATTTTAAAATTTATTTTAAGCTATTTTCTTTAAAGGAAATCAATTTTATGATATAATGATTAACAAACTTTTGTTCAAAAATAAGTTTTGTTGGTGAATTCCATGATATTTTCATTGTTACTAAAACAACGTTAAGGTTTCGATAATAAATCACTATCGTTATTTTAGAAGTATTGATAATATATTTTTATATAATCGAGGTATTTAACGTGCACTTTTTGAACCGGCTTATTATATAGCACACGAAAATTTCTATGAATGAGAGTGAAAGATCCTACTAATTTTGCCGGTAAAGGTATTCTCACATACCTTCCAGGGTTACTTTAAATGCCACAATAAAAATGGGACCGCCGGCCTTACTTCCCCTCCGAAATAAGTTGTATTAAGGATTTTTATCGCTCAAGATAAATCCGTCGACCCCGGCTGGGTTTGAACCCACGAAAATCGGGTTCTGAGGCGAGCACTTTACTTCAATACCACCGAGGTCGACGATAATATCTTTCAAACGTGACAGCTGCAGATCACGTGGCTTGATGTGCGTTTACGTAAAAGCAGATCTAGTAACTTTTAAAGCTGTCAGATAAGAGCCTTTCTATGAAAAGCGGACTGTACAGCAGAGTTTCCGACAAATGGCCGACCAACCTAGACACTTATTATTATTATTATTATTATTATTATTATTATTATTATTATTAGCACCGCTCGGGTTATACGCACTTACGCTAACGTGTAATGGTAGAGTGATTGTGAGATGAAATGGAGGACCTACAGTTTAACGTGGAATCCGAACCACGGTGGAGGCCTGGCATTCCTCACATTCACAAGTTGTGATTAATACACGTCTTGTCAGAGGTGAAAGAAGGGTTTGGTAATCAGATAAATCTGTGCCGGGACCGAGGATTGAATCCCGGACCCTCAGCACAGAAGTCAGATACCTTACTCCTAGACCGCCAGGCCACCACCTAGACACTTAACCACGGGGACAAATATGAAAGTAGGTTTTAGTCAAGTTTAATTACGACATTCATAAATACGAACGCTAATAAATATTAACATAAGAATTAGCAATTATAATTTGTGTGTTATGTCACTCCTATAGTACATTTAAAAAACATTCACAATATATTTAAACGTTTAAACAATTTTTTTTAAAGGAGAAATTTTGATAAAATAGTTTTTTTAATGCGAAGTAAATATAAATATTAACAATAATATGATAAAGAGTGAAGGGCAGATAACCTTTTATTGAAGTAAACATTATATTACTTGGACAAATTCATTTGCCACGGGTTGTCATAATTCTAAAATAATTAATGAAGCCTTCTGATAACTAAGATTACCCATAACGAATGGTTAAATGCACACAATTATTATGTTACACAGTTTAACTATTTGAAAATAGTGTTACATAGTGTAACAATAATTGTTAGGTTACATAACAAAAAGGGTAATGAAACCCCATTGTCTTTGTTTTTCTAAACGCTCATCGTAAATGCGGCTTTTAGACTTAAATTGTTGTGGAAGTGGATGCGAGAAAGCTATGTATTTTTCCAGCTTTTATATAAAAAAAATTGGTTGGTCAAAATAAACCAAATTGTTTTTCCAGTAGAAGCATAGAGCTGAATTTTCTTCACATGGTGACCTCATCAGTTCTTGAATATATGTCAAACGTGCCCTGGAATTTACTGACAACTTTTTATCTTAATTTAAAAGATTAATATTCAAATATCGCTACGCTCTTGACAGATATTCAACAATTGTTGAGGTCATCATGCGAAGGAAACTAAATTATATTTGTACTGAAGGAATATTTTGTTTATTTTGGTCAAAAAAAGTTTTGATATAACCCTACAAAAACACTGCCCTTTTCTCGCATCCTTTGGACCCCTAACCCAAAACAGCAATCAAATTTCATCAAGGGTTTGCACGTAAACGCATCAAAACCGAAACAATCCACCCTTTTCTCTAGATGCAAACCAAAAATACAACCTTTCACGGCCACCTATTATAATTTTTAAGGCGCTCGAATAAACATCCAAAACCAAGTGGTTGATGGGCGGCGCTGTCGGCAGTAGAAGAAATAGGGGAGGAGGAAAATACAAATGTGTTGGGACCCCATATTAAATTACATTATTCGATTTTACGCTACTATACCAGTTACTTTTAGTTTCCCAGGCATTTAGTTATTAGTTATATCAAGCGAAGTATGAGGATTTTAAATTGTATTTACAAGCCATATCGTTCCAGTAAGCAATGTTTCATCAATATTCAACCTAAGCGCAGCATTTGAATAACACTTATTAACCAAATATAGTAAAATGTTGTCAGTATTGGTCCTATGACAAGACAAGAACTGTTGTTCATTAGTCATGTTATGATTTATTTATTTTTAAGCCAGGTATATGTATGTTTAGATACCCGCTAGCTTGAAAGCCGCAGCAGTCAAGTGTCACGACCTCCTGTTTGTTCCAACAGGTGTTTGTCCCGAGATACGGGTGCGGACAGGAAGGAAGCTTCTAGAGGTCACGACCCCGCACCGTTGTTGCAGCTGCAACCGCCCGCACTCTGGCGTGGCAGATCAATCAAAGAGGAGGGAAATGGGGGGAATACGTTCGAGACTTACCTCCCGTAATACATCCCTTCTTGCTAGTTTAGGTCCCTTCTTGATTCGAGATCAACTCGCCTTGAATTGAAATTACATTATTTGGGAAAGAACAAACAAAAACGCAATCGTACTTAATTTCACAGAGTTCATGTTTATATTAAATAAAATTAAGATGAGCCCACTTCGGTGGTCGGATAATCTAATACATCCGCTCTCGCAATAGACTGGGACTGCCGATGACGCAGAGATCGGGCTTTGAGTCCCGGTAGGGTTTAGGCTGATTGGGGTGAGTTTTCCTCTTCTTTTTTTTACATATATTAATCTCAAGAGTGGGGAATTTAAACACGATCTTTTTATCTAATTTTAAAAAGTTTCTGTCCTAATGCCGCTATATCCATAAATAAATAAAAAGTTGGTATTATTATGTTTTTTTATCATCACCGCGAAGGCCTATTACTACCTGTTCAGGGTATGGGCATATGTAATAATTACTCTTATGGGGTAGAGACCTAAATGTTGACTGTCGAAGTTAGCTGTGAACTGTCAGTCAGCACCAAAAAAGCCATGGGATACTGTACCTGCATTTGCGTGGAAGGAGAGTGGGAAAGAGTTTAGGGAACTCCGCCCTCATTGTACCCAACCGGGATTCAAACCTCGATCTTCCCATCATCAGCAAGTCAGTTTAGCACGAGAATGACACTTTAGACCATTCGTTCACTGAAGCGGGGTTCTATCTTTAGAAAATTAGACTAAACATATTTACCGAATAGATCATTTTTTTATTTAACAACAAAAAGTTTTGGCAAAAAAACTGCAACAATACGAACCTCAATTCACGTTCCCTTCCAAGATTTTTTTTTTAAAAGAGCCCTTTAGTGAAATCACGTATCATCTAAATTTCGCCATTTCAAATGAATATATTATGAAGGGTATATTAGTTTTGAGATTGCACCTAACTCGAGTGTTGCAACGAATCTTTGCGAAACGCGTCATACAGTGTCATTGGCAGGAAACTGATAAAAGTGCTGCTTCATTCAGGCAGCAGCGAGCGGGCGGGCGGGCCAGGTGAATGACAAGATACTGCCAGGTGCGAGTGGAAACAATCCAATCTCCAAACGGGAGAAATGACATTGAACACACGTACGTCTGTCTGTCTGTCTGCATATTATCACAATACCAGATTCTTCGCAGTCCTAGCCCCCAGCTGATGGCAACAAGGTGACAACCATGCGAGCTAATTAAATCCATGTATTTGTGTTCAAAATTAATAATTAATATACCAGCTCCAACCACCTCTACGCTCTAGTAGTCAAGAGTTAGTTCCTGGCTACAAATTTAGAGGGACCGGTTCGATCCCCGCCGATTTAAAATATTTTTCTGTGAAGCAGTGAGTTTAGATTCAAATGAGGAGTCACATGTAGCGGTTCCGGTCTAGAAAACTGATCCGCCCTTTATCCTCAAATGTTGACAATATTCTCGCGAACAAAACGGCGGCCGCTCGCTCAGTATGGCTCGGTTACGAGCTGACACATCGTGACGCCATGAAGTTTACCTGCTCCGGTAGTCGAATGGTCTGAGGAAGTGCTTCTCAAAGTTTTGGTAATGGAGGACCACCAAATGAAAGCTTTTCATACTGAAGGACCATCGAGGCTCTGGGAGTAAGGTCGAGGTAGATGTTTAAAAGTTATGCGGTAAAAACCTTTTGTCTAAGACAATTCCGTTTTAGGACTATAAATGTAAGACAAAAATTAAATGTTGAAAAAAATATTTCATATAATTACATTGGATTAGTAAGAAATAGTGTTTTTTGACTATTTGTAACATTCTAAGCCCCATAATTTTTTATGAATAATTGTTAAGATTTAATGACTAAAGGTTGGTACAGACTTCCTTTTCTATATTACATGTGTCTAACGAGAAAAAATTGCAGCGTATGGATATTTCATATTTAAATTTTGTATTATTATATTATATGACCAACATTCTTTAATTCATTTTTTATTACTAAACTTCCTGGGATCCTGTGGACCACTTTATAGGCCGCCGCGGACCACACTTTGAGAAATAATGGTCAAAGACGTTACTCTCGCAGTAGACTTGACTGTCGATATCGGGGAGATCATGGTTAAAATCCCAGAAGGGTGTAATGAGGTTGGTTTATGCTAAATATTATTCCAGTTTTTCTTCATGCAAATGAGGGTGCACTTCCTTTAAATTCAACCCTCCAAATTCCTTTAGTGTAAAAAGTACATATACGTACATCCCGAACGGGTAATAAAATGTGGTGTCACAAAAAAAAATAATTAAAAATCTTATAATTTCTGTTCATCAATCAATATCGTCAGGTGCCCAATTTTTTTGTAGGTCTTTCTTTCAATAATTAATTAACGTCGAATAAAGTGAATCATTTCAATAATTCCCATTTTCATGCTTATGTCACAACAAGAAAAGCTACAAGATCTAAGCTTTTTGCGTCAACTCGTGTGATTTGCACCAAACACTTTTTGCCCGAGCGTGGCGAGTATTGTTTTAACTTGACCGTTTCTCATTTCGTCTGTATATCCGGAAGAATTGTTTCTACGATAAATGTAAAATGAGTGGACAAAGGCCTAGATCTAAGCCTAGGCCGAACAACGTGTGTATATACGGTCGCTAAAAAGTTTTTAATTTAATAGCTCGTTATAAGTGATTTGAATTTATATTTTTAAGCAATCGATCGAGTACCTAGGGCGTATTTTTTCAAACCTTTGAAATACATTGCAAGAGTGACGTCTTAAACCGCGTGAACATGGGTTAATCTCTATGAACATTAAGTTCTAATGAATATAGTATTTATTTGTTTTCTGCCTACTCTAACTTGATCACCAAAGAAAAATATCAACTTGAAATCTAAGAAGAAATTATAGACGAGATTTCAAATTGAAATATAAAGAGAAATATTGAGACTGTAAACACGCTAAGAACATGAAGGTAGCGAGGTCTACTGTTCACAGAACTACTAGTAAGACTGTAGTTAACGACAATAACATGGAGGGAGCGAGGTCTACTGTTCAAAGAACTACTTGTAAGACTGTAATAATGATAACATGGAGGAGCGAGGTCTACTGTTCAAAGAACTACCAGTAAGACTGTAATAATGATAAACATGGAGGGAGCGAGGTCTACTGTTCAAAGAACTACTTGTAAGACTGTAATAATGATAACATGGAGGGAGCGATGTCTACTGTTCAAAGAACTACCAGTAGACTGTAATAATGATAAACATGGAGGGAGCGAGGTCTACTGTTCAAAGAACTACCAGTAAGACTGTAATAATGATAACATGGAGGGAGCGAGGTCTACTGTTCAAAGAACTACCAGTAAGACTGTAATAAATGATAACATGGAGGGAGCGAGGTCTATTGTTCAAAGAACTACCAGTAAGACTGTAATAATGATAACATGGAGGGAGCGAGGTCTACTGTTCAAAGAACTACTTGTAAGACTGTAATAATGATAACATGGAGGAGCGAGGTCTACTGTTCAAAGAACTACCAGTAAGACTGTAATAATGATAACATGGAGGGAGCGAGGTCTATTGTTCAAAGAACTACCAGTAAGACTGTAATAATGATAACATGGAGGGAGCGAGGTCTACTGTTCAAAGAACTACCAGTAAGACTGTAATAATGATAACATGGAGGGAGCGAGGTCTACTGTTCAAAGAACTACTTGTAAGACTGTAATAATGATAACATGGAGGGAGCGAGTCTACTGTTCAAAGAACTACCAGTAAGACTGTAATAATGATAACATGGAGGGAGCGAGGTCTACTGTTCAAAGAACTACCAGTAAGACTGTAATAATGATAACATGGAGGGAGCGAGGTCTACTGTTCAAAGAACTACCAGTAAGACTGTAATAATGATAACATGGAGGGAGCGAGGTCTATTGTTCAAAGAACTACCAGTAAGACTGTAATAATGATAACATGGAGGGAGCGAGGTCTACTGTTCAAAGAACTACTTGTAAGACTGTAATAATGATAACATGGAGGGAGCGAGGTCTACTGTTCAAAGAAACTACCAGTAAGACTGTAATAATGATAACATGGAGGGAGCGAGGTCTATTGTTCAAAGAACTACCAGTAAGACTGTAATAATGATAACATGGAGGGAGCGAGGTCTACTGTTCAAAGAACTACTTGTAAGACTGTAATAATGATAACATGGAGGGAGCGAGGTCTACTGTTCAAAGAACTACCAGTAAGACTGTAATAATGATAACATGGAGGGAGCGAGGTCTACTGTTCAAAGAACTACTTGTAAGACTGTAATAATGATAACATGGAGGGAGCGAGGTCTACTGTTCAAAGAACTACCAGTAAGACTGTAATAATGATAACATGGAGGAGCGAGGTCTACTGTTCAAAGAACTACTTGTAAGACTGTAATAATGATAACATGGAGGGAGCGAGGTCTACTGTTCAAAGAACTACCAGTAAGACTGTAATAATGATAACATGGAGGGAGCGAGGTCTACTGTTCAAAGAACTACTTGTAAGACTGTAATAATGATAACATGGAGGAGCGAGGTCTACTGTTCAAAGAACTACCAGTAAGACTGTAATAATGATAACATGGAGGGAGCGAGGTCTACTGTTCAAAGAACTACTTGTAAGACTGTAATAATGATAACATGGAGGGAGCGAGGTCTATTGTTCAAAGAACTACCAGTAAGACTGAAGTAACGAAGAGCATGGAGGGTTACCTTGAATGACTACACTATGGCTCTATCTTATGAACTTATCCAAAGTGAAATAATGCAAGGTAAGAGCGCTACCTTTCAGGGTAATCTATGAGTAACGACTTCTCCGTCAATGGAAAACCAATCCGGACGAGACGGGCTCCTTAGCACACGTGACCCAATAGTGCGAGTAGCAATAAAATGAAATGTCCCATGTTTGTTCGGCTCGTGTGTTTTGCAGAAGATGGCCGGTATATCAAACCTCTCCGAGCAGTGCGGGGTGCGTTCAAGACTCCAGCTGGCATAGCACGGGGAACAAACATTGCCATTAATACCGAGCCTAGGAGAGGGAGAAAATCAATAGGGAGCCATAGGCCGGAAGACGCAGCAAGACGCCACAAGGTGACATGGGGATGCACGCACAACAGCGTCGTTCAATACGGGCGTCACTTGGGGCGGGTCGGACATAATACACGTCGTCATGTGCAGGGTTCAGATGGAAGGGGGTGAAGGGGTGCCTTTACAAACAATATAGTTATTATTAATTTCTGCACTTCGTTTGTCTTGGCTAACATGTACATCCCGGTTACCCTCAAAGGTAGCAAATAGTAAATTAAATAATAAATTAATAAGTACTATATTCACACTGTCCACCAAAATAAATCGAACAGTGTTTGTATGACGTCATCTAACGCCCTTGTTTCAATTGTAATTTGTGAAGAGATGGCGGGCTTTTAGAAGCTCTCGTTTATAAAGCCTTTTTAAGTGAACTACAGAGGCCGCTTCTAAAAAACAAGAAACATTCAAACGGCTATCTTAAGTTTGTATTTCAATAATATAAACAAGCTTAAAATAAAAGAACAAAAATTAAAAACAAATGGTTTGTTGTGAAAGTTTTAACTGCCAAAAGTGACAGCAACTCATCATAATATGGTATTGCAGATCATTTGGTTTGGCGAATGGATACATGAGAGAAGAACTGATGACCTTGCTAGCTGTCAGATACCACCCCTCCTATTTCAATAGACTGTAACAGAGAACCTGATGATTTAACAGCGACTGAATAATTCAACATGTCTGCACGTGTCGAAGGACATGTGTTTTCCTAAACTGCAGGTGCCACCACCTCGAGGGAAGAGCTCTCTGTCCGCCTTCAGAAGTCAGGACGATTAATTCCGGTCGCACGTACAACACGCGTCATATATAAAGAACGAGTCGGCTCGTTCCACCGCGATTGGGATGTAGGGTTTCCATGAGCTGCGCGAATGAGAGGTTTATTTAGAATGGATCAAACTAAGAAATGAAAACATTTATCACATCTGTACATTGCCCGCTTCTTGGCCACATGATCTAAAGCGTCACTCTCACAAATGACTTTACAGCCGATGACAGAGAGATCGGGGTTAAAATCCCAGTCTAGTGTACTGAGGGTTTTTTTCTTCTAAAATATTTTCCACTCTTTCTCTCTTCACGCAAATGCTAGTACACCCTCTCTAAATTAAACCTTACTGCTCCCTGGCAGGATAGCGTAAATAAGTAGTTCTACATATGTGTAGTCCAAACGGGAAGTTTTAAGAGCTGGAAGAGTTACATTTGATAGCCCATGGCCCAGAAAAGGGTATGCCACTAACGAAAGTTTGAGAAGCAATTAAATTACAGAATAAGAGCCGTATTTGGAGTATAGTCTCGAAAGTCAAGCAATCTCCCAGTACATGCAATATCAAGCAGTTCAGGTCAAATGGGGCATTGAATCTTGACTAATATATACGGCCCTTGACGCTGCGCATGTTATCGACGGAAAGGTTTTTGCTGTAAGTTGCATTCCTAATCTAAGATTATAATCTCCCTTTAGATAAGCTCGATTACATGCCTTAATTGAATGCTCTTTTTTGACTTGCCGTGACCAAATGACACACGACACACTATAATGTGTTATTTTTGCAATTACTCAGATAGCTTTTAGGATAGATGCCTCTTAGAAAGAAGTCACGCTTGAGAATCATCCGTGGCCATCACGCTAGATATCTTCCATCCATCCCAGTCGAGCTAATAACGTTAAATATGGATGACATACAAGGTTACGTACTACTGGTTTGACTGCAATTATCGGGAGGGACACAGTCGGAAGGGGTAAAAGTGATGAGTCGTGAGGGGTGGGCAGGAGGTGAGGGAAGATAAAAATGGAGTAAAATGAACGCAATTGAAACGGCAGGGTCCAAACATAACGAGATAAGCAAACGACGACAGGGCTAATGCATTAGCGGACAAAGGTAGTTACTGCCGGTTCAATACGCTACAGAGGGGAGAAGGGCAAGGATATATACGGCAGGATGCAACGAGCTCTGCGCGAGCGTGTTGCAAGCGACGAACAATCCACATGGACCGTGGATTGCTCTGGCTTACGAGCGTCGGCGTGCAACACTTTACAAAGATCCTACCGGAGTACGTAATGATGCTTGATGCTGAGAGAATGCGCCCAGCAATAGGAATAGTAAAACCTTGGATTGCGAGCATAATTCGTTTCGTAAACGTGTTCGTAATTCAAAGCACTCGTATATCAAAGCGAATTTCCCCCATAAGAAATAATGGAAACTCAGATGATTCGTCCCACAACCCAAAATATTTAATCTAAGAATGATCAACACCTTTTTTTATTTTAGTTATTTAAATGTAACTGTACTGTAATCAAATTATTAATTAAATTTAATGGTGGCTGGTGTGAGGTAGACGAGAGAGAGGAGAGGAGGAGGTGGGTTATAGTTTAGGTCTGACTTTCACTGTCACTAACGGAATCACCGCTATATGTTGGCTCACTCAAATATTTTTCTTTTTGTGCGACTTTAACAAAGAACCTATCCAATGACACTGCTCGTATTGCAAGATATCGCTCGTTTATCAAGTTAAAATTTATTGAAAATTTTTGCTCGTCCTACAAAAAACTCGCAGACCAAGTTACTCGCAATCCAAGGTTTTACTGTATAAACTTTTCAACAAAACAGCAAAAATTAAGCATGGAATATTAGTAATAAATGGCTGGAACTGAGTATCAGTGCTTTCATTTCGATTAAGAGCTCGCCTAATCGAGAAAATGGTATTCCCTTGGGAGTAAATCAAGTTATGCCTCGGCGTATAGCCCGAAGGGTAGTAAGAGACGGCGCTAAAAAATAAAAGTTATGCCTCAATTTTATAACGAATGGGCATAATGAAACCTAGAAAAGATGATTAGATCTAATTTCAAGTATTCATATGTCAAGTCACGTGATCTGCAGCTGTCGATTTTGGATTATTTAAGAATTGCTACGAACGTCAATTTATAGGAAAATTAAGGCGTAACAATCGATTTAAAGGTTTAATTCAAAAGTCTTTTAAATCAAGATAGAATATATTTCGTGATGGTCAGACTACGATTTTTATAATCGTATTTTTTAAAGAAATAAACAATTCTGACGCTCAACTATAAGGTTCATTTCGATACCAACAGTTATCACAGCAGGCTATTGATATAACCAATTATTTAATTTTTTATATTACTATACAAAGTCGAGACCGCCGAGTGATGATAATTTTCTGGCAATTAAAAAGACTAATTTAATAATAACGCAGCAGGAAGAAAGCAGTTAAGTAAAAAAATTAATAAATAAAAAAATGCGACCAGCATAAATAAAATTTTGCTAATTTACAAGTACTTAATTATAGGCATTGATCATATCAATTATAAGTGACAGCTGCAACTTACATGATTTTATGAATTAATAATATTATATAAGGTTGTTTTCAGAAGCTTTTATTAACTGGCAAACTGTTGGTTTTTTTCTAGCCATGAATTTAAAAAAAAACTACCCCTCAGGTCATCGAGTTGAGATTAAACCTTGGTCTCCTAGATAAAGACAACCCCACACTTTCGACGAATTAATCAAATTTCGAAGAATGGACTGTTGTAAATTTCTGTGTGTGTGTTTTTATTTGAGGAATTTAATGAGTACTTCCTGAGTAGATTAATTATGTCACTACAGTACTTATAAAATAATTAAATATAGGAAAGACACAACATCCAGACTCCCAGACGTTAATTCAGCAATGTGAACGGGGGAAGACTCCAATTTCATATATTATAACTTTTTCTGCCATGCCGGGAATAGAACCCGTGAGCCTTATAGTTTAGTAGGCAGACGCTAATAACTTGACCAATGTATCGGACTGCAATGAACGTTGGATACATCATACACACACAAAATATACACAGTGTATATATACAATACACACAGTAATATACAAGTTATTATAAATTTAATATACACATATATTATATATATTGTCTAAAAGGTTCTTCACGCACAAACAAGGTAAGCCAGTACTCGAATGTAAGAGAAAAGCAGCCTGCCATACCCTCGGTCCTATTGATGATATAAAAGAATGGAAAACCTGTTTGTACCCCTACAAGCTGGATGATCTATTTCATTAACGCCGCCTAGATAATTTGTCCGGTGGTTCGACTTACATGGGGAAACTTCGATGGTTATGGGAGCTGCCTCGGTAGCTGAGATAATTGCCAATCAGATGTTGCGCTTGTGTTAAATATTGACCAAACCTTTAACAACACACGAGTTTGGTATCTACAGGAATTAACATAAAACTATTTTCTACAACCCTATATATACACTTGTAAACACAATTTAAAAGTTGAAGTTTCCTTTTCTGTAAAGTCCAAAAAATACTAATATTTCGGTTGATCATTAAGTGCTAAATGCCCAGGAAATGAAAGGAAAGATAATAGCTAATGATGTTACTTAATAAGGGGGTCATCACACACAAACTGTATTATCATTTGTATTTCCCCCTCTCTTTTTGTTCTCCTACACAGGACCGTCATAGGCCCATCTGGCCTTAGTTTATGATTTCTGCTCGACTGTTAGTTTTGTGCTTTAAATACTCCAAGAATAATACAAGAACAATGATAACGTTTACATAACGACAGACAGTTCCGGCGTCACTAAACGTAAAAATAAAAATAAATCAGATTATAAAATGTCCGAATATCCATGCGGAGATAGGGCTATTGATTGAAATGAAAAATAGTACGTGTAACTGTGAACTTTTGATTTTATTTTCCTGGACAAATGAAAAATGGCATCCATCGCGTTATTCAGTAATTGAAGAACTTCAATATAAAAAAAACTCATAACGAACAGAAAACACAACTTTATGCAATCACTCCCAAAAATGTTTTATTAATAAATTGTTTTACATGAAAAACCATCAAGTAATATCGAATAAACATGCAATTTCAATTCAGAAATGTAATAACAGGACGCGTGAAATCTACATTAAAAAGTTATATTTTTTTGTTGTTGTTGTTCGTTACTCTGAAAATCGTTTATATCGTTAAAAATTAAAACCTGTATTCATATAAAACGAAAAATGATTTCCGTTGATTGTTTATGATAATGAGATGCATCTCTGGAAAACTATCCATATCCAATTTCATTAAAACGTGCGCACCATTGCGGAAAAAAAAATGTTTCTACAGCCATCCATTTGTTTTAATTTGTAATCGTTGAATTAAGTTGTACGAGGGAATAGCCTGGAAATGAACCGCTCTTCAACTCCAACGAAGCCCGTGTTTGAATTAAACATTGCATTGATTAATCTGTTCGTTGATTGAGATGGCCGAGTTTTCACGTGTTTCGAACAAGCGCCTGAAGGCCTATGCTTGGCAACCCGCCCTACTTCCCATTGAGCGCATTGACAAATCTACCAAGGTCTTTAGAAGTCAACAAATTTACCCTTAAGGTGGGATTGTAGGGAACGTGAGTGTAAGGTCAAGGTTTAGCAGTTTTTTTATATAAGAAAACATTTTTTGACCAAATTAATAAAAATATCACTCCAGTGAGACATTTGAGTTTAATTTCCTTCACACGGCGAATTCAAGAGTTATTTGTCATAAGTTTATCAGCGTTTGGTGAAAAACTTTTCAAATGAAGATGGAATATTCTCATTAAATTCTTAAGACAGCCTTGACAGATAGTCAAAAACTGTTGGGATTACTATGCGAAGAAAATAAAAATATATGTTTATATTATAGAAATATTTGATTTTGCCGAAAAAAAATTGTTTGCTAAGAAAACTGCAAAAACACTTACCTTTACTTGCGTTTCCATCCATCTACTAAGTAGCCGAGATATCGCCAATCAGATGTTGCGCTTAGGTTGAATATGGACAAAATATTTAACAGTTCACGAATTTGGCATTTACAAACTACTTTCTATTACCCTATACATGCATAGACTTGTTAACAATTTAAAAATTGACATTATTCCTTCTGAAAATTCCAATAATACTGGATTGTCACGCACGAATTCACTTAACAGGTGAGAATATATATTTTAAAATAAGTATTATAACTTATTTTACTATAACATCGGCCGTAAAACATTAGTCATAAAGTTAAGATTTTGTAAGAATTACATTAACAGTTATCTATATATAAGTAATATAAAAACATTTTAAATCATTTTTAAATAAACTTATTTGAAGTTGACAATGCGGCTACTAGTAGCACTCAAACTTAAAAAATAAAATAATAGTTACATACCTAATTATTTTTCACATTTTGTTTCATTTATGATAAATTGTCAAGTCTTCCTAACCTTTCGGGTTATATGCATTTGTACTAATTATACTAATGTGTCAGGGATGAGGAAGGTTGAATTTAGAGGAAGTGTACCCGCATTAACGTATAAGTAGAGTGGAAAACCATTCAGGAATAACCAGCCTTAGTACACCCGACCTGGATTCGAAACCCAATCTCCCCGTCATAGCCAGTCCAGTCTATTACGACGAGTGACGTCTTAGAACCAATCAACCACCGAATCTAGAGCTAAACAATTTATTTTCAATTAAGTTCTTAGATATCCAAATACTTTCGTCAAGATGTCATATTTTGTTAATTCCTCGTCGCTAACCTTCAGTGGAGACTTGTATCGTTATGTAAACATCAACTTTACTCGGGCGATAGCAAGATTTCTATGAGTAGGTGTGGTAGGGAAATAATGAACGGTGGCAAAGGAATCAAGAACATCTAAAAAAACATAATCGGCAAAATCGCACGATTTTCATAAAGCGGAAAATAAGTCATACACCTATTTTTAAACCAAATACACATAAAATAGAAGAAATTCAACATTAATCGCTTTATCAAACGTGGAACTGATATAAAATAATAATCATCATCTATTGAACTTGTCCATCGTTTTTAATTAGTTCTCCTCCCGAACCAGAACGGTATCACGAGGGTGTGTCAAGTATGCTACAAACTGCGTGGGTAGTAAGAATTCTCCCCAGTCTAACGTATCTACGCTGGCCTTTCTCGCTTGTATACTAGATTAAGGAATATTTCACCATCCCAGTTCAATACACGGCCCTATCACCAGATTAGGTCTGAACAATCAATCGACAGATCAGCTACTTTAGCACTTGACGCGAATATTTCTCATCGGATGAAATTGAATTTCGAAAAGCTATATTTTACAGCTCTTATATAAGCCGTTGGATGCGAATCTCAGTTTATAAACTGTAAAAAAAAAAAGGGAGGGGAGGGAGTAGGACGAGTGTTTTATTGCTCGAGGCTGTAGGGCAGAGGGATTGGGAGAGAGGGTGGGGGAGATTATAAAGATATGTAGGAATTAATCCTATTAAAATTTATACGCACAAAACGTTTGAGAGTAAAACCAAGTCTAGTCTCGTCATACTTGTAGCGACAATTGGTTCGTCTGTTGGTTGCATCACGGATTGTTCAGATGTCACCGTGGTCCATAATGCAACAAAATAACAGGAAATAAAGGTCAAACAACCAATTGTAATACTTATGTTTTTGATCTCATTGAAAAAAATTCACCCAATTCTAGGAATAGGTAAATGTTGTTTTTAATGTAGAGGGAGAGAGAGTACAAGAATACTTGTTTCCTTATCCTCATGGGAGTTGCTACCCTAGCAACAGGATCAGACCCGCTTCAGTGGCCAAATGGTCTCTTTGGCTCGAATCCCGGTAGGGCTTAATGAGGGTGGTTTTCCCTAAATAATTTCCCCCTCTTCTTACAATTAAATGCCGGTAGATCGATTACCTTTAAAATGCTTCCTTCCTCATCCCTACTTCATTATAGTAATGATCATATATGTGTATAATATGACAGGTAGTAAGACGACGTGATACAATAATTTAAAAAAAGAATCAGACTACATCCTGTAAACATACCATAGACAATCGTCGATGTATAGGAGGTCATGTTCCAAGACAGTCAGTATGGGATGGAAGAGTAAAGGTACACATTTTGGTAAGTCTCAATCTCGGACCTTAACCCACATTCCCTTCCAATCCTCCTTAATACCATAAAGATCTGTCTGTACACGACCTTCACAATTAGTTTGCCTGCATCGCTTGATTCCACTATGGTGTGGTTGAAATGATAATAGTGCCATAGTGTAATATGTCGATGGAGGACTGAAACCCTTCAGAGTAAACGAAGCATGAGTTAAACAGATTAGAAGAGACTGGTCATAAAATATTATCATCCTTGTAACGAACTGTTATACCATAAGCGACAAAACCAAATGTCGTGTGTGTGTATATATATTAGTCAGTCATAGGTAAAAAAAAAGCTTTTGATGGAGATAGAAACGGCCAAAGAGTTGGGAATATTAAATTTATATAATTGACGCTCCTGATAATGGACGAAGCAGAAAAATTAATGACGAAGTTTCTCGATGAGCAGTGAATCAGAGGATGAGGGGGAAAAGCACGGGAAGCATTGTTACACGTATCCAAACGGACAACGAGATAATAGTGGTGGTGGAAGCCAGCCCACTCAACTATTGGGAATCGGTGGTAAAAGCCGGTCCGTCAAATTCCCAGGAGGGTCAGTCGGGGGGCCGCGATGCTCTACTGTCCGCCTTGGTTCCAGCACTACTCTGAGTGCTCGGCGTGGACCGCCACAGGGATGCAAATTAATACAAATGGATTGTAACAACAAAAACAACAAAAAAAACTCAAGAGTTGCCGGTGATTCCCGCACAACCACTGACTCATTTGCTTTTGTACGCTTTAGTACCGGTGTTAGTATTTACTGTCAGTGATTTATATCTATTCGGGGTGATTAGGTTGAATAGAGTTAAATCCATGGAAATTCAGCTGGAGGATGTAAGACTATGTCTATAAACGTCGCTAGCACTAAATTATTTGGAAATGGGGTGGGGGGGGGGGGGGCCGCGGACAGAACAAAACTATTTTCACTGAAAATAAAAAAAAATGAATCTGTAACAAATGAATAACGCTATACAGATTTGAAAGAGGAATTCATTTTACAAGTCACATAAAAAAGTTACCACTTACGCTTTGCTCAAGACGTGGATTTTTAATTTTCTTAGTAAATAATTCACTGTTCCTTTACGCTACGCCAACTGAGAATGTCCCATGGGAGGAGGGCACGCCCCCTCCCCCTTATTCCCCTCTCTTAGTGTGACAGGTCAGTATTTTAACGCCCGGTCTTTCGTCTCAGGAGTAGAGTAAGTTTTATTTTGCGCTCCACGCCTTACTACGCGTCCAGGCTATACTAATTGGTAGAAATTAGGAAAGTTTAATCTGGAGAAAGAGTATCCACACTTGGCTGATGGTCGAGTGGGAAATAATTTAGGGAAAAAAATATCCTTAGTACACGCGGTTGAGATTCGGACCCCAACTTCCCAGTCATCGGGAATTCAGTCTAATGCGAGTGTGACGCCTTAAACAATGCGTTGTACGACCAGCGATACGGGAACGTTTGCGCTGAGTTAAGCTCTGCTGGTAACTTAAGTCAGGACCGCCTTCAGTGGTCGAACGTGTTAAGGCGTAACTCTCGCAAAATACCGAACTGCCAGTTTGAATCCCGACCGGGTGAACGGAGGAGGTTATTTCCCAGATGGTTTCCCAAGCCCCATCCACGCGAATGAGGATATATTATCTCTAAAATCCTTCCTCATCCCTATTCAACTAGCGTAATAATAATAATAATACCCGCCTCGGTGGCGTAGTTGGCTAACGCACTAGTCGTGTTGAGCCCGACTGCCGAGGACGGGGAGATCGAGGTTCGAATCTCGGTCGGGTGAACTGGGGGTGGTTTTTCCTAAATGGTTTTCCACTCTCCCCCCACGCAAATGCGGGTTCACTTCCTTTATTCAACCTTCCCAATTCCTAATCCATTAGCGTAATTAGTACTTAAGCGTATAACCCGAACGGGTAGTAAGACGCGGTGCTAAATAAAAAAATAAAAAATAACTAGCGTAATAGTGTATGAGTATAAATCCAACGGGTACTGGAGACATGTTGAAATAAATTGAAGAAAAAGATGTCAGACAAAATGTTCCATAGAACGGGATTGGGGAACTTTTGGCTATTTTTTTCAAAATAAGATTGTGTGCCAATTACAGATAAAATGAATAATTTTTTTCTAACATTATGCTTAACAAATAATTACCTTTTCAGATTTTAATTAGTTAAAATGCACGCCGTTTGAGAACAGTGAAGATACCGTGATGAACAAAATTTACGAAAAGGCGCAGGTTCACCGATCCCTGGGTTATAGCTTTATCGGCGATAAATGGGACAAGGTTCTTTTTGTCCTTTTTCTCGGGGAGGAGCGTTGAGGAAAGAAAGTAGAACCGAGTCTCACAGTCAAGTGGTCAATCACTTCATAGCTACTCTTTATTTCTTTGTGTCTCTTCGCTCTTCTATTTGTAGGGGGTGGTGTGGGAGGGGGGTTGTAGTGACGCTGAAAATTTGATGGAGTGCGTGCGCGAGCGATGCCACTTGTGGCTTGGCCCCGGCTCTTTCTCTCTCTTTTTTTCGATCTCACTCTCTGAACGTCACCAACTACCGTATCACCAACTCGACGATCGGGGACCGGTTTCATCGACCTATCGATCATCGTCGATCTTGTAAGCCCCCTCTCCTCACCCGTTCGGCCTTGTTGTGTACAGTGAGGCGGCGTGGGAGGGACCAAAAAAAAATACAAGTCAGCTGTCAGACCGGTGAAAAGCTGCGTAGTCAATTTGACTAATACACAATAGATCCTCCTTTTTTTCTTTGAGTAAAGAAGTCGGAAGTTATAAAGTACTGTTAGGGCAGGTTTACTTTATATTATACTTTGCAAACAAGTTTAACCCCCTAATAAATGTTTTCATGGTTGTGTTTTTTCCACAGCGTCTTATTACCTGTTCAGGTTGTAAGCATATAATTATAATTATTCTAATGGGGTAGGGATGAGGAAGAAGCATTTTAGAGGTAATATACCCACATTTGTGTGGAAGGAGAGTTGGATACCATTTAGGAAAAACAGCCCTCAGTGGACCCAACTCGGGATTCGAAGCCCGATTTCCCCGTCATCAAAAGACCAGTCCAACACGAGCACATGAATTAAATTTAAATAAGGTTCATGGAGGAAAAATAGCGCTTTGTTTATTCATGCTTACAAACTAATATAAATATGGCATTTTAAAAATAGCTTGTGCTTATTTGAAGACATTTAAAATTGTGTTTTTAATGGTGGTCTTGTAAAAAAATATCTCCCACCTTGAGAAAGTTATTTATTTAAAGTTTTAGGAAGCCTGAGAAATATTCCCCAATTTTTTGAAAAAGGTAGGCTGAATACTAATTTATATGTCGATTTTTATTGCTCCCGTGTCTTACTACCCATCCAGTCTATAAGCATATGTAGGCCTATTAATTACGCCAATATAAAAGGGATTATGAAGGTTGAATTAAGAGAAAATGTATCCACATTTGTGTGGAGAGAGAAAGACACGGTGTCTACTCAACTTGACCAATGAAATTCCCGACTCTTTCCCTGATTTCCCCTGATCATTTCCTAAAATTCCCGACTAAAAAGTATGTCACATCCTTCTAATTCCCCCACCTCCCCCCTCATTTTTCTATTAATCTTTTTTTATGAATAATAATAAGTTTTAAAATTTAAATAAACATATTTTTTAAATTTGTATTAGCATTGTTTATTAAGAATTATAAAATTTAGTACACAGCTACAAAAAAAAACACTATATTTTGAATAACATTATTATTTACTGTTTTAATGATTATTATATTTCATATTTTGAGTAAAACCACATTTTCCCAAATTTTTATTGTAATTTACCAAAATTCCCGGCTTATTCCCGTTTTTTTCCGATCACTTCAAATTCCCAGCTAATTCCCGTTTTCCCTGATTTTCCCGGATGGTAGACACCCTGGAAAGAGTGGAGGGAAATCATTTATGAAAAAACCCTCTGTAGACCCGACCGGTATTCAAACCCCGATCTTCCCGCTATCGACAGTCAAATATATCGCGAGATTGACGCCTTAGATCATTCAATCATCGAAGCGGGTACCATCTAAATTAAAACGCTCTCAGTAAACCCGGTCAAGAATCGTAATCAACCCTAGCCTAGCTAACCAGCCTTGTTGAACTTGACATTTAGTCCGCGTGCCCACCGATGCGGGTTGCAAAAAGTATATATATATACATAAACAAGCTATAGACACCAAACTTCACAACTATTTAAATTAAATGTTAAAAAGTTAACATCAATGTTAAGATAGAAATTTAACACATAGCGGTACATTATTAAGCCGGCTTTATCTAGCGACATATAGAAATAATTAAACTAATTTTTCTCAAGTCTGAATATTATACAATTATTATTTAAACAAAAGGCCCTCATAGAACAATGACAATACGATTTGTAAGACACAGGTAAGCTATAATTAGAAATTGTTGAATAAATAGAAAGGATCAATT
This sequence comes from Timema podura, assembly GCA_033556935.1. Classification (NCBI taxonomy): domain Eukaryota; kingdom Metazoa; phylum Arthropoda; class Insecta; order Phasmatodea; family Timematidae; genus Timema; species Timema podura. Next base: position 39,350,874 of record JAVRXN010000007.1, on the reverse strand, counting down.
AACACAAGTCTAATATTGTAAAGAATTAAAAATAAAACTACTTTTTTCCTCCATATGTATTTTATAGCTAATGGCAAGACGTACAAATTACAGCCAAGCATTAAATAATTACTACACAAAAGAGAAGCAAAACATTATTAAATCAAATTAAAAAATACACGACCTCCATCTAGTTTCTAAAAAAAAAACTTCAATAATTCACAGCTAAAAAAATGATACAAAGACTAAAAATTTACCGTTTTAACTTTAGATATGAACCGACCAGGAACAAAAAAAAAATCTTCTTTTGTCCACCATTAGAAATTATCGCAAATATTAATACAATATCTACTTGGTTGAGGGGTAGGGTGGGGTGCTATCCAATATTTAAGCTTTATATGAAGTTAAAAAATATATATATTTCATGAATCCAGAACGGTGTGCATTATATAAGAGAAATAGATGGGGCCCCCGCAGGAAAAATGATAAGAACATTTCTCGACGCTGTGTAAGGAAGTGAGTGCGAGAGAGAGAGAGCAGTTTTGTGTTGATACCGTTGTGTGAATATATTTAGAAGGGCCACCGCCTGTGCATTATGCGGTACCGTTCCTCCCTCTTCACTTACCCCGTCACCCCCGTACCGTGCTACTTTACTTTTAAATACTGAGTATATGCCCCGCAAGAGTGAGACAGCCATATTCAACCCTTCCCTTCATAGAAACCTACATACATCGCATATATAGGCCTTTGTGTACTCTGCTCGCTCATGCAATTACGTGTACTATTTAAATTATGCATTGGACAAACTATCGTAGCCATCAATCGATATTGTAGAAGCAACGGAGAACACGGAGGGCACATTATAATTAAACAGCAAATAGTAAAGCTTGTACTCCTGGCTCATATTGTGATGGACATTATTACGGCTTCCGACCAAAAGTAGGGGGAACGGACAAGGGGGGGAGGGGTGATAGGGGACAAATGGAAGTTCCTTCCTTCTCTCTCTCTCGCTCATAAATTCAAGTAATTATAGTGTGTTTCTTTTATTGTGTCCCCCCCTGTTTCCCCCTCAATGACGTCAGCCCCAAACCCTGAAGTATAGGAGCGAGTAAACAGCTAGCGCCACAAGAAATAGAAATAGTGAGTTAGAGTATAAACTAATACACGGGTACCTACAACAAACAGATGACAAACTTTGGCAGTAACAAGAGTCCTAAAGGATTTATTTCATATCGGTCAAGTACAAAGAAGAACTATGTAACAAAATTAACAGGGAAAGATATATCTTTTTTCTTTCAAGGTGGCGGTTACAGTATTTGATGCTTACCCGCTTCCGGTTATCCATACACAAAGCGCATATGTTATCACGTCATTGTTCGAGGCTGATTCAAATTTAAAAACGACTATTTTCTATTTTGCATACAAATATGAATCATTAAAAGACATATCTAGGGTTAAATAAATTTTCCAACAAAGTTTTTTAATATATGTTTTCATTAATAACACGAATATCCGTAGCATCTGAAAATGTCTTAGATATACATAAAAAAAAAACTAAGACTGAGTGAAATCAGAAGCAGGGCTGTGAAGTATGAAGCAATTTTGAAAGTATTCGGAGGAGGTGTCAGTGAAAATATACAGACTCCAACTCCGGCTTCAAAATAAAAACTTATAAAATTACAACAAAATATGGTGAATATATAATTATAATTTTATATTTTTTTATTCTTTAGGATTAATATGTGTAATTTGGATTGGCAAATTTATTTAAATATACATTCACAATGTCAAAGAAGCTTATCATGAAGTTAGCTGTAATGGAGCATTTTACTGCAGTAAATTTGTTATTACTAATTAATATACGTTACCCATTTCTGAGGGAGTCTTAGACAGTATAAAACTAGAGGAGTCGGATTCGAATGAATGATGTACCGACTCTTCAGCCCCAATTAGAAGTTCCATATTCACTTATCGAAATGTGACAGATAAGCAATGGTATTAACAAACTCAGACACGCAACGATGGACACACGGGTCAAGGCGCGAGCCTAATATAGTCTGGTTTACATGTGACAAGAGAGGTCAGGGTTTGAATCCCACCGGAGTGTAATAAAGGGTGATTTTTTTTTTTACTTAACAGTTTTTCTACCCTCCTACACCCAGGTTCTGGTATATTTTCTTTAAATCCGTACAAAGTTTCCTAGGAAGAGCCTGAGAGCTATAATAGTTATGAGATCTACTTTAACGTATTCATACACCAAGTCATGTTATCTGCAGCTGTCACTTTTGATAGATATTATTGGAAACTATATAATAGCACTAATAATATAGTAAAATGTTATCAATGTTGATTGGAAATAAAAAGTGTTGTGTACGTTCTATCGTAGCATCACAACTTAAACACGTCAAATATAGCTCCGACCACTATACATTTAGTGGAAGCGTTTCAATACTGCAACTGTACGGGTACACAAATAAAAACCAACAAACCGTTACAAAACAGCTTTTCTCAACAGCCAATAAATTCAAGTAAATAAATACAACTTTTTACAATGAAGGCCTGATCAACCATAATTAATTTTTAATCAAACGGGAATAAAATGAATAAATATGATAGTATGAATCTTATGTATAAAGAAATTAAACTAAATATATAATATATCAAACGAGCTAGAAGATACAAAAAAAAGAAGTGCTGGTTGTATAGTTCATTATGAAAATAAAACACAAAAAGAAATACTTACTGAATAATGTATTCTTAGAAAATACCTGATGCGTGGAAGTCTAAATAATACAAGTGTAATAAGTATGTAAAGCAGCCCTCGTAACAGTGAAAAGAAGAATCCTGAAGAGCGAAGGATGTAGTTTAACTGTAAAATAGATCGTTAGAAATAATGGTAGAGGGACTTGTTTTAATATCTAACGTCTACACTCGGAAGACATTCGGCCAGCACGGCACCGGAAAGTGCTACGGACTGAAAACTTTCCAGGAAAAACTCATTCGACCTTATTTATTTATATAATAGTTAGGTGCATCCATTACCCATCAATCTTGTCATTTATTTTCAAGCCGTATCCTTCACCACTAACAGTTTACTTTCAAAGTGCACAGCTGCGAGCGCGGTCGACAGCGATGGTCTATAGACAGTTTTACTTAGCAATATTATTACATTTAATGCGTCATCGAAAAATTACCATAGTTGTATTCGAATAGTTACAAAACGAATCAACCTACCCCTTTTAATATACATCACATTACATTATACTTTATTTAAGAAATAACAAAAGGCGCTTCATTTCATAGTTTTGCAAAGTTTTATTCAACATAGTATTTAGGGCAATTTTTTGTTACCAGATTAATATAAGTTTTTTTCGTTATGACATTAAAAAATTTATGTTTTTTTTATCAGATGAGTGTTGTCAAAAGGATCCTAACCAAATATTCTTTCTTCCAACCAGATGATTATAGTTAATACAAAATTAATAAAATTTATTTATCAACTCTGCTAAAAGATCTATTTTACTAGAACAGCAAAAAAAAACGCAAAAAAAAGCACTCGATACTTTAAATATACAAACTACGCCAAGATTCGAATTAAAATTAACAAAACCCTTCTATAAAATAAATATAGCTTATTATTCCCTCTTTCGAATGCTTCCCCAAGAACCGAAGTAAAAAAAATAATTGTCAATGTAATTAACGAAATTCCCGGTCAAGCGGGCGGGCGAGGGATTATTTACCCGAAACCCCCGCCGCGCAGAAAACCGCATGAAAACACGAGAGGTGACGGCAGGTGTCGCGAGAGCGCTAGGGGGCAATATTGATATTCAATAACAAAAACAACAAAAAGTTGGCGAGTGCAAGCAACCCACGGGGTTCGATCACCACCTACTAACTAAACTACCCCCTTCTCATCACCGAACCAACCAAAAACACTGCGAGCGATGTGGAAATCAGCAAGCGACATATAACGTGTGTATGCATTCATGTATAGTTTATTGATGATAATGAGTCAATAACGCGGGGTGTGAGTGCAACCGGTGTATATGTACATGTGCGAGGGGTGTGTGGGGGTAGGGGGCGTTGCAAGCTGCATGCATATAGGAGCAAACCTACCCTCCACCCTCTCACTAATATGCACAACGGCGAAGCGGTTTATACCGGGCGACACCTGTCAACCGCCAATCAGTGCAATCCGCGAGGCCAAACATGGCCAGCTCCTGGAAACCTCCTCCCGTTGACTAATGATTCACGAAGCACTATGACAAGCCAAACGTGTCGACATTCACAACACACACACAAACACACGGGGCGCGGAGCGACACAAATTTGACATTTGCACTGCCAACTTCCATTAGGGATGAACGGGTGGTGAGGAGGCAGGGGAAAAAATATAATATTCCGGGTCTTGGTTTATGAGGGAGAGAGAGAAATATACCGACCCTTGATTTACATCCAAGAGGTGTTTCTCAAATTAGTTTTGATAAAGACTTAAAAAAAGTTATTGTTTTAGATGGACAAGTGGTCAACCAACAAGGACTTTTTACCCGCCTCGGTGGCGTAGTTGGCTAACGCGCCAGTCGTGTTGAGCCAAACCATCGAGGACGGGGAGATCGAGGTTCGAATCTCGGTCGGGTGAACTGGGGTGGTTTTTCCTAAATGGTTTTCCACTCTCCCTCCACGCAAATGCGGGTTCACTTCCTCTAAATTCAACCTTCCCAATTCCTAATCCATTAGTGTAATTAGTACTTAAGCGTATAACCCGAACGGGTAGTAAGACGCTGTGCTAAATAATAATAATAATAATAATAATAATAATAATAATAAAAACAAGGACTTTTTATATCGTTTCCAGCGGATTTGGAATCTTTCAACAAAACACAAACCCATCGACGACTGTATATATAATAGTGGCATATACAAACTGCATAAGAAAAATGACAATACCGACACTGCCTTCCTTATTTATCTATAAGACTGGGAAGCAGGCAGAGAGTTCTATGACTAGAAGAGTGTGTCGATACTTCTAGTGGTCTCTATAAGACTGGGAAGCAGGCAGAGAGTTCTAGGACTAGAAGAGTGTGTCGATACTTCGTGCCAGTTTCATAGTCAGATTTAGTACGCCTCAAGTGCGGCGCTATACTAAATACAAGACGTCACCTACCTGAAATTGAATGGAATGGGCCAGTTTCGCATATGAAACTGGCCCATTCCATTTTGGTCTAGGTAGGTGTCGTCCTGTATTTAGTATCGACTCGCACTTTAGGCTCACTAAGTCTGACTATGAAATTGGCCCATAGTCTCCCACAGTAACCTTCGAAACTTCAAAATATAACGGTATATAGGGAAAAGTTTTGAAATATCGCACTAAACTTAAGATAGTTAAAGATGTAATCACTATTTGGAACTGCTATTAAACATTATTTTCACATTGACTAGTGTTTAAATGGCATCGATAACGGAAGCAAGCATGGATGCATTCATGTGTGTCAGTTAAAAATAACTATGTATGCTTTGTTTATTCCTTCAAACCATTTTATTTGCATAGATATACTTATTGATAATTTAAAAATTTAAAGTAGGCTTTTGTGCCATTTTGTCAGTCAGCTAAACGAATATCATTGTGATTGGTTTGAATACGGTTAACTGCGGAACCACCAAGGTAACGATCAAACAAAGGTCACAAACGGCTAACCCCCTCCCACCCCCCAAGTGATCCAGGACGAAGCGGCGGCCATTCCGTCTCCAGGGTGGAGAGCGCACTACTAGCCAGTTAGACAAGGAATATGCAACGAGATAGACAAGTGCAGCAGAAACGAGCTAATCAATGCCCGCAAACAGTGACCCAGCATTCCACTAATACCCTCAGGCCAAACTGATTGACAGTCAAACACGATGACAATTATTATCACCCCCTCTAACCACCGCAGCGCAATGTATTTACACACAACAATGTATATAATCCATACATCAGTTTTAAGAGAGAAAAGGGGGCGGAGCGAACGAAGAGTAGATAGAGGTAGGGAGGGATTATTCTCGGCGCCCGACGATCCCCAAATGATGATGGTGGATGATGATGACGACGACGACGATGATGACATTTCGCTATCACTATTCCCCACAATGCAGCACACAGACATCAAACCCCACTCTCCTCCCATGTACATATAAACATGCATATATAGCCATGCATCACGGGCATAACAAACAATACGCGGTGCACAACACAACACATGTTATTGTAACAGTGTCGGAGGATTAATCTGCGAAAATGAAATGCTCTCTCATTGCTGTATGACAGGGCTGGTATTGTGCCCGATTGATTGCGGTAGCCGCATGACTTTATGGGCAAAAGGGGGTACCCACCCACACTCTACCCCCTTTTAGAACAAACACTGTTAACAGTGGACAACCCAACTGCGCCGTTTTGCACTGGGCGCGAAATTTTGCCACAATGAGCCCGGCTCTTGCGGTGGAAACGGTCGCCGCAAAAAAAAAACATCGTTTCGGCAATGGTTCACAGATAACGTTTTAAACGATGCTTTTTGTGAGGGTTTTATTGGGAACAAGTTCGAGTGGGTTATGTTGGGGTTTTTTTTTTGTGGTGGGGTAGGTTACTGTTGGTGGTAATAGGTGCATTTAAAGACATGCAATGACGCAGAGAGAGGTGTTAGCGAGGCAATATGAGCGCCCACGAACAAATACAGAGGGATGAGGACAGAGTCAACTAGAAATGTTGGTTGTCATTGGGTTTCTTTATTAACTTACACGATAGAACGTAACAACCATAAATCAAGGTAGCTGTTGTTCAACGGTTTTATTCCTTTAGTACAACACAATAGAATTAACCCGTATAAATTGTTGTGATAAAAAAACTCTAAGCATAAGTACAAAAAACTTCTAATATTTTTATTATCTTGAAGAAAAATAAAATACAAAATTTAAATAATAATCAAAATATCAAAAAATTTTGTGGACTTTTTTCTAATATCAATTCATGAATGTTTGTCAGGTTATATTAAATTATTATATGTATAGATTAAATATTAATAAGTTATAGTAATATAATTCTAGCTATCTACTTGTCCAAAGCCTTAGCTTAGTAGCGTGTCTGTCGACTAAGCTGAGGGCTCCGGGTTCGACTACCGCAATTGCTGGGTTTTGTATATTTCTAGATTTAAGTTTAAATTGTGTCCAGTCGGTTCAGAAAGTGTACTTTAATTACAGTACTCAGGGGGCGTTCAAGTATTACGTAAGCACCTTAGATGAGGAGGGAGTTCGAGCTTTGCTTATTTTTGCTTACAAGGGTTGGGGGGGGGGGGGGGTCAGAACAATGCTTACGTAAGAATGAGACTTATGGGCAAAATTGAGGGAGGGCACATTGCAAGCAGCTTGGTACTTCAGGGCATCTACGGGCAGCAATGAAGATGCTGAGTGGCTAAACGAGGAAGAAGTGGAGAAGCCTATAGAAGTAAACCAAAGCTTCGAGTGACCTAGCACCCCCCCCCAATAGAAACACAATAATTGAAAGTGTTGAGACGTGGATTCGAGGACCTTGGTCATCAGGATTAAATGGAGTTTAGATTAGGTTTTTTTTATAAATATTATATTCATGTATTCACTAATAATACTTGTTTATAACTTCAATTAAAAGTAAATTGAAACTTTAAAGTTTTATAATGTTTTAACTTTACCTGTTCAATAAATTTAAATTCATTGTATATCAGTCTTAATTGTCAATTATTTTACAATATTAATTTACACCTACTATGTTAATAATTACCAGCAATTTATAAATTCCATTAATTTTTAATGTTTCTTATCATCGCGTCTTACTACCTGTTAAGGCTATAATCAAAATTGTATGAATAAAAAATAAGTAAAACAAGCTATAAGTTTACTGACACAAGAAAACTAAGAGTAGCTATCTAGCGGGAAAATGGATGATAAAATCAAAGAAAAAGCTCAAGGGTGTAAAGTGAAGTCTCCGCGGGCTGATTTATACTTTTTGCAATTTTATATAAACATGATCACATGACCATTTTTAAAACTTTGCAACATTACCTACATTTTTATTAATCGGAAAATTCTAATTTAGTAAACTGTCACATATAAAATAGTTTTTTTTCCGTTGATTAAAAAAATTGTTTGTATACAAATTTAAACATAATTATTAGGTGGATGCGAAGGATTTTTATAAGCGAAGTCAAGCTTGAAACATGAGAAGTCAGAAGACGAAGATGGTTTATGTTGTTGTCACCTAGAATTAGTTTTAACTTTCAAATTATCCATTAAAGTATCTAAGTAAAGGGTGTAACTAAAAAATACATCCTACTATATTTTTAATAATGATATATCTGATTTTATTCACATGAACTTTAGAAATGTCATTTAATCAGTAGTCGGTGTTAAAATAATGTTTAGTAGGCCTAACTGTTATAAAAATGATTGTATGTTGAAATATGTTAATTTAGTGAAATTTTTCAAATAATATCGAAGTTTTGCTCTTCCCTTAATATGTTTTCGAAACGCGAAGGTTATTGTGGGTGTCGAAGTAGAAGCGAATAAAATTTGGGTTTCAAATTAGACATTACGAAGCTTCGCTCATCCCTATAAATTATACCGACTGTAAAAACTAGAACCTTAAGGAGGTTAATATAAGGTGAGTTAAGGTAAGAATTTTTGCAGTTTTTATAAATTTTCATTTTGAAAAAAAAAAAAGTTTGCTTCAGTACATATGTTTAATTTAAATATCTTCATATTATACTAATCTCAACAGCTTTTGTATACTTTCCATGAAAAGGGAATATGATAAATATCGTAAACGAGGATAAAAAGTCCTGGTCAAATGCCACATCGCTCATGAGAAATATAAATAATCTGTTGAGATTACCAAGCATAAAAATTTAAACTAAACGAATCTACTTTAACATGTTTTATTTATTGTGTAGAAAGAAATTGCTAAGATAAAGTAATTTGCCTCGATAAGCGAGAAATTGTCTACGATGCGTCATTCCAAAATATGACTCACGCCAAAACAAAGTCGTAAGATTCCAACAGCGCTCTTTTTCTTTGACAATCCTGTAGAAGGTTTTATTAATAGGAAAAAGTGTGTGAAAATGTGACATTAATCACGTTCAACAAATTTTAATCATATTTGTTGAGCTATTAGACTAGGCTTGATGAAAAAAGGCTCTAGGTTTAGCCTTTATCTAACTAGATACAGTAACTTTTTGATAGGCATACAACATAATTTTTTCAAAGATAAATGAGAACAAGTAGTGAGCTTTTGTCTTTACCTTGAGATAAGAAAATTCGTAGTTTTCTTACCCCTCTTTTTTAATGACATGGCAATAGGTGTTTGTACGTGAAGGGCAAAAGGGAGTATAAGCATTTTAAGCCGTGTGAGTTTACAGCGATTGATACTTGCTCGATGATCGAGGCGGACACCCCAAGTAAACGGCAAAAAAACAAAAACAAAACGGGTCTTAACTCTCGTTCCCTTTCCAGTAGCCGGTCAGTGTTCAGGTGAGACGTAGAGACCTGGAGCAGCCATTAGCGAAACGACTCCCCCGCTATGTTAGAGAGAGATATAAAGCCTAGTTTCTTCCCGCGGGATTGTGCCTGGAGAGGGGTTTCAAGCCAACACAACCTGCCTGCCTGCCTGCCTGTGTAAACCCAAGCTCGAAAACCCCCATTAGCTAACTCAAACACGCACCAACATACATTAACACACTGTTGTTGCACCGGCCAACAACACCATGTATTATCTTTAATACCAAATTTGTATATAGGTAAACACGAGCATGAAATTTGCCTACAGGGGATTAAACATAATCACTATTTATCGTAGGAACCCTCCATCCCCCCCCTTCTCACCCGGAGAGCGTTCGTATCAACATATGAGCACACATTAGGTTGGTGAGCTTCACAGCCTCCCATCTCAACCACAGGACCTCGCATGCGTGTGTTCACAAGATGAATGCGCTCGGAAACTCGCCAGGGGAAGGGGGGTGCCGGTGCACTTGTATACGCGCGAAGAAGGGAGACAAACGGCAGACAAGGGCTATTATTATACAGTAAAACCCCGTTAAATCGAACCCCGGCAGTCCAAAGTTACGGATAATCCAAACACCATTTCCAGAAAACAATGGATGGGATGAGGGGAGGGGAGGGACAAAACTACGTCAAATGAAATATATTTAATTAATAAACTTTAAGCTAAAATATTTTAAATTTAATTTATCTACGATATTTAACTTGCACTTTTCTGAACCGACTGATTATATCATAATCACACGACTTATTTATTTAAACTAGACAGACACAACCACCATCCCCCGGTCGTTAGTTTATCACGGTGAAAGGGAAAACCCTCATTTCATTAAAAAAAATAAAGATTTGGTCATGCCAAGAATCGACCCGGGACCCTAAAGTTGAAACAGAAATGTAAGAAACTAATGGTAATAGAATGTTAAATATTTACATGTTGAAATCAAATCCATGTGTTTTCCTCCAATTAAAAATAACTGAAATTTGAATTTTGTTTCCTCAGACCTCCCCGTATTCTTCCGCTTAATCCAAATTTTAGCTAATCCGGACAAGCTTCTGTCCCAATTATTTCGGAACAACGAGGTGTTACGGTATTTAGTTCCGGACAGGGCACGATTTATATTTTTACTTTTTCAGCACCACTTATACATCTAATTACGCTAACGTGTTAGGAATGAGTAAGGAATAATTTAGAAGAAGTGTACCTACAATTACAAAGAGGGAGAGTGTAGAGCCATTTAGGAAAAAAAAACCTCATTACATCCAACCAGGGTTCGTACCCCGACATCACTCCGTCATCGGCACTCAAAAGACTATTGCGAACAGCGACGCCTTACGACCATTCACGCACCGAATCCGGGTTAATAAGCTGGTCTTCTTCAATAGAGGGTCAACCAGCCCCGTGGTATAGTGGTCAGCTCACCTAGCTTCCAACCAAGCTGTGCCGGGCTCGAATCCCGGCTGGCACCATGGTTATTTTTCCAGGAAGGGGAACTGACTAATCTTCCAACTAACTGGACGAGTATTATTATGATGGATTAAATAGCAAGGATATTATATTTGTTAGTTAAAGACATAGCCATATCTAGATATTAAGTGATGTAGCCCAGATACGAATATAATAATAGATAGCGAGTTAGTGGACCTCCAAATTGGGAACCTCAGCGATGGACGATCGTAGCCAACATATTAGTATTTTGTTCGTTTGCCCCCCCCCCCCCCCATCTCTCCCTACCAGCAGAAACATTCGTTAATAATGGCTCCCTGTCCCTGTTGCGGCACCGACCGACTGTAACGTAACTACTGTGCCATGTTTACAATGTTTATTTAAGTTAAGAATCGAATAATAAAAAAATAAATGGGAGGTAGGGGGGGGGGGGGGGAAGAGAGGGGTTTCCCACGGCGACCGCGCCCTGCAGAGCTAACGTAAATAAAGTATGAAGGGGGCATTATTAACCATATTCCACCGGGGAAAAAAAATTGAATTGCTAAAGAACAATATTACTATACAATCTACACACACAGACACACGAATAAAAAAATACGCATGTACACAGAGAAATAAACCAGGATATATATATATAAACAATCCTAGTTGATCGGGCTTGTATGACCCGTGCATAAATTAAAAAAAGCAGGCAGGCAGGCCGGGCCGGCAACGGTATCGGCGCTCTCTCGTCAACTTAACGCTACGGTGAGTCGAATGGGGCCAGGGGTGAGCTGAGAGTAGAATCAAAATGAGCTATTCGAGTCGACTATGCACGATACGTTTAATTTCTTTTTCGATATTTGTTATTGTTTCGAAGCTTGCGTAGTTTAAATATAATAAACATTACTTTTTCGCTTTTTATTTTGCTTTAAAAAGAGAATTATATTTGCATTGATTAAATTATAATATTCAGTTAAGTGAAAAATGACAACTTAGTAGGCCTACACTGGAATTGGACCAGTTTCCAAGTTGTCATTTGATTCCGCTTCCAGGACCGACCCACTGGCCAGCCATTCCGTGTGGGGAAAAAAAGCTTTTTGACGTGAATAAGTCTTTAAATTTGCTACCATACGGGGGCAATCCAAAAAACTTAATGATAACAAAATCGGGGGATACAGTTTGGTGTTGTAGTTTCGAATCTTTCCTCTACATCCAAAATTAAATTATACCACTGGATAGCTAAAGGATCAAAGAATGTATTACGATAAGCGAGAACAGTGACGTATCGCGCGCGGTGGAGGGGGAAGCGCCGCCATTTTGAGGTTATTTTGCTGCGTATCGAGATTTGCAATTAGTATAACTTTTGACTCGGAGAAGCTACGATGTTCGTTTAAGTTTAAACGTATTCACGTACAACACACGGCCGTGTCCATGACACAGCCACACCCCATTTTTTTTTAGCACCATGTCTTACTACCCTTTCTGGTTATATGCTTAGGTGCTTTTAGGTATTAGGAAGATTATATTTAAAAAGTGTACCCGCATTTGCGTGGGTAAAGAGTGGGAAAACCATTTAAGAAGAGACCCGCGGTAAACCCAACCGTGTTTCGAACCCCCCGATCTCCCCGTCATCTGCAGTCAAGTCTATTGCAAGTGTGACGTCTTAGACCATTCGACCACAGAAGCGAATAGCCCCAAAGTAAGATAAGATAGATCCTCTACAGTGTGAGCTCGGCCAAGACAAAAGAGCCGATAAAATGGAGCTAATATGAATGACAACAGTGATTATCACCTCCGTGAGTGTGTTCCAAATTGACCCCCAGGACCAAATGAGGCCCGCGCTCTCTGAAATTGTGGCCCTCACAGAATCCCGGAGGAAAATTAAAAGGTAGAACCTCGGTGGCTGATGTGAGATAGCTGATGATTCAAATATAAATCTGTAAAAGGTAATTATGAAGTTTAATACACATTTATTTGATTAATAAAATATGTACAAATATATATTTATAATGCTAAGTTGTTTAGTGAAAGTATTTTTATGCGTTCATATTTCATAATACATTTTTGGGAGACTAGTAACTTTTTTCCACAGTAAAAATTTGAAAAATTCTACCAATTAACTTTGGTCGATAAAGGAAGTGGAAAAGGGACTTAAAACAAAAAATACAATAAATCATATATGATTATTGAAAGTAAGTGTTTATTAAGTGTTGATTTTAGACCTTTATTAAGTTGATGAGATTATTAAATATATCTTTGGCCCGAGGTACAACTGATAATTAGATTTGGGCCTTGAGATGAAACACGTTGTACCCCCCCCCCCCCCCCGGGCCTACATAAGGATTTAAGGCAAGGGAAGAACTATTGTTTTTAGAATAAACTTCATTGTCTAGGCCTTAAAACTCAGCCGAGGGATAGCTGACGTTCACATACATGAACCACCCTGTGTATTTAAAAAAAAAAAGTAAGGGGGGCAAGCAAGATACGTAGCCAGCATCACATCAATCAATACTTGATAGCATCCAATTACAACTCTTCCAGTCATTTTTTTTTCATTTGTCAACAGCAATAGCACCGCATCACTCTATTTACTCTCGTGTATTCAGACAGAGGAAGGGAGACAGAAAAAAAATGGAGGTATATAGGCATTTGGAATCAGTAACTGATAATGAAGAACCAACATTCATTTCATGATATTCACCCCCTCATACTCTCTCTTTTTTCTTTTTTTACAATAGATCTATTTATTGCGAAGCACCAGTTACACCTATTGTTGCATCTCCCCGGGTAATTATACACTTTTACATTCCCAACATTTCAAAAACTGTAAAAAAAAAAAAAAAAAAAAAAAAAGTAGTTGATCTTGAAAAGCATCCCGGAGCCTAACACAATTGGATTAAAAGTTAATCATTGTCATGCTCGGCGGGCATGCAGAGAACGATCCATCGGCATTTGAAGCATGACGACATTCTGGAGACAGCGTATTACGATATTCTGGAGGGAGTGGGCAGTGGATTACGACATTCTGGGGGCATTAGACAGAGGATGAGGACATTGTGGGGGCATTGGATAGTGGACGACATCATGGAGGCATTGGGCAGCGGGTTACAATATTTTAGAGCAGGGGTCTCCAAAATTTTTGCTATGCGGGCCACATAATAGGCCTGTAGTTGACACATTTTGCGGGCCAAAGTAACTTTCACCTGTTATTCAAGTAACATTATTTTTGCCCTGAATGCCTTGACAAGCGCAAGTAGATCATAAATCAAATTTGTTTCAACATGCAAATTTAGATTCAAATCATATGGCCAGTCACGCCTATAAAATAAATTCCACTTTCCAAGGCCAGTCAGTGTTTGAAAAAAGTGATCGACGTTGATTCTTCTCTGTGATAAATAAATCAATTTATATGTAATAAATTATATCTATAATAATTAGTCAATATAATTACTTGTTTTTAAATTAGGTAACATCTTTCGGAACTTTCCTAACCCTCTGCCGGGAGACTTAGAACTACCTAAAAATTGTCACAGTCAAGCCGTTCTGTTGTCGGTATGAGGAATGACGCCTGCGACTGAAAATGAGGTTTGAAATTCCGACGGCATTCTGGCTTGGTGTCATTGGGGGAAGCACACGTGCGGATAGAAATTGGACTTGTCAAACAAAGTGCGTGGTTAAGAAACAAAGAAGAGAAATAATTAGTTTTTTGATTAAATCTTAGAACGGACCGGATATAATCTTGTGGCGGGCCGTAGTTTGGAGACCCCTGTTCTAAAGGCATGGGGAAGTAGATGACATTTTGGAGGCAGTGGGCTGGATGGCCCAAGTGATCCATAGTGAAAAGTGTGTTCATTCTTAATTGCAAGAGTAACCAAATTTACTGGAAAAGTGGTCACAAATATTTGTAGCTATCGTAATATTAAAACCAAGTAAAAAAAATCATCAACCTAAGCGAATAATTTGTAGTGCACTTAAAATAATCGCTTACACAACCATAGCCCCTTCTAGCAAAGCAGTGAACGTTTTTTACATTACCATAGCTCCTCCTAATACCGCGATAATTATTGTTCACACTATAAGGGCTCCAAATACAATTGTTTTCATTACAAGAACTCCTAACAACATAATAATTATTGTTGAC
This sequence comes from Timema podura, assembly GCA_033556935.1. NCBI lineage: Eukaryota > Metazoa > Arthropoda > Insecta > Phasmatodea > Timematidae > Timema > Timema podura. The sequence goes on along the minus strand of JAVRXN010000007.1, from coordinate 39,335,773 downwards.
ACTATATGAGCTCCAAACACAATGATTGTTTTCATTACAAGAACTACCAACAACACAATAATTATTATTCTACTTAACTTACAACAAAGCATTAGTTGTTTACAATAATTCGGGAACTTCCATCAACGTTCTTAAAGTGGCTGTTTTCTTAGAAATATTAGGAAAGGCACTTAAATCAACGTAGGCTAATTGTTGGATAGTTTGGAGCTTTTAAGTAATTTACTTTATCATAGATATTTAATTATTTTTATGACAGGGCTATATTATAAAAGAGAATGAAATTGTTGAATCTATAGTGATAATACCTACATTTAGCGTGGTTTATTTCATGTGCATTCACTATCGGGGTTGCCACTATTTTCTTACTACCAAATCTCCCGTGTTTTTAGACGTAATTCCCATTTTCCAGGCAGATTAGATTGAAGAAAAGAGTAATAACATTTCATTTTTCATTAAACTGACTTGTGTGAAGTCATGTAACTTATGTTTAAAAGAGATGGATTTAAGATTGATGGGGAAATAAATCTTCTGTCGCTTCACAACCCATGTTTAAGGGTTAATAAGACTGGTTTTAATCAGCATGCTTACTTCTTCAGTTCACTTTTTCATCCATCCAAAGATCTACTATTTTAATATCGCAGTTAAGTGTTCAAATTAACAAATACTCTAGTATTTTTACAAGATTCTGCTAAATTCCTTGTTTTTCCCCGGTTTTTTCTAGACACAAAAAATTCCCGGTGTTTTCTCAATACGTGGCAGCCAAGACTATGTTGTATTTTTTGTATTTTAATTTGAATGACTTTAAAATACCTATAATGTGATCCTATCCGGAAACGTAGACACCTCATACTATGTAACTATTTGATGTAGCATTATTTAGATACAATGCAATTTCTCTATTTCGTGAAGTAAGGCATTTATAGAAACTAAATTACATAATTATAATAAATAGTTTAGGGCATTTCCGGGAATGCAGCTCCATCGTAAAATGTATATAAATAATATGTGTTTCTAAATAAGTAGAATATTAGGAAAGGCGGCTTGTAAATATCGGTATACGTTTCAATGAGTAGTTTTAACTGATAAGTTTTTTTTTATGTTTTATAAATTTTGAATTGGGTAATTTCAATGAGGCCATCTAAACTTTAAAAAAAAGCACTATTTTATTTAGGTTTGAAACAAAAAAATGTATTGGTACGGTATAGTGGAGTGAGAAATATAAAAAAGTTATTTATACTACCTGTTCAGGCTATACGCAGTTGTGTATTCAATTGATTTTGACCTGATTTGTAAAAAGGCAGAATCTTTATGCAGGCACAATTGATTTCAAGGTTTTATATGTTTATGGGTGCACCATGTTTGCGCTAAGAATGTTAGCTCTGAAAGCGGCGACTTGTTTTAATAGTGGGATCTGCAAACGAAAACGAACTGTTTATAAGTCTGACATCTCGACCTAGTCGGTAGCGTGTCTGTCTACTGACTAAGCGTTAGGGTTTTCATTCTGGCATGGCAGAATTTTTTTAGCATTGATGAAATTTGGATTTATCCTTTCACAGTAACGAATTAACGACCGGGGCAGGGTGTTGTGTCTGTTCTAGATTTAAGTTAGTTTATAAGTCATGTGCTGATATAATCATCGGTTTAGAAAAGGCACTTTAAGTAAATCAAATAAATTAAAGAAAAACTGTTTACAAAATGAACTCTGGAATTAAATTTTAGGGCTAAACTTGGGGGGGGGGGTTGAAGATGGCAGTTTGGAGAAGAGAAGATTTAAATTTAAGCTAGATCTTCGAATAGTTAGCGCCACTTTAAATTAATTCTAATGTTAATTTAATGAAGTTAAATTATTTACATTGTGCACACAAAAAAAAACTACACAATTATAAAATTAGAATAAAGAAAAATAAAATTAACAAAGGGTATTGTTTTACACTCTATAGGCAGACGCCATTAACAAACATCAAGAAAACCTTCATAACAATTTTCGCCCCTCAGATATCTCACCCTCCCTGTATGCAAAGTGTTTAAAATACGTAATGAACGTTTGAATTATGCATCATACTTCATTAGTTATAAGCGTTCCGGTAGACACACGGGTTTTGGATGCAAAAGTCAAAGGAAAAAAAAAAAACCTTGCATATTTTTTTTTCTCCATATAGCGTCAAACCTCTCCATTCCTGTCATGTATGTGTGTGTAATTTTTTTTTTTTTTAGAAAAACTGCAATATAGCCCCGGTATCGCAAATTTTGTAATACGAGCGCTTGTTTTAATTTGGTTGCGAACAAATGGTCAGAATTGCAAGTTAATAAATAAGCTGGATTATATTTCGCAGTAAACATTCATCCAGAGAGAGCCAGACGAGAGGAGGAGGGGCGGGGGTAGAGAGGGGGAGCAGGTTTTCTGGAATCAAATTATCAACTTGATTGATTACAAACGTCATGCTCCAGATGACCAATGGAAGTTGAGCTCATTTCGACTACCGCTGCACACTCACACACATACACACACATATTAAAGGGAGAAATGGAGGGGGCAAGGTGGGGGGGCGAGAGCCGAATTTCATTTAACCGTTACACACACACTGTGAAAAATACGCACAATAAAAAAACTCATTTTGTTGAAATATTAATGGCAACATGTGAAATATTGAACTTTACCTTGGGCCTTTATAACCCAACAAACGGGATATAGTGAAGGGGGGACGGGATGAGGTGAGGGGCAAGGGTTAGAATGTAAGGGGGGGGAATGCCTACGCTCCCCCCGTTTGTTCCATAGCACATAATTATTTCAGCGGCGCTTTCTCCCACTCATGCATTATAGAAAGGTAGGAATACACCCTGGGCACGGGCACATATATATATTATTTTCCATTTCCAAAACAAAAGTCCCGCTAGGTTTGTTCTGTGCATTATTCCTCTCGAATGATTTTCCATCGCTTCGAACCGCGTGCACGCACGCGCGAGCCTTGTGGGGGCTGTCGTGGCCCACGCTCCACACAGGTGGCGCCCTTGAGACCACTGGAGGGTACCCCGGCGGCCTGAACAGTCAGATTTTTTCCACACATACGCCAAATTTTGAAACATATTAATAAATTGAACGTTAAACAAGATAATGTCTCGAAAATACTTGGTCTTAAGGCGTCACTCTCGTAATATAGGCTGGACTGATGGAGAGATCGGGATTCGAATTCAGGTCGGTTATACCAAAGGTTTTTTTTTTCCTAAAATAGTTTTCCAATTTTATTTCAACAAAAATGCGCGTACGCTTTCTCTAAATTTAATCACACTCGTACCCGCCTCGGTGGCGTAGTTGGCTAACGCGCTAGTTTCGTGAAGACTGGGAGATCGAGGTTCGAATCTCAGTCGGGTGAACTGGGCGTGGTTTTTCCTAAATGGTTTTTCACTCTCCCTCCACGCAAATGCGAGATGTATGGTACTAGCTAAGCTTATGTGTTAGGGATGAGGAAAGTTGAATTAAGAGGAATTGTATCCACATATGAGTAGAAATGGAGTGGTAAGCCATTTGGGGGAGAAAAACAACTCTTTCAGTACACCCGACCGAAATTCGAGCCTCGATCTCACCGTAATCAGCAGTCAAGTCTATTGCGAGTTCGACGCCTTACACAAGGGTTCACAAAACGCGACCCGTGGGTCACATCCAGCCCGCTAGACATATCTGACCGGCCCCCTAGTCTGCTATTACTTTTATATTAGTGCCTAGCATCCGGCCTGCAGAGATGTACGCACACAAAAAATAATAGTGTATAAATAATTGTTGAAAATAAAACACACCTAGAAATATTTATTTTTATCACTTTTAAATAGGCCTACTTAATTGTGATAACTTTTATTTGGACAATTTAATAAATACTGTTTCGAGAATTTCGCTAACCCACATAAACATCTGGTAAAATATAATTTTTTAATATTTTAAAATGTACATGGTTTTGAATACGTAGCAAACATATTAAGTATAAATCTACATCAGTGGGCACACAGATTTAACTAAAGACTCAACTGGTGTAGTTTGCAAGTGTTGGGGAGGTTATGGTTCGAATTCCGGCCGGATTTAGACAAACAAAGGGTTTCCCACTTTCCTTTTACTCAAATGCGGTTACATTTACTCTACACTTTAAATGATATCTTCCTCATCCTAAATCCACTAGCGTGTAAAAATATGCGTAGTCCGGATGAGTAGTGAAGACATATGTATATAGACTGTGGCCCGCAACACGCCCCGAATTTGTGAATCTGGCCCTTCGACTAGTTTGAGTTCGAGATCCACAATAATTCGAACATTGCTTTAGGCCGGCGCCACATTGTGCTGATTATACGCAGAGTATTTTCGGTGAAGGAACGCTGATACATTTCTTTGTATACCGCGCCACAATGGACTAAAGATCCGTCAGTCCGTCAACACGCCGACATGAGCGTCTGTTTGGTCGTTCGTTGGTCAGAGAATGGGTCACGCTGTCACTACGTGTGTTCAAGTGGGAGGCGCCACACCGACAGATTCTCGGCACGATGTCAGAGAAGTGACTGAATGGTATCCATCTACTGTGGGCAGTAAGATACGCCGTGGATCTTACACAGTAGTGTACAACGAATGGAGAAAGATACGCGGCGTATCTTCGGTCCAGTGTGGGTGCCAGGCCTAAGACCAGTGGTATTCAACCTTTTTTTGTTCGCGTACCCCCAAATATATATTTTCCCTTCGACTTTATACCCCCACAGTTGTTGGTGCATAGTGAAATTATCAAGGGCGTATAAAGGCGGTGTCGCGGAGGTGGGGGTGGACCCCCTGTAATTTGATGAATCCCCTTCAGGGAGGTTCATACATCTACGTATACAAAATTTTATTTGCTAAAAATATAGTAAAATTTTCTATCAGAACCAAGGGCGTAGAAAGCTAATTTTTCTAAGGTTAGGGAAGGGATGTAGCTAGAAAATGTTACTATACCTTTAGTCACGGACATCTTGCCAATAAAAGTTTTACAAGTATTTATGGAAGAGTGGGTCCATCACATAGAATTCCATGGCTGTTTATTCCCTCCAACCTCTCTTTCTACACCCTTAAATGGAACTTCGAGAAAAAAATAGCTTTCTACGCCTTTGCAACTTATACATAATTATTCTATAATGTATATATTTGCTTTCAAATCTACGTACCCCCGATGTGTTCGCGTACCCCAGGTTGAATACCAATGACTTAGGACCATCTATACGAGCGTTTTAAGCGACGAGTGTGTCGGCGTTAGCAGGGGGTCTGACGCTTTTAACGCAACTGGATGCGTTGACAACGCTGACGTTGGCAGTGCTGGTAAAACTATACAGAGCGTTTTCACGACAGTTGCGACGAGACCCTTCACTCTAATGTGTTTGTTCGGTGACAGTCGATACTTTTCTTTATAACCGTATTTTGTTTCTTATTTGTTCACAAGCAAAACTCAAAAGCTCAACAAATGATGTTACTGACGGTTTCTAACACCGAAAAAACTTATCTGCATACATTCTATGATTTTCAAGCATAACAAGAAAATGTCCTGCTGCAAGACGATTGGCTAGTACTGGATGAGTCCCCCAACGTCTGTCTCTCTTTCAGAATGTAATACTTCTGCAAAAGATGAATCACACCAACACATCACGGTGTCCATTTTATGAGGAACACACAATTGAACTCAGCAGTTCTGCTCTATAAACGCCGTGCATATCTTGTTTAGCGCTTTCATCGCGTTTTCGCGGGTTCAAAAACGCGGCGCTTTTAACGTCTAGTGTAGATTAATCAAATTACAGGCAGGCGTCAGCGTCATGAACTATTTAATTAGAATGTTGGCCTAGTACTGTTTATTTCAAAAGTTACTTTTTGCTTTAGAATCAAAAAGGTCCAAGCATATTGGTATCAGCAGGCGTGTTTCCTGTATGCTGCAGTTAATAACCCGATAACTAGTAACAATAGTATTTGTATTTTACACTGAAGAGTGCTCTACTTCATAAAACGATATGTCGATATAAAAAAAACTTTAAGGTTTTTTAAAGTAGTGCCTTTCTTTTTACAACCATTATTTGAACAACATTCATAATTAAAAACAATCGATCCAAAACGCTTTGAAGACACGAGAAAAATCAATAAGAGAATAAAATATTCATGTTAAACATTTACCTGAAAGTTATTTACTCTGTTCAAACAGTAAGTTCCATTCTCTCAATTTCTATATGTTCTTTTCAGAAGTGTGTTTAAGAGAAAGGCTTTCTCAACAAGATGTAAAGTCTCCGCCAATAAACAACTAGTTTTAAGATGTTCGCCGCGGCGCATAGCAGTTGGGTCACAGTACTCCTTGACCCGAAGGTCCATAGCTTGGTTGGGCCACTGTAATTGACCATGAGGATTGTAATATAATATACCTAACAGTAGATATGAATTCAGCCTCACCAATATTTTTATTTTTTACCTTATATTAGGTTAGGCTAGGTTAGGTTTATGTCAGGTTTGATTAGCATTTTGTTGTGTCTTACTATCTATCACATTGCTGTTTTTCACTTAGCTTGAGAAAGCATTTACAACCAGCCACAAACAGCCGGGGCCGAGTTAGTTTATGAGTACGGATTGTTTACAATTACCAAGAAGGAACTCGTGGGCCAAATGTAACGTGGGATTAAATATATTCTTCTAAATGCAGGTCATAGCAGGTATACGTATCCAAATGTAATATGCCCGAATAAGCCTATCAATACAAAAAAAAAATTGTTTGGTGAACGAGCGTATTACAGTAGGGCCATGTATACCTGTTATGACTTGCATTCAAAAGGGTATTGTTAATCCCACCTTACAGTTGTAACCTAATATGAGTAAAAAATATATTGATGGGACCTAATTCATATCTACCCACAGGACGATATCCGTTATAATCCTCCTGGACAGTGATCGTGGCCCAGCTAAGCTATGACGATAATCCTCCTGGCCAGTGAACGTGGTCCAGCTAGGCTATGGCGATAATCCTACTTGTGGCCCGCTAAGCTATGACGATAATCCTGCCTTGCCCAGTGTAAACAGTGGCCCGGCTAAGCTATGACGATAATCCTCCTGCCAGTGATCGTGGTCCGGCTAGCTATGACGATATTCCTCCTTGCCAGTGATCGTGGCCCGGCTAAGCTATGACGATAATCCTCCTGGACAGTGCTCGTGGCCCAGCTAGCTATGACGATATCCTCCTTGCCAGTGATCGTAGCCCAGCTAGGCTATGACGATAATCCTCCTGGTGTTTTTTTTAGCACCACGTCTTACTACCAGTCTGGGCTATACACGTACTTACTAATAATGCTATTAATGTGGTATGGATGAAAAAAGTTGAATTCAGAGGAGCTGTACCCCACATTTACGTGAAAGGAGAGTGGAAAAGCAATGAGTAAAAACTACCCTTAGTACACCTGAGCTGGATTCGAAATCCGATCTCCTCACCATCGGCAGTCCAGTCTATTGCAATAGTGACGCCTTAGACCACTGATGCGGGAGATAGGTTTATTATTAGCTTTATTATTATAGAGCTATTTAAAGTTCTCTTCTATAATCACAATGAGTGTATCAGTACATAACTTACAAACTAACCTATACCAGTACAATATGCCTACAGTTAAAACAAAAACACTCATCTCTGGATATTCATCAATTTGATAACAGGCTACACACATTCTATAAGACTGAACAAATGCGAGTACATTTCTTTATTTTAAACCTTCCCGATTCTTACCCCATTAGTGTAACTAAATTCAGAAAGCCCATTGCAAAACAAAGCTGTAACAGGAGTAACTTGTATATAATGTTGGGGTCACGATCAACTTTGTGAATAAACTATTGTGTGATCAGGATTCACTTAACGTAACGTGACGTAACTAACACTCAAGGAAAAAACAAACACTGGATTTGGATCTGTTTGAAAACAATTTGGTCAGTAAAATTAAACCCAAGCAATTAGGGATGATTAGGCTACAAGTATCTACTATCAATAGAATAAGGAAGTATTAGTGAAAACTTTTGATAACATTTTAATAAATAAAAACATATTTATACAATGCCAAATTTTAGTGACTTAAAATAAATGTTGGTGGTCGAAAACGGGCTTTCTATAAAATTCAGGGTTTATATTAAGGGTGTGCGAAGGTAACATTTTAAATGCCAAGCTAGGTCGGGAAACATGCGAAGCAAAGTCGAAACCAGTGTCGAAGATGAAGGTTTTGTTGTGACATAGCATTACTTTTTAATTTTAATTTAACCATTAATAAGTGCATCCAGGGAAAGAAAAAGGTGTGGGGGAAAAAAACTACCGTTTTCTGCTATGGTGACATATCTGCATTTATGTATTCTTACGTTACAGATGTAATTTAATGACTAGTCAGTGTAAAAATACTAGTTAGTAGATGTTATAGAAATGAATATTTGTTGAGATATGCCATATATAGAGACGATATTTCAAATAAGTAATAATCTATTAATGTTTTCTTATTGGAAATGTTTCCAAGATGCGAAGGTTATTGTGGGTGTATAAGTCAAAGCAAAGGATATTTGTACTTTAAATTCGACTTAGACATTTCGAAGCCTTGCACATCCCTAGATATTGATAAAATGTATATTATCTATTTTAGTTACATCGCCATTCATATAACCATTCAAAAGTGATAGTCGCCTATCACGTGACTTGACGTCTGAATATACATTAAAGAGGTCCTAGTAACGTTGGATTTCGCCCTAGCTTCTATGAACCTAGATCTAACTTACCCTGCACTAACTCCCATCGAAAGCGAAATGGGTGGCATTACCCTCAATAATGGCGGAACGCGAATTAGCGAGGCCCGGGTGCTGATACCATTTCCGCGTCACACACTACCTGCGTTTCTCTAATACATTTACGCTCTCTTTCTACCCCTCCCCCTCCCTTGCCTATTCGTCTCTCACTAACGAGGGACTCCCAAACTCATCTCCTCACCTCCCCAACCAACCCCTTTTCATCCAACATCCAACAAGCTGTGACGGGAAAATGCGACGAAATTAAATTTCCCGCTTTTGCGTCATGCCATTTGCCAACCAATCCCGGGAGCGAGACTGTAGGGGGAACGCCTTTGGTTGGTCGATAACGGTCTACTCCTCCTCTTGTCGTTAATCTCACTGGTGTTTTTTTTTTAACTTCTACCCCTACAACAACAGTTGATTAGTGAGTCAAGTAAAATGCGCCATTTGACCCGGGTTCTTGCCCCTCGTACAAAGACACGTGGGACTCTTTAAGGTGGGTGTGGGAGGTAGCAAGAATTTTTTAGTTAGTTGTTGTTGCAGTTTTTATAATAAAAAACGTTTACGGGCCAAACTAAATAAAAATAGTGCTTTATTAGAAACATTTAGATTAATTTTCTACATACTGTGATCCCAATCGTTCTTTAATATCGGTTAGTAACTAACTATTACTAGTGCTTTAAATAAGGGTGAAAATTCCTGGTCAACTTACGCATGCCCATGACAGATTCAAGAACTGTTGAGATTACTAAGTGTTTAAATACATGTTTATAACCGCGTCTCACTACCTATCTGACTTATAAGCATATATTAATTACGTTAATTTAATAAGTGTGAGAAAGTTAGAGGGGGGTGTAAGAAACCATAAAGGGGGAAAAACACCTCCGTATACACTACCGGGATTCAAACTCTGAACTCACCGTCACCCGTTTTGATTACAAACATATATTAACTACGCTAATGTATAAACGAGGAAGTTAAAGTTTAAAGTAAGTGTATCTGCATTTGCGTGGGGTGTGATAGAGTGGAGAACTATCTAGGAAACCCCCGTCCCTTTTCACCCGACAGAGATTCGAACCCAAACCTTCCCGCTATCGATAAATAGACTTAATGAGTCTGACATTTACACCGCGTGCCACCGGAACGGTTTGTCGATAAATGAGGCTTTCTTGTTCATTAGTACAATACATACAGTAGGAACAATGTAACATGTATAGAGTGACGTCATTGAGAGAGCAAAGAAGTCATTAAGACAACATCCAACATACAATAGGAACAATGTAGCCAGTATAGAGTGACGTCATTGAGAGAGCAAAGAAGTCATTAAGACAACATCCAACATACAATAGGAACAATGTAGCCAGTATAGAGTGACGTCATTGAGAGAGCAAAGACGTCATTAAGACAACATCCAACATACAATAGGAACAATGTAGCCAGTATAGAGTGACGTCATTGAGAGAGCAAAGAAGCCATTACGACAACATCCAACGTCCAATAGGAACAATGTAGACAGTATAGAGTGACGTCATTGAGAGAACAAAGAAGTCATTACGACAACATCCAACATACAGTAATAACAATGAAGCCTGTATACAGTGAGGTCATTGAGAGAGCAAAGAAGTCATTAAGACAACATCCAACGTCCAATAGGAACAATGTAGACAGTATAGAGTGACGTCATTGAGAGAACAAAAAAGCAATTACGACAACATCCAACGTCCAATAGGAACAATGTAGACAGTATAGAGTGACGTCATTGAGAGAGCAAAGAAGCCATTACAACAACATCTAACGTCCAATAGGAACAATGTAGCCAGTATACAGTGACGTCATTGAGAGAGCAAAGAAGCCATTACAACAGTACCCAACATACAATAGGAACAATGTAGCAACCATGCAGTGACGTCATTGAAAGAACAAAGACGCGAGGCACTATAACGTGAGCAAAATGACCTAAAGAACATAAACAATGCAAAAAAAAAAAAAGAAAAAAGAAGAACCCGCTCATAATACTCTAAACTTAATTCATACTACAGTGCAATTTTATTAGGAAGAATCTTATATTTTGATTAGACAGCTGGCTTAGTTCCTTAGATCCGCTTTACGTATTCGTACGTCGGGTCATGTTAAATGTGGCTGTCATTTTTAATCGACCCAGTACCTATAAAATAGCAGTAGGCCTACTACTATTGTAAAATGCCACCAATTTTGGTCACAAAAAGTATGTTTTTATTTTCTAAAAAGATTCTTCCATGGAAAATGGAAAGTAAAGTCTGTTCAGCGTAGGAATTTTTTCTGAAAGGCCTTTTTCCCAACCAGAAATTTATTATATAGTAGGATATTGGTAGGAAAAAAGACCTTTCAGAGAGTAATTCCTACCGTGAATGGAGTATAGGTAGTTGGCAAGCAGGCGCGAAAAGGACTTCAGCTTTAGTGCGCCAGCAGCATTTTTAACTCCGATCAGGGACAAACGTTCAGTTTCTTGCTTTGAAATTCTTACTTATTTTTTATTTAATTTATTTGCAGTTTTTAACGTGCACTTTCTGAACTACCTGATTATATAAGCGCATGACTTATAAACTAACTTATACCTAAAACAGACACAACCCCAGACCCCGGCCGTTATCACTGTGAAAAGGAAAACCCACATTTCACCAATATTAAAGGTTTCGGCCATGCTTGGAATCGAACCCGGGACCTTTAGCTCAGTAGACATTCCCGCTACCGACTGAGCTAACTTATTGTTTAAAAAAACCTGTGTAATCTACATATTCAGTGTAACCTTAAGTTAAGAACCAGATCGACATTACTTCAGCAGCGGTGATTAAAAAAACTAGGTATAGTATTAAAAAAATGTATAGCCAAATGGACGCAGGCTTGATAAAACGAAATACACATCAGTAACTGGGGGTTAGTAAACTAATAATAATACATTTTAAAAGCCGGGGCAAATTGGATGGTTAATTGCACAAACAGGCTTTTACGTTTTCAAGCGACCCCCAAGACTCCTGACAGTTTTCAATATTCATCCCCCGCGGGTCAATAAGCCACAACTACAAAATCATCAATAATTACACTTAATAATTTATCAAATAATATCCCCCTCCCCCTTTCGAATGTAAAACGCAATTGGTAGAATGGAAGCGAATTGCTCGATGGCGTGTGGTCCGCAATTAGCAATAAGCGATGACTAAAAAAAAAAAGCACGCAGGTATTTTAATAGTTTGATAATTAACTTGTAATTTTCCTTCCGCGGGCGCCGCCCTTTGGTTTGTTGCACAAAATCTCTATTTCACGAGCAAATAAAATAAAAACAGTCCTCCCCAACATCACGCATGTAATTTGTAGGAGACCAACCATAAATAATAACCTTTACTTTCGTGCCATAATACAATATTAGAATCAAAAACTAAATTTATGTTTAGGTTTAAAAGTTTAAAAAAGATTTTATTTACAAAGTAATGGACTAAAATAATTTAAAAAAAACTTCAATTTTCAAAGTAAGGTTCTTTAATGAAATACAGACATTTTTTCCCCTTCAGCATGGATAGTAGTACCCCGCATCGGTGGACGCATGGTCTAGGGGCGTCCTACTCACCATAGACTATGGACTGGCGATGACGGGGAGATCGGGGTTCGGATCCTGGTTGGGTGAGTTGAAGGTGGTTTTTCGCTCCCCCTCCACGCAAATACGGGCACACTTCCTCTAAATTTAGCCTTCCGCATGCTTTACACACTAGCGTAAGCCTTGAACGAGTATTAAGACGCGGAGACAAAAGAAAAGCGATAAAATGTTAATTTTATTTTTGTTATTTTATAGATACAATCTATCAATTGTGACCGCTGTTTATCACATGACTTGACGAATGAATAAGTGAAAGTAGATATAGTAGTTTGTTCTCCTTATGAAAAACACTGTACTGTACTCGCAGTTATTCTACTGTTCGGCACTGTCAATGTGCATTCTCTTCCGGAAACGGAAAAATGGATCCTCCTCGGAAAGAGGATACAATCACTCAAACCTAACGGATGGCAGGACGGGGAAGGTATTAGACTCTCTCAAAATAAAATGTACTCTGAATACTTTCTATCTACTGGCCAAATAATCACGAGTTTGATTCCCTGCTTAGGCTAAAAATTTATAATGCTCATGTGCACATAAACGTTGTTCATGGTCCTTTGGTTGAAGACATTTATAATTTTTCGCCCATTTTCTGGTAATTTTTTTGTAATTTTGGATTAATAAGTTATATTTTAAGGCTTCGAACCATTTTTCAGTAGTTTTTAAACATTTATGTTGAATTAATAATATCGATGTTTTGTAACGTCATGAATGGTCAAACATAAGTTTTGTCACCACACAGTTGTCGACCTGACAAGCTATTGTAGCCTTCAAATGAACTTTATGACTCTTTACTTTTGTGGTAGGAAAATCCAGTCCTGGTGAAACAATATAACTAAGCTGGAAATATTTATATGGGAGGGGGAGTAACTATTGCTTCTGAAGCAGGTATTTTGTAAAGTAATGTTCACGTTTAAAAAAAATACAAGAGTTTATTAGCTAAAGGTGTTCAATGCATACAGATCTCTCTTTTAGTTCCAATTTGTAAAACGCTTGGATCAATTGTTTGCATTCTTTCAAAATTTTCGTTTAAATTTTAAGGTCATTTTTTGTAAATATAAATTCATTTTTTTAAATTAATTTTTAATGGCATTACATAGTGTTTTTTTTTAGTTCATCAAAGTCCGGGCCCTGTTAATATCTCTATGTGGAACATGAAAATTAAAAACGGTTTGAATTTGGGTCGCTGTATCTATCCAAGAATTGAGTTCGGATAAGCCGTGAGTGTATCGAGCATTATAATATTAAAATATAAACTTATTACAAAGGGTGGAAAATTGATAACATTACAATGTAAAAAAAAAAAGTAACACAAGAAGATTCAAGATAAATCTGATCTGACCCAAACTCACGCAAACTGACATGTTATAGTGAATGACGGTCGAGGGTGGACTGGTGTAGGGAGAATTATCAACTCACTCTTTAGGCGCGGTTGCTTCTGAACCTTCTTTGGCACGTGAGTTCCCTTAAGGTTTTGGTTTTATTCGGTCGATAAATGATTGGATTCAATATATCAAATAACCTTACATTCGGAGAGTTTGAACGAAATTATCAGATGTTCTAAACTATAAAACTAACAAGATTCCTATTGTGAGTTTACTTTAACGTCAACGGTATCAAATTAATTCACCACTAGTTAACCTAGCACTTTTTTTCCCCTTCAGTACAATTTGGTGAACACTCTACATTATTAAAAATACAAGTACACCTTAATTTTTATTACAAAGGGACATTGTGAACATTCTTGAGAGAAAATACAAACTTATGATATTGCTGTCAACAGTGAAACATTTTACAACATTACTAATGTTATTTTATATGTAGTGATAATATATTTCAAAAGTGACAGCTGCAAATTACATAGAATATAATTTTAAATATAGGACTAAACATTTCAAGAAATTAATTTAGATTACTATCCAAGAAAGTGTGATGTCAAAAGCTATAGACTTCAATTATAATATAGATGGATATTGTCAATAGGCTGTTCATTCTGTCCGCTGCACTGATTCACAAAATTTAGGACCTTGCCAAATAAAATCGAGGTAGAGCACAGATATTTGGTTTATTATTTAGCAGTAAATAGTTGATCTAGAGGGACGTTGCCCTCTACCCTTGATGCGACTACGTCACATCTTTTAAAATCAGATTTAAACTATGTATGGAACAGTTATTCTTTCAGATATTGTTTTAATGCCAGGTGAACAACTAGTGAAAACACTCCACATCCATCGAGGTTATCCATCGAGGTTTGATGATTTCAAATCAAAAGACGCAATTGAAAATATTATCGACTATTTTCTGACCCAAGCCATTTCGGTTGTAGTTAGTATGATTTTTCAAAAACTTAACCATTGTGGAGCCATGTCGTTGATGTTTATAACAGGATGATTTGACCTTGATTGCGAAATTTATGTAGTCGTTACGAAACCCAATGTTTCAAGGATGAAAAAAGAGGTGGTAGGGGTGGGGGAAGATAAGACATGCATTCGAATTAGCATGCTTACTTCTTCCGTTCGCTACCTCTTCTATGCAAAGACCTACTATTTAAAGCTTGTAGTTACTGTCCCAATGTACTTCTGGTTCTCCAGGCGCGTGGCAACCCGCACTATAGCATTTTCTAAGTATGACGTCATTGTCCGCGATGTTAATCACAGGTGAAATAGCTTAATTTAAGACACGTGTGATGTGTGCATTTGTCAGATAAATTTGGGCCGTACCTTTGATTTAAATAAGCGTAATACCCCGATTATTTACAATAAGTTCAAGGAAAAATTGTGAGATCACCTGATAAAGAATTTAAAAACGGAAATAACTTAAGTATCAGCATCGGCGTACACACGGATAAAAGCGTCAATCTTGTCCTGTTTGGTTTATCGATTTTGTGGTTGGAATTCAAGTAGGCTGCTACCAAAATTGTTTCACCCTCACGCAAATGCGAGTACACTTCCTTTAAATTCTACCTCATTCCTAGTCCGACACCTTAATCTCAAGTCGATAACGTGTTTGCCTATTTGGCTGAGGGTCCGTGGTTCGATTTCCAGTATGGTCGAAAAATGTATCATCGATGAAATGTGGGTATCCCACTTTCACAGTGAGAGTTTACGGGATACTGCGTTTGTTCTAGATTTAAGTTGGTTTATAAGACATGCGCTGATATAATCAGTCGGTTCAAAAAGTGCGCGTAAAATACCTCAAAGTAAGTACAAATAAAATACGTTCCTCCTTTCCCCGTACAGGTAACTAAGTCGAGGCGCATGGAAATAAATTGTCAGAGGATTGCTCGACGAATCATTCACAGATGGGCAAGAGCCGTTATCCACTCACAAAATGTTGGCAGAGAGGAGGGACAATTGATGTTATTCTATCACACAGTTCCATTACCCGGGACAAACAACAGGTGGAGCCGCCGACCGAGAAACAGGTCACACTCCCGTAGAACGTCACACAGACCCAACAGCAACTACACGCTTGCTTGTGTTCGTCTAATTAAGGCGTCAGACGTGTAGGCCTACGTTATTTTAAATTAAAGTACGGTTGGTACCAGCTCAACCAAACACAACGAACCTTTAAAGCCAATCCTGATATCCGGAAAAAAAAAGACAACAAACCTTTAAAGACAATCTTGATATCCGTAAAAAAGAAAGAAAAGACAATCTTGATATCCGTAAAAAAAAAAAAAAAGACAACACACATTTAGAGAAAATCCTGAAATCCAGAAAAAATACAACAAATCTTTAAAGCTAATTTACAACCTGAACAAGGTAAGCGAGCCAAGCCGAAGGTCCCGTATCCAGATTGTCATTTTTCACTTAATATAATTTGATGCAAGCCATCAGGACTGATCCTGTGGATAATCATCACGTATCAGTTTGTGATACACATCATATTAATAATGAGTTTTTGGACTAAGCGGGACGGTTGACCCGTAGAACAGTAGATTGTGTCCATTCGCCATAAGATTAGGTGCTGACAACAGAACATGTAAAAATCGTTTTAAAAAAATATGATGAAAAACAAATTGTCTGTTGTGAAAGTTTTGACTGTCAAAAGTGACAGTGACTCATTATAGTTTAACAAATCATATTGTTTGGCGAATGGATACATCAGAGTAGATCTGGTAATTAGCGCTTGATGCAGCGCTGCGCTCTTGTCTTGTCTCCAGCTGAGGTCGCCAACAGATCCTTACCGTAAGCTGAATAAAAATACTCTATACCAGTGGTCACGGGGTCTCAGGCAGCTTTCACACCGGACGATGCATGAGACATGCAACACGAAACGTTCAGATAGAATGACACATGACATATAAGAGAATCCAGTCGTAGTTTGGGTCGTCTGACGAAGATCTGATGCTACTGGAAATGATCAGAAGTCGAAAGAAGAAACGACGTTTTTGGGTTCACCCAGTTATTCAAAATGTATTATTAACTTTTGTTGCTCAAAGAGTTTTATCTTCTGAATTAGCAAAACATTCTGACAAATTCTTGCTATTTCCTCCCACACATTCTCTACCGTGACTTGGAATAATCCTTCCGAGTGTAAACATACAATTCTGGATATATTTCAATAGTACATACAAAATCAATGTTAAACACTTGGTCGTCCCACGTGATGTACTGCATTGCCAGACGTTTCCTCACAGACTGACCGAATCAGCAACAACCAAACGATTGCTGCACATCAAACAAGGAACAGTGAACCAGTCGACCCAATCACTACGTTGCACATTCTCTATGTATGCACCAAGGGTGCTTACCTACATGCGATTTCCCCTTATTTACTCTTGTTTTCCAATGCTCTCTCTGCGATAATGCGGGTACTCTAAATTATCCCTTCCTCTCCTAATATTAAGCCGTTAATAACCTGATTGTTGAACGTACAATACCAAACTTGAGTCAGGCTATACACCTCTGGCCAATGTCGTACCCAGGGAAGTTGGGAGGGAGGGCAAGCGAGGCAATAGCTGCTAAGACCAAACTTACGACTTGATTTTTAAAAGTTAAAAAAAACTGTGACCGTATGGTCTAAGGCGTCACTCTCGCAATATACTGGACTGCCGATCACGAGGTGTATGAGGTTAGAACCCCGGCCGGGTGTAATGAGGGTGGCTTTTCATCAATGGTTTTCTCCTCTATCTCTCCACTCAAATGTGGGTACATTTTTCTAGGCTAAACCTTTCTCACCCCTACCACATTAGCGTAATTAGTATATAGGCGTGTAACCCGAACGGGTAGTAAGACGCGCTGCTAAAAATATATATTTAAAAGTAAAAACTGAGACACGCGTTTGGACCGTTTCTAAGCTATTACAGCTCGAGCCACTTGCGTTTCGACTTTCGATCGCTTCTAATAGTTCGAGAGAGTGGTTTGTAATCATCAAGATACGATTAAGGCTTAGTAGGCTATGCTCGTGACCATACATTGTCTTTAGCTCCGTATCGACCGATCAAGTGAGGCTTGTTGGTTCAGATTGCCGCCCGCCCGGCTCGGGCGTGTTTATTGAAACATTCCTCCTGCAAGAGGCTATGAAAACACAGGCAGGGGTCCACACAGCATCGTAATATTGTAACACACACGGAGCATGCGCGGCAAGGCGCAGCCCGGCGTTGCCAACTGTACCATCTGGATACTAGTACTTAGGAGATGAGAGATGGGTTACATTTTATTCGAGGTATTTACAGTGTACTTTCTGTACCGACTGATTATATCAGCACACGACTTATAAACTAACTTTAACCTAGAACACACACAGCATCCCGTGTCTAGCCGTTAGTTTATCAGCGTGGAAGGTGGAAAATCCACATTTCACCAATGATAACATTTTTTGGCGATGTCAGGAGTCCAACCAAGGACACTTAACTCACTAGGCAGACAGGCTAGTGACTGATCTAAGTTGCCGGATAAGAAGGATTATTACTCTCTGAAGGAAAAAAATCCAGCTATATAAATGGAACTATTACTATATCCAAAGTTTAATGGAACAATCCCAAATTTAATTTCTCCCCAAGTACGATAAAACATTTGTAAAATGTGCGAATCCAATTCTCGTCTCAATATCACGTATCTACAACTAGCGCTCGGTGGTTGGATGTGTCACTAACGTCCGGTCTACTGTAGACAAGATAATGCGAATACCTCAATATTTTAATCCATGGAATATCCCTTTCCCCAGGAAGCTTATAACAAAACTCCATGGGGTGAGCGCTCTAGCGCAAGCCGCTGTTATCGACGATAGTGCCAACATTTGCAGATATAGGGTGTCATGTGGCCAGCACAACGAATCCTCCGGGCATTAATCTCAGCTTTCTAGACCAGAGTTATTTGTTTTTTCAGTATCTCCTCAAATGTCCTCACGAGGCTGAGTTTAACCTCGTTCCAGACCCCCTGCTTCAGAGAGAAATAACTGGAGGTGCCGGGGATAAAAACCCGGGACCTCTGGATCTGTAGCCACGAACTCCGACCACGATACTACAGAGGCGGTCTAATATAAATATATTACTGAAAAATAGTATAATTGTTAGCCTATACGATTGCACCACCACTGTTTTTTGCACCACGTCTTACTATCCGTTCGGGTTATAAGAATATGTACCAATTACTCTAATGTGTTAAATATGAGGAAGGTTAAATTTAGAGGAAGTGTACCTGAATTTGCGTGGAAAACCATATAGGAAAACCCACCCTCAGTATACCTGACGGGATTAGAACCCCAACCTCCCCGCCTTTATTAGTCAAGTCTATTGCGAGAGTATCACCACTTGTTTACGAAATGTCATTTTTTTTCCTTTGCACAAACACACACACACACAACGTAATAAATATATATAATTAAGGATATATATATATATATATATAACACACACACACACACACACACACACACACACACACACACACACACACAAACGTAATTATAGTCTCATAGAAATCAGTGGTTTCCCGTCGGGAGCAACCTTGATTTTCTTACGAATGGATAATAATTGGAGCACCTTTTATAAAATACGAACATTTTCTCTGCTGCCAACATTGATAACATGCTACTAGTGTTATTTTAAAGCTATTAATAATATCTGTCAAACGTAACAGATGAAATGACGTTTTTGTGAAAACTTTTGTGACTCGCTTCGGTGACCGCATGGTCTAAGACGCTACTATCGCAATAAATAAGACTGCCGAAGTCGGGGAGATCGTGATTCTATCCCAGTCGGGTTTAATGAGGGTAGTTTTGCTAAATAGTTTCTCACTCTCTCTCCAAGCAAATTCGGGTTCAGTTCCTCTCAATACAGCCTTATCAATCCCTGAGCCATTAGCGTAATTAGTATATAAGCGCATAGTCCGAACGAGTAATAAGCGGCGGTGCTAAAAAAAACTTTAAAATAGCTTTTATATCTAAATACGACTGTACTTTTCATCATTATTACTGACGCAAAGCTTATGACATAATATAACAGGAAAATACACTTATTTGTAATTTGTTTTAATTAGCGGAAGTAGTTTATATTGTTGTTATAATATGTTAGAACTATAGTTTTACAATTATTTCTCTGCTATATTACCTGAAACAAAATTACACAATCATACTACGTTGCCATGGTCACAGATAATAACAATAAATTTGCTCGCTGCCTTTTCATGTTATTTAAATTATAGTCCTATATTTTATTTTTAACTTTTTTTCGTTTATTTTTGCAATCAAAGATTAAAGGCGTTCTGAGATGAATATAACAAAAATAAAGATTCGTTATAATTTTAATAGTATCAATCATTTCTTTAACATCTTAAGAAGATACGATGAACTTTATTTTTAAAGATGTTTTTGTTTATATTTTATTTTGTACTGGCTGAATTACCCGGCGTTGCTCGGCAGGTTTTTAATTAATAAAAATATATACCAAACATTTTAAAATTCCGGCTTCCAGGTGCACATGTTTGTGCGCAGGTGATACTTAAGGTTGTTTCACACTATGGGGAAACTCACACTCCAATCACACAGTGCTCAGGCTACGCTCAAATATAGTACAGTAGGAATCAAATTGGAGTGTTTACACTATAGGGAGTGCCACGCTCACGCGCACTCAAAATGATCACCGCGATCCTTGCTGAGAATATTTTGATCGTAGCCCGAATGGAACGCTACTGTAAACATGACATGCACAGTAGTCCCAAGTTCCAGTTTGTGCGTACCAAACCTGAACTATACAACTTGGCAAACAAATGGTATAGTGATGAGGTTAAAAAAATAAGGTATGGAAGAAAATAGGACAGACTTTAAACATAACGGGTAAGTTTCAACGTTTATTTTAATATCTTAAAAAACACAATAATTTTAAACCTACAAATTTAAATGATATCGTGTTGCCAGGGAACTGAGCCTGCTTCTGATATGAAGAATTTTGAAGATATTTCTCTTACGTGGGCGTCGCAGTGGGAATACCCCGGTGCATCCCATGAGCGTGAGCGTGATGAGAATGTGAGCGTGAGTGTCCCTATAGTGTGAATCCTCGGTGCATCCCATGAGCGTGAGCATGACGAGAGTGTGAGTGTCTCTATGGTGTGAATCCTGGGTGCATCCCATGAGCGTGAGCATAACGAGAGTGTGAGCGTGTGGGTCCCTATAGTGTGAATCCTTGGTGCATCCCATGAGCGTGAGCATGACGAGAGTGTGAGCGTGAGTGTCCCTATAGTGTGAATCCTTGGTGCATCCCATGAGCGTGAGCATGACGAGAGTGTGAGCGTGAGTGTCCCTATATTGAGAATCCTTGATGTATCCCATGAGCGTGAGCATGACGAGAGTGTGAGCGTGAGTGTCCCTGATGCATCCCATGAGCATGGCGCATGACGAGAGTGAGAGTTTGAGTGTCCCTATAGTGTGAAACATGCTTAGTTTTAAAATGTCAGATCTCTGCATGAGGTAAATATCGCGCAGTGCTCATGACATACAGACACACAAACTATTTATTTTACTAACATAAAAGATGAAAATGGGTAAAAAATCATATAGAGAATATTTTCCGGGTTGGTACGCCAAAACGTCCGTTTACCTTATGTCAGAGTCTCCAAACTATCGCCAGCAGTTCAATCTGTTAAATATGTTGACAGAATAGACAAATAGATTGATCCTGTCTACTATTTTAGGAATGTATTTAGAAATTAGAGCCGATCTGAGTTGTGGTATAGTCTATGTGGGCCAATATTTGTCTAAGTAGTTCTTTTGGGTGCTTTGCAGTGGCCGAGTGGAAAACTCGACCAGTGATGGTTATACACAAGTAATGTTTATTTGTGGCTTGTTGAAGGGGACAAACGCGGTAAGTATTAATTTGGAGAAATATGTTATTTTGACTATTGCGAATAAAAGTAGCGTATTTAAAAAAAATGAAAGTGTGAAAATCCCAAAAATTTAATAAAATTTCCCGACTTTTACCTGTTTTCCAGGCCATTGGACACGATGACAATCAAAGGAGTGGAACGATGGAGGTACAAGGAGCGTTCACTCTATTAAAAAACACAATGCACCCTGACCAAAACACAAGATCTTCTCGGGGATTCTAACCAAATGAAATATACCCTCAAAATCTACATCTGATGAGTAAAAAATAAAAATTGGATAAATCAACCCCACTTGAAAGATTTGTCTAATTCTAAATGCCATCATCTCAATTAGTGTATAAACTGAAGAATAGGACCACATGTGTTGGTTCGGTCCGCGGGCCACTCATAATTACGGATAGGGACACATGACATGTCTGGTGTAGCTTATCAGATAGACATAGTGTAGTCTGAGGTGAGACTTTCACCTTTCTACGTAAACTGAGTGTACCTGTGAGCGGCTAATGACAACATTTATTAGACGCATATACATATATTAACATGCAGGGAGTGGACTGTTGTCATTAGAATGACCTTCATAGTCTAGGCCCTAAGACTCAGGCCTGAGTGTTACGGTTATCAAGATTTTTTTAAAATATGTTTTAATAAAAATGTACTCTTCTATGGTTTTGCTTTTTTTTTTAATCCACTTTCACACACAAAATTACGGAGCTTAAATAAGCCTCAAAAAGACCTCGTGTAAGATCTATGGTCGAAGCACGAAGAAAAAACCATTAAAGATTCAATTTTTTATATAGTCAAAGATTTGATAGAAAGAGAGATATCGGGTAAAACACAGGTAAAGGCAACAAATATTCGACGTATGCACGATTCGTTGATAAACACTAAGGGCACTTATTGTTCGCACCCTAAGCTGATGAATTGAACGAACGAGGGGAGGAGGGGGGGTAGTAGGGGTGGGGGCGAGTTAACGATCATGTCACGTCTGTCCACGTGAGGTACACTGATGTACGTTGCCGTCATCAGCATAAATAATAAAAGGCACATGAGAATTGTCAATAAAATTAACAATCCTGGAGAGGGGGGGGGGGAATGAAAAAATTGTACAAACGTGGCGCACGCAGCACGAAAAAACACGCACAGAGAGGAGAGAGAGAGAGAGAGAGAGAGGATCGAGAGGTGCCACAAAGAGGGTCTATAGAAAGACGAACAGATAGAAATTCAAACAAAACAACGATGAACCGCCGGAAGAAAGACAAGTCTGCATCAAATTAATATTTTATTGCAAGAACGCCGCGATCCTACTCGGAACATAACCTCCGGTCAAAATGAACCGAGGGGCCCGCCTTCGGGAGCGCAGGGACGCGTCAGAGACGTCTCACGTTATTTAAAACGTGGGTGGGTATGTTAATTAAGCATTTGGTTCACGCCTATTGTGAGAGGAAAGGTATCAACACGTCATTGCGGTGTTAAAAATCTTAAATGTTAGGTTTTAAGGACATAGAGCGCGAATGGAGGAATCTATAACCGCGTTCAAGGTAATGACTGAAAGCCCAATGGAAAGAGACTAGTGGGAATCCCTAGACACAGGTGGGAGGATAGCATTAGAATGGACCTGAAAGAGAAAGGGTGTAATTAGGTGGATTGGCTCAAGATAGGGTGTAATGAGGTAGGCTGGATAGAGCTAGCTCAAGATAGGGATAGGGTTTAATGAAGTGGGCTGGATAAAGTTAGCTCAAGATAGGGATAGGGTGTAATTAGGTAGGCTGGATATAGCTAGCTCAAGATGGGGATATGGTGTAGTGAAGTGGGATGGATAAAGTTAGCTCAAGATAGGGATAGGGTGTAATGAGGTAGGCTAGCTATATCTAGCTCAAGATGGGGATATGGTGTAGTGAAGTGGGCTGGATAAAGTTAGCTCAAGATAGGGATAGGGTGTAATGAGGTAGGCTGGATAGAGAGAGCTAGCTCAAGATGGGGATAGGGTTTAATGAAGTGGGCTGGATAAAGCTAGCTCAATATAGGGATAACATGTAATGAGGTAGGCTGGATAGAGCTAGCTCAAGATAAGGATAGGGTGTAATGAGGTAGGCTGGATAGAGCTAGCTCAAGATAGGGATAGGGTGTAATGAGGTAGGCTAGCTATATCTAGCTCAAGATGGGGATATGGTGTAATGAAGTGGGCTGGATAAAGTTAGCTCAAGATAGGGATAGGGTGTAATTAGGTTGGCTGGATATAGCTAGCTCAAGATAGGGATAGGGTGTAATGAGGTAGGCTGGATAGAACTAGTTCTATACAGGAATAGGTAGCGTAATTTTTTAAGTGCGGTAATGAAATTTCAAGTTCCTAATGCCATAGAGTAAGTAAGTAGTGCTGGGCGATCTAAGGATTTTGACTTTACGATATATCGTCTGCGTTAGACCGGTATTCCCGATATACCTGTATTGCAATTCATTTTATTTTTGAGTTTGCAAGGCTATATTTAGCGTGGTGAGGGTACGATATACGATGGTGGACGATAAATCGTCACATCAAAAATTGTAATATCAATATATTGATGTAAATATCAAAACGTTTCTTTGCGACATAATGATATATCACCCAGGCCTATATTAGTAAGTAGGCCTACGTATGTTAAATTTAAAAAAAATTAAATTCAAGAAACAATTAAATTAGCTCATTTTAGTCTGAGTTCCACACGAAATAATTAGAAATAAAGACATTACCTTCCTCGAACAAATAAAGTTACAACATATAGTTCTAAGATAGTTGAGAATAATTGTCCTAGTGATTTTGATGCTTCAGAACTGAAATTCACACATTAAACAAAATCGCAGTGTGGGAATATTTCCCTTCACGATGGCAGCGCCCTTTACGGAGTTATTTACTATTAAACCCGTATCGATGGGCATGCGGACTAGATGTCAAGACTCATCTAATCTAACGCGCTAGTGACAGCAAGGTCAAGGTTTCAACCCCAGCTGGGTGTAGAGAGGATGGCTTTTCCTAGCCGGTTCCATACAAACGAGGATACACTAAAGTAATTCAAGTTCCTTATCTAATTTTATTTTGAAATGAGATCATTTATTAAGTGCATTAATCATTGTTAACAAAATCTTAGGCATATTGTTCTGAGTTTGCATTGATTAATAATAGATAATTGGTAATAATTGATGCAAATGATAAAGAGGCATGAGAAACTCATTTAATTAATCGATAATAGGTTATGCTAAATAGGTACACCTCCAACATAAACCTTCAAGTTATGTTTCAAATTCAAAATAAACCGAGGTAAAATATTTGTTTGCACAGAACTTAAAACACTAAATACACACAACATGTATTCTTATCGATCACTAACAAACACATTCGTAAAAACAAACCCACTTCAGTTGTTAAATGGTCCAAGGTGTCGCTCTCGTGTTAAGTCTGTCTTGCTGATGACGTGGAGATCGGGGTTTTAATACGGGTCGGGTCTACGGACGGTGGCTTATCTTAAGTTGTTTCCCCACTCTCCTTCCATGCAAATGCGGGTAAATTACCTATAAAATGCTTTCTTGCTCATCCCTACCTCATTAAAGTAATTATCATATAAATACGTATAACATGAACAGGTAGTAAGACGCGATGATAAAAAAAGAGAGTGCTAAAGTGCTAAATAAAACGATGCGCTAATCAGTTTATCGAAACGTGCATTGACGATGGAATAAAGTCTTATTAGTTATCATACGAACACAAAACATTATTAGCAAGTTGGAATGGAGTCTTAGGTGGCGGTTATTTTCCTACCGATGCCCTACTATACGTTCGGGATGTACGCATTTTAATCACGCTAGTGTGATACTCACGAGGGAGGTTGCATTTATGAGGAAATGTGGCCGCATTTGCGTCGGGATTAGGGAAACTAGTCAGGAAAAAATTTGACTATATCTGGCCGGAATTCGAAGCCCGATCTCTCCCCATCATTGGAAAACCAGACAAGCTTAATATATGATATATTAATTATGCTGGTGGAGTAGACATTAGGAAGGTAGTATTGTAAGGAAATGTACCAGCATTTTCGGGGAAGAAATGAGAGAAGCTATTTAGGAAATAAAAAAATAAATACGCCTGACCGGGATTCAAGCTCCATTCTCCCCATCATTGGCAGTCTAGTCTATTGCGAAATTTATCTTTAACGGTGTACCCCCAAATTGTTCGTGCCTAGTGCAAATTATACCTAATCTTAATCTAGGCCTACAGCTAAAGTAATTAAAATAAATTACATTCAAAATAATGAATTACATTTCTGATTAAAACATAGCAATTTGTTTAGAATAAAACACATTTATAAATGATCAATAGTAAAATGATATATTTTAAATGTGTATACACCACAAAACATTAAAAATATATTAAATGGCAAATACGTTTAACTTTAATTGAGGGCCATTTTTGTTAATACATATTATTTAATGACATAAAAAAGAACCTAAATTCCACCCCCTAAACCCCCCCTCCCCAGCTACATCTCTGCATATAATATTTAATTTTACCTATCCCTTAAGATGTATTCGCATACCCCAGGATGAATACCACTGCCTTGGACCGTGCGATCACTAAAGCGCGTCCATCCTCTAGTAAGTACGAGGTGCGGATATCTCGAGAAGACGGCGCTAAGTACTAACAAATCTCTTTTCTCGATACATTTTAAAAGTTTATAATCGCCGCCAAACTTACCTTATAACATACATAAACGAGCTATTTTTTACTTTGTTATTTTAAGACATCCACGCGGCTTTCTGTCAATGTCCCACGCACAATTTATACCAATATAGTAAATAAAGGTCCGTCATCATGACTAGAGGCGAAATATACTTTAAGTGACGGAGGTTCTTGATGCAGTGCCTAATTTGTGCCTGAGTTTGGGCTATTGTGTTACAAATAATTGCTGACGGTGTTTGGGTGTTAATTACTAAAGTTGTAGCCTTAATAGAAGAGTGTGCGTAGGCGTATATATCAGGGGTTTTTTTTTACTAAAAAAAGTGTTCCTCAGGCGTCACTCTCGAAGAATATTGGACTGCCGATGACGGGAAGATCAGGGTTCAAATCTCGGTCGGGTGTAATGAGGTTGATTTTTATTAATTGGTAATTTATTAACCACGTAACATTTAATTGATATCGCCCCCCCTTCCCCATGTAACACCAAGTAAACATTTAACCTGACCCCTCTCCCCCCTCCAACCTGTGTTACGTGGCTTTTCCACATCAAGAGTGAATGTCATTATTTCATCGGGGGAAGCTTTTGTGACACTAGGACCCATTTCCACGAGCGATTATAACAGCTTGGCTGTTAGCGGCGCTGCTTGGCAATACATTGTTTTAAATGCTCGTGTTTCTATGAGCGTGCGCGGCTGAACTAGCAGCGCTGCAGCCGCGCTTGATCGCCTGTTCTCGCGACTAGTCGCGCTATTTCTAGCAACACGGTGTAGATTAATTGTAAAATGGTCGTGTTGTAAGTGCAGAAATACGCGCGACTCTTAGAAAGAGAGACACGTGTTGGTATGCTAGACTTGCCATTGCAGGATTATATATTATTATAAAATTTCATGCGAACAATCCTTTGAAAGTTTAGATGTGGAGATGTCTATTGTTAAGATATAGATGGTACCGGCTCTTTAGGATACAATATTATTATGTAATAACCAATAACTCACTAAGTATTCAACTGACGTGCAAAAATACTTGGAAAATGTGTTTTCATCTTTCCTTATTTTGTTAAATAACACATAGAACCGTCCTGTTACTAGTCTTATTGAAAGCAGAGACTAAACCTAGTACAAATGACGTCATATTTTAAAGTACATTATCTTATGTAGTTAAAAAAATTCAAGTACTTCGCTCTCGAAGTCCATTTTATCGTTAAAATTTTAGAAAAAAACTAAGGTTAGTATTGGTTTCAGCGCTGCTACCATGCTGCTAAATACGCCAGTGGAAATGGGCTTAAATGAGAGACTAAGAATTAATTTTGAATCCTTAATAAGCTTTTAAAACGTCAACAAAAACATACTTTTTCGATATTATAATTTAAGTATAACAGCTACGTAGTACTGTGATGTACCCACCCCCGTTCCCTCGTGTGACACCATTTAGACATTAGCGTTCCCTTCCTATCAACAGCCTTACGTGTTTTATAGAATGCCCCTTTTTTCCACGATAATGCGGCTACACTTCCTCCAAATTTAACCTTTTATAAATCCCCCAACACACTGTCGCAATTGGTATATATGCGTATAGCCCGAAAGACACGGTGCTTAAAAAATAATACATACACTATCTGTATCGACTAACTAAGCTATCGCTATAAATCAAGTAGTCGTGCGTGCTGAGTTTCAAAACGTTCCACTGGCCTGAATAAAAGGACCAAACACATCATGGGGGGGGGGGGATAGTGTTTACAATAACTGTGCCGGGGAAATATGGCTTATTGCTAGGATGGGGTGCAACGGTCTGCCAGTCCGCAAAACAAAAGAGAGAGGCATTTTCGAAGCGCGCCGCTAAAACAGTGTTTTGTTTTCCAGGTGGAAGGGAAAGGGAGGGGGGGGGGAGGCGCCTCACAAATAATCCCAGAGACTTTTGATGGTCCAGCTATTATACGCTACCACTGCTCATCATAACTATCAGTAAAACCAGCAGCGGATTTCAAATCAATGGATGTATTCTATTTTACCCTCCCCCTTTAGCGCGTGTATAAAATGCCATGTCACTGTTGTCCATCCAACACTCGGTGAAATGTTTCAATTCGAGAGCGCGGGTGGCGCAGCGCAGCGGGGAAGGTCGTGAACGACAGTAATATTTCGCGGTATACACGTTGTATAGATAGGTGGAGTAGGGGGATGGGAGGGGAGGTAGGTTTAGATGTCCATTCACCATTCAACGTGTATATTATTGTCATTAATCCAGAGACCGGGGCAATAAGCAGGGCCGGCTACCAAAGTAATAACGGCCAGTTGGACACAATGCCGTGATTTCAAAACACAAACACACAAAACAGTATGGGGCGCGACTCATTGCAGGCTGGGAAAATAATAATGTTAGGCTTATAAATGTGACATTCTCCCTCTCACTCTCTCACACACTGAAACCACCTAAAAAAGGTAGAGGAGAGAAAGTAGAACTGATAACGCTTTAGCAATATTATTTATCCAAATGTTAGGCCATCAAAATCCCTAACCCCCCGCCCCCCTTTTGTGCTATTTCAAAAGTTATTGCGTCAGATAAAAATAATAGCCGATAGCAATTGTTTCGAAAATGTATGTGCGCGAAGAGATGAGGAAAGGGGTGAAAATTGGGGTGGGTGGGGGATGTTTTCGAGAGGGGGCGATTGGGAGGGGGGTTTGAAAAAGTTTTAATGTTTAACTCTAAAATTTTATTTCATATTTTAATGCTCTTTTGTTGGAATAGTCAGTACGTTATTCGAAACGACCATTTATCATGGTTTATGTTGAAATTCGACATACAAGCAATTTTTTTTTTAATTATAGTTATTTTAGAAGACAATGAAGTCTCCCCCTCCCCCAAGTTCTTCGGCCATTTAAAATGTATGAGCGCTTTTAATATTTTGCCAGCACACTATAATATTATATTACCACATGGCGCTTCTGGAGTTACGGATGTAACTAAGACCCACCTTTCACCTCCAGCTCTCACCAAGTCCATAAACCGGCAGCGTTTATGTTTAAGAACCTGCAAAGGGCAGAATCCCCGGACTTTCATCGAATAGGGCTCGCTTGCTGGGACTTTTAAGGGGGCTTGGCTAGATAGCCGAGATATTGCCAATTAGATGTTGGACTTGAGCTTTAAGAGTATACGAGTTTGGTGCTTTCTGAAATGGACATACAACTATGTTCTACTAATTTGTATACATAATTATATAGACTTGTGAACATAGTTTAAGGTGAAAGTGTAGGGGACGCAAGAAAAGGTCAGTGTTTTTGTAGTTTTCATTTCAAAACATTTTTATGGTCAAAATAAATCAATACAAACATGGATTAATATTTTATTCACATAGTGATATGAACAGTTCTTGAATATCCGTCAAGGAGGTCCTGGAATTTAATGACAGCTTTTTCTCTTTTTTTAGAAAGTTTATCATCTAATGCCACTATGCTCATCACATATATTCAACAACGGTTGATATCACCACGTGAAGAAGATTAAACTTTATATTTCCACGGGAGAAATAGTTGAATTGTTTTGGCCAAAAAAAGTTCCACTAACAAATAAATGCTCGGGAAATTAAAGGTAATTTGGTGGAGGAGCGTAGAATGGATCTTTATGAACAGAATGATTTAATTTAATAGGGGGGTTAACTCAAATTGTATTGCCATTTTTTCCCCCTCCGCTGTTGTTCTCCTAATGCCGAACAGCTCCACCCAGGAACGGTATGAACCCAATTGGTTTCTGGGCGTTTATGAATTTCTGCTCGACTATTCTAGAGCCTTCCTTGCCTTAAAGTAAGTACCCGTCGACAGTGACCAATACTGTTGCCATTTGTTGCCGGTCTGGGAGGATATATATCAATCCTTTGTTAACTTCCTCCACTACCACCTATTATTATAAGAATATCGTGTTGAATGCATTACTTGTCGTTACTGTTATTACCATGTGCCCCCCCTTCCCCTTCATATATTATTTGAAAAACGTTTCGCAATCATCTCCCATCTCTTCCCAACCGCCGTTTCGACTCAGGGCCAATGCCTGTTTGAAAAGAGGCCAAGCAGAATAATAATTAACGTTTAAGTATTATTATATGCGATACACGACTTTCAAAACTATCATTATACGTGGAAATATATGCAACTCATTCCATCAGCATTAAATCTACTACAAGAACGAGACATAAATAGAGAGAGAGAGAAGAAAAGTAATTATTAACTTAAAAAAAAAAAAAAGAATTACATTCGAGTAAATTAATGTATTTCCTTTCCTTCTTTCTCTTTCTTCGTGGAACATAGTAAATAATTATCAAAAAATAATAGTCGTAATGAGAATAAGTATAAAATATTATTAGTAAAGGAACTGGTCCGACTCGTTTACCAGCTGTGGGAACAAAAGGTCATGACGTTTGTTTTGTTGGCCCTTGTAATGACTTTCAAGACTGGCCAGTTCGCTCTCACGCTACCATACCGCACACCATCTTGGATCACCATCTACTCTCACGCTACAATACTGCACACCATCTTAGATCACCATCTACTCTCATGCTACAATACTGCACACCATCTTGGATCACCATCTACTCTCACGCTACAATACTGCACACCATCTTGGATCACCATCTACTCTCATGCTACAATACTGCACACCATCTTGGATCACCATCTACTCTCATGCTACAATACTGCACACCATCTACTCTCACGCTACAATACTGCACACCATCTTGGATCACCGTCCACTCTCACGCTACCATACTGCACACCATCTTGGATAACCATCCACTCTCACGCTACAATACTGCACACCATCTTGGATCACCGTCCACTCTCACGCCACCATACTGCACACCATCTTGGATTACCATCCACTCTCACGCTACAATACTGCACACCATCTTGGATCACCGTCCACTCTCACGCCACCATACTGCACACCATCTTGGATTACCATCCACTCTCACGCTACAATACTGCACACTATCTTGGATCACCATCTACTCTCATGCTACAATACTGCACACCATCTTGGATCACCATCTACTCTCATGCTACAATACTGCACACCATCTTGGATCACCATCTACTCTCACGCTACAATACTGCACACCATCTTGGATCACCGTCCACTCTCACGCCACCATACTGCACACCATCTTGGATTACCATCCACTCTCACGCTACAATAATGCACACCATCTTGGATCACCATCTACTCTCATGCTACAATACTGCACACCATCTTGGATCACCATCTACTCTCATGCTACAATACTGCACACCATCTTGGATCACCGTCCACTCTCACGCTACAATACTGCACACCATCTTGGATCACCATCTACTCTCACGCTACAATACTGCACACCATCTTGGATCACCGTCCACTCTCATGCTACAATACTGCACACCATCTTAGATCACCATCTACTCTCACGCTACAATACTGCACACCATCTTGGATCACCATCTACTCTCATGCTACAATACTGCACACCATCTTGGATCACCATCTACTCTCATGCTACAATACTGCACACCATCTACTCTCACGCTACAATACTGCACACCATCTTGGATCACCGTCCACTCTCACGCTACCATACTGCACACCATCTTGGATAACCATCCACTCTCACGCTACAATACTGCACACCATCTTGGATCACCGTCCACTCTCACGCCACCATACTGCACACCATCTTGGATTACCATCCACTCTCACGCTACAATACTACACACCATCTTGGATCACCATCTACTCTCATGCTACAATACTGCACACCATCTTGGATCACCATCTACTCTCACGCTACAATACTGCACACCATCTTGTATAACCATCCACTCTCACGCTACAATACTGCACACCATCTTGGATCACCGTCCACTCTCACGCCACCATACTGCACACCATCTTGGATTACCGTCCACTCTCACGCTACAATACTGCACACCATCTTGGATCACCATCTACTCTCACGCTACAATACTGCACACCATCTTGGATAACCATCCACTCTCACGCTAGAATACTGCACACCATCTTGGATCACCATCCGCTCTCACGCCACCATAATGCACACCATCCGCTCTCACGTCACCATACTGCACACCATCCGCTCTCACGCCACCATACTGCACACCATCCGCTCTCACGGCCCCATACTGCACACCATCCGCTCTCACGTCACCATACTGCACACCATCCGCTCTCACGCCACCATACTGCACACCATCTGATCTTACGTCACCATACTGCACACCATCTTGGATCACCGTCCACTCTCACGCTACCATACTGCACACCATCTTGGATAACCATCCACTCTCACGCTACAATAATGCACACCATCTTGGATCACCGTCCACTCTCACGCCACCATACCGCACACCATCTTGGATTACCATCCACTCTCACGCTACAATACTGCACACCATCTTGGATCACCATCTACTCTCACGCTACAATAATGCACACCATCTTGGATCACCATCTACTCTCACGCTACAATACTGCACACCATCTTGGATAACCATCTACTCTCACGCTACAATACTGCACACCATCTTGGATAACCATCCACTCTCACGCTACATAGTGCACACCATCTTGGATAACCATCCACTCTCACGCTACAATACTGCACACCATCTTGGATCACCATCCGCTCTCACGCCACCATAATGCACACCATCCGCTCTCACGCCACCATACTGCACACCATCCGCTCTCACGCCACCATAATGCACACCATCCGCTCTTACGTCACCATACTGCACACCATCCGCTCTCACGTCACCATACTGCACACCATCCGCTCTCACGCCACCATACTGCACACTATCCGCTCTCACGCCACCATACTGCACACCATCAGCTCTCACGTCACCATACTGCACACCATCCGCTCTCACGCCACCATACTGCACACCATCCGCTCTCACGCCACCATACTGCACACCATCCGCTCTCACGCCACCATACTGCACACCATCTGCTCTTACGTCACCATAGTGCACACCATCTGCTCTCACGCCACCATACTGCACACCATCCGCTCTCACGCCACCATACTGCACACCATCCGCTCTCACGCCACCATACTGCACACCATCCGCTCTCACGTCACCATACTGCACACCATCCGCTCTCACGTCACCATACTGCACACCATCTGCTCTTACGTCACCATAGTGCACACCATCCGCTCTCACGTCACCATACTGCACTCCATCTGTTCTCACGCCACCAAGGGCAAGGATGCATCTTTAAGAGTGGAGCTGAGAATTAAGGTGTTCTCAAGGGGAAATACAGATTAAACACAAAAGTCAATTTCTAATCAACTTAAATAAAAAAGATGAGTTATTTTAGTTTTCACATCAATGCGGCTATCTAGAAGGAACCGAATTAACTGCTTATCATCCGTGCCACGCGGCTTACTACCCGTCCGGTCAGTTCGGATTTCCGCACTATAGTTTGGAGGAAATATACAATGGCGTGGAGAGAGTGTGGGAAATCATTCAGGAAAGCTCACCCTTCGTACACCATATAGGGGATACGAGCGCTCAAACTCCCCACGTTACCGGAAATATAGTCTAGCCCACTTCGGTGGCCGCATGGTCTAAGGCGATATTCTCGCAATAGACTGGGACTGCCTATAACGGGGAGATCAGGGTTTGATCCCGGTCGGGAGTACCGAGGTAGTAGTTTTTCATAAATTGCTTCCCACTCTCTCTAAACGCAAATACGGGTACACTTCATCAACCTTCCACATCTTTAACCCATTAGCAAAATTAGTACATCAGCGTCCAACCCGATTTGGTAGTAATATGCGGATATATATATATATATATATATATATATATATATAGTCTAATGCAAGCGCGACCATCGATGCGGGTTGGGCTTAGATAATATTAGAAACTATGGTTAGCCTAATAATAAAATAAGATGAATCAGAAGTCATTGTGTATTAAAATCACGCGTTCAAACTTATTTATCTTATTTCTTAAACTTACGTTTGTATTTAAACACAAAAAATTATCGTTTTGTGGGAAAACGAAAAGGCTTTGTAGATGGCCATACTCAGCAAAGTCCTTGGATTTTTTTTTTCTTTTTAATGTAGGCCTACGTTAGAAGAAGTCAGTTTAATGCAGTGAAACATCCAGCAAGTAGCAAAGATAACAGTATTAATCGTAACAAGGCCATACGTCCAGTTATTTATTCACAAATATAAATTAATAGTTATCTATGCAGAACAGATGAGATTTATTTCCCAACACAAACTATTGTAACTATTTTTGTGCCCGCCATTTCTTTACTACCAGTTCGGTTTGGCCGAATAAAATATACACTCTTGGGTTAGGGTTGAAGGAGGAAGAATTAAGGGAAATGTACATGAATTTGTGTGGAAGGAGGTTGGAAAATCATTTAGGGAGGAAAAGCAACCTCAATATATTTGACCAGGATTCAAACCCTGAACTTTCCATCATTGGCAGTTCAGTCTATTGCGAGAGTGACGCCTTATTTTGGATTCAGGCACTCACCGAAAAATAAGAGCAGAACTGAAATGTGGTCATGTGACGAGCTCTAAGCCAACCATACTGCAAACTGCGTAGGTAGCGCTACACTAGTTAAGAAAATCTCAGCTTTTACACAGTTCCATAAAATCTGGGGGAGGAAGAAATCAAATTTCAAAACCAGCCAACTCAATCAGTGCGCATGCACCTTCACTAACCAACTCGATCCGTGCGCATGCGCCTAGATCAACCGACTCGATCCGTGCGCATGCGCCTAGACCAACCGACTCGATCCGTGCGCATGCGCCTAGACCAACCGACTCGATCCGTGCGCATGCACCTAGACCAACCGACTCGATCCGTGCGCATGCGCCTAGACCAACCGACTCGATCCGTGCGCATGCGCCTAGACCAACCGACTCAATTAATATGCATGCACCTAGACCAACCGACTCAATAAATGCGCATGCACCTTAGCCAAACAATTCAATCAAAGGACATGAGCCCGCCTAAGCCAACTGACTCAATAAATGTGCATGTGCAGAGACCAACCGACTCAATCAATGCGCTTGCACCTGAGCCAACTGACTCATTCAGTGCACAAGCGCCTAAATCAACCTACTCTATCAGTGCGCATGCGCCTAAGCCAACCGACTCATCAATGCGCATGCACCTGAGCCAACTGACTCATTCAGTGCACAAGCGCCTAAATCAACCTACTCTATCAGTGCGCATGCGCCTAAGCCAACCGACTCAATCAGTGCGCATGCACCTACACCAACCAACTAAATTAATGCGCATGCGGCAACAAAACTGCATACAAGCAGACAGCCGCATTTACTGTTGTCAAATGATTTGAAATAACTCAAATTAGAAGCGTGTAGGCTATTTCGTTCTCGTTCTGTGTTTACCACCCAACAAAAAAAAAAGAGAAAACATCTATTGTGACAATCTAAATTATCTGTGTATCCAATATTTATAATCAGCTTTTTAATTTTGCTTTTCAAAGCATTATGGGTCAATACGATTTATTTTTTTCTAAAATGCGAATTTCTTCCCCACCCAAGAAGGTTCTGCTGTAAATTTTCGACGAAAGCGTTAATCAAACTGTAGACCATGCGACTACCAAAGCGGTAAACTTTGGCGACTAGAATTATGTTATCGCACGGTTAATACTATCGTAATGATAGTGTAGCGCAACATACAATGAAAAACCTCGCATTCTCCACATTCTCATTAATGTGCAAGATCGAGTCATCATAGGAACAAGAAAGTAACAAACGGAACAGAAATTCGTTTATAGCTCGGACCAAATAAAACAAAAAACACGAGGTGGGTTCCTCTTAATTAAAAAAAAAGGTCTGGACGAAACATATTATTGAAGATAATTAGTTGAATTGAAAAGTTATCTCCGGGGGCTGTATCATTTAAGAAAAATATCTGACCAGGAGATGTGGGTTCAAACTAATGTAAGATGAGAGAGAACAAGAGAAAGAGAAGTAGAGGTGGGGAAAGAGATAAATCGAAAAAAAATTAAAAAGAAGAAGAAAGAAATCCAAGCCACCAAGATATTACCCGGCCATCAAATAAACTTTCTACAAGCATTCCTACATTCTTGCCGCCACCTGGAAGATGACGCCGTATTCATCGTAACACTAGCCTGCGTTGTTTTTTCAATGTTTTTAAACTAATAGCCGTTTTAAAGGTGCTAGAATAGTGGCGTGAAAATTTATAAGCGTCAGAAACCAAGTGGGGTCTAGAAAATACAAATAATAATAATACAATGTGTTATGACCCCCCTATTAAATTACATAATTCGATTTACAAATATCCTTTCTACGCTCCTATACCAGATACCTTTCATTTCACCAGCATTCATGTATTAATGATCAACCGAAATATGTAAAAAAAAATAAAAAAATTTAAGAGCATAACATGTCAACTTTTAAACAATGTTTACAAGTCTATATATGTTTGGCGTAATAGAAAATTGCTTTGTGTTCATTATAGTTTAAGTATTGTTATAAGTTTCATCAATACTTAACCTAAGCGCAACATCCGATTGGAAATATTTCCACTACCTAGGTAACTGAGGATTTTTGATGCTGATTTCAGAAATATACTCTGCTCCTTTTATCACGTAACTTTTTTTTTACATACACTTAAGTTGATATCAGAATTTGTAGTTATTCTTCAATGTGTTCAGTTAGGATTAAATGCTGAAAATTTGTAAACTAAATCTTCACATGTTGGCAACACTTCCTTCAGTAATTTGTTTATTAACCTTGAGAGGACCATTCAACATTTTTTTAACAGTTTATTTAAAAAGAAACATGATGGAAAAGAAATGGAAGTAATTTTTTGAAATAAGCATTTAAAATATTATACGAAAAACGCCACTTTCTAAGAAAACGTCAGTGAATTAGTATCAAAATACAGGATAGTGGTAGTTCTTCATTTATTTCAATTATTTTTTTCCTTCTCGAGGATTAAATGTTATTCGATTGGGCAACTCTTGTTATTGGTTATTAAAATTCGTATTTCAAAAGTATACTATAAATATTTAGGCTGATGGAATTTACAAATACTGCTATGTGTCAATAAAATAGTGTGGTGAGTGAAAAGGTCAGCTGACTGGAAACAAATAATGAATAAATAAACAAGCGCAACTAAAAACATTCTCGGTAGAAAATATAAACTAAATGCCAAGCGCTATGTTTATATGCAGACCTACACACGTTTACTGCACGCAACATTTTTAGACAAAGTTAAATAAAATAATACATAGTTTTTTTTTAAAACTGCATCCCAGTACTAACATATTATTTTTTTTTAATTATTTAGCACAGTGTCTTACTACCCGTTCGGGTTATACGCTTAAGTACTAATTACACTAGTGGATTAGAAATTGGGAAGGTTGAATTTAGAGGAAGTGAGCCCGCATTTGCATGGGATTGGAAAACCATTTAGAAAAAACCACCCCCAGTTCACCCGACCGAGATTCGAACCTCGATCTCCCCGTCCTCGGCAGTCTGGCTCAACATGAAACTAGCGCGTTAACCAACTACGCCACCAAATGGGTAAAATATTACTGTCAAGTACAGTAAATGAGAATAGTAATTTTTTTTAAATAAGTAAATATTATTGTAGGGTTAAATAACAGGTCATCATTAAGAAATGTGCGTATAGCCCGAATGGGTAGTAAGACGCGTGCTAATAATAGGAATATAATAATAATAATAATAATAATAATAATATAATAATAATAATAAAGAAATGATCAACTGTACAAACTATGTTAACTCCATAGGCTGCACAATATTTCTATGTAACCAGTTTATATTTGTGTCAATACTGTTTGTGAAATTTAAAACCTTGTGAGGAATTTTTTTTATAGCCAAACTATTTGTCGAAAATAGGTTTCTATAATACATTATATATATATGTGTGTGTGTGTATGTGTGTATATATATATATATAATATATATATATACATATATATTAAATGTTGCACAGTTACAGCAGTTAGTACTACAACAAAAAATTGCAGTTAATTACTAGCATCAATTAAATCTGGTTCGACATGATAGCTCAGTGGGTCACGTTCCTTCCGACCGAGCCCAAAGTTCCAGGTTCGATTTCGACTACCCCAAAAAATTGACCATTGGTCAAATGTGTGTGTTCCCTTTCACAGTGATACATTAATGGCCGCGGGTCTGGGTGTTGTGTCTCTTCTAGATTTAAGTTAGTTTATTAGTTGTGTACTGATGTAATCAGCCCGTTCAGAAAGTTTACTTTAAATACCATTAAAAAATAAATTAAATCAAAGTCTCAAGTCGCTAATGTTAATTTCCTGCTATGATTGAGGGCACTGCTCTATCTAAGCCTAAGGTTCACAAAGAGTTTAGTGTTATAATTTTTACGAACGTTGAAATTTATAGGAAATAATGAAAGTTTTCACTTAATACTATCATACACGTCAAGTAGTAGGCCTACACGAAAAAAACAGAAATAAAAAGCGCCTTTTATTTAAAACAACAATAACTTAAACAAATGGAAAGTACCCATACTTTTTTTCCTATTCTGATGAATTTGAATACCTGCAGTGTATCGAATTTTCACGGGCAAGGTAAATTTTTGGGAAACTTGGGAGACAACGGACTAATTTTCGAAATAAATGCTCGTAAGAATTTCATTCAGAAGCCCCCAAACCCTAAAAAGTACACTTTTAATTATATGTTCCCTTCGCGTTTACCCCGAAAGGTAACACGTTTACCTTACTTACTTGGTTCCACTATGGCAAGGTAATACTGCTACCTGCTTGGTTCCGCTATGTGTTTTATAAGATAGGGCCATAGTGTAATCGGTCAAGGTTAGACTTCTACTTTTCAGGGTAGCCGGAGTGTAAAAAACATAATGTATTTAATTGGACAAAATTTGTGACCATTCCTCCCCTTTCCCCAAGCTTTCGCTCATACAATTTCAAAATTATGGTTATACACCTACAGAAGAAGGCGTCTCAACGCTCACTATGTATAGTCATGTGTGCTATAACACACACACTTAATGGAAGAAGTAATTATAAAATAATAACTTGGCGCCGAGGTGATAATATAAACTGGAGTTTTCACCGCCAAGATCCATCCATTACTAGCGTTGAAAAGAGTACGTTAAATGTAATAATAACAATATAAATAGTGGCCAAGTAAAAGGAAGTTACCGGTGCAGTGGCCTCAAATGGCAGATGCATTGCCTCGCATCAAGTAGTCTCTCAAGTTTCCCGACCACGTCAACAGATGGAGCGGGCAGCTGAAAACCATGAATAGTACGTTATTATATCATGCCATTGTGTAGGTGTAGCCAACTGATGGAGCTTCCTACGAATAACCGTACAAATTATCACTTTACACCATTTGAAGGTATTGTGTCAAAA
The DNA here is from genome assembly GCA_033556935.1 of Timema podura. NCBI lineage: Eukaryota > Metazoa > Arthropoda > Insecta > Phasmatodea > Timematidae > Timema > Timema podura. The sequence continues at coordinate 39,295,889 of JAVRXN010000007.1, read as the reverse complement.
CAGCGCCAACAACAAACGTACAAGGTATGCTATGTATACTAGCGCCAACAGCGCCCCAAAGTATAACTGTACACGTTATCATAGTACGCCATTGTGTGGGTATTTTGTCATGGTTTAACATCGCCAACTGATGGAGTTGCCAACGAATAACCTACATTGCGCCATTTTGTAGGTGTTATGTCGTAGTTTGGAAAGCGCCAAATGATGGAGTTGCGAACGAATAATCGTACAAGTTATCACATTACGCCATTTTGTAGGTATGCCATGGTTTAAACCGTTATACGAGATGGAAGGTCAGCGAATAACTGTAAAAGTTATCTAAGTACGACATTATGTAATGGGGCTAGTTTGTGAGGCGGAGAGTTAGTGGGGGTCGGGGGGCAAGAAATAAAAAGGCCTACTATTTGTCTTATGCAACCAGTTTATAGCGAATCACAAATCCCACCATTGGAAGCAAGATACACATTCCTAGAGTGAAACATAATATATATAAACAAAGGCGACAGACTACAAGGTCAATTTTGTACGCACATAGAACTAAACTTTGAACAAATACAAAGAGATTTTTTTTTAAAAAAGACTGCAAGAATAAATAAGACATTACTCGGCTAAATTAAAACTAATTCACGAAAAAACAATTGCTAGATATGCGTGGGGCGTGGTGGCGACCAGACGTATCCTAGAAAATAAAAGTATAAAAAAAGTGCTCTGGTGTAATATTCTCCTCATCACGCCACGTAGCAAGTCCAAGAGCGAGTGGGCGCATCATCGAGAAATAAGTCATTTCCTACCCCAGATGTCGCCAGAGAGAAAGAGAGAGAAAGATAACATATACTTGCCGTCCGCACCACGCGCTACTTCAGTCGGTCAACCACCACTTTGGCTTTTCAGGAAAACAGAAAAGCTACTACCCACTTCGGGTGGCCGCATGGTCTAAGGCGTAACTCTCACCATATACTAAACTGCCGGCGACGGAGAGATCGTGGTTCAATCACGGTTGGGTGAACTGAGGGTTGTTTTCCCCTAAATGGTTTCCCCCACTCTCTCCAAGCAAATGCGGGTACACTTCCTCTAAGTTCAACCTTCCTCATACCTAACCCATTAACGTTATCATTATAGAGGAGTATAACCCAAACGGGAAGTAAAACGCGGTGCAAAATAAATCTACTAAAAAAGTCCGTAAAAAGGTTTTTTAGGTTTTCTGGCTATAAAGTTGGTTGGAGTAGAGATGAGAAAAGTACAGAACGTAAAATATCTTGGACGAGTGATTGAGGAGAAAGGTGGAGGAAGAGAGGATTTAATGAGAAGAGGCCAGCAAGGAGAGTTGTTCTATAGGTGTGTAAGCGAGCTGCTATGGAGAAGAGAAGTGCCCTTGAAGTGTAAAGAAGTGTTGTACATACGTACTTTGTACCCAATGTCATATATGCAGCAGAAACATGGGCATTAAAAGTAAGAGAGACTAGGGAAGTGGAGGCCATGGGAATGAAGTTGGTGAGGAGCATGTTAGCTGTCACGAGGAGAAACAAGTTATCCGGGGAAGAGTTGGGGTACAGGGAGTACATGAGATAGTAGAGGAAGCAAGGCTAGATGGTATGGGCATGTAATGAGGATGGAAAAAGAGAGGATGCCGAAGAAAATGTTGGAAACTAAGTATGTGGGTAAAAGACCACAGGGGAGACCAAGGAATTGATGGGAGGAGCAGATAACAGAAAGTATATAAGCGAGAGGAGAAGAATGGAAGAAATTAAAGGAAGGAGAGTGGTGGAAAGGAAGATGGAGGCATTTTAATAAACGGACCCGGTCACAGGCTGGAAACAGTGTTGATGATGAGATGGGGTTTTCTAGCTCCCAAAAATAGATATGTTTCTAACATAATCATCAACGTCCACGAGCAGTCTTGTCAGGGTGAATATAGGGATACGTAGGCATATGTGTGTGCGTGTGTGAAGTAAAAATATTACTAGGTATGTATAGAATGTATTTAATCTATTTAGTTACTAAATATTTTTATCGGGATTTTTTCCATACATGTTTATACATATAAAATAGCAGCCTAGATATGACACATAAATGTGTTTTTTTTACCTCTCGCCTTTATTTAATTTTGCTTTCTTCATTTATGTTATTTTAATATGACCATAAATGTACAATTATGTAAGAGCTGTCCAACTTTTTTTTATACATATTATAGTTTAGTTAAATTAATATATTAATATTACATTAGTGTCAACCCAATGTTCGTGGGCCAAAGTCAACGGATTTTTCTTGAGCGATACAAATCCGTAGCATAACTTCTTCGGAGGGAAGTAAAGCCGTCGGTCCCATGTCGATTGTGGCATGTAAAAGAAACCCTGGAAGGTACGTGGAAAATACCTTCCCAACAAAATGGTAGGCTCTTTCGCTTCAGTTCATAGAACATTCTCGTGTGGAAGGCAACGGGGAGCTAAACTTCCTAAACTACCCTAGTATGTGGGGTTTCTACCAGATGGTGCAGGCAGCACTAAACAGCCCAAGGGCTGGTGCATGACCAGCTCTAGATGAATAGAAATCCATCAAACAAACCTTCGTGTTGTTGAAAAGTAGGCTACTTTTGTGTGTGTATATATATATGATCATGCATTATTAATATGCTAGTGTAAGAAATGGCGCCGGCCTTAACTTCGCCCAATAAAGACAATATTATTATCCTTCACAGCCTCCTGGTGGAAATTGCCCAAAAGTCGTTTTAGCGGTCTGCCAAGTCTTCTTTTTTCCTTTGGGTTTGAATTTTAGACATTTTTGAGTGGATAACTTTGGAGACGTGTTGTCAACATTTGGTTTTGTAGTTAAGTACTTTTCTTAAAATGGGTGTACATGATGAAATTAATATATTATTTCTTCATTATTTTTTATAGCTCTTTAATGGGACTCTCGCTAATATCCTAAACTATTTCATTTATGATTTATTTAATCTGTTAAGCATTGTTTTTTAGAGTGCATATTTCTATACTCTTATGTTTATAGTGCCAGGATTGACAAACATTTTTGTTTGTTTATAGAAGATAAAACCAATAATTTACACCGGGCTATGGTGTTAGTCTATAATCCTATATCACTAAGCTGTCCCCAACTTTCCCTGGTTTTTATGTTTCCTGTTTTCTAGGTGTATATCAACCTGCGTACTGTTTAAAACATTTAAGGCCACTTTTAAAGTCATATTGAATACGTCCCAAGTGCGGTGCTACACTAAATACAAGTCGACACCAACCTAAACTCGAATGGAATGGGCCAGTTTCGCATATGACACTGGCCCAAACCATTCTGGTCTATGTAGGTGTCCTGCATTTAGTATAGCACCGCACTCGAGGCGTATTAAATCTGGCTATGAACTGTTTCTTTGACAGGTGTAACCCATGTACAGTCCAATTTTCATAGGAAAAACCTTTTAGAAAATATAGATACACACTTTTTTTGCTGTCAACATTGATCACATTTTACGTATAAATAGGTAAAAGTAAAATGCCTAGTAAATTTTTTTTAGTTACCATGTTACCATGATAATTTGACAGCAGTAACTTTTCTATGTTATATAAGGGCGTTCCATGAAAAATGGGACTTTACATGACTTGTCATTGTGCTAATAATGCGTAAGGGGGGTGGGGGACTACCAGTTAAAGGGAATGAAGATGAAACGGTTATCTTTTCAAATGTCATGAAATAGCAAAGTTAAAGTGAACGGACTATACATACTGTGGACTGGGAGTTAACAGCATCATCCTGCGAATGACCTCATTGAGACCACGCCCCCCTTTCCCCCCCATTTTTTTTCCTTTTTATTCCCCCGCGAACCGTCTATTTACATTACACTTGCACTTTATCTCTACACGACCCGAAAAACAGTGCACGCCGCTACGACTCGGGCACACTATCCACACAGAGACAGTGGAACTGATTTCAGGCGATGTTTCCGTGATTAATTCGGTAGAGAAACTTGTAGACAAATAGTTATTACAAATACATTTCAATCTTTGTAGGAAGAACCGTATCTGACAGATAAAAGTGTATTTATATTAACTTTCACGTATTCATACGTCAAGTAACGTGACCAGCAGCTGTAACTTTGATAGCTATTGTAAATAACTAAGAAATAACACCAATATAGTAAAATGTTAATCAATGATGACAGCAAAACAATATGTTTATATTTTAGAAAAGGCCCTTGCTATGAAAATTAGACTGTACTATGTGTCTTAAAGGTGTAAGATTTTTGTAGACATCTTTCAGTACCTTTCAGGAATTGGAGTCACATTCTTAATTGGACCCTTATACTATAAATATAATAAAATAATAAACAACACGATTAAAATGTCCAAATAATAGAATTAGTTTTAATACATTAGCAAATAAAGACTACGTTATCTGCTGACTTTTTGTTAACGACGGAGATTACAGAGAGGTGTTTTCTTGTGCCGGTTTATAAGATTCGTGTGTCAGCCAGTTACAAGAGTTTTCAAATAGACCGCCGTGGATAAGATACAGAAGAACTCCCCGATTGGCAGGGAGGTCGGTGCTCGAATCCTGGATGGATTTACTCATGTTTTGTTTTACTTTATCATCACGCAAATTTTGGTACATTTCCTTCAAATTATTCCTTCCTCAATCCTGACACATACTTCCTATTATTGTACAGGTACGACGTGATTGTGATAAACACTAAATACTTCCTAGCATTGTATAGGCACGATGTGATTGCGATAACAATATTTCAACAAAATACTTCCTAGCATTGTACAGGCATGATGTGATTGTGATAACATTAAAACAAAATACATCCTAGCATTGTACAAGCACGATGTGATTGCGATAACATTATTACAACAAAATACTTCCTAGCATTGTACAGGCACGATGTGATTGCGATAACATTATTACAACAAATACTTCCTAGCATTGTACAGGCACGATGTGATTGCGATAACATTATTACAACAAAATACTTCCTAGCATTGTACAGGCACGATGTGATTGTGATAACATTAAAACAAAATACATCCTAGCATTGTACAAGCACGATGTGATTGCGATAACATTATTACAACAAAATACTTCCTAGCATTGTACAGGCACGATGTGATTGCGATAACATTATTACAACAAAATACTTCCTAGCAATGTACAGGCACGATGTGATTGCGATAGCATTATTGCAACAAAATACTTCCTAGCATTGTACAGGCACGATGTGATTGTGATAACATTAAAACAAAGTATTCCTAGCACTGTTCAGGCACGATGGGATTGCGATAACAATATTTCAACAAAATACTTCCTAGCATTGTACAGGTATGATGTGATTGTGATAACATTAAACAAAATACATCCTAGCATTGTACAAGCACAATGTGATTGCGATAACATTATTGCAACAAAATACTTCCTAGCATTGTACAGGCACGATGTGATTGCGATAACATTATTGCAACAAAATACTTCCTAGCATTGTACAGGCACGATGTGATTGCGATAACATTATTGCAACAAAGTACTTCCTAACATTGTAAAGGCACGATGTGATTGCGATAACATTATTACAACAAAATACTTCCTAACATTGTACAGGCACGATGTGATTGCGATAACATTATTGCAACAAAGTACTTCCTAACATTGTACAGGCACGATGTGATTGCGATAACATTATTGCAACAAAGTACTTCCTAACATTGTACAGGCACGATGTGATTGCGATAACATTATTACAACAAAATACTTCCTAACATTGTAAGGCACGATGTGATTGCGATAACATTATTACAACAAAATACTTCCTAGCATTGTACAGGCACGATGTGATTGCGATAACATTATTGCAACAAAGTACTTCCTAACATTGTACAGGCACGATGTGATTGCGATAACATTATTGCAACAAAGTACTTCCTAACATTGTACAGGCACGATGTGATTGCGATAACATTAAAACAAAATACATCTTAGCATTGTAAAGGCACGATGTGATTGTGATAACATTAAAAACAAATACTTCCTAGCATTGTACAAGCACGATGTGATTGCGATAACAATATTTCAACAAAATACTTCCTAGCATTGTACAAGCACGATGTGATTGCTATAACATTACAACAAAGTACTTCCTAACATTGTACAGGCACGATGTGATTGCGAATTTGCGATGTAAACTATATACAGCCATGACGTAGTAACGTTACAATTAGTGCCACAGAATAACTCACGGCGCTAGGCGCAATACAGCACAGGTTTCACAAGTCGCATACACAACCACTACAGTAAAAATGTCCAATGGATCTTAAATCATGAAGACAAACAAAAGCTAACATGTTTCTACAAAAAAATCAAGATAAATAACTTAAAGGTTATTTGGTATGAATGTATTTATATATATTTATTAGGAGATTTATAAAAGGGGGCTAGGTTTTAATGAACGGCCATCTTTGACTTCATTCAAGCGAATGTCACTCAGCGCCTGTTCAAATAAAATACAGAAATAATGGTAAATATTGTAAATACATTATGTAATCATTTCTTAGCTCGTTACGTAACGACGACAGATAAATACTTCTTTTTACAACATAACAAATACAACCATTTCACACATCTTGTAAATCATATGAATAACATGCAATTATGTGGTGATAAAATATAGGGAATTATAGTTGTGTTTCAACAAAACATCCACTACCAACACAAATTAAAAACTATTTAAAATAAGATAATGTTCAAGGTAATTTTAAATTCATAGAATTATATTATTTGATAATTTATTTTAGACTGACGTTAATATTATGTCGAATAATATTTCGAAACCAAAAAGGAACTAAAAAGCTTGTTAAAATGTTTTGAAATCGTAAAAATTTATATAAATAGGTGTAATAATTAACATAGAAAAATTATATAGGTAATAATAAGGAACACGTTATTTTTTATAAGGAAAATGTTCAAACACTTAAAAAACATAAATAAATTAAACTATTAAAAGGAGAGGTCAGACTTGCCAATCTTAAAACTATCAAAGAAGTGTCGAGCTTAACCAAATTAAAACGGCAACTACATAAAATTATCGAAAAAACGTCAAATTTAGAAAACTTAAAACCGCAGCCTCATAAAACTACCGAAGAATGAACAAACTTAACATAAATTACAATAATATCCCCGAATCCAGAGTAAATTTGTGCCACAGAAGGGACTATTGCGTCTTATGAAGGGGTAAGGAGGTGGGGTCGTACTCCACAACGCTTCTTAGACCGGAAAAGCCACTTCCGATAGGAATAAGGAGGTAACAAAAAAAATGCGATGAAGCAGCAAACAAACTAGTGCGCGAAAAAAATAAATAAAAAAATGAATGAATGTTACGTCATCCCAAATGACACAATCATTATGATAGCTCAGCAAAAATATGATAAAATATGTTTTTGACCTCAAATGGGGAATAAGAATGCCAATACTTTAATAGAGCAAATTAAGAACAACATATAAATTCGCAACGAAGTATTTTGTTGAGACGTTTTGCTTCGGCTGGTCAAATCAATGCAAAAACTCCCGGATAGCCTAACTTTAAAAATGGTTTGCTCACCAACAACATTGTACCGAAGCATTCACTTGAATTATATCGGGAATTTTCTATGAAAAGTATTATTTAAAAAATTATAGTGAAATTATAATGTGAAACATTTAATACTTACTATATCTATGGCACTAGGAACTCAAAAGTTCACTACCGCCAACTATCCCTATCTTGAGGCTAGTTTTGTCTAGTCCACCTCATTAATTCCTATCCCTATCTTGAGCTAGCTGTAACCAGTCCACCTCATTTTACTATGTCCCTACCTTGAATTGTTCTATCCAGTCCACCTCATTACACCCTATCCCTATCTTGAGCTAGTTCTATCCAGTCCATCTCATTACACCCTATTTATTTCAGGTCCATTCTAATTTTAACCTCCATCTACGTCTAGGTCTTCCCATTAATTGGGTTTACCAGTCAATACCTTGAACACAGTTCTAGATTCTCCCATTCTTTCTGCATGTCCTGCCCAACGTAATCTACGAGACTTGATTATCCTAATAATGTCTTGAGATGAGTACAGGTTATTCAACTCATCGTTATGTAACCTCCTCCGCTCCCCAGTATTTTCATCCCTTTTGGACCAAAATATCTTCCTAAGCCTTTGTTTTCTAGCACCCTCAATTATTTTTCGTCATGTAAGGTAGGAGACCACGTTTCACATCCATAAAGAACAATTGATAGAATTTTTGTTTCGTATATCGTGAGTCTTACATTCCTTGACAGCAGGCGAGATGTCAACAACTTATTGACCAAGTAATAGCATGCATTTATCGACTGTATTATTTTTCTAATTTTCCTCTAATATAGTTATGTCTAGTTAAAATTGTTACCAAATGTTTAATCATTTAATAGTAAAAATAATATTAGTTATAGAAGTGAACATAAAATATACAACCGTACCATAGCTGTTCTCAAATAACGAGGTGCGAAAGTCACTTCTAAAATAAAGAGCGAAGTCGAAGAGAAACTTGAAACATGAGAAGCATGTCGAAGCCGAAGTAAAAGATGAGATTTTTTTGTGTCAATTAGTATTAATTTTAAATTTTACATTAAGTGCGTTTAGATAAAGGTTTGCCAGTGCAATTTTAGTGGCGGGATTTTTTTCGTGACGAGAAAATGAGTTATTTGACTTTGAAATGACTTAAGTGTGATTTAATCCTTAGTGGTGGACTAAGGTCAACAGTACAGTTACATTCAAATAATAGTGTCTTCGTAATTGCATACCACTCGTAGTGCCCTCTTTTTACTTTGAAACGACAGCAAACTTACCTTGTTTAGTTTCCACTGTGGTGCAGCTTATATATACTATCATTTGAGGTATTTAACGTGCACTTTCTGAACCACCGATTATATCAGCATGCAACTTATAAACCAATTCAAATACAACAGACACACATCTAGCCCCCTAGCCGTTAATTCATCTCTGTGAAAGGAGAAACCCACATTTTCACTAATGATACAATTTTTCGGCCATGCCGATAACCAAACCCGGGACCCTTAGCAAAGTAGGCAGACTCCCCACCGATTGAGCTAAGATGTCAGACATGTAGCTTATGTGATAGGTCCATAATGTAATCAGTCGCGGTAATGTTTCTACTTTCAGGGTAAACGTGAAGTGTTCAATTCAGGTAGTCTTACCCTGACAGACCCTGATAATGGCACTATCTAATAAGCTAAGCCATAGTGAAATCAAGTAAGGTAAGCTTGCTGTATTTCAGGATAAACAGAGTGTACATTCTAGTGGTATCATTATTTGGTTTCTAGCACAAGTGACTTACGTTATAGCGAAAAAAGATTTAAGCTAGCACTAAAATGGTGGTTCTGAATCATTCATTTAAAAAAAAATCAACTTGGGTTTGACGTTTACATTGAATCTAAGTGAAACGACATTACAGAAAATAATGGCATTTATAATTTGAGAATAGAGGAAATATGTATATTTTTTAATTGAAAGTAATTGTCCAAAACCGTGGTAAAACCCCAAAATACAAATGATAATAAACGTGCTTACTTCAAAATATGACTCTTACAATCATGTCTGAAATTCACCGTTCAGTACTCTCATAATTAATTTTCACGTTACGTTGACTAGCAAACTCAATCAATCGATGTAATGACTCGACCAATCTATCGATAGAGGGAGAAAAAAAAGATTCATCCGCTACAACAATGGATTACAAGCACTTAAAAATCCGGCTACTAATTAACTTCCCTACCTATCCTTCAAAGTAATAACAAGGTTAAAAAGAAAGTAAAAAAACTCACAGATAAAAAATAAATAAAACCCTACCGATATTTCCACATCTTTCGGTCCGATCGTGTGTGAAGTAAAGTGCAGTTTTAATGCACCGTTAATAAAGTCGGAGGACAGGAATTGGGTGAGTTACGATTTCCCCGCGAGAAGCAGCACAAACAAAACTAGTTTATGCAAAGTTAACGATTCAAATATGTGATTCATTGCACGTGCAAACACTTTCAAAAGATTCCAACAAACGCTGCTCAAAGCTCAAAGAACATAATATTAGTCGTGTTGCTTCTTTTATGGACGTGAAAATATTTAATAAATAGTTATTTTTCTCTCCGTCACTGAGGTACTTTGAATAAACTGATTTTATCAGAGCACGGCTTACAAACCTACTGAATCTAGGGCAGTACACAAACAGCTCTAGCACAAAGATATGTACTAACCAAGTTTTAAACCAACTAACCTGTTTACAAATAGTAGCCTACATTATCTTCGTTATAAAGAAACCCCAGCCCACCCTCTTTCCCAAGAATCGAACCTGGGTTCCTAAGAAATATGGTCGATCTCTAACCTTTTAACCATGTTGAAGATTTAAGATTTTAGAGACAAATAGTTACTCTTTATTAAATTTTTATTAGTTTTTACATCCTCTATATTTTAATGAGTAGACCTAAAACCAAATTTGCCAAACATAAGCCAATAAGAACGTATTTATTCACATATATGACACATATTCTGGTCAGACGCATATGTACCAATTAGGCGTGTTAGTGATTAAAAAGGATGAATTTAGATATAATGTACCCACATTTGAGTGGATGCAGAGTGTAAAACCATTTAGAATAAAAACCACCCACAGTACACCAGGTCGGGATTAGAACCAAGGACCCCCCCCCAACATCAGCAGTCTCAGTCTAATGCGAGAGTGACACCTTGAATTCTTTCTTAGACCATTCGAGCACCGAAACGAGTGTTACGTGGAAATCAAAACTTTCTTAGACCGCGAACGTGCATATTTCCTCGTATTTCAAACACAATGATTTGGATTTAAACTTTGAAAAAACTCGCGGGGAAAAAAAGAAAATATAATTTATTTTTAAAGAAAATACTTGTTTAAAATTACTCATAGGACTTTCTTAGTTGAAGAATTTTACGGTTTTACTTAGGAACAACAGGAGATGAAATTTTCCTGTGTATCCCTTAAATATTTGAGATGAGCGTTTTGATTGGAACATAAACGAAGAAATGTTGAAATGTTTCATAGAGAGTGTACATATGCAAAAGAAAGTGTCCACCTGTGAATATTTGAGAGCCGTGAAGTTGAATGTAAGTAGAGTATAGTGTACCGGAAATAGAAGCTGCTAGAATGCACGAAGACACACTGTAATCAATGAGCTGTAAACATACACGGATGTTCGTAGCTGAGTAACGAATATTTCATTAATGAACTGCATTAGGATATTTTATGGAGCGGGGCCGATTCAAACTCGCTGTGTGGCCATATAATAAATAATTGGTGGATTTTATATAATTTTATCTGAAAGCTACAAAAGTTACTAGATCCACTTTCAAGTATTCATACGTCAAGTAATAACACACACAATATAGTTTTTATCACCGCGTTTCACTACCAATCGGGTTTACGCTTATGTACTAATTACGCTAATGTGTTAGGGATGAGGAAGGTTGAATTTAGAGGAAGTCTACGCGCAATTTCATGGAGCAAGGATGAAAAACAATTCAATAAAATGACCTTATACACCCAATCGGGATTCAAACCCCGAGCTCTCTGTCATCGCAGTCTACGTATATTGCGAGAGTGACAATTTGACAATTCGACCGCCGAAGCGGGTTATAATTAGAAAAGTGCTATCGATGTTAACCTAAAAAAAATCTGATTTTCTAAAAAATATTTCATTCATAACAAAATCCCGCTATACATAACGGGCATGGGCTCTATTCCTGGCAGTATACGACGAGATTTACTTCATGGATGTGAACACATTACTTCCCGATGCATGGATACAAACTTAAGACCGCCAATGCGGCCTGTCCTCGCCTCCTCCTTCAGCTCCCAAAATTTTCTTTTTTCCTTCAAGTCATCCAATATTTGAATCCTCCTTCTTCCTAAGCACCTCTTTCCCTCAATGTTGCCTTCTATGACGTCTTGCAGAAGAAAGTTCCTTCTAAGGATGTGTATGATCCAGTTTGCTTTAAACCGAGAAATCACATCCAAAATGGTTCTCTTATCACCCACTATTCTTAGGAGTTATTCATTTGTTACTCTCCTTTCTGTCCACCTGATCTTCTAAAGTCTTCTCTAGCACCACATTTCAAAGCTCCAAGTATTTCTTTTCCATTTTCCTAAGAGTCCAAAATTCTGCTATATACAGCGTGATGCTCCCAATGTAGCACGTCATTTGGAATAAAACAGGATATTTAGGATTAACTTACATTAAGCATGTTGGCTTATATTTCATTATATTTGAGGTTAGGCGATGAAGTTACCATGGATAAAAACTAAAATTTACAATTCAAACAAAGAAAATAATGTATACATTAAATTAGGGATAATAGCATTTCCGATTGAGCGACTAGCATAATTATAGATAGTTTATTATGCAGTAACCCGCCTCGGTAGCATAGTTGGCTAACGCGCTAGTACCATGTTGAGCTCGACTGCCAAAGACGGGGAGATCGAGGTTCGAATCTCGGTCGGGTGAACTGAGGGTGTTTTTCCTAAATTATGTTCCACTCTCCCTCAACGCAAATGCGGGTTCATTTCCTTTAAATTCAACCTTCCCAATTACTAGCCAACCCGCCTTGGTGGCGTAGTTGGCTAACCGCCAGTCGTGTTGAGCCAGACCACCATGGACGGGGAGATCGAGGTTCGAATCTCGGTCGGGTGAACTCGGGGGGGGGGGGTTTCCTAAATGGTTTTCCACTCTCCCTCCACGCAAATGCGGGTTCACTTCCTCTAAATTCAACCTTCCCAATTCCTAATACATTAGTGTAATTAGTACTTAAGCGTATAACCCGAACGGGTAGTAAGACGCGGTGCTAAGTAAAAAAAAGTAAAATTACTAGCCCATTAGTGTAATTAGTACATAAGCGTATAACCCGAACGGGCAGTAAGATGCGGTGATAAAATAATAATAATAATAATAATAATAATAATAATAATAATAATTTTTAAAAAATTATGCAGTAGAGCGCAGGGAGAATGGGGGAGCGTGTAATGTTTGGGTCTGTGATTTTTGGGGTGTGACTAAAAACTTTTTTTTTTTTAAAAAGTTACGTTGCTGCTAAGATTATTTTGTCAATAATTATTAATAATTACATGTGGTCGAATAGTCTAAGGTGTCCCTTTTGCGAGATACTTGGACTACCAATGAGGAGAAGATTGGTGTTCGAATACCGGTCAGGTGTAGTGAGTGGTTTTTTTTTTTACTAAACGGTTTTCCACTCTACATTCACGTAAATGCGCGTAAGTTTCCTCCATATTCAAGCTTCCTCATCCCTAGAACATTAGCGTGATTAGTACATAGCCCAAACAGGTAGTAAGACGCGGTGTAAACGCTAGCTTAACGAAGAAAGCAGTTAACGTTAGGTGCCAGCCAACAAAAGTTAATACTACATATTTTACATTTTTATCTATTGACCTCTATGATAGAAAAATATAAATAATAATTTCGTAACTTCTTTATATCGACATATTTAATATAAGATCGATTCAATATAGGCGTGTCTGGATTATGTACACCAAACTGTAGCTCAGTTTGTGGAAAGATGAGCTAGTACTAATGTACCATTACCAAGGGACGCCCAAATGTACTAATCGTACATCCTTCCCATGGAGGTTGTTTCCATGTCCCGATGAGATAAGGGGATGATAATAGTGAATATAATGGTGTGGAGCCAATGAAGATCTTAACCTAACTTAAACCCAGTTAACCATAACCTGGTGACCATGGGAATTATTTCTCTTTAAAAAAAAAAAATCCCCAGTACAAGCCAGGAATTTATCCCGGGACCTCTAGATCAGCAACCAGGGACATTGACCATTATACCACGAGACCGATTATCGATTCAAAATTAACTTCAAATAGTAAAAATAAAAAACATCTCAAAAACCTCGATCCCTCTAGTAAAACGTAAATCAATTACAAACCAAGAAAATTAAGAGGTATTCCATTTGATGTCAGACGCGTGTGTAAAAAAAGAAAAAAGTCCCCCTGTTTAACCTGCTCCTGGCGCTTTGCTTAAATCGTTTTACCCGATAAAAACAAATTAGTTGAATCCCGCCAACAGGTTTCTTCGACAGACACACAATAAACACCTGAACCACGGCGCTCGGCAAAAAAAAAAAAAACTACGAAAACAATTCGAAATTCTTTCACTCTCTTGTCCTACATACAACACACAGAAGGAACTAGCCGGACTGTAAAAAAAAAACACCGCTTTCGTGCCAAAAAGTTGACAAGGGGCTGAGGAAGTAAAACTTTTATTCTGTTTTTTTTTCCGAAAAGTTTTTCTTTATTTTCTTTTCATCCCTTTAAAAATCCTTTTTCTCTCTTTTATAGCCGATGTTTTCTTTTCTTTCCCGCGAGAGTGAAGTTGTTTCTTAGTGAGCTTGTCGTTGAATGAAACCGAGGAAGGGGGGGGGGGGATCAATGTCGCGACTCGCGCCAAGACGAAAAGAGAGACACACACCACACAGATAAAAAAAAGTGAGACAAAGAGAGAAGAGAAGTCGATGAACGAGCCACTAGCGAGGCACTCGAGCGCAGTACTCTGTACTGAAGACCTACAGACCTCACTCAACGAGACATCCATTCCACTCTTCTTTTATGTGGAGTCAAGAGGTGGGAGGGGGGGACGAAAGAGTTTTGTCTTCCTTCCTCTCCCGCGCAAACCGACCGCGACAGGAAACTTTTTACACGGTTAGATTGATATCTAAAGTGAGCTCCCGTGTGGAGAAAGAGAAGAGCCTGCTAGTAGATCAGCTGGACCTGGTGAACAATGTTGTTTAGAAGTTTCCCGCTAAGATTCAACAAAACATCGCAGTTTGCAGAAAAAAAACTTGTACACATTTAATATCATTTTTATTCTCTCGTATAAAAACATATTTTTAGCACCACGTCTCGCTAACCGTTTGGTAAGTATTTAATTCATGGATATTTTAAACCTTGAATGAATCAAGATTGCGATTTCTGCCCGAAAATAATGGTAGACCTGGTTTAGAGATTAATGATTTTTGAAACTTCCGAAATTTTTCGAAAATGTCAGTAACGATTTTTACAAAAATAAGATATTTACATGTTTTACACGAAAAATAAAAATCTAATTTTAGTTTTTATAAAATTTAATTAACGGAAGGTTAGTTTAATACTGGATCTTTTTTATTTTTTAGTACATTTGTTTTAAATGGCTCTTAATTTTGATTAAATTTAAATCTGAGTGGTTAATATTATTGCCAAAATTATATTTTTTTAAGGAAAAACTATTCAAATGTAGGTAACTAGTGAAGACTTTTTTTTTAACCAGGCCTAATCCTAATTAGTAATTACCATAGAATAGATAAGTTTGTGTCGTAAAACTTTTTTCTCTTCGTATCTTACCACCATTCCAGGGTTATATGCATTTAAATATACTGAGTAAAGATGGAGAATATATAAATTAGAAGAAATGTACCCAAATTTGCGTGCAGGGAATGTATAAAACCATCCAGGAAACACTACCCATCTGTGCTACGAGCCCCGACAACTATTGACGTTTAGTCCGCGTGCCTACCAATGCGGGTTTGTAGAAGCTAGTCGTTAAATAATGTTAGTGTTGGCCTTAAATTTGTTCTACTGAAAATCTTTCCCGAGTTTGATCGCTGCGGACAGTAATTTATTTCCTCGACGCAGGAACTCTAGTCGCATTATCAAGTTCAAGGCGACATTCCAAGTGGCTTAGATCGTTCGAAATACAATGCACTTTATAATATTGACATTCCGTCAGCTCGGATGTGTCTGGGTTGCAGCGAACAGGTTCGATTCCCGTCTCCAGGTGACTTTTTCCCCAAACTTACGAATAATTATTGTATAGTCGGCAACACTGACAAAATGTTGACTATATTTTTATTTCAGCAGTAGAAATTTACACTTTTTTTTAACCATCAGAAAAGATTAATCAACCAACAAGTTCACTATTCATAATGGTAATAGTTATGAATTAATGTAATGCAATTATTAGTATTATTCACTATTCATTATTATTATCATTATTATTATTATTGCTACATAGTTATATTTCGTTAAGTTTTAGTTTAAACAGACGGTAACAAAACCAAACCCATAAGGAAGAAATAAACGAAACCAAACGTGCGTGTTTTATCTTGTGGAGTATAATAAAATATAATAAAAGTAATAAAAATATGTTTAAATAATATATAGCTTCAACCATTACTCATGATAAAATTGAGAGTTATAAAACTCCAATAAAATGATAAGATAAAATAGCAATAACAATTTATAAAAATATGTTTTCTTTATAGTAAACAAGAATATTACTCTGTAAATCATAGTAATGATAACTTCACGATTTGATTTATATAAAAAAAGTAATAAAGAATAATTTAATTTTTATAATATTTGACCTCCACAAACCGATTTTGTATGATCGTTATATCTAGATAATATAGTATAAATTTTGTTTTGACCTTGAACGCCGCAGCGGATCGTTTGCATAAGTGGCAACCGCGCGAGATGGCCTTACTTAAAAAGAAACAGGTATATAATAAATATTAACACACATTTATTTCCACAACTTTTGAAGCTTAGCAATCCGACCTTAAGAGCGCCTCGGTAAGCGAGAAATTGCCACGCAGACGTTCAACTCTAACGCAATATTTAATACTACGATGCGTTATTTCAAAATAGGGTTCACGACAAAATAAAGTCGAAAGGTTCCAACAAGGCTCTTTTTTCTTAAAAATCTTATAGTTTGAGTTTAATTAATAGAAAAAAACCCCTGTGACAATATGACATTTGCTCATTTTCAACTACCTTTATTTGCGGAGCTATAAGACTAGATTTGATGAAAAAAGGTTCTAGATTAAGCCTTCCTCTAGCAAAATTAATAGTTATTTTTTGATAGACTCACAACATAAAGTTTTAAGATATTTGAGAACTAACAGCGAGCATAAGGGAGTATAAGCTTAAACAAAATAAAGAAGTAGTTCCAGAAAACGACAAAAACCATTGTATTTTAAGCCTGATGGTGAGTGATACTTTCTAGCTGTTAAAGGCGGCCACCTTAAGACGTGTTCGTATTTCGTTTATGAGTGTCTGTTACCTTATAACACGACTGAGTCTACCGCAGTTCCCTTCACATTACTGCCTTCGTGTTCGGGTAAAGCTTTAAATTTAAAAATTGTTTCTTAGGTTGACTGATAAAACAACGGAGCTAACGTATCATGAAACTTTGTAGAAACATTATTTGGTTTAGTCAAAGTTTCAAGTTTTAAGTGAAAGTAATTACATACGTAGAAGAAATATTTAAAGGCAAGAACGAGACTGAGCGAAAGACAAGGTGAAGTGGAGTACAATTTACGATTAATCAAAGCAAAATAAATTTTAAGAAATCAACTTGCCTTAGAATCCGCTTTAGTGACCGAACGGTCTAAGGAGTCACTCTAGTGTTAGACTGTCCTGCTGATGACGAGAAGATCGGGGTTCAAGACCCAGTGGGTTAATGAAGGTGTTATTTTCCACTCTTCTTCCACGTAAATGTTTCCTTACTCATCTCTAACCAATTAAAGTCATATATACGTATAACTTGAAGAGGGAGCAACACACGTATGTACAGTAGCCCCATGGCTTCTTTGGTGCTGACTGACAGTTCACAGCTTACTTCTGACAGTCAACATTTAGGTATATACCTAAATTATGATTGTCAGAAGTGACAGCTGCTAAACACATTTTTTTGCAGATCATATGGTTCGGACGTAGGGATACATAATTAGGTCTGGTAGCTTTTAAAAGCCGTCAGCTGTCAGTCAGCACCAAAGAAGCCATGGGGCTACTGTATAAGCTATAGACACATTAGAGATGGGACGGGGATGTTCGAATTCTCGACTCCTCGAGTTCTGTGGTATCAGTATCAAAAAAGTAATCTATCTCCGATCTAAAATACAATTGTGAAAACCTTGACTTCAAATAACAGTTTTAAGCAATTGGTAAAAGGAAAATTATACATGAAAATTTGGAGAGTAACAAAATTTAAAAAAAAGAAGACCAAATTATATTAATATAAATTATTTACAAAAAAAAGTTTTAACTGTTGTTTATGAAGGAAAAGACATGACACCCGCCTCGGTGGCGTAGTTAGCTAACACGCTAGTTTCGTGTTGAAATTGACGGTCGAGGACGGGGAGATCGAGGTTCGAATCTCAGTCGGGTGAACCGGGGTAGTTTCTCCTAAATGGTTTTCCACTCTCCCTCCGCACAAATGCGGGTTCACTTCTTGTAAATTCAACCTTCCCAATTCCTAGTCCATTGGCGTAAGTTAGCACTTGAGCTTATAACCCGAACGGGTAGTAAGACCCGGAGGTAAAATAAGTAAATAAATAGTAGACATGACCAAACAAAATATCAACTGTCAGTGGCCTTAAACATCTTTATTCTAACTCAATTTTAAATATTTTCTCTTTAAATAAAATTGTACACATTTAAATATTTGAAGATTCGAAAAAAAATGTATGTTTCAGATTCTAGAAATATAAGATTTATCCACCTTCTACTAATATTAATAAAATGAAGAGTTTGTCTATCATGAGCGTTGCGCGATATCTACAGCATTCAGAGGGCTGACATTTAAAGAATTAGTAGGCCTAGTCCGTATGCACGAACATGAGCACCTTGACACAGGAATTTTTAAGTTTAGATTTAATTTTTAAGAACCGAGTTGAAAGAAATAAAATGATTTTTTTTCTGTCTTTTTGAAGCAAATAAAAGCGTTGCCAAGGGTAACCACGCAATCCATTCCGCAATTACAAAGGGCAGCGCCGTGTAGGCCTACTTCTGCTAGTCGCTAGTAAATTATAAGCTATTTAAATTGTTTTGGTTTTCTTAATTTTAAAAAAGTTTCTTAGCCTACTATCTGAATTGGACTGCATGTGAGTAGTCCTACATGTGAAAAGGTTGTTGAAACGAACAATAGTACAGACCTGACACCAGATACCATTCCAAGAGTCGCTTTCAATGAGGAATTATTCGGAGAAAATATTTATATTGAGGAATAATGTACGTAGAAAACAGTATTTTAAAGACAAAACAGTTTGTATTGTCTATATATTGTCTCTTTCATGAAATAATAATAATAATAGCATGAAAATATTAGGCTAGCCGTTAACGCGCCAGACACCCACATTGGTGGCGTCAATGTTGCGTTAAAACTGAATTACCGATGACAGAGAGATCGGGGTTCGTATTCCAGTCGGGTGAGGGGATTTTTTCCTTAATGGTTTCCCACTCTCTTCACACAAATGCGGGTACATTTTATTAAATGTCAGCCTTCCTCACCCATATCCAACTAGCGTAATTAATGTAAGCGTATAACCCGAACGGAAGACGCGGTGGAGTATATTATATTTGTGTGTATATACCCAAAGTATAGGCCTAAAATAATATTTTCTATGTCATCGACGAAATGTTTTACTGACAGCGCTTCTATGATTTACTTAACATTCTAAGGAATTGGTTTCAAAATCTTTTAATTATAAGGGCCACATTGAAAATTAATAATATGGAAGCCGCATTGGGAAAAAATCAATATTGTCAACGTCTAAAGTAATAAAAATCAATTCTAAAATCCTTACTATTAAAAATGGAAAATTAAGATTATAAACTATTTTAAGAAACCTTTAATTTTAACCAGAAATATGAAACCTTATAGTCATACCAGTGGTGTGAGTGTTAGGCTTTAAATCTTGTGAGGGAGTCACTTTTATAATTTGATGACAATTTCGTGTCCGTAAGCCGTGATCTTATCGGTTGTTTGTTCCCATTCATAGTAGAAAAAACTTTTGCTCTCAAACATTGCAAATATTTGCTGCGAAAATTAAACCTGTTTTGTGGAATAGACTTATAGTGGAGGTAAAGAAAGGACGGCCATAAAATATCAAAAATAAAATTTCTATATTTCCCTGATCCAAAATTTCAAATTTACCTTAGTGAAATAAACCCACACCAAACAGTAAAAAGAAAGATGTTAAAAAAATTAAAATACTCAATCCATTGGTAATAATATTATTTTTAAAATGGCACCAAAAATAAATTTACATATATTTAATAATGAAAAGACAATCTTCCCTAGAAAGTGACCGTACTCCCTGATCGACTACAAAATTCCCTGGCATTTCCCCGATTTTCCTTGGCAGTTTTAAATTCCCTGACTTTTCCAGGTTTGTCATAGTTTCCCTGACTGTGGTCAATCCCGTTCCTGAAAGAGTAAAATTTGGCACACCCATCTTACTTGCTAAATTTCTCAAACTAATGTTCAATTTCTAAATCCCAAACGGTGCATTTCTTCTAACGTTTATAAAAGGAAGAATCAAGCCGCGATATATGTTGGTTCATCAAAAAGTGCTCAGGCCACACATCTTGTATCGAGTCAAATGCGGCCCGCAAGTTTGCTACGCCAATCATTGACGGATTGACGAATTGAAGAAAACTGTTACAGCAGCGGCCGAAGTACATTGAACGGGACCCTAAGTAGGCTGCTGCTACAAGAGGCGATATTGTTGGCACCCAGGAGATTGGTGTCAACATGATATACACCTAACTGTACATCACAGGCCTACATTTACAAGGTGCGAAGTCATTTTTACACGACATATACACCCGTTTCGGTGGCCGCATGGTCAAAGGTGCCCCTATCGTATTTCTGGGTTTAAATTCCGGTCGGATGTACTGAGGATGTTTTTTTCCTAAATGGTTTTCCACACCACATCCCACGTAAATGGGGGTACACTTCATTTAAATTTAAACTTTCTAATTCCTAACAATTTAACTAAATTAGTAGACCTAAGCGCATGACCGGAAAGGATATTGAGACGCGGTGACAAAAAAAAAAACCACCCGGAATATAATTTATTAATTTGTTTATAAAGTGTGGTGCTGAATATAGTCAAAGAGAAATGGTAATAATAGGTTCTATGTATGTTACTGCGAATGTGCTGAACTCATTATTTTGTAAAATTACCGGTGAAGGCATAGATTTACTGAACCTATCGTATATTTAATAAATAATGGGATTTATCTACATTTACCGGTGATTTTATAAAAATACCTAATGTATATTGAAGAAAGTATAAAACATAAATCCAACTAACCTAACCTAACCTAACCTAACCTAACCCAACCTAAACTACATAATATATCCTAAACTTGCTTAAACTAACCTAAACAAATCTAATCTCGATGTGACTAATTAACATTCACCAGTGACTGATGTTAATTTTATAAACTCACCGGTGATTTTGTCAAACGTTCGACGAGTATGTGAAAGAGTAAATACATTTTTTACATTCCCCAACTCAACCAGTGGCTTTGTAGAATCACCGGTGAATGTACTAACTCATCACATTCAGCACATAATAATTATATATATATAGCACCACGTCTTACTGCCCATTCGGATAATACTCATGTCCTAATTACGCTAATGTTTATGGAGGGAAAAGGTTAACTTTAGATGATGTGTACCCGCATTTATGTCGAAGGAAGAGGGTAAAACTGTTTAGGAAATCAACCTTCAGTACACCCAGCCGGGATTAGCACCCGATCTGCCAGTCATATTAGCGAGAGTAGCACCTTAATACCAGCGGTCGGCAACCTACGGCCCTCCGACTGAGAATATCTGGCCCACAAAAGATTTAGCAAACAACCAATTATTGTGTTCATAAAAATATACAAATAGGCCTAACTAATTTTCATGTGAGAAATATAAAGGTGACTTTTTTTTTTCTGGATATTTTTTCAAACTTAGAAACACATTTTTTTAAACCATACGGTCCGCGTTATCAAAAAGATTGCCGACCCCTGCCTTAAGTAATTCGATCACCAAAGGGTGTAAATGGATTCTTAATTATTACTCTGGCATAAAGTTACAGTTTTAACATAAAATAAACGAAAAATGTTCAATTTAGGGGATAAGTTCTACAGTAGACATGGATGTGGAAAAAAGGTATATTAATTTCAGCCAATCAACCCTTTGGTTACACAAATAATGAAAATTGACGAAAAAACATTCTGTACAAACTCGAATAGGAAATTGAATAGAAAGTTTTGTTTGGCACTGTATCGTCATTTCTCGGAAACAATCAAAATTAAAACAATATATAAGTATTTCGCAATTTATTTATAACTATTTGCTTACAAAATACGGCAGACGAGCGAAATATCCTTACAGGAAAAACTGGATCGCAAGAGAGAAAAAAGTTAAGAATTCATAGAAAAAAAAAGTGTACGATCTTAAAAAATTCTCTTAAGCCAATGGTGGACAAAACACCATCAACTGTTTTAATATTACTTAGTAATAAATATATATACTTCATGACACATGAGTGTATAAAATAAACCTTCAGCTCGTTAACGTGCAAACACACAAAGTTTTAATTGTACAGTCTACTCTAAATGCCGATGCAAAAAAATAAATAAAAAAAGAACCATTTAATAATAGTAAAAAATTAACTCCTTCCATTGCCTTCTGCGCATTCATTTTTAATGTTTATACTTCTTAGAATCCATTTCTACTAATGTGAGACACACAAGAAAGGAAACTACACAGTTATAGATGGAAAGTTAATGGCAACATTAGTTTTTTTTTGTGTGTGTTAATACAGTAAAATTTAATACAATGGAATACAAAAGAAAAGGGGGGAAAAGAAGGGCAATCAGCAGAGCTTTTTCTGCGGGAAGAGGAGGGGAAGCTGTAGGCCTAAGTAAATTTCGAAATAATACAAAAATATAATATTCTAGATTAAGAATGGTCGGCTATAACGTTAATCTGTTTCCCTTTATTGCAATGAAGGTAGAGTAAAAGTAATACAGAATTAATACAAAGTTTTTATAACAACCATTTTACCTATTAAAAAAAAATCATTTTGAATATTTTTAAATACTTAAATTACTCAATGTTTCCCTAACACTGGGCGAAACTAACTGTGAATCCAATTTCCGAAGTTCGCAAATGTAACTACAACCCAATTTTCGGAGGAAGTATCCTATTCAACAGCTACAAAAGTTTTTTTTTAGTTAGCATTACGTCCAACTACCATTTGGGTGTTTCGCACATGTACTAATTAAGTAATACGGTAAGGATGAGGAAGTTCGAGTTTATATTAAGTGTACCCACATTTGATTGGAGGGATTGGTAGACCCGATCGGGATTCGCACTTCGATATCCCTTCATCGACAGTGTAGTCTATTGCGAGAGTGACGCCTAAGGCCATTCGACCACCGAAGTGGTCTAAAGAAGTGAAGTTACTAATCTACTTTCAAGTATTCATACGTCAAGTCATGTGACATGAAGCTGTCATTTTAGATACAAAAAAATAAATACCTATAAAATAACACTGATATATACAAAACGTTGTCAAAGTTGACCACAATAATAAAGCATGTTTCCATTTTCAAAGAAGCCCTTCGTGTGTGAATTGTACTGTATTCTCCCCTGCCAAAGTGATTGTTTCCTGTACGACTTGTCACAGGGGGTGGCCCATGGCTGTCTGAGGCTAGTTTGGTTCGTGTGACTACCGGTCTCACGAGGCAGGTGCTACAGAGACACCCAGAGAGAGGGAGAGAGGGAAGGAGGGACAAAGAATAAACCAACAACACACAACTCGTGACGCACAAAAAACCACGCGATACAAAGGCTCCAAAGAAGGACCTACCTTGACCAAGCTTTGTTTTACCCATACATTTTGTCAGTATTTGCTAAAGGCGTAGAAATTTCAAGTAATAAGTCAATGTCATTTTTTTTCCCCTTTTTAAAGTCAACAACCCGAAGGTTGGTTCGATGCTATTTCTATACATGCCCTCAAACCTTTGGCCGGTTAGTGCTGCTTGCACCATCTGGTAGAAATCCCATATACTAGGGTAGTTGAGGAAGTGTGGTAGTTCCCCGTTGCCTTACACACTGAATTTGTAAGAGCGAGCGAGAAATGTTGTTGAAAAGGTATTTTCACATCTTCTAAAGTTATTTTACAAGCCACAATCGACATGGGACCGACGGCTTTACTACCCCTCCGAAGGAAGTTGTGCTACAGATTTTGATCGCTCAAGAAAAATCCGTCCACCCCGAATGGGTTTGAACCCACAAACATTGGGTCCTGAGGCGAGCACTTTATCCCAAGACCCCGGAAGTCACGTAATTTTATATATATATATATTTGTAAATTGAAAAAACAACACCTGGACACGGGAATCGAACCCAGGACCATTTACTTGGCGATCCAATGCTCTATCACTGAACTATAAAGGATTCGTGTCGTGCTCAGGGTCATTCCTCACTCATATTTTAAGGCAGAGTCTATGATGGACGTGTGGAAATCATCGGCTAACAATGAGCCATCATCGATACCGCAGCCACCCTTCACGCTGCCGAATATAATGAGATTGTACACTTAAGGTGGGGGAGTGAGTGTAGGGTGCGCGAGGAAAGGTCAGTGTTTTTACGAGAAAAATATTGCCGACCAAAATAAATAAAATAGGTTGCGGCCCCGAAGAGCACGGGTACAAAACGCGAGGTACATAACAGCGCAACCTCTTGGTCCCAAAATAGAGCAGGCACCAAACAGCGCAAGTGTACAGTTGTACAGATCGCGCTAATGTTTCGTGACCTTATAGTGTGTGCCCTCTTTCTTCTCAGAACAGCACAAGGCGGTCTGTGTTTAACTGGGTAACAATTGTACAGATCGTAAGCGACCTTAACGTGGCTTTAAAGTTACTGGCATTGAGTTTTTAGGGTAGGTTATGTTAGAGGACAATCAGGTTTCAAAAGTTGAAGTTGGACAGCTGTTAATTCCAGTAGCCTACGCATTCCTGCCCACAAAAGAAAGGAAACAGACACTCGCAATATTGTTGTACGTACCTACGTTCTTTTGTACCCCGATCATTTGCACTTTTATGTACCCGCACTCTTCGGTAGCATATTCATAAAATATTGCTCCAGTACAGAGAGTTTAATTCTCTTCACTTCGTAGCATCAACAGTTGTTGAATGTGTGTCAAGGTTGTCCTGGAATTTAATGGACAACTTATTCTCCTCATTTAAAAAGTTTGTCATCTAATGTCGCTTATGCTAAATGAAAGATATTCAAGAACTGTTGATATTCACCATGTGAAAAAAAATAACTCTTATGTTTCTACTGGAGCTATGTTTTAATTATTTCAGTCAAAAATAATGTGTTGCTATTAAAACAGAGAAAACACTGTCCTTTTTCGCGTCTCCTACATCCCCTCACCTTAAACGAATAAAATGGAAGAAAGCAAACACATTAGTCCTGGATAGCTAGTGGTAGAGAATCGGCGCGCTAAGCCTCAGGGCTCGGGTTCGATCCCCGTGCTCAGGTGTCCGGGAAAAGTTACGAACATGATACTTGATACGGATGTATCCAAAACCAAGGTGCTATAAGGGGGTGTGCGTATTTTAAAATGTTAAAGGTTACAAACCAAACGTGACCAGTCAATAACAAAATTATCTTGCTTCCTTTTCACAGCCCCAACTATTTGGTTCATTCCAAAAAAGTCCTCTGTTATCCCATACCATATTGGATGTTCTAAAAACAATAGTTTACAATATACATTCTGAAATGTTCATATATAGAATTTTTATAAAATATAACTTTTTCTGGTCCAAAATAAGATAACATTTGAATGTATTATTATTGTTATTTATAAGGTATTGATAATTTCTATCAAAAGTGATAGCTGCATGAACACAGTCATGACTTGACTATGAATGTGTAAAGGTAGTTGTCAGATAAGATTCTTCCTATGAAAATTGGACTGTAGTTTCCCCAATAAGCTAAAAGCATCTTGTAGGTGAATATTAAAATAGAAATTAATTAGAATATGGCTAATGTTACAAAAAAAATGTATTTAGTAAAATTATATGTGAACTCCACCAGCACATTGAGGGTTCAATTCCAAGGGGGCTTTACGATTTCCAGGGGGTCTGGACCCATTACCCCCTCCCCTTTCTACGCTCATGCGTACTGGATAAATCACACTATTTAATCTAGGATACCAGACTCAAGAGGAAGGAAACATAACTTAGGAAAGGTGTGGAAAATGCAGGCGATCAGACTCTACTCCCGATTCGCATTTATCAACATCGCGAGTGACTAGTAAACAGTCAAAAATCTTAGCTCAATGTGTCATTTCTACCGAGATAAGAACGTTAGACTCTCGGCATGACCGGGAAGTTTATAATTGGGGAAAAATTGAGGCTTCCACGACGACAAACTAACGGCCGGTGACGGTGTGTTGAGTCTGTTCTAGGACTGAGCTAGTTTGTAAGTCATGTGCAGATACTATCAGTTGGATCAGAAAGTGCACGTCAAATACCCCTAGTACGTTCTGTGACATGTTTTATTATTATTATTATTATTATTGAAACTAGTCGACTAAGATCTAAAGAACACTAATTCGATCCCAGGTGATGTCCCAAACGATTTATTATTTTGGTTCATTGCACAACACATAAACCAGTGAATAGATAGGCTTACGTGCTTGAAGATGAAGACCTTGAATGACTCCCTTCATCCAGGTTCATTCCCGTAACATTCACTTGTTTTATACTGCTCTCTTAAGACTAAATACACGTTATTAGACTATTTTTGGACGACTTCTTTCACACTAAATATTCCTTCCCTTAGTTATTTGTTTGAACCCAGGCCCTTAGTGTTGACAATTCTATCATATTTACAACAACGTTATTTTGTTAGTTGATTTTTAATTCAATTACAAAACAAATATTTGATTTTTTTTAAATCAAGAGATAAGAGTTTCAATCTAAAATTAGTGTACAATACGTCATTCAAATATTTATTAGTAAAATCAAACGACAGTATTTTTCTATTAGTAATGCAATAGTACGTAATATTTAAATTTTAATAACTATTCTAATAGAATTTCTTTGAAATACTATGGTTTAAAATACAGCTGTTAGGATCCGCTCAATAATAAATACAGTACACTCCGATTTGAATTGCTAGGTAAACTAGAACGTATTTTAACGAAGAATTAGTAAAAGTTAGACTAATTAAAAAAAAAAGTAAACCTTTACCCTTTATATCTAACAACAAA
Organism: Timema podura; assembly: GCA_033556935.1. NCBI lineage: Eukaryota > Metazoa > Arthropoda > Insecta > Phasmatodea > Timematidae > Timema > Timema podura. The sequence continues at coordinate 39,268,700 of JAVRXN010000007.1, read as the reverse complement.
CTAGCTAACTGAAGGTTGAGAGATGAAGAGGGTGAATTTTAATGAGAATATTATCCAGAGGAGAAGAAAGGGAACTATCAAATGGAAACCCTATTTCTATTGCACCTTTTTGAGAATGATCGTCAGTGTGAAAAATGTAAATCAACCCTGTCAGTAGCCTAATGATTACATTTACTAACCTTTAATAGGTAAATGGTCATTAATTTATAAACAAATTACCTTGGTGGTTGAAGTGGAATTTAAAAAGTTTTTTATTATTAATTTTGATTTTTAAAAAGTCATTTTCACAGGATGAGCACTTTAAAAAATACTAACTTGTTTTGTTTGTAAATATTGATAAAATGTATTTATATTATTTATTTGAGGTATTGTATTTAACGTGCAGTTTGAGAACCAACTGATTAGTATATCAGAATATGATAATTTCTATGAGCGAGAAGCCACAATCGACATGGGACCGACGGCTTCACTTCCTCTCCAAAGGAAGTTGTGCTACTGATTTTTATCGCTCAAGAAAAATCCCTCAACCCCAGCTGGGTTTGAACCCACGAACATCGGGTTCTTGGACGAGCACTTTACCCCAAGACCACCGAAGTTGACGGTTGAGGCCTGCTTATACACATTTTACTAATCTATTAGTGCTATTTTATAGGTATTGATAATATCTATCAAATTTGACAGTTGTAGATCACGTGACTTTGACGTATGCATACGTGAAACTACAGTAGCCCCATGGCTTCTTTGGTGCTGACTGACAGTTCAAAGCTGACTTCTTACAGTCAACAGTTAGGTATATACCTAAATTTTGACTGTCAGAAGTGACAGCTGCTAAACACATGTTTTTGCAGATAATATGGTTCGGTATAATTTGGTCTGGTAACTTTTCAAAGCTGTAAGCTCTCAGCTGTGAGCTGTCACTCAGCACCAAAGAAGCCATGGGGCTACTGTAGATTTAGTAGGTTTTCTGTCAGGTAAGATTCTTTCAGTAAAAATTGACCTATAAATCTCATTGTCAACTTATTTTATCTCCGTGGGAGGGGCAATAATTTTATTGCAAGAGTTTCCATGATCTATGATAGCCCGGCTTGTATAAAAGAAAGCTGTCTAAAACTATGTATTTAATAAAATGGTTGTGCGACTAACGTTAGGACAATGAGTGGAGCAAAAGCCATGGCTCTAAGATAAACAGAACTATTTTTTATCAAATCTATTACTTAAACTAACAATATTTTGGATTTTGAAGGTTTTTTAATGGGTTTTGGTCCAAGGACAACTTAAGTGTTAAATATCAAGCATCTAGAAGATCTGAATAATTTAATTAAAGTGTTAAGTGTGCGAAGCCGACATAATATTTCAATAGATTGTGCAGCAACCAAATATTTATGTATTCTCTAAAATACCAAAATAAAATTACAATTAGCCTTACTATAGTGTGTCCCCCAAATTTATTAAGCAATTTCAAATGAAATGAATATATTTTATCTATGAATAAATGTTATATAAGCAAATAATAAAAGGCAATTAAAAAATAAATTAATGAGAACCATTTCTTGACGTCAATAAAGTGATTCCAGATGTTAAGGTGCAACGTAGCGTTAAGCAACACGATATCGAAATTAAATTTTATAACGACCATCTAAAAACATTAGGTTAGCATTGTGTCAAGACGAAGATGATAATAAACACTAATTATTATCTGTGATGACCAAAAACTAATAATAAAATAAATCTTTATCATTTAAAATAAAACAAGTTTGATAACACGGGCATGCCATTCATTAAGAACCCACACAATATGTTTAGCGACGATAAAACCGGACAAAATGGTTTGCACCACTGACAAATTATTGTGTTAGCAATGAAATTGTAAATTTAATAGCCGTCGGCCTGTAAATCGTTTCAAACGCCAAGAAGTAACATTTTTAATACTGCTTACATCTAATAAAATGTTAGTTATTTCAGAGGTAGATTAAAAACAATTCTCTAGACTGTGTTGTGAAACGTTATCGCCTTGAAATAATAATTTGCCCGCATTACACAAAATCACCAATAGGCCTTAGGCCTAAGGTAGTCATTATTGTTTTCAAAGAGTACTTAAAACTTTTTCTCACGATTAACATCTAATAAACATACCGAATTTAACAAGGTCCCGGACACCATTACTTTGAAGGCTACTGATTACGACAAAAGATTGTATAAATATTAAGTATGACATTTCAAAAACATAAAGTAAAGTTAATAGTAAAAGCACTACAAAATTAAGAAGCTTAAACCGGAGCACACCGTGAAATTCACTTAGGGGCATATAATCTATAGATGCTATTATTTCTGTAAGTTTTTTCTTATCCATTTTGAATTTTTAGGGGCCCTTTTAAAGCGTATAGCGATTTACTTTTTGAATATTCACAAGTCGCAAGCCTGGTATTAGAAAGGTAGCCTACGCATTCGACACATTTTCAGTGCTCTTTATTTTAGTTACTAGGTAATTAAGATTATCTGCGATCTTGGTAGAGGGTTCAAACAAAATAAGTAGCTTTTGAGAAAATCGAAAAGAACGGATAGTAATGCGGTTGAACAATAATCTGCCGAAATTATATCTCAACAATCAAAGAGTTTGACGAACATTTGTTTTGTGAATATGGAACAGCAATGTTAATAGCGCGGTAAACAAAATAAGCCGGTGGAGATTTGTTGAGTGCCTTCACGCAGAGAATGGTTCCTCAACTACTTTTAGAAGAAAAAACCTGGGTTGAAGCAAAGTGCCACACATCTTAATGAGAATAACTCCCGGAGATTGAAGAGCGGAGTATATCACTAATTAATCTATAAGGACTGGTTTGTAAACAGGTTCTTCTTGGAGTTCCAGACCTAAATACATCCCGGGTGTGTTAAGTAAACTCAGCAGTGTGTGTCCCACGTGTTTGGGGTTACACTAAGGCTACAAGAGAGAGACAGGAGAGTACTCACCCGCTCCTCCTCGCGGATCATCTCGGCGATACCGGGTTTGATCTCCATGTCGTCTGGGTGCGACGAGGGCGGCGGAGGCGGCGGTAGGGGGAGCGTGTCAGTGATCATGTTATGACTCGAAGGCGGCGGCGCTAGGCCTGGCCCCGGGGGCGGCGGGGGATGCGGGGAGAGCTCCAAGACGCCGCTACTCGTCTCCATCCCGTCCACCCCCACTAGGCTGTTCTCCTCGGGGCTGCTCACGCTACTGCGTTCGCCCGACGTGCGGCGCCGCTTCTTCTGGCGGTGGGCGGCCAGCTGTGACGGCGACGGGGACGCCGCGCTCTCGGACAGGTCGTGAGGGGCGGGGGTACCATGATGGCGTGAGTCCCAGCCCGCGGCCGACGACGTCTTCTTACCCCCGTCCCCCGACCCACCGAATTCGGGCTCCCCGTTGACGTCGGCCAGGCCCCTGATCTTGAGGGACTCGGCCACCTTGAGGAGGGGCCCAATCTGCTCCTGGGACACGTTGATCTCGCCTTTGTACATGAACTCGACGGCGGCCTTCAGTTCGGGCCATTTGATGTCCTTGAGGATGACGATAGGGTGCTGGCAAGGGTTGTCGAAGAAGAGGGACTGGAAATAGGGGCTGCACGCGGACAGGACCATCTTGTGAGCCTTGACGGAATGCCCGTCGCAGGCGAGGGTCACGTCCACGAACGACTCGCTCTGAAGGAGCTGGTCGAACACGTTGGTCAGATTGCTCTGGTAATTGTTCCAACGCAGGCAGAACTGCTGCGGCGAGTCCACGCAGTGCTGCATGATGGCGTCTCTCGTCCCTCCCTCTCTCTCGATGTGTGGCGTCGCTACGACACCGCAAGTGTCACTGAACCGTGTCTCTCGCCAGCAGTGAGCCTCACATCTGCAACGCCACAAAGTAACACCAATACAAGATCAGTCCCAAGTTTCTAGCCACTGTTATATTCACACTAACACAGCCTCATGGCTCCGACCACCACTATTTTATAAGTGTTCACGTCTCCCCCCACAAAAACACAACACCCGGACGCGATGACCGACGCGAGAGCGTAGCCGTCACGACAACCCGAAAGCCGCTCTGTTTATATATACCTAGTATTCGAATAAATATATATATATATTAAAATAAAAGTTACAAGACGAAAAAAAAATAAAAAGAACGAGTGGAAACGACTGTCCTCTCTCTCGCCTATAGCCACGTTACCAACGACTGGTTCCGTCGCTACCAAGCGCTCTTCTGTTCGCTGTGTGCTAGGTGCACGAGTGAGGCTCGTCCCCCCCCCCCCCCCCAGCCTACAAACCCCATACCCCCCTCTCTCTTCTGCCGCTCCTCTTCAACCAATAACGCTACCGCCCCAAACAAGCGACTATCGCCTCTAAGCACAAGGTTCGAAAAGGTCATTTTTCCGGTGCGCCCGCACTACACAACCCTGCCCCCTCTGCACACCCCCTGTTACACTCATCATTTATTTATATAAAATGTACATGTAATACGGGGGTGTGAAATGAGAGGAGTCCTGTCATACATAATGTATGACGATGCTCTGGCCCTATTGATTTATTGATGAAGGCTCCACGGAGCGAGGAGAAAGCGTTGAGCAGTCCAAGATGATGATGATGATGATGATGCTTAAGAGCGACTACAGAGTAAGTTACAGAGCAGTCAGTATATTTAGCAGCTGCGTAGCCGCATGACTCAGCCAGCCTTACTTGCGTTATGTTATTGAATTTCATTAGCTACTAATTTGACGGCAAGGCCTTGCCTTTCTCGCTGTTGCCGGGATACGTTCCTCTCGGCAACGCCGCCAACTCGAGCAAGCCGTATCGTTATTACTATTTTTTATTAAATACAAATGGGTTTTATTAGAGTCTGGAAACGAAAAAAATACTAAGATGAGAATTTATCGTACCCGCACCTTCTTAAGTTCAATATGAAACGTATCCACTCCCCACCCCCCATACTCAATCAAGACTAATAGGGTTGTATTTCATTTAAACTTACCCTTCCCACCTTTCTCACGTTAGTAACACTCGTGTTAAATGAACAAAATAAATGGTAAAAAAGTTTCATGAAACTACCTCCAAAGTGCTTTTTGTATCCATAGCAAATAGAATGTTTATTATTAGTTTTCATAAAAGGTAAATATTGTATAGTGAGATCGTAATACGAAGAGCTTTACGTGATATTTCAAAAGGTTAATATAGTGTAATCGTATAAATATGGTAGAGCTAGAATACATAAATAAAAAAAAAGATTAAAACTCTGTCAATTGTTTCATTCGGCAAAATGTATAGCCACAGATTTATACTATGATTTAGCGTAAGAATATAGTATTAAAGTAGGAAAATCTAGTAACTTTTGTAACTGACGGCTACTTTAATATCGTAGTGCTATCCCCTATCCCCCTATACGCTTCCTTTAGTGTATTTATACGCCACGCAATGTGTCCTCCAGCTGAAACTTATGACGTGTAGTGACAATTTTTAACAGCCGCAAGATTCGTCTTTGTCAATCTTCGCTACTCTATGGTAATTTTTTTAAACATCTTCTAAAATATTTACATCGTAACTTCGAGAGCATTCGACAAAATATTGTATAAATATATATATATATATTATATATATATAAATATATATATATAAATATATATATATATATACACACACACACACACACACACCAAATCTACAAAAATAAATATCTTACCAATGTAGTGAGGAAACAACGAAAAGTAATCTAAAAAAGTTTAACCGAGTCCATAAGGAAATATTCATGAAGAGGAGCCAGCGGTGGTGAGATGACGAAGGAAGTAGGAAGCGGGATGGAGTGGGGGGGGGGGAGACTATGACCAGCTGAAGGAAGCAGGACAATGGGTGTGGGGGGAGGGAAAGAGGGGGCGGATGGGGGGTTGAAAGGGGGGGAGAGAAACAGAACAGCCGGCGACCAAAATAAGCAGTGCAGTATTAAAATATTCACCCACGATTATTATTCGTCTCCCTCCACGCCCGAGCCTATAATATAAAAATAAAAAAAACAACTTACGTAAAATTCTCTCTCTTTTTTTTAATATATATATAAATAAACCGGACCCGGCTTGGTAAGATCCCCTCCCAACCTCCCTCTTATATACACTGTACGCCATTATTATGTTCCCCTTCACGCTGCTGTGACTCTCGTGTATATATATATATATATATATATATATATATATATATATATATATATATATATATATATATATATATAGTACAACTTAAAATAAATTAAATGAAAACTTACACAGTATACTTTCAATTTTAACCAGTTCGTTTTTTTTTTGTTTCTTTTTTCGTTAGCCAATATTGACATTTCTGTCTTTCGGTTTGTCCTAAAAACTTGGTCTTCTTTTGAAATTGGAAACTGATGCAAATAAATTGATTGAAAATTATTATGAAAGTATTCCCTCCCTCCCTTCTCAAAATAGTGTAGTTGTTAAGAGTAATTTTTTAACCTCAATCTTTTAAAATTGAATCTATTATTTTGTAAATAAAATAAAATCTTATATTTATATGCAGTGTCATGGAATAATTATACAATTAATTTGTAGAGCGTAGAGATTAAACTATTTGATGTTATATATTGTTGTTATTATTATTAATGATACTATGGTATTATTCACTGGAGTATGTGTGTACACATTTAGGTAGAGTTACAGTATAATGTTCATCGAAAGGTGTTTAGAGAATAAAAGCTTGTTTGTTAGCGGTCAACAGTGATTACATTATACTACACTATTGTTAGTTTATATAATATATTGACAATATCTATCAAAAGCGACAACTGAAGATCACATGACTTGACGTATGAATATGTTAAATTATACATAGTAGCTCTACTCGCTGTGAGACATCTCCCTTTCTTTGAAAATTGGACTGTAGCAGCAATGTTAGGACAGTGTACAATTGGCGTATTCAAAATACTTATACTTATACTCCAGCCATTTTATGAACACATATTAATAATTATAATATATTGTTTGTTAAAATGTAAAGGGTTGTTTTAGAGCGAGGAGCCCATTTTCTATAAACACACACTTCAAACCCGATTATCCGAAATTCCGGTCCATCCAGAACACTTCAGTACCAATAATAACTGAAAAGCTCCGAAAACAATGTCATGTACAGTAACACTAAAGTTGTTAAAAAGTTGACCAATCGGCCCTCAAACAACATAAAAAAGATATATCTATCATTCCTTTTCCTCATACTCAATTATCTTGCTAATAAATGGGTTATTCCCACGACACATAGCGTATGCCCAAGTTTTTACAATCTTTAAAGTGAAAAATTTCCAAAATTGTAATCATCCAGAATTTGAATATAAGTTACTATTGGATATATTTGTGATTTGATGCCATCAAATTTCAGATATACTACTAGACATATTCGTGATTTGGTATCATCAAATTTCAGATATACTACTAGACATATTCGTGATTTGGTATCATCAAATTTCAGATATACTACTAAACATATTCGTGATTTGGTATCATCAAATTTCAGATATATTACTGGATATATTTATGATTTGATCTCATCAAACTTAATATATAATACTATAGTATATATATATATATATAATATTTGTGATTTGGTGCCATCAAATTTCAAATATTATAATACCAGATATTTAAATAATCTGTGATTTTATTCCGTCAAATTTCAGATGTTACACTGGCTACTCAAATAATTTGTGATTTGGTCCAATCAAATTTCGGATATTCAAATAATTTGTGATTTTAAATCAAATATAGAAAAGTGACCCAATAAAAGTGTGTCAAATTATGTTACATACAAATGAAGTTATACAAAAAGCAAACAAAAACATATTAATCTGAATACATAATGCAAACAAAAACATATTAATCTGAATACATAATGGAGAGTCAAGATATCAAATAAAAACCCTGATCCCTGTAACATCTAATTATTTTTAAAACGGGGATGATAAATTTCATCATCATCTTATAAAAAAAGTATTATATTATATTTATGCGCGTCTTTTTTAAATTCTTCAAATTAAATTTTTATAAAATTAAGTGCGAAAACGAAGCTTAATTGCTGATGTGCGCCCTTAAGCCGAGTACTGTTTGTTATGTTGTCCTTATTTTTACGACTATCGCCTCGAATTAGGGGATCTGTGCAAAGTAATAAATACAATGTACGGTTTATAAGCGACACGTCTAAGAAAATAATCTTATGTTCAACACTGTGGTTACCCGCCTCGGTGGCGTAGTTGGCTAACGCGCTAGTCGTGTTGAGCTTTGCCGAGGACGGGAAGATCGAGGTTCGAATCTCGGTCGGTGAACTGTGGGGGAGGGGGGGTTTCCTAAATTGTTTTTCACTCTCCCTCCACGCAAATACGGGTTCACTTCCTCTAAATTCAACCTTCCCAATTCAAAATTCATTAGCGTTAATTAGTACTTAAGCGTATAACCCGAACGGGTAGTAAGATGCGGTGCTAAATAATAATAATAATAAATAACACTGTGGTTATAATATGGCGTAAGAAAGAGCAAGATTTAGAGGAAATTCACTGGCATTAGCCTGTACAATGGATGGAAAAACGACAGTTATAATCGTGCGTTTTTAACAACAAGGATTGATAAGGTAAAATCAAATTTTATTAATTGTGTTGCTTTTGGTTGTTTTTATACTTCGTGTCTCTGAGCTGTCAACATTACTTTTTTTTCTTTTAGCACCGCGTTTTGGTACCCGTTCGGGTTGTACGGATATGCAATACTCCAATGTGTTATAAATGAGGAAAGTTGAATTTAGAGGAAGTGGACACTCATTTGCGTAGAAGGAGAGTGGAAAACCATTCAAAGGAAAAACACCCTGAGCGCACCCAACCGGGATCGAACCCCGATCTCCCCATCATTGGCACCCATACCCACACCTTCTTTAGTCAAATATGAAACGTATCCCTCCATACACTATCAAAATTAATGGGGTTGCATTTAATCTAAACTTGCCCTTCTCACCTTTATTACGTTAATAACACTCGTGTTAAATGGACAAATAAAAGGTAAAATGTTTCATGAAATTACCTCACAAGTGCTTTTTGTATCCATAGCAAATAGAATGTTTATTATTAGTTTATAAAAGGTAAATATCGTATAGTGAGATCGTCATACGAAGAGCCTTAAGTGACATTTCAAAAGGTTACTATAATGTAATCGCAGATATACAAATTGGACATTTCTGCTTAAGTAAAGTGACCATAAATTATTTCCATGAGGAAATTAGAATTGCCATTTTGTTTGTAATAGTAAACAATACCTGGATAAAAAATTAAATCAGATCATTAGGGCAAATTTGGAGAAAATCTATTTTCTCTTTATTTTTGACTTTCAATAAACTAGCCCTAATTTTAGGGTTGGATTTCTAATTATTTTTTTTTAAACTCTCGGTGAAACCCTATGAAAACCTTAAATACCGAGTTTCAGTCCAATCGGTACAATGGTTTAGGCTCTAAAGCCAGCCATGCACAACCAACGGCCTTTGACCTCATTTAATGGAGCCCGCGAGAGGGATAAGACGAAGAGTTTTTAAGAGAAGACATAATATAAAATTGTTATTTTTATATAAAAAAATACTTGCCTGAAGAAATGAAAGCATTGAACAATCATACTCTGAAAATGGCAACGTTATTCGAAACCACCTACTTATGTGAAGAGTCATTTTCTGTTATGAAACAAATTAAATCAATAGGATGTTCCCGTCTGACTGAAGAACATTTGGAGGGAAACTTACGAAGAGCTGTGTCCAACATTGAACCCAGTGTAGTAAAACTGACAAAAAAAAAAGTTTCTTGTCTCATTAGGCCTACTATAAGTTAACATTATTGGTGCTCAAGTTATGTTTTCTATTTTTTAAACATGCGCGTTCTTTCAAACAAATGTACTTTTAGCTCAAGAGTATGTTTGTCTTTTAAAAGTGTTTCTTTGTAAATTAAAATTGTTATTTTGTAATCTAATAGCTAACATGTAATTTGAATATGTCCCATAAGTACGTTTTTCAAGCATAATTTTTCACTATAATTTAAGGCCTATTGGTAAAATTAGGAAAAAAAGGAAATGTTAGGTGGGTGTTTGGCAAATGGGGGGGATTTTCTCACGCCTGCCATTGATCGGTCGACAATGTTGAAAGGTTGAGCACCAATGCTCTAGGCCGAGATTCAGACAAACAGACGGACAGATGGCATCATGAAAAAAACAACTTTTACGGTTTCATAGGGTCATTAAACGTCAACATTCATAAAAAATTATTTTTTTTTTTGCTATCACAATACTTCTCTCTCCAAGCGGTCAAAATAAAGTAAAGAAGGAATGGGTATTTGTATCACTGAAATGGTGTGTATAAAGGTTTTGTTTTTGAAATCGATCAATAAAATTAGTTCAAAAGTGATGTGGGGTATTCACACTCACGGTTATTTCTTAATTATTTTTAATTATATACCTCAGCAGGTAAGTTACATATTGAAAGAATATCAAAACTGCAAGAGATAAAATATACAAAACCACTAACTCTTAAAAGAGGAACTATAAGAAGTTGAGATATCAACTAATCTCACCCCCGTCCTTAAACCTGAACTGCTTGTTATTCGAATACGATTTCTGAGATATTGGTTGACTCCCAATATTAGACTATTGGCCGTGTGTGTGTATATGTCACAGGAAAAGTAGATTGTTAGGGAGAGTTGACTCGGCCTAAGTAAAGTCGACTCTTACTAAAAGTATCAGTAAAAGTTGATAGAGAATAAACAGATCAACTTTTCCTAGGAAGAGTTAACTATGCCTGCTGTGGTTTAGTAAAAGTTGATTCCGCGATGTTGCTCTCCACATGCGACTTCGCGCGCACATCTTTGTTTTGAATATCCCAGCTCTATTTGTTTACTGTTGTTTTCTAGGTTAGGTTAGGTTAGGTTAGGTTATGTTATGTTAGCTCTGCAACTCAAAGTGTCACAAATCTTTACCTTGCTGTAATAAATAATACATATTTATATCTCTCTTATCATAAAAGTTTTGCTTTTTTATTTGTTTTTAATTAGGTAGTAGACCATTTCCTTGCAAAAAGTCAACTTTTACTAACTCAAGGTAGTAAGAGTATAATTTCCCTAGGTACGGTCAATTCTGACTAGTAAATGTTGATCGAAATTCATCACTTTTCGCTTTTAATCAACTTTTACTAAAAAGACTAGTAAGAGTCGACTCGGCCTAGGTAAAGTCGACTCTTACTGGAGAATCTACTTTTCCTGTAACATATATATTCAATATTTGGAAGTCAACCAACCTCCCTTTCGACCTGAACTGCTTGTATAAAGATAAATTGACTACCGAGACCAGACTATAAATACGTTCTTCAAACCGTATAGCCTTGTGTTTTTAATGTACCTATGGAATTTATATACGTTATAAATAATAATTTTAAAAAGTAGTTTGATGCAGAAAGCATTTCAACCTTGAGCGTCTACAAACGTTTCGAACGACATTGAAAAAGAAAGAAAAAAAACTAATTGGCATATCTACACATCGTTTGTAAACACTTCATTTACATCTATAATGGTTTTATAATATCGAATAAGGTGCTGTTTTTAACTTTTCATCAGTATGGTAAAATAATTTGTTTGTACTGAAATGGTTGAATATATTATATCATCTGTGGATTTTTTATAACTTTGATATTGTGAGCTCGCCCATAAACGAGCTTGACTTTCCAAATTTGGGGGACACATACATTATTATTCCTCAATATTTTGTTCAATATTAAAAAAAAAGTATAGGCATAGTCCGACTAACAAGACGTGTATTACGATAGTAATGTCCAATGTTTTACACGAAAAAGAAAAACTTATTCATACATAATGGCATACAAATGCTACGTATGCCATTAAAATTTTGTTTGGCACATTTTGTTCCATTAATAACATAATTATGTAAACTTGTTTAAATAATATTATCAATTCTAATCTTGTTCAGATCATATTTAAGTGTACGACAAAGCCACATGATTGATTTTATTTGAGACATAATGTTGCTCAACTATGTTTCAAGGTGACATAGTAGAAGACTAGAGTGTATTTCCACCTTGCAGGATGTGCTTCTTTCCCTGTCCAAGCATATAAGGTAAATCTGTTTAATAAGGGCATATACTTCATCGAGTGACCTGGTGGTCTAGGGGTAAGGTGTCAGACTTCTGTGCTGAGGGTCTGGGGTTCAATCCTCGGTCCGGCACGGATTTATCTGATTTCCAAACCCTTCCTTCACCTCTGACAAGATGTGTATTAATCACAACTTGCGAATGTGAGGAATGACAGGCCTCCACCGTGGTTCGGATTCCACGTTAAACTGTAGGTCCTCCATTTCGTCTCACAATCACCCTACCATTGCACATTAGCTTAAGTGCGTATAACACGAACGGGTAGTAAGACGCGGTGCTAATAATAACATATACTTCATGTGTGAGATAACTGAAATCTTGGAATTAAACTCTTTAAATAGACAAAATTAAATCAGTCAGTTAAATTTTATAATGAAGGGGACTCCCCTAAATCGCAAAGATTGGGGACCAGAGGCCAATAACCCCCCCTCCCCTACATTAACCACAAACACCCAACGGCTGAAAGGGTGAAGAAGCCTAAGAGATATCTTAAAGTGTCCCCATTTTTCTTACAAGTACGTCTAAGACAAAGATTATTAACGATTCTGAGAAAAGAATCGGAAGAGTAAATTTGAGAAAATAAATCCGCATTAGCGTGGAGGTAACGGAGAAACCAGTGATAAAGCACATATGGTAACAAACGACCCCCCACTCCCCACTCCAGCCATCCTCTATAGTAAAATAATTAATAATAACCTGCTTCGGTGGACCCATGGTCTAAGGCGCTACTATCCCAGTAGACTAGACTGCCGATGACGGGGAGATCGATATTCGAATCTCGGTCGGGTGTACTGAGGGTGGTTATCCCCAAAATGGGTTCCATGCAAATGCGGGTACACTTCCTCTGAATATAGTCCTACTCATCTCAAACTATTTTCATAGCTAGTATAAAGCTGTATACGCTAATGGGTTAGGAGTGATAAAGGTTTAATATAAAGGAAGTGAACCCGCATTTGCGAGGAGAGGAGAGTGGAGAAACATTTAGAAAAAAGTTAACCCGAGCGAGATTCGAACCTCGATCTTCCCATCCTCAACAGTCTAGCTCAACACGAAACTAGCGCGTTATCTAACTACGCCACCGAGGCGGGTCGACATGTCTAGAATGTTCATGAAATCATATTGATCGTTAAAGTTCATTTTGTAATACGATGGATGCTTTTCAGTGTAGGAAACATAGCCAAGTTAGCTATGAGTCACGCTTTAAATATAAATCCACTATAATTGTTTTTTTAATACAAAGGAAGCGAACATAATGCTATTTTGCGTGGCTGGTTATGTAATAATTCCAGTGATTCAAGGATTCCACACGCATAAAATATAAACATATTCACCTTCAGCTAGGAAAAGCTCTCTCTACACACTAGCGGAAGCATTTAAACACCTCGAAAAAATGAATTTCAATGTTAATAAAAATAACACGCTTTTTATTTTATATTTTTATTTTTAAAAAAATATGTTTATTTTTTATATTCTTTTTTATACCGTCGGCAAAAAAAAAAGTGAGAAAAGTGTAGTATTCGACATGAAAAATTAATCTTCACAGATGTGCAAGCTTTAGAAGTGGGTTAATTTACACCAACCAACCAACCAACCGGGCAGGCAGACGATGGCTCGGTCAGTAAATAGAGATCACCTAGTCTGCTCTCTACCCTGGCTTCCTTTCCGCACTTCACTTTCAACCATCGTCCACCCACCCCCTTCCCGCACTTCACGCGTATACACAGACCATTTGCTCTCAGCGATACACACACACACACTTTACAACATGTTGAGGATACAAATTCATGACAAAAGAAATTGCTCAAACCATTTAGAACCACCACAAAATTAAAAAAAAAAACAAAAAAAAACTTCGTCTGGTTAAAAGTATATTTAAATAACAAAACCTGTGCCGTGCAATCTCTAAAGTGTTATCGTTTAAATAAATTCCTTGACTATTGGCATATATCAACTAGCACAGTGGTGTAAATTGTCCAACTTTTTTTTTTTTACATGGAACTCAATATTCTTTAGTCATTATTAGACCCCAAATTTTGATGACATGAAATATTTGTTCTTAGCACATCTCAGACATAGATTCTGTTCATGATCCCCTGGTTGTAGAAAAGAGTTTTATGTTTTTTTTTGTCATTTTGAATTTTCAGCTCATAGTTTCTTGGTTTGCGGAATTTTCTTAGTTATTTTTAGGCATGCACTGTATATAGCATAAGTATATTTTTAAATAGCATCTATGATCAAACATAAAAAGGTTTCCAACGCACAAAAATAAGATAATGTAGGCCATGAACATTGCTTGTCTGGTTGTAAAATACACATTCCTGGTGAAATACTGCAACTAGGTTGGAGAGGGGGTAGCTATTAAACCTAAAGAATAGATTTGTGAATCGGTTACAAGGGTTTGTTTTTAAAGGCTTTTCATTGCAATGTATTGATTTCAGTTCCCATTTTGTAAATCACGTGTTTGATATAGTGGCTCGAAGTGGCGACTCCTCTTTGAGTGAGCAAGTGCAAGTGCACCGCTTATAATTTCACACAGAATAGTAATCCATTTTATTTTAATTAAATGGCACTTAATAAAGAATCAACATATTTATTTATATTGAATTGGTTAAAATTGGCTATGCTCTCTCTTTACTGTAACATTTGTGAGCTTGACTGCTAGCGCTGCCCTACTGCCTCTACTAAGTTGCAACCATCTGAGCATGCGCAGTGAAACAAAGAGAGGTTGTTGACCTAGCTAGCAAGTTTTAAAGCATCCCTTTAGCATGTGGCTTGGTGCACAACTCGAAAGTGAACGTATATATTTGTTTTGGAATCATGAGTTTGACTAAAGCGTTGTTATAAAGTTTTAATAATTTTTAAATTGTAATTATTCTTTCTTATTTCTCACAAAATTGATCATTTATAAACATGAGGGTGACCTGGTGGTCTAGGGGTAAGGTGTCAAACTTCTGTGCTGGGGGTCCGGGGTTCAATCCTCGGTCCCGGCACAGAGTTATCTGATTGCCAAACCCTTCCTTCACCTCTGACAAGACGTGTATTAATCACAACTTGTGAATGTGAGGAATGCCAGGCCTCCACCGTGGTTCGGATTCCACGTTAAACTGTAGGTCCTCCATTTCATCTCACAATCACCCTACCATTACACATTAGCGTAAGTGCGTATAACCCGAACGGGTAGTAAGACGCGGTAATAATAATAATAATAATATAAACATGAGCTTATATAAATAGTTGTTTTTGATTTCATAATCATTGTTAACGTAATTTTCTCTATATCAATTTGAATTCTGTGCAAAACATTTTGCAAAAACAAATAACTTTGTGTACTCAAGAAGAAAAGTTATAAACTAAAACAACTTGGTAGACTTACATCAAATATTATTCTAGAAAAACCGACAAAAACTAAAAATCCTGAATTTACAATAAATTTCAACGCATAAACTTTCAAAAAATCATGATTGGCAATGTGGTTGTAATGTGAAAAATACAATGTTCTGCTTTCCGTGTCTATTCTTTGGTGGGGACGTATCTTGGACGAATTTAAGAGTGACTGATTTAAATAATTTAAGTGAGTGAATAAGAAGCATGAAAACTTGTTAAACATGAACAGTTTTTTATATTTGGCTGTACAGTTTTCCCTTTATTAATTTTATACTGGCTTTAGTTTAAAGTAATTAATTATTGTACCTTAACTATAGCAAAGTATATTAAAATGTGTAATAATGTAAAATGTAAACCTAAGTAAAATTATATGTCGATAAGATTAAATAGGTAGGGCCTATATAAAATTGTCTACACCATAGTTCAGAATATTTGGATTTGGGCACCACCTATTTTTTTGGTCATGAGCCGCCACTGGTAGTTTGCATTCAATACGAGTTTTATGTTCAAAATTTTTTTTACTGCAATTATGCTGATAATTTTTGGGTCATCAATGTCGTGCCCTGGTTATTATGACACAAAGAAAACCTTGCAAAGCTAAAGTTACATATTACGGATTGTATATTTCGCACTATTGAGTAGGGAATATACCTATATATTTCAAAATAATGATCTCATCGGGGACAGCCTCAGTGGTATTGTGGTCAAAATTCCTGGCCACTGATTGAGAGATTCCAGGCTCGATCCCTGGCAATTCCAGGTTTTCTGTGAAGCAGTGGGTTTGGAACGGGATCAAATTCAGCCTCCTGAGGACAAATGAGCAGCTACTTGAATGAAAAAGTAACGGCTCGGTTATAGAAAAGTGAGATTAACGGCCGAAAGATTTGTTGTTCTGACCACATGACACCTTCTATCCGCAGAAGTTGGCACTACCATCGACAACAGATGGTGGCTGCTCGGTCGCTATGGCTAGATTGCGGGCTGACACCACGAAGGTTTTTTTTTAAATCTCGTCGAGTCCAATAAACGCGATGGACCAGCGGTTTCCAAACTGTGGCAGGCGTATCACCAGTGGTACGTAAATATTATTATTCCCGGTGGTATGCCGTGAGTAGCCAAATAAAACAAGCAAACAGTCGGCAAAAAAGATAGGACGTCATAAAATCTTATAAATATATTCAGACCCAGTCTAGCCAAAAGTAAAAGAGGTTTAAACAGTGATTGGAGAGGCGGCGACAATGATTCAAGATCAAACAGCCGGTGTAGCCGTGCAGTCTGTGTTATTATATCCCTGTGTTCCATTACAAATGTACCGAAAGAGTAAATACTCAACATCATCTTAGTGGTACTACAAATTACGGAGATTGTTGAGGTGGTACGCACTTACGCTAATGTGTAATGGTGGGGTGATTGTGAGATGAAATAGAGGGACCTACAGTTTAACGTGGGATCCGAACCACGGTGGAGGCCTGGCATTCCACACATTCACAAGTTGTGATTAATACACGTCTTGTCAGAGGTGAAGGAAGGTTTTGGCAATCAGATAAATCTATGCCGGGACCGAGGATTGAGCCCCAGACCCCAACACAGAAGACTGACACCTTACCCCTAGACCACCAGGTCACCCAAAAAGATATACAGAACATATCTTTCAGCCATGTTTCACAAGTGTTTACAATAGGGGTGGAGTTAACTCCGAACGATGGAATTTAGTTGTCGACAATAAAAAAATAAATATCTTTAGTCACCCAACGGTGAGAGGATTTCCTAAGATTTATGGATGCTTTGAGTTTAATATTTTGAAAATATTCATTAATTTAAAATATATGAATGGTGGAAAATGTTGATTAGAATGGTTACCAAATGAAATTCTATTTCATTACAAACCGCTGCGATTGATCATTTAGTGTTGCGTAACTACAACCACTAGAGCGATATTAAGAACATGTTTTCTGCATAAATCATTAGTATGGTATTATCACGATGTACGAATGGTGCGATTTTTTTTAAATTTTGTTTCTATACTTTATGTCTTACTACCCACCCAAGTTATTCGCATGTACATATATTAACGAGGTCTGGGTGAAGGAGGTATAACGTAGAGAAAACGTATTCGCATTTGCGTTGTAAGAGTGTGGGAAACCATTTAGAAAATAAAAAAAACTCAGTACACTTAGCCAGGATTAAAACACCGACCATCCGTCATTAACGAACCAGAATAGAGTATTTGACGTTTAGTGCACATACCCCCAACGAATGTGAGTTAAAACGTTGACAAAATATAAAAAAAAAATATTAAAAGTTACGAAATTACGGTACGATTTAGTGTTTAATTTAGAATTACTGAGAGATTATAAATATATTTATATTGTATTGAAAAGTTATATCAAGTTTGGTTTAATCAAAGTGTTTGATCAAATCAAAATTTGGGAGTAAAGTTATTGGCCAGAAAAAAGAACACATCAATTTGTATATTCAAACAAAAAGAGTGTTTACAAATTTGATATTAAGAGCGTTCATCATAGCAGGCCCAACTCAGCTCCCGGCTTGTGTGTGAGGGCGCGCGAGGTATGGTAGTAAAAGGGAAAAGAAAACACCTACGATATTACATAAGTGTATGCAGTTCATTCGCATTTGAATGATTACTCGAAATGTTCCGCGGTGACGATGGGGGACAAAGCGACAAAGTTTCTTGTTAATAACTACAGTATCTCCCTATTATGACAAAATGAAGATTTGTGCACAATGCTTGTCTGTGAAGCCATTCTAAAATGGTTACAAACGCCCTTTTAAATGTAGTTTTTATCCAAATATCATTTAATATTTCAACAATGTTCAGTATTAGGAACTTCTTCATTAATGTTTGATCAGAAATGATCCACTTGCAATAGTGTTGGTGTGAACTTACGATTTCTAGCCAAGCCAACTGTATCATCACATAGTTTATTGGCATGTGCTCTTAAACCATTGTGCTCATACATACATTTAAAATATAATTTGTTTATGATTTAAATATATCATCATACTAAATCATAGAGTTAATGTTTAAAATTATAACAAAAATAAATAAATATTCTCATAAATAAGTAACAAACTTGCCGTCTCTTTTATAGAAGATAATGTAAACAAGACTCACATAAACAAAACACAGCGAAGGTAAACAGTTAAGGAGAATTAAAAGCTCCCTTTCATACTAAGCAATATGGAAAAGAAATTTAAAATGGAACATTACCAAACTATTACTCGAATCTGTGACGAAAAGTAATGTGGAGCTAATTAGCCATAAATAATCATCTGTATTTAGGAGTAGAGTATTATCATTACACGTTTTATTAAATCCCGTATATGCGGGCATGCGGATTAGGCGTCGAGCTTATTTATGGTTTGCCGGTGATGGAGAATTACGGGTTCAAATCCCAGCTGGGTATATAGAGGGTGATGTTTTCTTAATGGTTCTTCATTCTCCTTTCACGCAAATGCAGATACATTTCCTCTAAGTTTTACCTTTATTATCATCCCTAACAAATAGCGTTATATAAATATATATATGTATGTATGTGTTAATACCGGTAGTTAAAACTACTTTTGAAAATTTTGCCTTTTTTAGGTTTGCTACTAAGAAAATTCCACAAAACTCTTCTGTATTACATACATGCGCATGCAGAGGGCAGAATGTCATCGTATTATTTTTTAGGAAAATTTGATATTTTTTAAATTAACAATCAATACATTAAGATGTGATAAAATTAAGTATAAACAGCACGTTTGAAGAAATCGGAAGAATGTTTGTATTTTTACCGGTGCTCACTAGAATACCGACTTTTCAAGGTTTTTTCAAATCAAAAAATACGTAGGCCTAATTTCTCAAAACTTTAAGCGGTTAAGGTGACCTGGTGGTCTAGGGGTAAGGTGCCAGACTTCTGTGTTCAGGGTCCGGGGTTCACTACTCGGTCCGGCACAGATTTATCTGATTGCCAAACCCTTCCTTCACCTCTGACAAGACATGTATTAATCACAACTTGTTAATGTGAGGAATGCCAGGCCTCCACCGTGGTTCGGATTCCACGTTAAACTGTAGGTCCTCCATTTCATCTCACAATCACCCTACCATTTCACATTAGCGTAAGTGCGTATAACCCGAACGGGTAGTAAGACGCGGTGCTAATAATAATAATAATAATAATAATAATAATAATAATAATAATAATAATAATTAATAATAATAATAATAATAATAATAATAAAGCCGTTAGCTATAGCTAAAGAGCCTCAACATGGTGTCTACTCAACTTGACCAATGAAATTCCCGACTTTTTCCCTGATTTCCTCTGATCATTTCCTAAAATTCCCGACTAAAAAGTATGTTACATCCTTCTAATTCCCCCACCTCCCCCCTCATTTTTCTATTTATCTTTTTTTTATGAATAATTATAAGTTTTAAAATTTAAATAAACATATTTTTTAAATTTGTATTAACATTGTTTATTAGGAAGTATAAAATTTATTACACAGCTACAAAAAAAAATTCAGTTAGAATAATATTACTATTTACTGTTTTAATAATTATTATATTTCATATTTTGAGTAAAACCACATTTTCCCAGATTTTTATTGTAATTTACCAAATTCCCGGCTTATTCCCGTTTTTTCCCGATCAATTCAAATTCCCGGCTAATTCCCGTTTTCCCTGATTTTCCCGGATGGTAGACACCCTGCTCAATGTTTCTATTGCTTTCTATTAAATAATTTCCACGTGGATTATAAAATAAAACGTGTTGATGATCTTGACGAAATCGCATGAAATGAAGGAAAAACTACTAGTTTACACTGGATTATGCTCTTCTAAGGTCAAATTTACATAGGAAGGGCCCTTTAGAAAATACATACATAAGAACCTCATTAATCCGGACAGCCCTTTTCACAAATTAACAAACTAATAAACGACGATGACAAGTCTGGGTTGAGGGAGCGTGACAGAAAACATCAGAAGATCAGTAATTTTCTCAACCCTGTTAGTGTGTCACGTGACGTGAGTGTGGATGAACCAAGACCGTGACAGTTCTAAGTAAAGTCAGATTAAAGGACCAACATATCCTGTAAGTAATGTACATATCAATTTCTTTCCTTCAGATTACTTTCAATTTGTATTGATTTAAATGTGAGATAAGTGTCGTTTGTTTTTGTATGGGCTTTTTCAATAATTGCACCTTGCTTTATTTTATAAACTTTTTTTTTTAATCTATACTTTGATTAATCCGGACAACTTCTAGCCCCAATTAGTCCGTATTGATAAGGTTCTACTGTACATATACTTTCATGACCAACATTGATAATATTTTTTAATAATATAGCATATGTGCTGCAGGTTACATTACTTGACGTATGAATATGTTAAAGTTGATCTAGTAGTAGCTTATACAGCTATTAGATAAGGTTCTTAGTTTTTAATTGGCCTGTACATTCCATTTTGCCTGAAAGGAAGCAATCGTGCCTTAACGGATTAGGCTACACCTAGAAGTAGCTCATAGGATAAGGCCATAGTGTAGGGGAGAGTAGGGTAATCTGACGCAGCGGGCAAAATGACGCAGTGTTGTATTTTGAGTAATTAAACGCTCTAGGAACTATTGATAGGTGCTGCCGCATATTGGATGATATATAGTTCACACATCAACACGACGACACAATCATTCTAGGTCGAGTTGTTGTACAGAGTGAAAGTTAGTGTTTCTTTCTTTTTTTTTTTTTTCTATTTCCATGAAAAATTCCAGCTTAACTCATTACGATGTTAGATTATTTATAATTCTACTTTTAATGATGTAAATATTTTGAAATGGCATAGACTTACCAACAGAATGCACATGCACTTTTTTTTTTAATTAAAATATGTGTGGGCGAGGTCCATTCTTCTCAAACTACACATGCTGAGGTAATTAGACCCACAATGGTTCCGTGCGTCATATTTCCCTTTCAGTATACATCTTCTATGGTCTAAGTGAATGAAGTTAGCACGTCTACATCTTCTATGGTTCAAGTGAATCAAGCTAGCACGTCCACATCCTCTTTGACTCAACTGAATGAAGCTAGTATGTCTACATCTTCTATGACACAACTGAATAGATTTGGTTCATTAATGTACAAAAATATTTCTATAAATCATCCTACTAAGGTCAGTATTAAAAAAAATCTTCTTTTCCAAAGCTATGGAACACACCAACCAATAAAAATAGGTTAAACAGGCAGAAAAAACAGTCCCAAATTTTATACACTACACCAAACAATCAACCATTAAAAGTAACGGAAGATTAACGAAAGAATAACACCAAAAATATACAAACTAATATGATCCAATGTATTAAAATTTCAAATAAAAAACGGCCAGACCCAAGATAAAGGCGTGTAAAGACCTATTCATTTTAATTTTAGTTCTTCGTTCAAATTAGAAGCAGGATCGACCAATTGGAGTGATTATGATGAAATGGTTGATTTGGAAGATTGCACAAGGAAGTTTGTTTGAGTTGTAGTGAATTTAGAAAAGAAAGTGAAGTATATTATTGGTGTATATTTTGTTTTATATTGAGTCATTCGGAATGCGGGGGTTGTGGAGAACCCGAATAGCTACACATGTAATAAGCGTTTAAAAAACTGTAATCTTCAACATTTAATAAGTTTATTGAAAACTTGCATGGTAGAGTTTTTTAAAGTGACAAATGTGAAGTAGGCCCTACATTAACTTAATTGCCAATGTATAGTATTTTATGAATATTATATGTTCTTTTTATCAGTTTTCCTCTCCTTTATGTTTACACGTAAAACCCTTAATTAACTATCTTGTCTTATAAAATTTGTTAGAAAAGCTACTTACTCATATATTAAAATAAGCTAAGTTTGAAAATGTGCGTAATTTTACCCTCAAAGCAGGGTTAAATGATGCAAGTGCATACAGTTGTGTATAATCAGTTTACATGGAATTGAACTATGCAAAGGTTGTAATAAATTGGTATTTCATAGATATGATATATAACAACAACTAATACAAATTGGTTCTTAATATGTAATACTATCTATGAATTATAACGAATTTCCCTTAAGTGCGCCAAATTCTTCCAGTTGCCCTAACTCGTAGAGGT
This sequence comes from Timema podura, assembly GCA_033556935.1. Classification (NCBI taxonomy): domain Eukaryota; kingdom Metazoa; phylum Arthropoda; class Insecta; order Phasmatodea; family Timematidae; genus Timema; species Timema podura. Next base: position 39,246,006 of record JAVRXN010000007.1, on the reverse strand, counting down.
AAGATTGCTTGCTACCTTTCAGAGTTAGCGCAGTGTACTTCGGGTTTCGAAAAATATTTCAAAGATATCCGACAATGTGACCTTTTTCCTGTTTCCCATGCGCCAATCAACCCTGAAAATGTTTCTATGTCTCTGTCTCATTTAAGACCGACAAGTGGCGAAATGGGGAATAATATATTTTTAAAAATAGGTGCAGATCTACAAAAAAACAGATCGTGAACAGAGTTTAAACGCAAAAAATAAAAACCTTAAGTAAACCAGAACAATAAAATAGATCCTTGAAACTTCCATTTTAGCGAGAGAAGCGCCCCATTTTGAAGGGACAGGCAAGGCATATACACCCCTCCTAGCGGGCCACGAAATGGAACCGACCCATGCAATTTTAACGAGTTCTGCTGTATATTTAATTATTGTAATATTTATAAAAGCTCGTACGGCGAAGTTTCGCGCGAAGGGAAAGGGGGTAAGAGGGGTAGGGGTAAGGAGGGAGGGGGAGGCTCGGTGGCGCGGTCGGCTCCTTCATCTCATCTCTACTAGAGGAGCCTGGTGGTCGATAGTCTTCTTGCCCCCCTCTCTCTCCCTCCCAAGTACACCCTCAACTCCCATCGTCTAGCAAAGGTGTGCACTACTATGCCAGCAACTAACATGAGTCAAAAACCCAAGGTGACGGCTGAGTGTGTAACATTTCGGGTAAAACTCCAGATTTTCTTAAGAATGGACAAATATGACATCTAGAAAAAGGTTACTACAGTCAAATAGTCATAGAAAGGGCCTTTTAGAAAATGCAGACATATTGTATTATATATTGCTAGCCACACTCAAAGGTCAACAACAATAGTTCAGGTAGGATTGTCACTATTTTCTTAATACAAAGTTTTCCGTATTTTTCATGTTTTCCAGATGAAATCCACATTTTTTAACCTGATAAATTTTTTTAGAGAGATGTATAGAATAATTAAATTTAACTTTTCATAAAATTGACTAATGTGTAAGTCATGCCATTGGTGTTTTTAACAGGATAATTGGACTTTGATGAGGAACTATATGCAGTTGTTACACAACCCAATGTTATAAGGAGAAAAAAAAAGGTGGGGTGAGGGGTGGAAGATAAACGATTTAACGTGATTATTTCTTAAGTTCACTTTTTCATATACCTATGCAATGGTCTAATATTTAAATATTGCAAGTTAATGTTCCAAAGTCGCTTAACTTCCAGTGTTTTTTATTTTAGTTTTTTGTGACATTCCCCGTGTTTTACCGGTTTCCCAGGTGCGTGGCAACTCTTTTCAGAACTCATGAATTTACTTGGAAGCAGAGTGTAGCCGGAAAATGAAAATGGTAAACTATATCCTGAATGGACGCAAGTATAAGCCGCAAATAGAATAATCCCATAAAAATAATCTTAGAGTTCAATGCAGAAGTGTCGAACTCGTTTAATCATAAGGCCCCCATTCAACATTAAAAATACAAAGAGGGCAAACAAAAATATGTATTGTCATTATCTTAAGGTGGGGTGCTAGTGACCGTGAGTTTAGTGCATTAATTTAGCAGTTTTTATAGCATAAACATTTTTTGGCCAAAATAAATGAAATTTTTCTTCTATAGACTCAAAGAGCTTAATTTTCTGCACGTGCTAAGCTCAACAGTTGTTGAATATCTGTCATGAGCATGGTGGCATTTGGTGACAAACTTTTAAATGAAGAGGAAAAGTTGTCATTAAATTTCAGAACACCCTTGGCAGATATTCAAGAACTGTTAGGATTAGCATGTGCAGAAAACTAAACTCTTATGTTTCTATAGAAGAAAAATTTGATTTATTTTGGCCAACAAATGTTTATGTTATAAAAACTTCCAAAATACTTCCCTAAGCTCACGCTCACTAGCACCCCATCTTAAGTAAAATGAATTCAAACATAGTATATTGTTATAATAATGTGAAAAGGGTAAGCCCCATATGTAAAAAATTAACTATGTTTTGTTTCTAAAAATATGAAACCTTTTATTTGTCAAAATGGTGTTAATGTCAAGCTTTAAATACAATGTCAAAGTAATTTGTATTATTATTGATATGATAAATGTGTGTCCGTTAGCTAAGATCTCTTGGGTGTTTGGCTTCATTTCATGTGAGGAAACAACCAATTAACATAGTTATGTGCTGTCAAACATTGCACATATTCGGTGAACAAATTTAGCCACTTTTGGGACTTGGTGCATGTCAAAGAAAGTGTACAGATTTGGTAGATCAACCTCACGACTTTCCACCAATATCACATTACAAAATGTTGATTTTTTTTTCGACATTTTAAAAACAATAATAATATCGCATTGCATTATGGCTCATCATTAGGTTCGCGGGTCATACAAAATCAAAGATAAGGCCACGAGTTTGATATTGACTATTCGCCCGAAACGGCTTAGAATCAATGTAAAGTAAATAGAAGGTAGTGCCAGATGGAGAAAGAAACTTGATTGGCTGAGCTTGTGACATCACGCAGTACACAAGCCAACGCGTTGCATACATAAAGCTTATATAAGAAAAATTAAGCTGTTCAAAATCAGGTCACATTGTAGAAATTTGAATAGTAAATAAACCTTTAAAATCCACACCAATGTCCCATTAGTTTCATTACTCTAGAGTTGGGGTGAGCAGCCCTCTCGCCAATCGCCACAAGTGGCGAGTTGGCCATACAAGTGTGGCGAATATGAGTTTGCCATCTCTCACAGTAAAATGAACTTTTTCCTGGCGGGGTGTGATGATTGTAAACTGATGTTTACTGCATACCATTGGAAGCATTCCGTATGTGCATCGAGTTCAGCTATTCAGTCAAGGTTTAGACTGCAACTTCTAGGACAACAGGATTGTCAAATTTAGCATCAATTGTCCTTAATTTTCAATCTGAGCAAATGTTATTATTTACGTCTGAGGCAGCTGTAACTAAGTAGTCAAAGGTTACATGTTTTTAATAAACTTATTCAAACCGTGTGTGTTGTTTTAAATGTTCGATTGAGCAACAATTTCTCAGATTTTACAAGAGGTGGCGAATTTCACTTCTCATTCGCCACACCTGTGGCTACATTGAAAAATATGTTGCCCAACTTTCCTCTAGAGATTTAAAAAGATATGTGTTTGGTTGTCTTCGTATTAAAATATAACTGCTGTGTGTGTATTTGGTGACGTAAGAAATGACCTAATCAAATTCCTCCAAGTGGCGCTACCTTTATATTCTCTTTACATTGGTTCGAACCCATTTCGGTGACCGCATAGTCTATGGCACTACTCTCACACTAGACTAGATTGCCGGAGACAGGGATATCCAAATGGGTGGTAGGCTGCGGTGCTATTCTTCTTCCTTGTTGCTAGCCGGTGTGGCAGGATATATTTTGACTAGGAAATTTTTAGGTAGTGGTTCTTTGTCAATGCCGCCTGTCAATACCGCCCTTTTTGTTTTTTTAATCACTTTGTCAACGCCACTATGTAGTTCTTAAGCCTCGTTTATATTGTAACACATGTTGGCCAACACGATCCCAACAAGTTGTGTCACAATATAAACGCATTCCCAACTTGTTGGGGATGTTGGCCAACATGTTGGTGTTGGGAGAACCGGTCCGAGCCAACAAGTTGTGTTGGGTTGGGTTGTGTTGTGTTGGATCATTTGTTGGAGATAATAAACGACCAACCCAACATGTTGGCCAAGTTGGGAGGTTCTGCGCATGCGTTAGAGAGTTGAGTCAGTCTCTAGCCTTGGCAACGCACGTTTTGTGGCTATATACTCCATTCACGGTGGGAATTACTCTCTGAAAGGTCTTTTTTCTTACCAATATTCTACTATTTAATAGATTTTTGGTACAGAAAAAGGCCTTTCAGAAAACAATTTCTACGCTGAACAGACTTTACATAAGGCTTCCATAAAGTGCAGAGTTGTAGCAAATTTTTTTCACGGAGTCACAACAATTTTCCTTTCCATTTTACCACGTAAATGAGGATACAGAAATGTAACTAAGCATTCAAAGCCCACACATGATATGCGTACAAAGTTATCAAATCCACTTTGCAAATGTAGGTCATTCATTATTCCCATGTATGCACCTTCCCTTGGACATTTAGCCAAAAAACTTTAAACCCCCGCCGTTTCTTACGTTTAGGTTTTTAGGTTAGGTGTCAAATATTCAGGTATGCCACTGCTCAAACCAGTATTAAATATATGCCCATCTAAATATTCAAAGGCTTTTGACATATTAATATGCTAATTAATTGTCTTTCTTTTTTTCTTTCTAAGATAGGATTCCAAAAATACTGGTGTTGATGCGGTGAAGTCTTTGGTAAATAACTAAGGTGCGAGAGGTTGAATAAAGTTTAGTATGATTTTGGTAGGAAGAACAGTAGAAGTTAGTTACTAAAATAATGTCAATATAGTCATACATAAAGTCATGTCATTTGCAGAAGTTACTTTTGAAATATATTATCAATTCCTATAAAATAATACAAATAATATAAGAAAATATTAATTATTATTATATTATTATTATTATTATTATTATTATTATTAGCACCGCGTCTTACTACTCGTTCTGGTTATACGCAAGGAAAATATTATCAATATTGGCCGCAAAGAAATATGTTTTGATTTTCTTTTTGATTTTCTCTACTGTTCTTCCAACCCGACCAAAACCAGGGAATAGCACTAATATCCTTGAACACGAATTTCCTAGTCAACATTGAGATTATTATACCACTGTTGGGTGTCAAAGAGATGTCGTTCTTTTGAGTGCGTGCCGATGCTGTACTAGAGTTCCTCTTGCATTCAGACTAATAATATCCTGGACTAATGTTTTCCGCTTACGAATTTCGGAGTAAAACCCTTTATCGGTAGGCAATCACCTATTTAAATAACGATAAAGCTCGAATGTGGCTTATTTATCTTATTGAAGACAAGGTAGGCCTATAGTATAAATATTTGCACATCAACAATTTTGGACGCCATTTATGTTAATAGTTTATGCATTTATGTAGCCTCATCAGAACTAATTCCAAGCTTAGACTTTATGAATAAACAACATTTAATTAAAAACCTCTTAATTCGTTTCCAAGGAAACCGGTTGTTTGTGTTTGAAAATCTATGTTCTGCGACAACTTTTGAGAAAATAATAGTTTCTCTCCGGCAGTGTTGCCAAACTTCATGGTCGAGAGAGGAAGCTAGTGTTGGCAACCTCGTCTTTCAGCGTTGCAAGATTAGTCATAAAAAAATCCTGAACACAATCAAAGGTCAAACAAATGGCAGCAAAGGCGTTTGCTCAAAACCAACCACAGATTGTCTAGGGTGGACAAAATTAAGATTAAACATGGATATGATAATTCTAAAAAATAATTTTATTAATAAAAAAATAAAAAGAAGCGAGAGTTAAATTAGGTTTTAAGGAATTTTTTTAGAAACTACAGTCGGTAAAGTGTCGTTGATTTATAAAATTGCGGCATCCCCTTGGAATATTTTTGAGATCTGAGACTTTTTAGGAACATTCTAGGTTAGGCATTTCAAACTTGCGGCTCGCGGGCCATATAGGGTTCGATTCATGATTCGGAGCGTCCCGCGGACCTTTTGATGAACCAACACACAAGGTGGACCTATTCGTCAATTTGTAAACATTTTAAGAATACAACATTTGAGATAATGACATTTGAAATTGGCCATTATTTGATGCAATTTTGAAAGTGGGGTTGGTGTACCAAATTTTACTTACTACTCACCAAAGATCAACTCCAAAAAATGGTTATATTTGCGAACAAAATGTGCAATATGTGTCAGCACACAAGTGTGTTTTCGCTCATGGCAAGAAACAAACACTCAAGCTATCACTTTATACGATACGCACGTGTCATCTATTTTGAACATGACTCAAACAAGAGATCTCCCTCGGTGGCAAAGTTAGCTAACGCGCTAGTTTCGTGTTGAGCTCGACTGCCGAGGACGGGGAGATCGTGGTTCGAATCTCGCTCGGGTGAATTGGGGGTAGTTTTTCCTGAATGGTTTTCTACTCTCTCTCGACGCAATTGCAGATTCCCTGCCTATATAGCCAACCTTTCCAATTCCTAGCCCATTAGCGTAATAATTAATTAATCGTATAACCCGAACGGGTAGTATAGACGCGGTGCTAAATAAATAAACAAGAGATCTAAAGTCATTCACACACTTGATGCAAATATAAAGTTTCAAGCGTTTGGTAAAATATATAGGAAAATTCTTAACATTTTATGTAATCTCAATTTTAGTGTTGTTATAATAATTACATACATGCCTAATAAAACCGTTCCCTTACGGGGTAGGCAAGAAACTGTGCATATAGCTCGTAAAATAACTCCGTACTTAATCCATCCCCACAATCTTTCTCCACATTTCCCTATCCTTCCTTGCTTACTCCCTTCGCTTTAACAACATCCATAAACCGAGTCAGACATACTCTTTTATTACTAAAACTCTTATTCTTTCTCTTTTCCTAAATTAGTTTACAACATTTAGCCACGTTTTACATGGCCTTCCTTTTGACCCATACACTCTACCTTCATATATTTGCTTCATCAATCGATTCACTCTCATCCTCTTAAAATGCTCAAACCAACTTAAGATGCCTTTTCATAGTGACCTATTGGATTATATTTTAAACCGCACTCCTTCAGCACTCATTCATTACAGACTCTGTCCATACGAGTTTATCCACATACGTTTCTTAGATATCTCATTCCAACCACATTCACCCTGCTCTAGTGTGTCTTCTGACAAATACACTTTTCACATCAATAAAACAATGTTGGCATCAACACACTTTTATATACTGCCATCTTCGCCTCTTTCGATACTGCTTCATTCTTTGCTATATTCCACATACTTCCAACTACTCTCCGAGACGCATTCCGTCTGTCGATTACAACATCCATCCTTCCATTTTTACAGAACATTCTACCCAGAGACACAAAATCATTCAATTATTCTAAGTTTTCCATTTATACTAAGCTAACAATCATTTCCTGATCCATCCTTATTAAAAACTATCAGCTTGGTTTTGGAAACATTTATACATAGATCTATTCTGCCTGTCGCCACATTCAAACCATTAAATGCATTATGCAAGTCACTTTCACTCTCAGGCATTAATACGGCACCATCTGCAAATAGCAACACTCTCACATTGTCCATTTATACACCAACCGCGTCCTCACAAGAATCCCTCATTGAGATATTTCTATTAAAGAAAGTGACAATATTGAACTTTATGAAATCCGGCCCCTCCATTATTTTCAATATGCAATGTGGTGGCCCTTATGCTGAAAAGCGTGACAGGATTGTTCCCCAACTGTTCTAGGTATATAAGCTTTCATTTAATAATAATAATATAATAATAATAATAATAATAATAATAATAATAATAATAATAATAATTGCATTGTTTTTTATGTTGAACAATGCCTAGATACAAAATTTAATTAAAATCGTTGAAACAGGTTTTTAAAAATCGATTTATCTCTATTTCCCCTTCAGTAAACTACCCTTAATTTTAGGGCTCGATGTATAGTTCCAAAAACTCTTCGGGGGGAAAAAACCTTAGGAAAACATTAGACCAAGTTTTAGCCCGATAGGTTGAGATACAGACAAATAGGCGGACAGCGTCACAAAAACAACTTTTTTTTTTTGTTTCAGTGGGACGTGCATGAAACGTCGACATTTATTAAAATCAAGAGTCCAATTTTTTTTATTTTTTTTTATCACAATACTTCCTTTCTGAGGGGTCGAGAGAAAGTAATTATGAAAATCAACTAAGCGGAACTTCGAGAATTATCGTAGAAATGAATTCCTTCACCTTTTTAAGCCGCTAGAATAGTCGACTAGAAACCAAGTGGGTTTATAACTTTTTTTGGCGAAGCCATCAAGCAGTAGGAGCATAAACAGGAGAGTAGGAAAATACACCTTACAATAAAATTGATGTTGTGACCCCTTCCCCATCCCTAATAAATTAAATTTTCGATTCACAAAACGAGTCGAGCTCGGTGGTCTTGGGGTTAATTGCTCGCCTCAGATCTCGATGTTCGTGGGTTCAAACCCAGCCTGGGTCGACGTATTTTTCTTGAGCGATAAAAATCCGTAGCAAACTTATTTCGGAGCGGAAATAAAACAGTCGTCCCATGTCGATTGTGGCATGTAAAGGAACCCTGGAAGATACGTGAAAATAACTTTACCGGCAAAATGAGGCCCTTTCACTCTCACTCATAGAAATTCTTATGCTGATTTAATCAGTCGGTTCAGGAAGTGCACGTTAAATGCTTCAAATAAATTAAACACAAATTAAATGATTAACAAAAATCCGTTCTACGATCCTATAAAGGATAGTTAGTTACCTTTCGTTTCCCGGGCATAGCTCTTAGTGATCAACCAAAATAAGTGGATTTTTAAAATTTTCAAAGTGGAAACATGGAGTCGAATGAAGCCCTTTAAGTGTTCGAGGAGTGAAGTATAGGCGGTAGCGGAATTTACGGCACACAAAGCGTATTTACGAAAAAACCTGAGTAGGCCTAAAGTGTTCTTTCTTTCATAGATTACGTAATCGCATTAGCCATTTAATAAATATTTTCAACTTTTTTCCTTAACACAAAATTTACTGTTTTTCATAAGCAAGGAGGATGAAATTATTTTAGTAAAAATAAAAACATTTTATTTTATTCATTTTTTTTACACATTATTTTGATTGAATGAAACTTTCAAACTTCAGTTTCATTGGTCTCAATTAGTTTTTTAATGTAATTATAAGAAGGCTAATGTAATCGACGGAAGAGTTTCGATGACGGGGAGATCGGGGTTCGAATCCTGGCCATGTGTATTGAGTTTTTTCCCCCCTAAACAGTTTCCCACTCTTTTACCAAACCAATGCGAGTACACTTCCTATAAACTCTCCATTACTCATCACTAGAAAATTAGAGTAATTAACAGATATGCTTAAAACCCGGACGGGTACTAAAACGTGGTGCTAAAAAAATAAGTGTACAGAATGAAATTGCAATTTAAAAAAAATTAACTAAGAGTATCATTCAAATTAGTCATCTCAAAAATATTCCCAGCTACCGAAAGAATAATCAAACAAGAAAGTTAACGTAAAATTGTCAGAGAATAATAAAACACTAATTTTGTGCATGTGTTGAGGGCTTCCATCCAATGAATGATGGACGTCTTCAGCGATGACGTACTGCAACTGGCAGAAAGAGGTCAACATCAGAAGGACGCTATAAACTTCAAACATCCTATATTTATATTTACTTTCAATCCTGCGCTAGAGCATACAATGTTACTTCTTCCTCGCTCTACCTTGCCTATTATAAGTTCGGCTGCCCTTTGTTATCAGTTCAACGTCAATATCTTTTGTTTTGCCTTCTAGGGCAGCCAATATTTAGACAAAAGGGGGGGAAATATTAACGCCACGCTTTAATAACACTAGAGGTAAAAAACAAAAAAAAAATGTGGATAGCCTATAAATCATGAGATGCGTTTTAATGAACTTTCAATTCGAACATATATTTTGTTTTGTCACCGCATCTAACAGTTAGGGTTGTACAGTAGCCCAATGACTTCTTTGGTGCTGACTAACAGCTCACAGCTGACGGCTTTGAAACGTTACCAGACCAAATTATGTACCCCTACGCCGAAACATATGATCTGCAAAAACATGTGTTTAGCAGCTGTCACTTCTGACAGACAAAATTTAGGTATTTACCTAAATGTTGAGTGTCAGAAGTCAGCTGTGAGCTGTCAGTCAGCACCATATACGTCATGGAGCTACTGTATGTATATGAACAAAATACTCAAATCTGTTAGTACATGGGATCTATACCAGATGGTGTAGGCAGCACTAACCTGCCGAAAGACTGAGTGCATGCCCAGTTCCGGTTAGACATAAAGCACATCAAACCAACCCTATTGACTTAGTAAGGAAAACGTTTGATGAGGAAGGGTGAGTTTAGAAGAAGTGTATTTGCATTTGAGTAGAGGGAGTGTGTAGAATTGTTTAGGAAAACCCACTCTTTAGGTACACCCGACCGTAATTGGATCCCCAATCATCAACAGTCCAGCCTATTGTAAGAATGACACTTTATACCATTTCTTAGAACATCAAATATGTTTTGATAGCATTTTAAAGTTCGTTGTAGCTTTTTTTTATTTATAATAAAAGCATGAAATAAAAACAAAATAAAATACTTTTCGCGATTATGACTGTGTCCCTTAAAATGCGAATAATATCGCCAGTTTCGTTTATTTCAATACGAATTAGTGACTACAACATTTAAAAAAAGTTCTCCTAAGTCTAGGAAATGTATTTTCCTAGACCGAAACCCTTGCTAAAAGCTGTGTTTGGACCGGCTCAAATAATGGCCATATAGTGGTCAGAGGCAAATATTTAAAGAGACAGAAGAAGAAAAAATGTTTAAGGATGTGCCTACCACGATTGAATTATTTTTAGCACTTTATATATTTATTCTTTTGGTGGGGGGGAGGGGGTAAGTGGGGCGGGGGAGGTAGATACTGTGCTCACAAAAATGAACAGTATATAGTTCTAAAAAAAATGTAGGGAATACACATGGAAGGTTTCCGACAATTTATTTTTCTAGTACTAGAAATTGTAAGTTTCAGAACGCACTGTAATTTTATCATAAACCATTAATAAAATGGTAACGTTGATTGAAATCAAAAGTGTGAGGGTAGACGCATCCTTAAAGTTTAAACAAACTAAATTACATATTTTTAACCGCATAAATTTGTTTGGTTTGGTGTAAAAAAAAGACACTGATTTTTATATTTGCTGCACATAAAATAAAGTGTATTTATTAACATTATTAACTTTTTTTTACGTAAATACTTTTTATACCGAAATTTAACCATTTTATCCACCACAGATTAGTCAGTAAGATAAACTACTCTAGTGATTGTGTATATCACGGCGAGAAGATGATGAAATATCTTTAAATAGCCATACATCTAAAGTAAACAAAAACCGTAGTTTTTATAAACCCCTCCCCAAATATTTCTTTCAGCGTTTCAGAAACGTTTTGAATAAATTTAGAAAGACTGTTCAAACACTGTTAAGGTAAATAAATAACACACACTTGAGATGAGATTCACATTTATATTTATTTACACAAAGTGACTAATCACAGGACCAAGATTAACCGTTAGCACTTTAAGTAAACCTTAAAAATAGTTTTAGCATAACAAAACTCTGAAGAAAGCTGACAACGTACAATTACATGAATAGCGAAGCTTAGAAGATGGAAATAATCCCTAGGTGACGGATGTATTTATTAGCACCCCGTCTCACTACCCGTTTGTATTATAAAGATTTGCACTAATTACGATGACGTATTAAGGATAGGAAAATAAATTTTTCGAGGAAGTGCACCTGCATTTGAGTGGAGGTAGAGTAGAAAATCGTTTAAGGAAAAACACTCTCGGTATACTCGACCAGGATTCGAATCCTGACCTCCCCATCTTCGACAGTCTAGTATATGCGACTATCAAAGCTGGTCTTGTGTATTTAGCAACATCAAATATAGTTTTATGACGCATGTACACGTGAATCAAATCTGGGACACTTGACGTAGAACGAAAATGATCAACCAGAGAGCTATCCAGGATTCGTCCCTTGCTCAGGGTCATTGATCAGCGTCTGTGATGGACGAGTGGAAGTAGTCGGCTAACAATGAGTTATTATTGATACCACAGCAACCAGCAACTCGGTGTGAAGAATGACCCCGAGCACGGGAAGAATTTTGGATAAGATAATTGGCACACTAGGCCCGGGTTCGATTCCCGTGCCCTTTTCAACTTATTGGTGTAACAAAACCCACAGAAAAAATTTGGAAATATACACCATTTCCTCTCTCATGGTTCATATCATCCCTTTATTAACAACGAGAGCTTACCTTACATGGTTCCACTATGCCATATGTTATAATATAGGTTCATAGTGTAGTATTTCAAGGTAAGAATGTTACATTCCTTAGTTCCACTATGCCATGGATTATAAAATATGTTCATAATGTAGTATGTCAAGGTAAGACTGTTACATTCTTTAGTTCCACTGTTCCATAGATTTTAGAATAGGGGACCCGCCGCAGTGACGTAGTTGGCTAACGCGCCAGTCGTGTTGAGTCAGACCACCGAGGACGGGGAGATCGAGGTTCGAATCTCGGTCGGGTGAACTGGGGGTGGTTTTTCCTAAATGGTTTTCCACTCTCCCTCCACGCAAATGCGGGTTCACTTCCTCTAAATTCAACCTTCCCATTTTCCTAATCCATTAGTGTAATTAGTACTTAAGCGTATAACCCGAACGGGTAGTAAGACGCGGTGCTAAAATTTAGAATAGGGCCATAATGTAGTCCGTTATGGTAAGACCGCCATCTTTCTAGGTAAATAGAGTGTATAAAACAAACGAGAAACTATCAAATTATGTTCAGTATTAAATCATATGTGATTAGACTCCGTTCACGCCCAGGTGGTAGGCAAGAACTCTGTTTCCCAATGAAGGATCAAACAAATATTATTGAAATTGGCATAAATAGCTTTAAAACAATTAAAAGTAAGTGTATTGAGTTTAAGAATATATTCTCTGACGTGTTCACTATTATTTAATAATAACTAGAAATGTTTCATAACAAAATTTTAAGTTAGAAGCGTATTTCGATGATAGTAATTGATTGCAAGAAAACAAAACAAAAAGTCTTTTAAATGTTTAGGGTTCTAACTGTGGACCTATCGATCTAAATAATTAAAGACAACTTACGGTATACATGTCTGTTAGAATACATCACAACGGGACAGTATAATTATGATGAATGGGCGTCTGTGTACTCTAGTTATTACATTCATACATAACTACAAACATATAATAAGTGTATGCCCTAATTCAATTTAAACTCTATTGGATTTGTTTTCCTTGATAGAACTACCGCTTGTATGCTCCATTTACGGTGAAAGGTAGCTTGAAAGATTACACAATGGCCCTATAATATAAACTGATCCATAGTAGACTTCTTTTTCAATTTATTTGAAGTATTTAAAGTGCACTTTGTGAAATTATTGATTATATCAGCACATGAGAATTTCTATGAGCTAGCGCGAAAGGACCTACTAATTTTGTCGGAAAGGTATTTTCACATACAATCCAGGATTCTTTTACACGCCACAATCGACGTGAGTCCGACGCCTTTACTTCCTCTCTGAAGGAAGTTGTGTTGAGGATTTTCCTTGCTCAGGAAAAATTCGTTAGCCCTAGCTGAGTTTGAACCACGAACATCGAGTCATGAGGCGAGCATTTTACCCCAAGACCACTGGGGTTGACGATCCAAAGTGGAACCAAGCAAGGTTTTACCTTGACAGATTACACTATGACCCTATCTTATAGGCTGCGACAGAGTGTTCACATGCAAGGCATGCTCACTACTTTTCAGGGTAAACGAATGGAACATAATGACCTATATGAACAAAAGCACAAAAATGTATATACTAATTAATGTTTATTGTGTGCATATTATTTTCAACTGTAAGGGTTCTAAAAAAAAGTAGCTAAATATTCAGTTAAATGTCAATTTGTTTGGGTTATTCTCACTTTTGAACTAATTGATGGGTGTCAATCAAACTTGGTACATATTTAGGCACCCTTACATAAAAAAAGACTATTTAGTTTGGGTATTTTAACTTCCTCCAAAAGGTTTAACGTTTAAAAGAGTAATAATAAATAAAAAATAAATAAAAATATCAGTTAAAACTGAGCTAATTTAATTCTAAATACATTGAAAGGGCCAATAAAATCGTAATTTTCAAACTTTTTTTTTAATAAATCTTTGTATTACAAGAATGATTAAAGATTGACCTTAATATCACTCTTGCACAAAATTGGCAATGACCAAAATTACATTTAATATTATTCATTTACATTCTCACGCCTTCCTCCAAGGACAGTTTAATATTCACTCACGTGTTAAATAGTTTAATATTTCATGTACATGTTAAACATGTGTCACCTTTAGACACTTCAATACAATATTTTCAAATTATTTTTTAAATGTATCAAAGAATGGTAACCACAAATATGCTAGAAGAAACAATATGTCACATATAGACGCTACGCTAGATATAATCTATTATAATCCTTAAAATTGACTATTACGTCATATAGCTATAGTAGGATTTTGGTAGAAAGGCACTTTTAGAAAATACTTTTTTTTTCTGTCAACATTGTACAGCCCCCTTCCTGAACTTTATAACATTGACACAGGTGGACCACTTAACAAGAGTATGTACGATAAACAATAATTATAATATGTGGGACAGCGGCTAATCTTCTTACCATACTCAGTGTATGGTCGGTAGATCCGGTAACTTCTCTCAAGACCGTCAAGAAACTGAAGTAGGAAAAGAGGACACAGAGATACACAATACCTGGAGCTAAGGTGACAGACACATACTAGTGTGACTGTTGATAGTTGTGTATTATTATTAGGTGTTCTGTCTTACGACGGGTCCGTTCCTTTTTTCAGTCAACTTAGACCGCCAATGCGCCCTGTCCTCTGGCTCCTGCTTGAGCCCCCAGAATTCTCTTCTTTCCTTCAAGTCATCTAATATTTGAATTCTTCTCCTTCCTAGGCTCCTCTTTCTCTCAATCTTGCCTTCTATTACATCGTGCAGAAGACAGTTCTTCCTAAGGATGTGTCCGATCCAGTTTACTTTGTATTGAAGAATCACATCCAAAATGGTTTTCTTCTCACCCATTCTTCTAAGGACGTTTTCATTTATCTCCCTGTCTGTTTACCTAATCTTCTCAAGTTATCTAAACACCAAATTTCAGAGCTCTCCAAGTACTATTTCTTTTCCATCTTCCTAAGAGACCAGGTTTCTGCTCCACAGAGCGCCATGTTCCAAAGGCTGCATTTAATCAGTTTCTTCCTCAGCTCAACTTGCTGGTCAACAGTAATCTCATCTTGTTGAAAGCTTTCTTGTGCATGACGATCCTTGAACTAATTTTCTTGGTGCAGTAGGCATCCTTTGTTAGCAGACTTCCAAGGTACTTGAAATGCTCTATCTATATTTTCCAACTCCTGGTTTCTAATTCTGATTTTCAGCGGCCTTTTATTTTTTGAAATCACTATAACTTTTGTCTTCTCAATGTTGATCTCCATGCCATATCTTGTATTGTATAAGTTTATTTCTTTTTGTCATAAGTGACTATTAACATATATAACAAGTTAATACAAGAAACATGACTATGGACAATTCATACTATTAACAGAACCCAAAAATGTAGTTTACAACAATGTATATGCCCTCTTACAAACTATAAACAGAGTATTTAAATTAAGCACCTCATGTCCCACTACCATAACGAATCATAAAAGTTAATTTACGATGAAATAAACACAAATTTTATTTAGATAAATTTACAAATAAATATTGTTCGATCTGATAAAGAATTAAAATAAATGTCCTTTTAATACTGAAAATGTGTAAGTAAAGTTCTTGGGTAAAATAAAGATTTGAGTGAGTTCAATGTTCACCAAGATGGTTACAATGATGACGCTTAAATAAATATCAACATGGCGGCTAATTAATTTGGCCACCCAAAGTTGTAAATAAAGTAATAAAACTAGTAGCTTAAGGCTGATTCCCTTCCGATGCATGTATAAATGACAAGGAAAGATATTAAAAAAAATATTTTTTTTTAGAAATGAATTTGATGAATTAGCACTTCAAATGTGGTTAGTGAGTCTTTTCAAATTTAAGTTTGATGAAATTTGACGGAAATAGTGCTAATGAATGAAAAAAATTGACGCTTACGTTGAAATAGGTAGAATACCCGACTGGCAGGTCAAACAAAATGTATCGAGGTTCCTCAAACCAGGTTTCCCTCGGATACTCAGCTCTATCGTCACAGATCAGATGGTCAATACAGGATTTTATTACATTTTTATGTACACCGTCGAATTAAAACACACCGCTCTAAATGTTTTTACAAGGTGAATCCTCAAACTGCATCAAGGTCTTCCTTTAATGTTCGTACAATCAGATCATGGTAATAGATACTACAGTAACATCTCCGATATTCACCCGCCTCGGTGGCGTAGTTGGCTAACGCGCTTGTCGTGTTGAGCTCGACCGCCGAGGACGGGAGATCGAGGTTCGAATCTCGGTCGGGTGAACTGGGGGTGGTTTTTCCTAAATGGTTTTCCACTCTCCCTCCACGCAAATGCGGGTTCACTTCCTCTAAATTCAACCCTCCCAATTCCTAATCCATTAGAGTAATTAGTACTTAAGCGTATAACCCGAACGGGTAGTAAGACGCGGTGCTAAATATTATTATTATTATTATTATCTCCGATATTCGAACCTCTGATATCTGAAACCAGACATATCCGGCGAACGGCATTATTATGGTGTTTTTTTTCAGCAGCCAACTACCAAATAAAGGTTTTACAGCGGTAAAACCTTTATTTGTTAAGATATAAAAAATTTAAAAAAAAGACCCAAAAGAAAATTTCAGACCTTTTTTAAGAATAAATTATAAATTTAGTTTTGTTGTGTATTTAACTTTGTTATATTGATTAACCATTCATTTAAATACTATATGTACATAAATATACCCAAAAATTTTTTTCTGTAACTATGCCATAATATGTTATGTAATTTATAAAAAAATGTATCTCGTAATTCTTCAGAGGAGTATTAATTTCATATCCTAAAACTTGCTTAACCTTTATTTCGGTTATCAGAGGTTTTACAGTACTTTAATTAAAACCAAACTATTAATTTTGACCTATAAATTCCGAATAGATCTTTAAATAATCTTAAAATACCAAATCGAAATTACAATTTATTCATTAATTAATAACGATATCGTAGATAAACAAATACTCAAAGTAAAAAAAAACTGGCCTAAGACCATGTTCAATCTGTCACAGAAGCAGTCTCATTCATATTTTTATTACTCTATGCACTGTTGGACCACAAACTAAAGAAACACCGTACCGATCTCGCAAGAAATTTCCAGAGATTATATCCGTACCAGATGATTGAAAATAGTTAAATTTATATCGTTATTAAACAATAAATCACAAACCATCTAAACCCTTAGTCTTTATTATAATAAATATATAAGTAGAATCAAACCAAACCCTTTTAAAAAGATAAAACAAAGAATAAATAATTCCCCGAGTTTAGATAAGCCCGCATCAGCCAGCGACATCTGTGGGACTTGGTGGAACTTCATAATGATGGCAGTCCTCCAAAAGTAGTTCTCTTAGTTTGTCCGAGTCAGATATCCAAAAGTAAGGTAAGTAAGCATTTACCATTATATTCCCAAATGCTGTATGCTCTTGTAAGAGAGGATATAATATTTGGTTAGGTGTATATTTTATTCTACTCGTATTTCTCCATAGTGAAAGGTTTAGACCGTTATTATTCTTAAATGTTCGTATATTAATAATTAAATTACCAGGTATTTCCATTGTTGTGGAGCAAGATAGGGAAAACCCTTGGCTACAATTATTTTCTAGGCGACGAATGATGGTGCAATGTAATAATTTCCTTTAAAGTGTTGTAAGAAATCCATTGCAGGTTTATAACTTCTTTGTTGTTATTATTATTATTATTATTATTATTAGCGTCTTACTACCCGTTCGGGTTATACGCACTTATGCTGATGAATAATGGTAGGGTGATTGCGAGATGAAATGGAGGACCTACAGTTTAATGTGGAATCCGAACCACGGTGGAGGCCTGGCATTCCTCACATTCATCTTGTCAGAGGTGAAGGAAGGGTTTGGCAATTAGATAAATCTGTGCCGGGACTTCGCTGTTAAGGTGGGTGCTAGTGACCGCGAGTTTAGTACATTAATTTTGCAGTTTTTATAGCATAAACTTTTTTGGCCAAAATAAATGAAATTTTTCTTCTATAGACTCAAAGAGCTTAGTTTTCTGCACATGCTAATCTCAACAGTTGTTGAATATCTGTCATGAGCACAGTGGCATTTGGTGACAAACTTTTTAAATGAAGAGGAAAAGTTGCCATTAAATTTTAGAACACCCTTGATAGATATTCAAGAACTGTTGAGATTAGCATGTGCAGAAAACTAAACTCTATGTTTATATAGAAGAAATATTTGATTTATTTTGGCCAACAAATGTTTATGTTATAAAAACTTCAAAAACACTTCCCTAAGCTCACGCTTACTAGCACCCCATCTTAAGATAACTTTATATAGGTTGAAGTATTCGTAGAATATTGGGATATAAGGCGATCATTAATGTTTTTACAGCATTTATAACATTTTACTATACTATTAAAGTTATTTTAAAGGTCTATTATTTATCAAAAGTGGAAGCTGTAGATCACATGACTTGACGTATTAACTAACTAATTAATTAATACATGAGAGTGAGCCTTTCTAGCTGTTAAATAAGGCCTTAGCTATGAAATTTGGACTGATCCAGCTTTCGAATATTTTTCCATTTTTATCGAAGTGTATCAAGATATTATATTTTATAGTTCATCAGAAACTCACCCCATTAACATATGTAGCCAACATTTAATAATATTATATAGTTATATATCTTAATTTGAAATATAGCTACAGATTTTTACTTCTGTTGGGAAAGGGATAGTCTTCTAGCTCATAAACGTCAGTCCCTAAAAACCTAATATTGGGGGAAATATAGACATCCGAAAATGTGTGTATTTGATCCCTTGTATGTATAATATTTATGAAAAATTTATATACCAAGACATTTACTTTATTCATATAAAGTAAATAACTTAGGAATATTAGAAGGTTAGTGTAGTTTATTTTAAATTAAAGTACAATAACTGCAACATAATGTAATCCATGCAATTCTGTAAGTACTTTTCCTAATTTGGTAATTTCAGGAGCACTTCTAACAACAGTATACGTTTTTAATATATCATAAAGTCGTAAGCCTGGTCTCTAAATATGCACTATTCAATCTAAAAACCCACAGTAGGCCTGTAAATGCGGGTGCACTTCCTCTAAATTAAACCTTCCTTAACCCTGACACATTAGTGTAATTAGTATATACCAGTAAACCCTTGCGAAACTTTCAAACATTCAACCCCTTCCCCTCCTCCCCCCCCCCCAAATAAAAATATAATTTAGTCTTTTGTTGGGTTGTTGAAATTAAATACTCAGCGAAGTGTATAAAAAAAATAGCAAAGAGAGTTTATTTTCAGTGATTGTTAGATTTTTCTTTAAACTTAAATTTTAAACAAACAATGTGTTTTAACGTAAACTGAGTATGCTATGTCAGAAGTCGGTAAAAATCCCTATCCACTGATACCTTATTAATCGTTGTAGGCATTGTATTAGTTGAGCAAAAGGGATGTTGACAACAGAAATATTATATAGGATGAGTATAACCCGCACGAGTAGTATGACGCAGTGCTAAAAAGACAGTAGGCCTACTTTATACATAGGTTAATATGTTTTGAGCTTTTATTATAATTATTTTCAATCTTGATCTGACAAGAGGATAAGGTAGGATGCTGATATACAAATGATGGAATTATATTATCGTAGGTGACCTGGTGGTCTAGGGGTAAGGTGTCAAACTTCTGTGCTGGAGGTCCGGGGTTCAATCCTCGGTCCCGGCACAGATTTATCTGATTTCCAAACCCTTCCTTCACCTCTGACAAGATGTGTATTAATCACAACTTGTGAATGTGAGGAATGCCAGGCCTCCACCGTGGTTCGGATCCCACGTTAAACTGTAGGTCCTCCATTTCATCTCATAATCATCCTACCATTGCACATTAGCGTAAGTGCGTATAACCCGAACGGGTAGTAAGACGCGGTGCTAATAATAATAATAATTATTATTTTATCTTAAAACCAATCTATTGGTCTTAATCTATTGGTTAGTGAAAAAGATTTAAAGCTTCTTTACCTAAAATATATTTCTCATATAATTATAATTCATAAACTAAAAAACCTCAATAAAATGTATATAATCACATAAAACAGAGGTAATCCTACAAACAAACCAGCAAACACCGATCGAATCAGAAAAGTCCAAAATAAAAAGCAAGGCAAGTTATCCGGCAAAAAGGGATATAATCTCTCCCCTTTATTGGGTCAAGCTATGTTTCGTGGGGGGTTGACACCCTCCCCCTGGTGAAGGGGGGGGCGGGGCGAGAGAGGCGGACTATTGCCAGCTGGCCGGCATTGCAATCGGGGGAATATATCTTTCACGAGATCAACAATTGGATGACGGGGCAGTCAGTATTCTCCCCCTGTTTCACTAACACATGTCAATACGCCAGATAACCTACTCTCATCGAGCGGCAAGTACCGGAGTCAATGCCAACAAGTATAGCACAGACATTCAGGTTTTTTTTATAACTTTATGAACGTCCGATCACCGAATGACTGGCAAAAAAATAAATATCATGAGCATTGTATATTAATTTGGTTTTTCACACCAAAGCTCGATTGTTTCACTTGAATAATACACTGACATGGAAGAGATCAGAGATAGCTCAGTATATATAGCAGCCATAAGAGAGAACCATATGACCATGGTTCAAATCCCTGCCTGGGTATTATTTTTCAATATGTAAACAAATAATCCATCGGAATGTCATCTGAAAAGAAGCGATTGTTAAATGACACGCCATTGCCACAATTTTCTTCAGACGAAATTCCTTGCGTTCAATTTATTTTCAGACATTTTGAAACGGTGTGTCCAAATGGGGCCCACGCTCATTGAAAATGTGGCCCTCACAGAATCCCGAAAGAAAATTAGAGGGAAAACCTCTGGAGATGTGAAATAGCTAATCATTCGGAAAAAAATAATTAAAAGTCATGATTACATTTTATTATGCATTTACTTGATAAATAAATATGTATAATGCTAATTTGTTTTATGAAAGTGTGTGTGTGCGTGCATACATTTTTGGGAGACAAATAAACTTTTTTTGGCAGTAAAATTTGAAATATCTTACCAAACAAAAATACAATAATTTATACGTAAGGATTGAAAATGATTGTTTAGTAAGTGTTATTGTAGACATATATAAGTTAATGGGATTACTACATATATATTCGGACTGCGGTGCAAATTGATAAATTTAGGCCTTGGGATGTGTTGGACCACCCTGCTTAAGAGTGTAATTCAAAGGAAATAAAATTTCAAATTTTCATAAAATCGAGTGAGGTGAAGTCATGATGTTGCTTATAGCAGGATGATTTGACCTCGAAGGGGATGTCCATGCAGTTGTTAAACAACCTTATGTTTCAGGGAGAAAGACAAAATTCCAGATTTTTTAGTGTTTGTGCTTTCCCTGGTTTCCAGGTGCGTAGCAGCTCTGCACATATTACTGAGACCGTTACATATAAGTACTTGAGGATATCCTCGTATACCCTGGGTAAGAAACCAGTACTACAAGGCCTTATTTCGTACTGTAATCCTACTGTATAGAAGCATTTTGACAGCTTATATGGAAGGTGATGCGAGAAAAAAAAGTGTTTTTGCTTTTTTATGGCAAAATATTCTTTTGGCCAAAATAAATCAAATATTGATCTAGTACAAACACAATTTAATTTTCTTCAAATAGTGACCTTGAAAATTTCTTGAATATCTGTCAAGGTTGTTCTGGAATTTAATGACGACTTTTTTCTTCATTTAAAAAGTTTGTTAGATAATGCCACTATGCTCATAACAGATATTCAACCTTTGTTGATATCAACATCTGAAGAAAATTAAGCTCTATAATTTGAAAGGCCTTTTATCCAACCAAAAGGCAACTATACAGTAGGATTCCAGTACAAAATAGGGCCTTCCAGAACGGGCTTCCTACTAAAATCATGGTATAAGCTCTATTTTATAATTCCACCAAAAAAATAAAGCAAATACACTAAAGGCGGGCACACACTGCTTTATATCATATTATTTGACTTTCTTTACCTATTAAAACTTTAAGTTAAAAGTTAATAATACGTCCAAAATACCCCCCCCCCCCCTTAAGCACCTCATATTATGTATGCCGTTTGATAAAAATCGCAAATAATATTTAGACAGTCCTTCAAATCGTTTATAGTTTATTTATGTACCATTCCCGTTAAGGAAGAAAAACAACCTACAGTGGATTTTTGTAGAAAAAAGCTTTAGAAAAAAAATTTTTTTTGCGGCTAACAGTTTACAATATTATTTGCATTATTTTATAGTTATTGACAATCTATATCAAAAGTGACAGCTGCATATCACATGACTCGACCTATCAACACATGAAAATAGATCTAGTAACTTTTCTTTCTGTCAGATAAGGAAGGCTCTTCATATGAAAATTGGACTGTTCAACACAACTTTTCATTTTCAATGTGTAAAAAGTGGCGTGAATCGACGAGCTTGTAAAACAAATAGTCAAAGGTTCAAGAGGCACGATAAATAATTTCAAATACATTTTAAGCATGTACTAACCAACATTATTAAATGTGAGTTGTTTCCACTAACGTAAATGCATTTTTATTACAGTCTATTTTGTTGTTACCATTTTATATAAATCCCTAAGACACATAAAATAAGTAAAAAGCTTTAAATAAATCATTCATAAACCTAAAAAATATAACCTATACCTAAGAGGCGTTTGATTAAATAAACCGTATAAACCGAACAGGTAGTAAGACGCGATGCTAGAAAAAAAGTTTTTCCCGATGAAATTTGACCAAAAATGGGTGAACTAAAATAAATAAATATTTAAAGTAAAAGGCTGTGTTCGACAAATATTATTATTATGTTATTATTATTATTATTATTATTATTATTATTATTATAATAGCTTGTTGCATTTCTATATAATTACAATTTATTATCATTCAATTTCAGTATTTTTTACCAAAACTTTAGATATAAAAAATAATAATTAGATAGTGGTAAATTTGTAATTTGATTATAAAGAGAAAGAGGGAAAATGTGTACATACTGGCAAGACAATGGATACTTGAATATTATGATCCTTATATATTATTTGAAGCCGGCAACACCACGAGGTTCAAGTTCATAGTAAACTGAGAAGTGCTGTCTTATCTGATTGGAAATATTGGTCATACATTATTTGATACTATGAGATATATGGAGTCCAATTTCTTACAGTTCAAGGAAATATCTACTTTAATGTACACTCCGTTTACCCTGAAAGGTCGCAGTTTCACCTTGACGGATTACACTATGGCTCTATCTTATAAACTACGTCACAAGTCAATCGGGACCCAAAAGGTGGCCGACCCCTGCGTTGGATCAGTGTTTGTTGCCCAATCTTTAGACAGTCGGGGTCATGGTCTTACCAACGATCCACTTCAGCCCTTCATTAAAAAAAAAAGAAGAAGAAAACCATCTCCTGCCATCTTGTAAAATATAAACAGTAATTCCACATTTCAATAAATATTAAGTAATATAAGCTAAACATGGCCTCGACAGAGAAAAAATAAAGGCTTATAAAGTCTAAGACGTCACGTCAAAACCTGCGTTAAATTGTTCATCAGACGTATTAGGCCTACTAATGAAAAACTGTATGATTAAGGTGGGAGTGTAGGGGACGCGAGAAAAGTTAATGGTTTTTGGATTTTTTATATCAAAATATTATTTTGGTTAAAATAAATCAAATATTGCTCCAGTAGAAACATAGAGTTTAATTTTCTTCTCAAGATGACCTCAAAAGTTCCTGAATATCTTTCATGAGCATAGCGACACCCGATGCAAACTTTTTACATGAAGAGAAAAAGTTGTCATTAAATTCTAGGACACCATTGACAGATATTCAACAACTGTCATCTAATGCCGCTATGCTCATTCAAGAAATGGTGATATCACCATGTGAAGAAAATTACACTCTTATGTTTCTATGGAGAATTATTTGATTTATTTTGACAATTTTTTTTCTGTAAAAACTAATTACTACTACTCTTAACTCGCAATACCTACAATCCCACCCTAAGCTATGAGTGAAGAATTACCTTCAGCAGTGGACGGGTTCCTAGATAGCTCAATGGTAGAGCATTGATCGTTAATCCAATGGTTCCTGGATAAATTTCGGTGCCAAGTGTGATTTTTCAACAAATAAACAAGTTACTGTGTCAAGTTTCTTGAAATCATTATTTCCTTACATAAACAAAATATAAAACACATCAAATTCAAACCCTAGGGAGGCTGCCATATTTAGTACCACATTAATAAATCAAGATTCAAATATATTTCAACAGTAGGCCTATATAATTATTTTCCAAATTTGTTTTATGAAGTAGATATGAATCTTCACATACGAGTTTCCCCCATATCTATAGAAAAATCAGTATATTTTGAAACGTATCTGATAATTTGGAACTTTACTGGCCTAAAATTATCTCAACAGGTGTCCGGACGAACACCTTGAGATACCCCTAGAACAAGAAAACCCCTGGCTTTACATCCAATTACAGTTTTTTAAATTTATAACCGCACCTTAATTACAAACCCACCCCGTAATTCCGGGCATTTTGACTATTTCATGTTTTACCGAAAATGAGCAAAGCCAATATTAATGGCCTCCCAAACACACATTCAATCCAAATCGTAAATTAATCCTGTCATCTTGAATTGCTGTCCCGACAGCAGATGAGGCTTAAGACATGCATAAAGCATGGCCCCCTTCCCTAGTATTCCACTTTCCATAGGGAAACGAGCTTATCTATTAGTGTTCAGTAAATTGGTATCGTCCGGGCCATCTCGCCGTTATAGCGTGTTAAAACATTCAACATGCAATTCAGAGCCCATCACTGTGTACATGGAATACATACAGCTCGTCACAGACCAGTCTTATTCATGACTAGCGAACTACCCCGCCTAGACTCCACATATACACAACCGGGTGATTGCTAAGTAAATACAGATCAATAATTCCAATATTACGAGCTCGGGGGGTACGCTTTCAAAAATGGTACGACCAGTAACAAAAAACAAACAAAAAACAATTACTTCTTTACTCTTTCATCGCGATTGTCCGAAACGGGCGGAAGGGAAAGAAAATTTGTCCTCTTCTCTTAATATTCACAATTTTTTTTTTATGAAAATCTGAAAAGGCTGTGATTTCACAATGCTATCAATTTATATTTTAAAGGATGCCAAACAGTTTAGAAGATAGAAATAGAAAAAAAAAAGTTTTATTGATACTGTAAGATATAAGATGCCATAGAGAGCTCGATTATTATAATGCCCGTACAATTTAAAGAACGAAAAGAAGAATCAAAGCAAATCAGTTCAACACAGTTAATTTATTATTGTGGAGGAATTGCATTGCTGTGCAAGACGTTTTCAAGAGTCCAAACAAGTTTATTGGGCCAAATTTAATATGACTGAAATTGTAAATAGGAATAAAATCTTAAGTTTAAGTTTATGAAATAAAAATTACAATGATTATTGAAGAAGGTTAGTTTCTTTTAAATATAAATGACTAGTCAATGTAAGTAGGAGTGCTTCGTGCAAACCGCAGAAACCCATAAGTGAACAAGTTTTCAAAAGAAGCCTACTTTTGGCGCAGACAATTTAAACTCACACTTGATTAAAAGCATAAATATAATAACATTTTCTGTAAAGATCTAACTTACAATAATCGTTTGATTGAACTATACGTTATATACTTCATTTATTACGGTGCTGAGCAGCAAATTCAACAACCTAAACTGTTTAGATGAAGTCTTCAAGTCACATATGCAGCAGAAACATGGACAATGAATGCAAAAGATACAAGGACATTAAAGGCCATGGGAATTACTTTAATGAAGAGCATGTTAGTTGTCACGAGGAGAAACAGGATTAGGACTGAAGTAATTCGAAAAAGAGTGAGAGTACATGATATAGTAGAGAAAGTATGGTCATGTAATGAGGATGAAAACGAAGATAATACCAAAGAGAATGACGGCGATGAAGTATGTAGGAAAATAACCGCAAGGGAGACCAAGACAAAGATGGGAGGAGCAGATAACAGCAAGTGTGAGGGTTAGATAAAAATATAATCAAATAAAGCAGGAATAGTGGTGGAAGGAAAGCGGAAAATGGAGATATTTGACTAAAGTGGAACTGGAAAGGAGTTGATGCTGATTAATCAACAATATTATTGCATGTGTATACTGAAAAGTTTAAAAAAAAAAAAACCATTTTGAATAGACAAAAGACTGCAATGTTAGTAATTCTATTAAACAATAATATTTAAGTGTTTTTTTTTCAAACGTTTAACAAAAGCCAGGAACCATTAAATTTACGTATAGTAAATTCCTAGTCACTCGTATATTCTTTTGATTTCATATCCTGTTAGAACTTCTCCCGATCAGAGTTTAAGCTTTCAGCCTCCAAAGGTGCACGTGCAATATATCTAGCACCAGAGTGGTCTTTCACAAAATAATGGGCCTTCAGCATTCTGTATTATTATTATTATTATTATTATTATTATTATTATTATTATTATTATTAGCCCCGCGTCTTACTACCCGTTCGGGTTATACGCACTTATGCTAATGTGTGATGGTAGGGTGATTGTGAGATGAAATAGAGGGCCTATAGTTTAACGTGGAATCCGAACCACGGTGGAGGCCTGGCATTCCTCACATCATTCTGTATTCTTTGTCAACAGTCAATGTAGATTTGGTGAGTTTATGATACACATAGATTCCCAATCAAGAGCCAGTATAAAGACTTCAAAAAGACACGGGCACTCACTCATGCCGCAAGACCATTTTATGTACACACAAATTGAGTGCAAGTTCATGTAGAACCCATTATAGTCCGGATATATAGTTCGGAATGTTTTTAGCCATCTAATTGGTGCAGTAGCTCAAATCCATGAAAAAGTCAAATTTTCACAAAAATACTTTATTTGACAGCTAGAAAAATTACTATATCCTCTTTCACATATTCATACGTCAAGTCATGTTATCTATAGCTATCACTTTTGGTAGAAAATATCAATACGTATAAAATAATAGTAGTAATAATAATAATAATAATAGTAGTAGTAATAATAGTAATAATAATAATAATAATAGCGTGAAGTAGGACCTAATATCAATTTTGGCAGCAATAGAACAAAGAAGACTGGAATGAATTAAAATTAAAGTTTGTTTAACCGCGTCAGTATAAACGGTAAAATCAAACTAGAAGGGTGAAAGCAAGATGTACAACACCATCAAATAGTGCATAGAAGGGTGTTTTGAGTGCCCAAAAACCCGCCTCGGTGGCGTAGTTGGCTAACGCGCTAGTCGTGTTGAGTCAGACCACCGAGGACAGGGAGATCGAGGTTCGAATCTCGGTCGGGTGAACTGGGGGTGGTTTTTCCTAAAATGGTTTTCCACTCTCCCTCCACGCAAATGCGGGTTCACTTCCTCTAAATTCAATCTTCACAATTCCTAATCCATTAGTGTAATTAGTACTTAAGCGTATAACCCGAACGGGTAGTAAGACGCGGTGCTAAAATTAATTGAATGCCCAAAACAATCAAACAAAGTCCTGTGGATAAGGAGAAGCCAAATACTATTCCAGCTATGGGATATTAGCACCAGTTTGCAACAATTGTCTGACATCTTTGGTTGTTATTCTGCATCCATGATTTATAGGCATAGATCTGCATACAGAGGGGCTTAGGGCCCCCCTGTAACCTCTATAGGGGATTCCAAATGTTGAAAAATTTACTCAAAATATAACATAAATATACATATCCGGATCGAAAGAACAAAAGACAATTTTTTCCTTTAAAAAAATTTAATTGAGGTATTGAACGTGTAGGCCTACTTTCTGAACCGACTGATTATATCAGCACACGACTTATTAACTAATTTAAATCTAGAACAGACAACAACCAGCCCCAGCCGTTAATTCTCAATGTGAAAAGGAAATAATAAGTGTTTCTGTCATGCCGGGAATCGAGCCCAGGACCCTTAATTCAATACTAAGTAGACACGCTACCGACTGAGCTAAGGTGTCGGACAGAAAAAAATTAATGCCGTAAGTAGATTCCTTGATGTCTTAATCTATGGCCTCATCTTATAAGCTACACCATAGTGTTATCGCTTAAGATAAGCTTGCTACCTTTAAGCGTTAAATGTGTGCACATACAACTTTTGGCCTAGGTTCAAAGAATGTCCTTGCCGAATTTGGTTAAAATTGGTCCATGCATTTGATAGTAATCGCGGAACAAAGAGACAGAAAGACGAAATGCCAAACGGTCGAGATAAAACAGAACCTCGCTCCCCTGGGTCAACAAACCTTTCCACATGACTTTGAACATTGTATTACGGGACATCCTACTACACGTATAAATAAACACAGTGCACCATTTACCCAAACAGCCGCCTATACGAATTTCCCGTCTGCCCGGGTCTATTTTTTGTCACGCGTACGTACACATGGAATGCAGTAGTGATTGTTTTATAGCAATGCAATGTGGTTGTGATTTTAGCCTTGGATACCGCGGGATTTTGTTGCTCGCGTCTAATCGGATCGTTCCGTGTGTTTGGGGTTGGGGAAGTGTGAGGGGGGGTAAGGAAAGGGTTTATGAGTTACAGGACTCGCGGAGATAATCCGGTTGCCAGTAATGAGCCATCAGCCAAGACTGATTCGACGATCCAATAAGTTGCTTTGCGTTTCTTTATGAAAAATTGTAATGAAATAGAATGTTTAACACCCTGGTCGCGTAAGGTCTAAATGTATTTGTATGTAAGAGGCCCTCTTGTCCGAAATTCTTGCTCAGTCGGTACCTTGTCTCTCTATGAGAATGGTCCCGGTTTGATTTACAAAAAGTTAGGTGACCTGGTGGTCTAGGGTAAGGTGTCAGACTTCTGTGCTGGGGGTCCGGGTTCAATCCTCGGTCCCGGCACAGATTTGTCTGATTGCCAAACCCTTCCTTCACCTCTGACAAGATGTGTATTAATCACAACTTGTGAAGTGTGGAATGCCAGGCCTCTACCGTGGTTCGGATCCCACGTTAAACTGTAGGTCCTCCATTTCATCTCACAATCACCCTACCATTGCACATTAGCGTAAGTATGTATAACCCGAACGGTAGTAAGACGCGGTGCTATATTATTATTATTATTATTATTACAAAAAGTTCAAAAAATTAATCATTAGTGATATAAGGGTCTACCCTTTTACAGTGACGAGTTAACGACCAGAGGTGTTAGGGGAAAGGGGGGGGGGGGCTGGGTGCTATGACTGTTCAGAAAGTAATGTAGGTACCGGCAACCTTTGCCTAAACTCGAGCCCCGGCTGGGTGTATTAGGCGTGTTTTTTCTTGAATGGTTTCCCACTGTTCCTCTAAATAAATATGGGTACATTTCCTTCTTATTTATCTCTAAATCAATT
Organism: Timema podura; assembly: GCA_033556935.1. Classification (NCBI taxonomy): domain Eukaryota; kingdom Metazoa; phylum Arthropoda; class Insecta; order Phasmatodea; family Timematidae; genus Timema; species Timema podura. The sequence goes on along the minus strand of JAVRXN010000007.1, from coordinate 39,216,586 downwards.
TCCGTAAATATGCAAATAGCCCAAAGTTGTATTGGGACGACGTAGCTTTCGTTTACCCTGAAAGGTAGTAGCGTGCTTACATTTGAATGGTTTCCCTAAGGTGAATCTTACAAGATAGGGCCATAGTGTAATCCATCAAAGTGAGACTGCTTCCTTTCAGGGTAAACGGAGTGTACATACATATACACTCAAAACTTAATGTATATTTTTATCAGTATATTTACAATATCTATATTTTGTATTTTGAGTCAGCATCCTGAATGTTATGTTCTTTATTGACCACTCAATCGATATATATCGATTTCTTATTTGGAAAGCTAAACTATACTCTATGACTTTATTTAAACTAAAAAAAAAATCGTAACAAATAATTAGTTTTATCTTATTCTTACAGATCTATAACATACATATATATACATATATACCGGTTTGTATTATATATATATGCATATATAATACAAACCGTTACTATTTGAAGAGGAAAAACACTTGAAATTGAAAAATAAAATATTTGGCAGGATTTTATTTATTATAATATTGCTTTAAGTACAGAGAAGTGGGACTTTTACCGAGCACACGTTCTTATAGCGATTACGGTCCAATTATCATAAGTATGATCTTTTATAAAGAACAAAAACAAAATCTTGCGCCAAAAAGCAAACCCAATTTACTATTTTATTAGTGTTATTTTATAGGTATGGATAATATATATCAAAAGTGAGAGCTGCAGATTACATGACTTGACATATGGATAAGTGAAAGTATTATTATTATTATTATTATTATTATTATTATTATTATTATTATTATTATTAGCACCGCGTCTTACTACCCGTTCGGGTTATACGCACTTAGGCTAATGTGTAATGGTAGGGTGATTGTGAGATGAAATGGAGGACCTACAGTTTAACGTGGAATCCGAACCACGGTGGAGGCCTTGCATTCCACACATTCACAAGTTGTGATTAATACACGTCTTGTCAGAGGTGAAGGAAAGGTTTGGCAATCAGATAAATCTGTGCCGGGACCGAGGATTGAACCCCGGACCCTCAGTACAGAAGTCCGACACCTTACCCTCAGACCACCAGGTCACCAAGTGAAAGTAGATCTAGTAGATTTTCAAGCTGTCGTATAAGGTCATTCCTAAGAAAATTGGGCTGTAACTTCTTTAACTGTGTTTAACTACTTGTTCGGGCTACACGCTTATGTACTAATTACATTAATGTCTTAGTGACTGATGGGAAGGTTGAGTTTAGAGGTAGTGTAACAGAATTTTCGCGGAGGGAGAATGGAAAACAATGTAGGGGAAAGTAACACACCCTCAGTACACCTACCAGTATTCGAACCCCGATTTCCCCATCACAATAAGCCCATTATAATGCGAGAATAACGCCTTAGAAGCATTCAAATATCGAAGCGAATCAAGAAATATCGACCAGAATGTTTCAACATAAACCAGAAAAATAAAATCCATTTGATAAAAGTTAAAAAACTTTCCAGCAACAAGTACGTCATGATTTGTTCCACGACTTGTCCAACACACGAATTACCAGATTGCTACACCACAGAGCATCACTGGCTTAAAACAACAGTTGAAATTACAATGCTTTCAAAGCTTCGGTCTAATTTGTTTTAATTGGTACTTACTGCCTCAATACGCGATATCTAGAGGGCGGATATTTACATCGATTGTTTTACGTTCATGACAAAAAGCGATGGTTGCAAAAGGTGGATGACTTGTCACATGACCATATGGCGTGATTGACAGTTGCATACACTTTGTGTAGGCCGATCCATGTGTTAATTATTATTTTTAATATACAGAGGGTTGCCACTATTTTCGTAACACAAGGCAGATACTTTATAGAATAGACTAATATTAAAGGATACTCGCTTCGGTGATCGAATGGTCTAAGGAGCAAAAGAGTGAATTGCAGATAACGGGGAGATCAAAGTTCAGATTCCGGTCGGGTGTACTGAGGGGGCTTTTTTTCCCTAAATAATTCTCCACTTTCCCCTCAAGAAAATGCGGGTACACTTGCTTTATATTTAACCTTTCTCGTCCCTGACACATTAGCGTAATTACTACATATGCGTATAGGCCGAACAGCCGAACAGGTAGTAAGATGCAGTGGCAAAAAAAAAGTAACTAATGACACATTTATTCAAAATCCAATTATTATTTTTTGTCTTAATGATTTAACAAAATGGATTATATTCACCTAGTGATACCAACTTCTCAAAGTCTGACAGTAACATAACAAGTCTCTTAAAAAACACATTTAGTAATTTTGTACTTCACTGTCCAGTAAATTCTCAATGCAATGAATGGTCCAGATGAAGTGACACCAGTTTCCCAATGGTCTTGTTTAAAGTCACTTTACATGTGCATAGGATCACCCCCTTCAGCGGCCCAACGCCAACATTCGGGAACGCCTTGTTTTAAATCTTGCCATTTAACGTACCAAATTCTCAAATATATATCATGTTCTATTTTTATAGTTTTTATTGGTGAAATTCCCTGCTGACCCGGTTCTCCCAATTTTCCAGGTGTGTGGCAACTATGATCTTTCTCTCAAGCGCACTTTCTTTCAATCTCTATTTCACTCACTTTCTCTTTCACTTTATCGCCATCTCTCTCTTTGTGTGTGTGTGTGTGTGTAATTATATATATCAGAGTTACTACCAAAATATAAATAACACAACAAATCATAATAAGAGATCAGACTTGGACATATAATTGTTAAGGTTAATGGATATAGATGATCAAAATAAAGAATACCCAAAGCAATATTTGATAAATTAGATAGTAACAGCGAGCATGGAAAAGTAGACAATAAATAACATGAAATTATTACAATGGATACACTAGGTATAAACGTGACTGGTTTAAGCTTACTCTATATATTTAGATTTAATGGTTATAAGATGCTCAAAATAGTATTAACAATATAAATTTAATAACTAATGAGTGTACCTGGAAATATACACAATAAAATGACAAAAAAACACATTTAAATGAATAAAGAAACAATTGTGAGAATAAAACAAAAATTTATTGCTAGGCACGTTCTGTTATTAACTAAGTTATCCACCATTATTTCAAGGTATTAATTCATTATTTTATATATATATATATATATATATATATATATAATATATATAAAATCTAACTTTTATATATTCAAATCTTTATCTATTATTATATCACGTTACTTACTTTTATTTTATATTTTAGAATGTTTTCTAAAATATTATACAACAAATCAGGTTGATTGGAAAACCAACTCAATTTCCCAATCAAACAATTTCAGCCCTATCCGTTATTCAAACACGAAACTCTCTAATCAATAGACAGATGTTCTACAGGCCTAGATAAGGTGTCGGTGTATAGCCAGTGTATGATGGTGAGAGTTGATGATTTCCAAAGCGTGCACCCTCCCAAACCACACACACAAACACACACACTCATAGAAATGAAGCGCCTTGATAGAATTCAGAGGTTGACGGAAACAAATGATTAATGCACATGCTAATATTGTCAGTATTTCAACGTATGACACGCATGTCAACTATATTAGCGTAATGCAGGACAGAGTTGGGATGCATTAGTAATCGCAATGTCTTGTTATTTATGAGGGTAGTCACACTACGCGGCTGCAACCTAGCGACAGAGACATTTAGTATCAGAAGTGGGATACTTTTGGGGTCTCCCATATAAATAACATTGCTTAAAGTTCTGGCGTTCTGATTGCGGCACGAAGAGAATCGAAGCGAAAATGCTTTTTCACCGATATTTTTTTTTTATTCGATAGCGTCGCCAGACGGCGTGGTTCTGTGTAATCGGTAATTTCCGGGCAAGTTCAAGGGTATTTGACGGATCCGTGTTTGGTATTATCGCCGAGCTAGGCTGTGAAAATATTCTACAGCTCGCGTACAGGTGTTGAAATATTTAAAATCTCTTGAGAAAATATTATATTATGGCGTAATATAGTAATAATTTCCATTCACATTCGACCACAAGCACAAATTTAGAGCTTGCTCACTGTTCGTGTCTTAGCTAAAAACAATCATTCTAAATGTTTATCTTCACTAATAGCTGCCTTTATAATAAGGCGCAATGATTATTGATGGTTTAGTTAATATCTTAGACACAAATAACTATTACGTTTCTTAAGCCTATTATTTTAGAACAAGCATTAAAAAGACTAAGGTATATCTTTAATATTGGTTAACCAGCCAAGAATATTACTAAACGAGGTTTATAATGGTATGTAAAATATGATATATTTACCTAACCAATATCAAATATACCAATTTTATTAATATTAGCATGTATACATTTTTATTAGATATCATTTTAAATATATACATAAACTAATTAAAGGCATACAGTAAAACTCATCAAGTTTAGACCAAATAAATGCAATTAATAGTTAACATTAGAGATGATCATATAAAACACATAAGGGTGTATTTACTAGTAAAGATATTTAAGGTAAGCAGGTAACAATAATCAGATACAATAATATGTGACATATTAATGATTTAATTAGTTGGCAAATAAGAATACTTACATCGTTTAGAGTTTCCATTAGAAAATTTGAGTTTTTTTATACCGATAGGTTTTAAACAAGGGGCATGAAGTACTTTATTTGAGGGGATATAAACCAGGCATTTGCCTAGAGAGAGTATGAGAAAACATCAGTGAGAATTATAACAAAAGGACTCACCCGGAATTCGTACTTGGCCTTCATCTCAGTAAGGGTTAGAGTAAACGTCACTACAACAGCTATTATAGTCCAAGCGAGTTTAAATAAACTGTACGACACAATCACACAAACTTTCTCATATTGTGTATTATCTTAAAAGATAATTTTCAAAAATAAGTTTTGAGTAAACTAGCCTTAGGTATGTTTTCCTTATAAAAAAAAAGCTCATAATTTTGTTAATCACAATAATCACTCTTTGCATAAAAATGTTAAACCAAATTATTCAAGTATAGGCTATTTAAAAAAATTCAAACGTTTAAAAATAAATTATATATAAATTACTCTAAAACTATTTATTTTTATACATATAAACTTATTCTTATTTATCATGAAAAATTATTTTAAGATTCCCATTTTGAATTCCACCTTAAAGGTGAATTACCAAAAAATCCCAATTTTCTATAATTTGTCGTGAATAAACTACCCTAAAATGAATTTACTTTAGATAAATATACATTATCATCGATAGTGTAAAATAGTCCTCCGACATCAATTTTGAACCAAAACGTTAGAGCTATTCAAATAAAAAAATTTTTTTTTACAAAAATCAGTGCTTAGTTAACTTACTGTTTATTTATACCTTTTTTAGAAAAACAAATTTATAAAACTATTTATAATAAAAGCAACTTAACGAACACTCATTTTGAAGCAAATCATTAGAGCAATTTTTTTAAATATTCAATTTAAAAAAACTGTCATCAGTATGTACCCATAGCCACATTCCTCCCCCGTATCCACCCCCTACACCCCAAAACAAGTATACAGTTTTATTTTCGTGTCAAACTGCAAATACTTTACATATCTACATTTTAAGCAAAATCCTTGTAGACATTTTCAAAATATTTAAAATTTTCAAAAATCATTCATCTGTAAATGACCCTTTATAATATTTTTACCCAAAACCAAGTACACAATGTTATTTGTCATGTCAAACACTCCCAAGATAGGTAACCATTTGGAACCAAATCGATGTAGCCATTTGTAAAATATTTTAAGTTTATGAAACTTTCTATAAATGAGTTTTTACCCCAAAAACTATTATACATTGTTATTTGTCATACTACACAATCTCCATACATACATTTTGAGCAAAATTGTCAGAGCTATTTTTGAAATATTTAGAATTTTCAAAAATTTCCCTTAAGCAAACTACCTTTCTAAGAATTTTTGCCCAAAAACCAACTATACAATGCTATTTGTCATGTAAAACAAATACTAGCTATGCATTTTAAACCAAATCGTTAAGAGCCACTTTCGAAATATTTGGAATTAAAAAAAAAACACTCATTTGTAAACTACTCTTAATTTGAGGTTTAGGGTCAAAATAAAAAAAGTCCCAAGGTATAGCCCAGCAAATCTAAACATCAAGTTTGAACAAAATCTAACCAACCGTTTAAGATCTGTGGACAGGGACAGGCAGACATGAGGACAGAAAAAATTGTAGAATCCAGTTTTTTTTAGTTTGTGTTTACAAAAAAAACATAAGGATTCGTAATAATCTTGAGATAGTTTTTTTTTTCACGATCACAATACTTTCTCTTGATATGATAAAGTAAAAATAGGGAATTTTAAATAAATAAAGTGGCATAAAATTTGACAAACATCATAAACCAAATAAAAGAAAGACGTTACTTCCTCTTAACTATAATTATTTCCAGATAATATATTGGTGGTACACTTGAGTTAACATTGTGAGCGTGTCCAGTTTAATTGAAAACATTTTGAAGAAAACAAATAGCTTAATATTTTAGAATATTGGTATTTTAATGTGTAAAAAAATAAAACAGGTTACTTCTTAGTTTTAAAATAAAGGAAAATGGATAAAAAAAATTCTATCCAGAGCAAACTTACTAAAATAACAAGATACACGGGCGATTAACAAATTAAATGTATAAGTCGTACCTAAACACAAGATTTTAAACTGTCACGTCTCAAAATCAAACATTTTCACGGTGACAATACTTTTTTTTCTAAATGACACTTTTTATATTGTACTCGTATCTTTAACACAATTGTTTATTTTAATAAAATGACAACTAGACAACTAGTGGCTGAGCCCTGCCTTCCAAACATAACAGTAAAACACACAAGGTGACAGTACAAAATACATAAAATATGGAAAGATCGTTCTAAAAAAGAAAATTATCTTTTATTTAGTAATGTATAGCTTGTAAGGAAGTAAAGGACAAGGTATGTAATATCAGAGTTGTCGACTGAATCATTACATCATTATGAATCGCGAAACAAAAAAGGCTGTGTTGACTCGTGATATAGTTACTCAAAACATAAAACAAAAAGACGACACATATACAAGGCGTCGATACATAATCGTACATGTCTTGAAATGAGTATAAAAAGGAGGGGGGGGGGGGGAGGGAAGGACATTAAAATGTAGTGTACTGGCGCAAAGGCTATTAAGATTATAGTTGATAACTTTATTGACTTCCTGTTATAGTTATTTTACTTTCCCCTTTTAAGTGCCTCATATGACATATATTCGGGAACAAGACGACAGAACGTGTGATCCATACAGGTCGACACAATCCGACGATTAGACCAGTTTTTTTGCAAACTTTTTAAGTTCACGGTATATCAGGGTGTCACGCCAAACTTCATTTTAAAATTCCCTGACTTTTTCAGGTTTTCTAACACCAATTTTCAACTTTTTCCAGTAATTATTTATTCGAACATTAGTTTTTTTAAATCAAAATTTAATGCAATACTAAATTTAAACACATATACATTATTAAATTAAATTATGTCACACTATGAATGTGTTAAAAGGTATCAACCTAAAGAGATGGACTATTGGGTAGTGCGATCTAAGTTAGATTTCAGTCAGAGCATATTGAGACATTAAAAGATTGTCTCACACAAATACAGCTTAAAATTTCTGTGGCAGACTTTTTTTTAGTTTCTTTTTCCTATAACATACTCAATTTTCACGCATGCGCATATCCATGACCCGACTTTAGCTAAAGACATGCCGTAGAGGGGTGGCAGACCACTTGAAAATCACTTGTTGAGTTTGATAATTGATATTAGCATACTCAACAGGGACAAATGAGTTTAAATATATTCCTAGTGTGAATTAATTGGAATAAAAAATATGTTAGTTTTACTAATGTAAATAAAAGTTGCATATTTTATTTGTGAAAATGTGAAAATTCCAGAAATTTGATCAAATTCCCTGACTTTTCCTTGTTTTCCAAGTAGCTGGACAACCTGTTCAATTAACAATCCTAACATTTTTGTGAAACACTTGTTTTAGGTATGCGCTGCGGCAGCATAAAACTAATTACACACCCCATCCAACTGTTGTACGGTAAATCAGAATTATTAAAGAAAATACTATCTTTTTTCTTGAAGTAACTCCAAATGATTCAAAATTAAAGGATGAAGTTTCTTTATCTGTGCCTGCTTCTTTAACATTTGTATTGAAAATATTAGTAAGTACAAGTAGGAAATGTGGACGACGCACGCTCGTACCAACTTTATTGGTGTTCTTGTTGAACAGGCGTGGCGCTCTGGGTTGATGTCACACGGCAAACCTAGCTCACTGCCGCGGAACACTGCAGGCACGGAGGATTCGGGGAGGCAAAGGGTCAGTGGACCCCCCCCCCCTTGTGAAAGTTAGAAAATTAATACAAACAACAAAATAAAATTTCTAATTTTATAAAGAAAATACAACACAAATAAACTATACAATTTTTTTATATTTTTACGCGCAGACACCTCTTAAGCCGGGTCGACACGTGCGTTATTCGTCCACGTTTATTCGATGTTCGATATGACTCATGCAAGTGTTAAAAAAATTGTTTTCATGTACGAATATTTGTCGTGCATAGCGAGTAACGAACATTATTCCGCATAGAGACGGTAGACTACCACACATCAAAGAAGACTAATAATCGCCTGAGTGCAGTTCATCAACGAATATCAAATATAGAGTATGTGTAGACAGTAGGAGCGGCGGAACTGTGGGGGATTCTGCCCCCTGGAAATAATTTGACCCTCCCTGTAATAAATTACCCCTAGTCAGGCGCGGATTCAGGGGGGGGTCAAAGGGTCAGTTGACCCCCCTGTGAAAGTTAGAAAATTAATACAAAAATGTTCAAATTTTAGAAAGAAAATACAACACAGATAAATTATACAATTTTGTTTCTTTTTACGTGCAGGCACCTCTTAATCCGGGTCCACACGTGCGTTATTCCTCCACGTTAATTCAATTTTCGATATGACTAACGCAAGTGTGGAAAAAATATTCGTTTTACCTTAAGAATATTTGTCGTGCATAGCGAGTAAGGAACATTGTTCCGCATAGAGATGCTAGACTATCAAACATTAAATAAAACTAATAATCACCTGAGAGCAGTTCATCCACGAATACAGAATATAGAGTATGTGTGGAAAGCAGGAGCGGTGGAACTGTGGGGGACTCTGCCCCCCTAGAAATAATTTGTCCCTCCCTGGAATAAATTCCCCCCCTTTAGATATATTTCAAATTCACTGATATAGAATATGAAGCTGAAAGATGGCCTTAAATCAAACTCCAAATTACTTCTAGATGCAGTCTATTGTCAAAAATTCGAGAAGACCGCTTTAAATAACTTCTAGACTAGAGTTATCTAACTTGCAGAAAATGTCAGAGGAGGGAAGCTCTAAATATCTTCCAATGTCATCCAAATTTCATAAATGTCTAGGGGAGAACAACTCCAAATAGCTACTAGATGCATGTCATTTTGAAGAATTTTCAGGTGAGGAGCACCCCAAATAACCTAGTTTCTGAAATAATTCAATTTAAAAAAATTTTCGGTGGAAGACCACTTCAAAGATTATCTTCTAGAGCTATTTAATCATCCTAAAAAATTAAGGTGAGGATGGCTCTAAATAGCTTAAACGGGCCCTCCAAATTTCAAAAATGTCTAGGTGAAGAACATTTTAAATGGTGGTTTATAATTTATAAAAGAATCTAATTTTTTTTAATCAAGGCAAAGGCTACTCATAGCTTCTAGAGTGAACCATTTTTCAAAAAATTGTTGAAGAAGGGCCACTCCAAATATTTATAAAAACTATCTGATTTGAAAATAATAGAAGAGGATGATCACGGTTTAAAATATACATAAGATCAAATATGAATGAGAAACTATTAAATGGCTTTAAAGAGAGATTTAGCATTGTAAGTAATAATGTTATTTATAATTATGACCCCCCTATGAAAATGATCTGGATCCGCCACTGCCCCTAGATATATATCCAATCCTATGATAATATCGAATATGAAGCTGAAAGATGGCCTTAAATAAAACTCCAAATGACTTCTAGATGCATTATATTGTCAAAATTTGCTGGAGAAGACCGCTTCAAATTACTATTAGACTAGAGGCATCTAACTGGCAGAAAAATTCAGGGGAGGAAAGCTCTAAATAGCTTCCAAAGTCATCCAAATTTCAAAAATGTCCAGAGGAAGACAACTCCAAATAGCTTCTAGATGCATGTCATTTGGAAGAATTTTCAGGCGAGGCTTACCCCAAATAGCCTAGTTTCTAAAATAATTCAATTTTTAAAAATGTTGTCAGTGTAAGACCACTTCAAAGATTATCTTATAGAGGTATCAACCATGGTAAAACATTAAGGTGAGAATCACTCTAAATAGCTACGATGGGCATCCAACTTTCAAAAATGTCTAGGTGAGGACTAATTTAAATGGCTTAAAAATAATCTAATTAAAAAAAATCAAGGCGAAGACTACTCATAGCTTCTAGAGTGAACCATTTTTCAAAAAAATTGTTGAAAGAGGGCCACTCCAAATAGTAGGCCTACATATAAACTATCTGATTTAAAAAAAATTGAGGATGACCACGGTTTAAAACATACATAGGATCAAATATGAATAAGAAACTATTAAATGGCTTTAAACATATATCTAACATTGTAAGTAGTTTATGTTATTTATAATTATGACTCCTCCCCCCCCCCGTTTTATGGCACAGGTTTTTAAATTTTTACTTTCTCTTTCTGAGAGAAAAAATGTCGCGATAGTCTAAAGAATACAAGGTTTTGATGGATATCGAGTTTCATGACCGGAAGCCGAAAAAGTAGTTTTCGCAATTCTTTCTGTCGGCCCAGAGCCAAAACTATTTTACTGATCTGGCTAAAGCTTGGTATTTAGGGTTTGAATAAGGTTCCCCGGAGGTTGGGATTAGATATCTAACCTTAAATTTAAGAGTAGTTTCCCTAAGGTTGAAAAAAAAAAATCTATTTTCTCGACATCCAGCTCTAAAGATTTTGATTAAAATTTGTATCCATGCCAAACAAGTTTTGCTTATTAAAAGAAAACTTCGAGAAAACGATTTGTGCTCAAGGTAAAAACAAACAAAATGGCGATAATACTATCACCTGCGCATCAACTTACTAGAAACGCCATCTATTATGTTTAAAGTGGCGCTTGATAGATGGCGTTGCTAGCCGCAACCACCTCTGTGTATCAAAGAATCCGCGTAGCTTGAATCCGTGTAAGTCAGTGACTTCCTGTAGGCCTACGTGAAATGTATTTAGTAACGCATGTGTACTAATTAAGCAGTGTTAGTATGAGGATGTTTGAGTTAAGAAGTAACTATGTTAGTGATGAGAGTGTTGAGTTTAAAGTAAGTGTACCCGCATTTGTGTAGAGGGGAAGAGTGGAAAACAGTTTAGGGAATAAAAATACCCTCAGTACATCCGACCAGGATTCGAACTCCAATCTTCCTGCTATCGGCAGTCTAGTCTCGTGCAAGAGTGATTGATGCCTCCATTTGGACCATCCGACCACCGAAGCGGCTAGTAGCGGCGTTTATTTGCTTACTAAGCGCGATGGTTTTTCCAAGAAATGACATAAGAGTAGTCCCGAAAACACTACTGGTCTACTCAACTTCGTTCTTGCATACCAGCATAGTTTTATCCCTCCGCAGACTGTACCAAACGAACACGAACGATAAACTCTTTTACAAAAAAAAAAAAAAAGTCATACAGTGTTGTACATTGATTTCAAAATAATGTGCCATGTTTCAGATAAAGTTTTGATAAGCGGCCAGTATTGTGCGCGTCAAGTAATTGTCATGTACAAGCAGAGCTAAGCTATCATCACCGGACGTAACCACGCTACGGCCGTTTAAACGGTCGTTAAAGGAACACGTGTGTGTGTGTGTAACGGCACGCGACGCCATGGAACCTGCTCGCGCCAACGACAAGAACACGCGTGAAACATTTCCAATTCGTGGCGAAATGTCCCCGAAACAAACTCACATTGGTAATCGCAAGGTATAAGCTCACCGTTTTTCAACCGATGTGTCTCAAAGGGTCAGCGGCTGTGTCTCTAAGGAAAGTCATATGTGTCTCAAAGGGTCAGCAGGTGTGCCTCAACGGCTCAGCAGGTGTGTCTTAACGGGTCTGCAGGTGTCTCAAGAGATCAGCATATGAGTCTCAAAGGGCCAGCAGGTGTGCCTCAAAGGGTCAGATGTGCTCCAAAGGGTCAGCAGGTGTGCCTCAAAGGGTCAGCAGGTGTGTCTCGAAGGGTCAGATGTGCTCCAAAGGGTTAGCAGGTGTGCAATGGGAGTTTGCGGGAAGGTCGAAAAGAAGCGAGGAAAAAAGTTGAGGAATAAAAATAAATGTTTTTAAATCAATGACCACCATGATTTTTTTTAAATATGACAGTTATTAGAAATTTAGCTATTAAACTTTTAAATATGATCCTAACAGGCCTATTCGTTTTTTCAATGATAAAATCTCTGCTTAAAAAAACGGATTGTGTGCTTTGGCAATTTTAGCGCCTTGTCAAAAGTGTAGAGCGAGTTGAGAAAAGTTTGAAAATCGCTAGTCTATCTAACCACTGTCACAATAGACTTGTACTGCCGTGATGTGGATATCGGGGTTCAAATCACGGCCGGGTGTACTGAGGGTGGTGTTTTCCTAAACCGTTTGCCACTTTCCCTCCACGCAAATACGGGTACATTTTTTTAAATTAGACCTTACTCATCTGTATTCCATTAGTCGTAATTAAGGTATGAGTAGTAATACAGTACAGGTATCTCTTATTTAATTATTTAAAGCAAGGGGGGAAATGTTTCCATTCAAATGAGCTTCATAGGGCCAGTTTTATAGATTGAGTACGCCTCAAGTGCGGCGCTAAACTAAATACAAGATGACACCTACCTAAACTCGAGTGGAATGGGCCAGTTTCAATGCATTACTCCTACCTAGACTCGAATGGAAAAGGCTAGTTTCAAAACATTACACCTACCCATAATCGAGTGGAATGGGCCAGTTTCAATATATTACACTACCTAGACTCGAATGGAATAGGCCAGTTTCAATACATTACACATACCTAAACTCGAATGGAAAAGGCTAGTTTCAAAAATTACACCTACCCAAAATCGAGTGGAATGGGCCAGTTTCAATATATTACACATACCTAGACTCGAATGGAATAGGCCAGTTTCAATGCATTACTCCTACCTAGACTCGAATGGAAAAGGCTAGTTTCAAAACATTACACCTACCCAAAATCGAGTGGAATGGGCCAGTTTCAATATATTACACATGCCTAGACTCGAACGGAATAGGCCAGTTTAAAATGCTAATTGTCCCATTCCATTCGAGTTAGGTAAGAGTCATATATTTAGTGGAACACCACACTAGAGGCGTACTCAATCTGATATGAAACTATCCCTAAGACGCCCACAGAAGAGTTGCTGAATCTACCTGGATAAGGTTTAAGGTGTTTTTACTTTCTCGCTATCTTACAGGTAGAGAAAGTAGTGTGATCGTCAAAAAAATCAAATTCGTGATTTTGATGAATCTCGACGTTTCATGACCCCCCGAATCCGAAAAAGTGGTTTATGAATTTCCGTCTGTCTGTACCTCCGACTAGAGCCTAAACTATTATACCGATAGGGTTAAAACTTGGTATCTAGAGTTTTCATGGGTTGCCCCTAGGGTTTTTAGAATTGGATATCTAACCCTAAAATTAAGGGTAGTTTACTGAAGGGCAAAAAGAGAAAAAGTCGATTTTCTCAAAATCGGCTCTAACAATTTTGATTAAATTTCATTTCAAAACATTTATAAATATTCTAAATAAAATGGATAGTCTTAATATTTCGGCAAAATGACTTTAAGGGCTCAGGTCTGATGCGTAAATTCTCACTTTTTTATCATATCTCCGAAACTATTTGAGATATGAAATTACTTATCATTGAAAATATGTAGATCTATTTATAATACAAATATTTTATTCGAAACTTATTTTTATAAAACCAATAGCATTCAAGCTATACGCAAATATATATATATATTTAACTTTTCGATCACTATAAAGTTAAAGTATGCGACCGTAAAAAAATCTAACCTGAAATGTTGATGTCTCATGACCCCCCGAACCCCAAAAAAGTGGTCTTTGCAATGCCGTCTGTCTGTATGTCTTTTTAACCCCAAAATTAAGAGTAGTTTAATAAAAAGCAAAAAGTTAACAATCAATTTTCTCAAAATCGACTCTAACGATTTTGATTAAAATTAGTATCTAGGCGTTGATTAAGATTATAAATAAACTGGATATTTTAATTTTCCCATGAAAATTACTTTTAGGGTACTTTGCGGAAGCGGGAATTTTCTTATCTCCGCAACTATATGAGATACTAAATAACTTATCATTGAAAAATTGTAGTACTATTAAAAATAAAAAACTTTTATATGAAATATCTTTTTTATAAAACTAACAGTTTCTGAGATATTGGCAAATTATATTAATACAATTTTATGAGCTTTAGTTGTAAAGAGACAATAATTGTTATATCTCTCTCATTTTAGACTCAATATTCAATAATTACCTATTTAATTGGTCAAAATTTATAAAAGAGAAATTTAATAGCAATGCAATAACCATAAGATATCCCCAAGTAAAAAGACGAAAATTTTAATCGGAAGCTAAAATTTTAATACCAAGTTTTGACCCTTGGGGACCCAAGATCGATATTTTGTATTGATCCAAATATACAAATGAAGACGTTAGTTCTTTAAAAATAAAAATATGAAATTTAAAACCATGAGTCAAAAAATGTTTTACGTATGTCTAGCGCAATTTGTTCTCGGGTTTGCTAGTGTATATTATATTATGAATTTTGAGTAAATATCTTCATTTCTAAACAATAGAGCGAGAAAGTTCGTGCGGAGTTCCGTACCATTTATTTTCCTTTCTGTCGACACCTCGTAGAGAAAGTAATGTGATCATCAACAAAATCTAACTTGAGATTTTGATAAATGTCGAGGTTTCATGACTCCCTGAAGTAAAAAAAGTTATTTTTGCAATGCCATGTGCTGTTCTGTCTGTCCGTTTGTACCTAGAAATGTGAAACGGAAAATTTTCCTATATTTTTACCGGTAAATTTTCATTTATTATTTCTGTAAAATAATTTCAACTGATTAAATGGGACTAATGTAATCAAGATATAGTCATCCCAAATGTCAATGTTTATACTTAAGATTAATGATAGTAATAATAATAAGAATATTTTGTGGTAGTAGTGGTAATGGTGGTAGTAGTGGTGGAGATGAAGGTGGTGGTAGTGGTAGTAGTAGAAGTAGTAGTAGTAGTAGTAGTAGTAGTAGAAGTAGTAGTAGTAGAGTAGTAGTAGTAAAGAAACACTTGCTTCGGTGGCCACATGGTCTAACGCGCTACTCTCGCAATAGACTAGACTGCTGATGACAGTGAGATCGGGGTTAGATCCCAGTCGGGTGCACTAAGGGGAGGTTTTCCTAAATGGGTTTCCAGTTACTCTAAACAAATGCGGGTACAATTCCTCTAAATTCAAACCTCCTTGTCCCTAAAACATTAGCGTAGTTAGTATATAGGCGTATAACCCGACCGGGTAGTAAGATTCGATGCTAAAAAAGTAGTAAAGAAACAAATGAATGCGAACATTTTTATAACCCATTATGTTCATACCTCAATTTTTAAGTTAACCAAAATAATTTTAAGGTTGGCCCAACATTTGTCTCCCCCTCCCTATTCCTCCATCACCCCTGCCCCCTCCCATGACCCACGCGTCTCTTATCACATTATATTTTTAAGTATAATAGGCTATAGGTCACACCACAACTATTCCGCCGCAAGCCGCCACTGCAGACAATTTTCATCTCTATCTGTACCTCGGGCTAGAACCGAAACTATTTTACCGATTGGGCTAAAATTTGATATCTGGGCTTTCCATAGGGTCTCTCCTAGGGGTTTTTGGAATTATGTATTATATAACCCTAAATTTAAGGGTAGTTTACTAAAGGGTAAAAAGAGAACAAATCAATTTTCTCGAAATTCGATCAAACGATTTTGATTAAATTTTATATCTAGACATTGTTTATTATTATAAACAGGATGGCAACTATTTATTTTCTCAGGAAAATGACTTCGAGGCTACTATATATGAAGGAAATTTCCCAATTTTCATAATTTCTCCGCAACTAATAGAGATACGAAATAACTTATCATTGCAAAGTTGTAGTACTATTAAAAATAAAAATATTTTATTTGAAATATATTTTTATAAAAACAATTTTTAAGATACAAGCATATATAATTCAGTCTTTGAAAATTAATTTGACTCTCTTGTTCTTCGGTGGACAAACATTTTTCTCTTTTCTCAATGTTTTTGTAACAATGTTCCTAGTTCCTAAAGACAAAACTAAGTAAAAGTATACCTATATTATTTCATTTATGATCTTTGATGTAGTGTTTCTACAACAATGCATAAACCTATAATTTAGTTCCACAAATCTTACGAGTTTTTAGTAAATGTTTATTTATTTTTAAGATAAAAGCGGGTGAAAGTCTGTGTGGTGCACCGTACCATTTATTTTTGGTATCACTATATGTATCGGACTTCGTGAGAGAGGGTAAAAACTTTACAAATAATGTGTACCCCACAAACGTACATAATTTCTCATATAGTATTTAGTCTGTGACAAAAATTTAAAAATCGGGAATTAGTAAACGCTCTTTAAATTAATTTGTTTTAGAAAAACGAACATACATTCTTATATTCTTATATAAAATACTTCCTAGATATTCCCGTTGAACACAAACGTAAAAGCCCCTTTCGTTTATTTATTTTTTTCCCCCCTTAATTTGAGGGCTAGAATTTGTTTTTTAAAACACCCATTGGCAAGAGCATAAAACATCAAAATCTCAAGTTTGAACAAAATCCATCAAACCATTTCTGCTGTAAAATAATTGTATATCATTGTAAGACACACTTTTTTGGGTTCGTGGGCGCATAAATAGTAACGTTCCTCTTTACTTGGAAATTATCAATTTTCACAATTTCAATACATGTATCTTCACTTCAGTAAAGCTGTTTAGAAAATACAAACATATATTTTTAGCTGTCGAAATTGATAGCATTTTACTAAATTATTATGGTTATTTTATTGGTATTTAGATTATCTATTAAACGTGACAACTGCAGATCACATGACTTGACGTTTGAATATGTAAAAGTAGTTTTAGTAGCGGTTATTACTTGTTGCCCTCATATACTGTTATTCATACCTCGTTTATAAGGAAAAGACGTCTAAAATAAAGAGCATATTTTTTTTTCATTCGGCCCAACTGAAACAATTGCGTTAAAAAAAACACTTCACATTATATGCCGATACGAAATAATGTTTTCCCCATTTCTAGAGAACATATTAATTCTTTAAGAAATAAACAACTATTTCAAACTATATATTCTTGTTTCTAATGATGTAATTTACCGAACCAGTATTTACTGTATTTATCGGACACAATACATTGTTAGATGTACAGGTCTACTAAAAAGTTCATTCACCTATGTAAATTGTTCAATAATGCAAAGGTACAATTGTACTGAGTAACCGAATGGCTCCCACGAAAACCAAAAACAATCGATAGTTTCACTAGATATGAGCTACATACAGCCAACTCACACGTCCATTGGTGGGAGAACGAAAGCGATGTTCGTGGGGTGAGGGGGGGGGGGGGGAGGGGCGCGGTACGTAGCTACAAGATAATATCAACAAATAAATAATAATAATAAAAACACAGGACGAGAGACGGAGGCGGGAGTGAAACTTAATTAAGGAACGAAACGCTATTCACATCAACAGAGAACCCATTAAATATTAACACTCGCTCACAAAACAAAACTTCGCAATTAAGCAAACAGCATCGACGAGTCCGTTTTCTCCCTCAAATTTACGAGTGAAAACAAACGTTATTACAAAAGAACGGGGAGGTGGGGGGGAGGGGGGCGGTGGGGGTGTTTCCACGAAAGCAAAACTCGAACCGTTAGAATATGTGCAAGGCTAGGGCCAAGAACTAATGGTATCAAAAACACGACATTAAATTCGGGAACACTTTACATCAGTAAATATTATATCGCCATCACTCACTCAAAAGAAGATATTACTAATGTAATAAATTACTACAGTTAAAAAAAAAGTTTAGTGAAAATTTTTAATCATAAAAGACTACAGATCAAGCATTAAAGACTCGCATTTCTGTAGGGTTACCCTTTGGTTAGTTGGCCAGGGTTCGTAACCCAGGCGGGGGCGATTTTCTCTATGTTTTTCCCTCGTACTCTTTCCATGCGGGTGTAGATGCACTTACTCTGATCCTACTCCTCCCAATCCTTAAATTTTTCCTTAATAACCCGTGTATTAAATGATCTAATTAAAAACATAATTTTAAGAATAAGAAAGCGATGTAAATGTTTAATGGAAGAAACGGGCGAGAGCCTATCAAGTTGGTTTGGAAATTAAATTACCTTTTTAATGCAGAGCAAGTTTAGACTTAGACGTGGCTTAGTTAACTTAGAGAAAAAGCAGGCCTTTGTCAATGAGCTAAGAGAAATTTAGAATATAATTAAGCCCTGATTTTTATAGGAGGTCCACTTTCGAGCACCAACATTGATTGAAAGACAATAAAACTTGGCATTCTAGACATATGTCTTATTTGATTTATTAATTAAAAAGTTAATCAAAATAGGTGATCAAAAGCTTCCAATAATACTTCCTTATGTATTAGAGAATAATCTACATTAGCTAGAATTTAAGTCCCCCACTTCGGTAGCCGCATGGTCTAAGGCGTCACTCTCACAATAGACTATCCTGCCAATGAAGGGGAGATCCTTGTTCAATCCTGATCAGTTATAATGAGGGTGTTTTTTCCTAAACGGGTTTCCATTCTCTCTCTCTCTCCCTCTACGCCAATGAGGGTGCACTTCCTCTAAAATCCAACATTACTCATCCCTAGCCCAGTAACGTAATTAATTCATAAGAACGTATAAACCGAATGGGTAGTAAGACGCGGCACTAAAAAAATCCTTCTATAGAACCGGCTTTCCTTAGAATGCTGTAACACAATTTCCTTGGTATTATTAATTCCCTAAAATAAAATAATCATCACGTCTTATTACCTGTTCAGGCTGTACGCATAGCTATTTGATAATTACTCTAACGGGGTGAGGGATGAAAAAAGGAAGCTATTTAGGAAAAACTACACTCACTAGAGTTGACCGGGATTCGAGCCCCGATCTTCAGCAGTTCAGTGACGCATTAAACCAGGGATGGCAAATCTACGGCACGCGTGCCACTGGACAGCATGCGAACACTTTGGGTGACACGCCGACATGAAAAAAAAAAAAACTCAATAAAACTTTTTCCAGCTTGGTGTAATGTTTTGAAGTCAATAATATTTCGACAACCATGTTATTCACATTTTACAATTAACTTTGTGAAGTCAACGGTTAGAAATCATCTGGTGTGCTATTGAAGTCAAATAAGTTATGAACTTAATAAAAATATCCCGGCTAGCAAAATACAAAAACATGTTTCAAACTAATATGGAAAAGATTATTTAAGTTATTGATTTTAGCATTTATATAAATTCGTTGTCTTTTTTTCACCTGAAGGTGCTACTTTCAATGTTTTAACCTTGATTTAATGACATTAATATTGTCTTAGACACTCACCTTGGCATTCTAGTAAATTTTCCTTCTGTATAATTCAGCCATTTTAAAAATATTTACAATTTTATTTGAGCTATCCATTATATTTCATACTATTTAACAAGTTTTGATTTTTAAGTACTCATTAAAAACGTAAATAAGAGGTGGCACACTATATACTATTTTAAAATTCATCTGGTCCTTAAGTGTCACACTGGTCGGGGAAATTTCGCCATCAATGCCTTAGACCGTTCTACCACTAAAGCGGGTGAGACTACGATTAAATAATTATATTATAATGTTTTATAAGCTCCATATTTTCATGCACGAAAAGAGGCAATGTATAAACCTTCATTCTAAAGAGTTATTAAAAGTTGTTGGGACCAATGTTTTTTTTATTCAGCTGGTTTATTCTTCAAAAGATAGAACGACCAAAGATATAATCGGTCATTTGAAAATAGTTACATCTAGGTTCATAAAGGTAAATGGTTTTTTTTAGCGCCACGTCTTATTACCCGTTCGGGTTATACGCTTAAGTACTAATTACGCTAATGGATTAGGAATTGGTAAGGTTGAATTTAGAGTAAGTGAATCCTCATTTGCGTGGAAGAATGGAAAACCATTTAGGAAAAACCACCCCCAGTTCACCCGATCGAGATTCGAACCTCGATCTCCCCGTCCTCGGAAGTCTAGCTCAACACGAAAATAGCAGGTTAGCCAACTACGTCACCGAGGCGGGTAAAGCCAATTTTGAGTTGGGAAGTTGTTAAGATAATGTTTGTTAGGTCTGATCTCATTGTCAAGTTCTCCTGGAAAACACCTATTTTTGACATCCGCCCTTTTAACCCCAAGTTACAGATATATAGCTACACTACACCATCTGGACCAACTTTAGGAGTGCGACTGCGCAGAAGCACGTAAAAGAGATTTCGGCGGGAAAATCTAGAAGTCATTTCACGAATTCGGGTTAAGGTGATAAAGGGTGAGAGACGGGTGGGGGGGCTGGTAGGGAACGTGAGTCGAAGTTTGTAGTTTTGCAGATTTTATACTTTTTTCCTAGACAAGAATTAAATAATGCGTCAAAAAATGTTTTACATATCTCAACGGTTGTGCATCTGTCACGGAAATGAGGAATTTGAGAACTTATCAAATGATAATATGCTCATGACAGGTATTTAAGAACTGTTGAAATCGCTGTGTGAAGAAAATTAAACTATGTGTCTACAGGAGATATATTTTTATTTTGTTGAGAGAATTGTTGCTAAGAAAATTGCAATCCCTACCACCTCATCATAAAATATTTGTACTTATAGAACGCAGTAAAAATGAGAGAATCAAGTTTTTTTTTCCCGAGCAATAAAAAAATTATATTAAAATAATATAAAGGCCACCACTTTATAAACTATCAAACATTTAATGACAACATAAACTAAGCCACAAAATATTGTGAATTATTTGACGAGTAATGACACTGGGATTATTTTATGTCTTGCTTTGACAATATTCGGCGTTACCAAAAGAAATTAAATTTTAGATAAAAAAAAGTATAGTTATTAAATTTTCCGTATATATAGATTTCCATAAAAATACTAATTCCTTGGAGTCCAACTGATTTTTAAAAAAAAGCAGTCACTAATTTATCTTTGAGGCGCATGTTTCACCACTGTTAATAAATAAATACATTTTGTTTTAAATCTATCTCTTTCAGAAATAAAAATTCAGCTTAAAAGGTGTTTATTTTGGATTCCAATATATCTGTATTACTCATGCGTCAGTAATTAAACCATGTTTGAAAATAGGACTCATCTAATTATGCACACAATTTTTTATTTGCTTCTAGATTTTCTGATAGCATTAATCACAACGCACTAGCTCAACTTATAATTAAATAATTAGGCAAAAAGATTTGTGTATGTTTCCGGCTATTAAATGTTTGGAAAGTCAACAAATTCGATTAAACAATATTAAGGTCAGTTAATTGTCAGTATCGTCCAAAGTTATTAATAAGATTTTAAACGAAGAAAACTGTATATTATATTCACACAATTCTCCGTAAAAACCAGCAGATCGCTAGGCCTCATGACGTCACTTCAAGCGGAGCTGCAAAATATTTTAACACTCTGGCCTGTAACTAAAGACGGCCATGCTTGAACAGGTAGTAGAACGGGGTGATAAACAAAATGAAACCTATGAAGAATTTATGTTGGCCGAATGATAAAAATATATAATTCAGAAATGTAAAAGTGTTTACGCACTATATCTACATACTATATAATAATTTACCGGTCTTCGGACTTTTACAGTTATATATATATAACTGTTAAAGTCCGAAGACTGGTAAATTTTAGAATTTACCGGTATATCCTAGTATTTACCAATTTTGTTAGTAAAAGTCCGAAATATCTTAGAACATGTTTACATTTTGAGTTTTAACCATCCTTAAGAGTCGGGTGGGATAGAGGATCTCCAGTTCTAGCTTTGACCAGCACTCAAAAGTAAACCAATAACCTAGACTAACCCAACCTAAGCTAGCCTAACCTAACCAAGCCTAATACAACCTTATATAAAGGTTAGAATAGGCTTGGTTAGGTTGGGTTAGTCTAGGTTATTGGTTTACTTTTGAGTGCTGGTCAAAGCTAGAACTGGAGATCCTCTATCCCACCCGACTTTAAGGATGGTTAAAACTCAAAATGTAAACATGTTCTAAGATATTTCGGACTTTTACCAACAAAATTGGTAAATACTAGAATATACCGGTAAATTCTCTATATGTATAATTATACTGTTACGCATCTTACTGCCCGCCCAGGACTTTCAAAGTAGCACTAATTTAAGAGCGCATGATAAGTTTAAATCATAATAAGTGCACCAGCAGGAGAAAAAAGGATGAGCAAAAAAAATCACAACGCGAAAAAAAACTTGTACACCTAAACAAGATAAAAAAAAAATCTCAACCATATCTTCAAAGACCATTTTGTTGTGCGAGTCTATCGCTCTAGACGGTTCAACCACAATATATGAAGCAAGAGTATTGTTCATTTATTAACCTTAGAATTAGACTGTTCCCAATTACACGAAGCCTTAAATAAACGAGATATAGAAAGACATAAATCAAGACCAAAATCACAGACATCCCAGGTTGGAACATTATATAAATATGTATATAAAAAAATAATGTACATCGCAGCCTTCGGAAAAACTTACACTTATCTCTTACATAATAGTAAACTGTTGTAAGTTTATATATAAAAAGAGGCACAATACTCATAGAATAGCCCGAGATACAATATACTCGTACATGTTATTAACTTGAGTTATTTTACGTCATTAACCACTAGTTCGAGACAAACAAATTCCCTATAATTTTCTCAAACAAATAACTTTTTAAGAGTTGTTTTATTGTGCCGGGGAAGAATTGTACATGGCTAATAACTATAATTTGGTGTCTGCGCCGTTGTTTTGCTTGTTGGAACATTATAAAAAAAGGGGGGGGGGGAGAGGGGGGCACGTTTCTAGCTCACAGATTGGAAGTAGTCGAGTTCACCAGTATCGCTAGTGGGCCAACTGGGACAAACAAATGCAATCAAGGCCGCGCGCACGTCGAACCTACCGACATGTCAAATTCAGAAGGAAAACAGCTATCGCCGATTATCAAGCCATGTTCCGATTTTAATCGAGAATTAATTACTTTACT
The DNA here is from genome assembly GCA_033556935.1 of Timema podura. Classification (NCBI taxonomy): domain Eukaryota; kingdom Metazoa; phylum Arthropoda; class Insecta; order Phasmatodea; family Timematidae; genus Timema; species Timema podura. The sequence continues at coordinate 39,193,124 of JAVRXN010000007.1, read as the reverse complement.
ACCCACTTTGACGGTAGAATAGTCTTGAGGTGTCACTCTCGCAATAGATTGAACTGCCGATGACGGGGAGATCGGGGGTTCAAATCCCAGTAGGGTGTACTGAGGATGGTTTACCCTAAATGATTTCATGATCTCCCTTTACTCAAATGAGGGTACACTTCCTTTAGATGCAACATTCCTCATCCCTAGCGCATTAGTGTAACTAGCAAATATACGAACAGCCGAAAGAGGATTAAGACGTGGTGCTAAAAAAATGTATTTACTCGCGGCGTCCTCAACTATGGCACAATAAAAATGTACGACTAATTTTCCCAAAATGTTGGAAAAATATATATATTTTTTTAGCACCGCATCTTACTACTCGATCGGGTTGTACGCCTATGTACTAATGACACTAATGTGTTAGGGATTCGGAATATTTAATTTAGAGAAAATACACTCGCATTTGCGTGGCGAGAGAGTGTAAAACAAGTTTAAAAACCACGCTCAGTGCACCCTACCGGGATCGAACCCCAATCTACCCATCTTCAGCAGTCTAGTATATTGCGAGAGTAGAGCCTTAGACCATTCGGCCACCGAGGAGTGTTTGAGAAATAGTGTTCAGTTTTTTTATAGCTATCCTGGAATTGTGAACCAACAAACAAACCAAAACAAACTAACAAAATGATAAGAGAGAGGGATTTGAATATTTGTATATCCATGGATCGCGAATCAAAATATACTAACTTCCAAAATGCTATTAATGGGGTATTCAAGTATTCGTATATCTTTGGATCGTGAATCAAGATATAAAAGCTTGCAAAATGCTATAAAAAAAAAGTCTACCAACAATTTTGAGGTTTAGATCCCTAGAAGGTCCAAAAAATGTATCCTTATGAAATTTAATTATAGTACGACACTTTTTTTTACAGCAAACTTGTAAGATTGTATTAGGGTGGCTACAAAACTTTATTATATAATTCCTTGACTTTATCATGTTTTCCAGGCATTTAGAAACATTCCAGACACCTTTTTTACGGTTTTTTCCCCTTGGTGATTGCAATGTTTTTGTTTATTATATAGATAATGTATTTTTCGAAGACAATCCTAACTGCTAATATACATACACATTCATTTTAAGATATTTTACTAGTATTTAATGTTTTGTGTCCCTGTGTAAATGTGTTACGGGTTATCAAACAAACATTGCACAGCCATCTTTGTGTTAAGACTGCCAATATCTAGGCGTCGCATTTTGCTAACATCACGAAACAAAATATTTAACTTTTGTTTAAATCAGATATCATATTCTGAAAATTGAAAAAAGACACCTGGACACGGGAATATAACCCGGGACCTTTGGCTTCGATTCCCGTGTCCAGGTGTCATTTTTCAATTTTCAGAATATGATATCTAACTGAAGTAATTACCATTAATATAGCTCTGGCTATTTACTCTTAATATATTTTGTTTAAATGTTTTTAGGTAAAGAGCTAGGCTAGTTAGGTGCTTAAATTTGACTTTTCCTTATTTAAAAAAATTAAATTCCCTGACATTCCCCTGAATCAACTAAATTTCCCGATATTTTCAGGTTTTCCCTGTCTGTAGGCACCATGTTGTATGGTATATGTAATCTACCCTTCGTTTACCCTGTAAGGCAAAAAACTTACCTTGCTTTGTTCCACTATGGTACAGCTTGTAAGATTGGGCCATAGTGTAATCACTCAAGTTAGGATTGCTTTATTTCAGAGTAAACAAAGTGTACATGCTTATATAATTATGTATGTATGTATGTATGTATGTATGTATGTATGTATGTATGTATGTATGTATGTATGTATGTATGTATGTAGTATGTATGTATGTATGTATGTATGTATGTATGTATATATGTTTATGAATGTATATATGATGTGCATAACACAAGTTTTATTTCAACAAAGCGAGGCAAAGATGTCTATATTTTTTTCAATTAGTCCTAAAAAGGTGAAACGGAGTCTTGATTAATGCCGTCAAGTCATTTCCAAGCCTCGGAGGAAGGTAAAACAAACCATATGGCCTAGAACCTCTGGGTAGCAGCTGCTTTATTTCAATATTATAATTAACTAAGAAACAGTTTACATGTTAGAAGAGGGGGCCCCTCAAGTTTTATGAAATATAATTAATAAAATATAAAAGTAAAACAAAAAGTCTAAGGGAGCGAGCGACCAGTTTGTAAGAACAGTGCCTATTTAAACTTTTTTTTAGCACCAGGTTTTACTAACAGTTCGGGTTGTACGCGTATGTACTTTAAGATAGTATGTTAGGGATGAGTAAGGTTGAATTTTAGATGGAGTATACCCGCATTTGTATGTAGGGAGAGTGGAAAACCATTTATTAGAAAAAGTTGCCTCAGTACGTCCAACCGGGATTCGAAACCTGATCTCCCCGTAATCGGCAGTCCAGTCTATAGCGAGAATGACTACTCTTCAACCCCCAAAGCGCGTCGGAACATTAGACATACAGGTGAACATTCCAGTTCAACGCAATGCCAATAGCTGAGAGCCAATAAGAGTTACGACTAACCATAGCTCAGAAATAAATCGACTTCTACAAACTTGAACTTAGTTCCAGTCTTATGTATACACGGCACTACCTTCCCTTATTTGATAATTCCGTTTTTTGGAAGTTTCGGCCTCTCGGTAATTCTCCTGTCGGTACTTTTTTTTTTAATGTGTGGCAAACAAAAAATACAAATCGATAGAAGGAAGTTGATAAAGATTACTAATTCCGAAGGAAAAAGTTATGACTGCCAATTTGTTATGATACAAAATCGAGCAATATTATTTAGTGTCCGAACAAACTTTCAGCAATACGGGGAAACATTATTATTATTATTAGCACCGCTTCTTACTACCGTTCGGATTATACGCAGTTACGCAAATGTGTAATGGTAGGGTGATTGTGAGATGAAATGGAGGACCTACAGTTTAACGTGGAATCCGAACCACGGTGGAGGCCTGGAACTCAACACATTCACAAGTTGTGATTAATACACGTCTTGTCAGAGGTGAAGGAAGGGTTTGGCAATGAGATAAACCTGTGCCGGGATCGAAGATTGAACCCCGGACCCCCAGCACAGAAGTTCGACACATTACCGTACTCCTAGACCACCAGGTCACCCACGGGGGAAAAGGAATACTATTTAAGTAAGAACACTTATTTTCGTGTGAGTGGAACAGAAATAAAGTAATTTTTTCATTAAAATAAATAAATAAAGGGCCAATAAGTTTTGAAGCAGCTTGCTAATTTAACGACACAATAAACTTTAAAATGAACGTATATCTCCTCGGTGCAGCTGCTGGCTGATTCAACAACTATTCCTAGAATATAAATGTGACCTCAACACAAATAAACTAGCCGTGCGGACATTTAAGACTTAATTCGTCTTCGAACAGATGTAAAGAAAAGGAATGAAAGAAACGAAACTGACGATTTTGTTTGAAGTTTTTTAACATACTTTAGCTAAGAATGAAAATAAATATTAATATAAATTGCAAGGCGTAATAAATCTTACGTGTATTGGTATTCGAGAGGCATATTAAAATTTACTATCGGATCCGTGTAGCTGAAAAGTGATTGAAAAACATATAGTGCTGATATAAGTTTAATAAAACAAAAATGGCATGACACAATCGTACAAACTCATCATAGTTGATTATATTTATAGTTTGAAACAAAATTTTTAAAAAAATAGATTTTCAGTAAACTACCCTTAAGTAAGTTTGACTAAGAAAAACAAAAATTCCATCTTGTTAATCACGATATACAAGCATACATTTTAAACAAAATTTCTCAAGCCTTTTTTTATTTAAAATTTTCAAAAATTAATTATTTGTATATAAATCTCAAATTATTTATGTATATAAAAAAAGAATTCTTATTTATCAGATACCTATTTTGAGCAAAGTATTTGAGGGCAATTTCAAAAAATTTCTAATTTTCTGAGATTTCTCATAAGTAAACTACTCTTTAAGACCATCTATTTTAGAAAAATCAACATACACAATTATTTAACGTGTATATTTGTTTCCAAATACTCGTTTCTAACCAAATCGTTTGAGCCATTTTTAAAATATTACAATTAAAAAAGTCACCAATTCACTACCCCTAAAACAAATTTTCCCCTGAAAAAATGTCTTCGAGTTTTATTTTTCATGTCAAACACTTCCCAGATATCCATTTAAAGCAAACTCGCTAAAATAATTTTCAAAAAATGCGGAATTTTCAAAAATCCCTCACGAAATAATTTTTTTAATTAAAAAAAACACAAATATATTGTCAGGTCCAAATACTTCTTTATACCCATTTTAAACAATAGAGTTAGAGCCATTTTCAAAAACTTTGGAACTAAAAAAATTTAGTAAGGTACCCTTAAGTTGGGGCTTTGGTAAAAATAATTTTAAAAATGTCCCAAGTTATTATTGCCTTATAACATCTAGATAAAAAGTTTGAACAAAACTTATCCAACCATTTAAAATCAATGCCCAGGGACAGAAAGAGAGAGAATGGTAAAATCAACTTTTTGAGGGTTCTGGTGAACATAAAACGTAAAGATTAGTCATAATGTCGAGGACGAGAATTTTCACGATTAAAATACTTTCTCTTTATTTAAGAAAGGAAAAATACTTTAATTCTTTTTTTTAGCACCACATCTCACTCCCTAACTGTTCAGGTTATACGCCTGTGTACTAATTATGTTAATGTGTTTGGGATAAGGAAGGTTGAATTTAAAGAAAGTGTACCCCAATTTGCATGGAGGGGGAGAGGGAAACCAATTTTGGGAAAACTAGCCTCTGTACACTTTACCGGGATTCTAACCTTGACCTCCCCATCACCAGCAGCTAGTCTATTGCAAGTGCGGTGTGTGTGTGTGTGTGTGTGTGTGTGTGTATATATATATATTATATATATATACACCGGGATAATCTGATTTGCCTGTGAGGGGGAGGTCGGGGTTCAAATCCCAGTCATGCTTTCTTTCCCCTAAATTGTTTATCACTTTACCTCCACGCAAATGTGGGTAATTTTTTTCTAAGTTTTACCTTGCTCGTCCCAACACTTTGAACGTATTTAAAATGTCAAGAGACAGATTGAAAGCGAGACGCAATAGAAATAAAGTTATTATTATTATTATTATTATTATTATTATTATTATTATTATTATATTTATTACTTGTGTTGTATCTGTTGATTTATTATCTTTTCATGATATATTCCCATCAATTGTAATTAATTAAGTTTTTTATTAGTTTTTAAATATCAGACATTAAAGTATAAATTAATTTTAAATATCCAACATTAAAATATAAATTAAAATGAGTTTATAAAAGAATTTAATGGACAGTTTAATATGTAATTTCATATTCATTAATACATTACGTTAAAAAGTTTTAATGCAAACCATCAAATAAAAATAATGTAAAAATTTGATTACACTAGCATTCTGCAAAAATTGTCCAAAACCCATTTGGCTAAATATGAGCCGCATTACGAGTTGAGCTATTCAAAACACGATCTAACCTTATCAATCACATTTATCACTTAGGTATGAAAATACATTTCTAGCAAATAAATTATAATTGATGTTAATGAGAAACTTTTATCCCCAATTGTTCAAAACAATGTTTATACTAAATATTTTAATTGTTTTTATTTTATTTGACATTAAAACTACCAATAATCGCTAGATTTCAAAGAATTTTAAGCAAATTAAATAAAACTAATAGCTTTAAATGAGGGAATAAAACAATTTCAATAACATTATATTGCCCATAATTTGAATCCCTGATAACTTGGTTCTCAACTAAATCCTTGTAATGTTTACTAACTTTTGTAATTTATAAATTAAATCATGTACGTTATTGCAAACTTATAATAAAGCATTTGGTTATTTGTAAATTAAATATATTAGGTTGTGAGGTAGTTTAGGTTTCTAAAGGTCAGAATACATTTTATAGGTATTGATTATCCATCAAAAGTGACAAATGTAGAGTACATGACCTGACGTTCGAATATGTGAGACTAGATCCAGTATTTTTTCTAGCTGTCAAACAAGGTTATTCCTGTGAAAGTAAATCTAGTAGCTTTTCTAGCTGTCATACAAGGTTATTCCTGTAAAAGTAAATCTTGTAGCTTTTCTAGCTGTCATACAAGGTTATTCCTGTGAAAGTAGATCTAATAGCTTTTCTAGCTGTCATACAAGGTTATGCCTGTGAAAGTAGATCTAGTAGCTTTTCTAGCTGTCATACAAGGTTATTCCTGTGAAAGTAGATCTAATAGCTTTTCTAACTGTCATACAAGGTTATTCCTGTGAAAGTAGATCTAGTATTTTTTCTAGCTGTCAAACAAGGTTATTCTTGTGAAAGTAAATCTAGTAGCTTTTCTAGCTGTCATACAAGGTTATTCCTGTGAAAGTAGATCTAGTAGCTTTTCTAGCTGTCATACAAGGTTATTCCTGTGAAAGTAGATCTAGTAGCTTTTATAGCTGTCATACAAGGTTATTCCTGTGAGAGTAGATCTAGTAGCTTTTCTAGCTGTCATACAAGGTTATTCCTGTGAAAGTAGATCTAGTATCTTTTCTAGCTGTCAGACAAGGTTATTTTTGTGAAAGTAGATCTAGTATCTTTTCTAGCCGTCCAACAAGGTTATTCCTGTGAAAGTAGATCTAGTAGCTTTTCTAGCTGTCCGACAAGATTATTCCTGTGAAAGTAGATCTAGTAGCTTTTCTAGCTGTCCGACAAGATTATTCCTGTGAAAGTAAATCTTGTAACTTTTTTAACCATCAGACAAGGTTATTCCTGTGAAAGTAGATCTAGTAGCTTTTCTAGCCATCCGACAAAGTTATTCCTGTGAAAGTAGATATAGTATCTTTTTAGCCGTCCGACAAGGTTATTCCTGTGAAAGTAGATCTAGTAGCTTTTCAAGCTGTCATACAAGGTTATTCCTGTGAAAGTAGATCTAGTAGCTTTTCTAGATGTCAGACAAGGTTATTCCTGTGAAAGTAATTCTAGTAGCTTTACTAGCTGTCATACAAGGTTATTTTTGTGAAATTAAGTCTAGTAGCGTTTCTGCCTGTCAGAGAAGCTAATTCCTATGAAAATTGAACTTAAATTATATGTTTTAATTTGCATTCTATGTTTATAAGCTATTAATTTTGGATTTGTAGTTTTGGGCCACTAATCATTGTTTCGTATTTTAAAGCAATTTAACAGTTTTCCCGTTTATAAAGTGACGAGTTTTTAATATGAAATTGGTTCTTATTCTGTGAATAAAACTCTCTGAACATATTTTTATTTTAGTCCAACCACGACAAGCCAAAAAGCAAAAAAAAAGAGCAGAAGGCAATCAAATAACTAACCAGACATCAAGTATGCACTTCACAGTTGTCGGTCGTCGAGTGGGTTTGTGGGAAACCGCAAGCGGGTGACGGCTGCCCCGAGCGGAATAACCGCATCGAGTATCCTGCTCCATTGATAACAATAACGCGGATATATCTGTGGAATCTGTGCGGTAGTTTTAAAGTCACAGCGTTTTGCGTTGTTTTTCCCCCTAACTTCTAACTATGTCATAGACAAAATGAATGAAGAATGACCCGGACACGTGACAATTCCTGGATAGCTCAGTGGTTAGAGAATTGACGTAATAAGCCAAAGGTCCCGGGTTATATTCCCGTGTCCAGGTGTCATTTTTCAATTTTTCAGAATATGATATCTACAATAGCCCAATGGCTTCTTTGGTGCTGACTGACAGCTGACGGCTTTGAAAAGCTACCAGACTAAATTATGTATCCCTACGCCGAACCATATGATCTGCACAAAACATGTGTTTAGCAGCTGTCACTTCTGACTGTCAACATTTAGGTATATACCTAAATGTTGACTGTCAGAAGTCAGCTGTGAACTGTCAGTCAGCACCAAAGAAGCCATGGGGCTACTGTAGATGCGAGTAAATCCTCACTAAAACAAATATAATAGCTTTGGCTATTTGATTCTTATAATTAAGTGTTTCGAAACCGTGTTTTCATACATGAACACATTAGGAGTGTGCGAGGCTTCGAAATGTCGAGGTCAATAACCAAATCTTCTCCGCAACGACCTCGACACCCTCAATAAACTACGCATTTTCGAAACATTTCGAAGGAATAAGAGTGTGATATTATAATGAACATATTTGAATTGTCCCACTATTATTATTATTATTATTATTATTATTATTATTATTATTATTATTATTATTATTATTATTATTATAATAATAAGCACCGCGTCTTACTACCCGTTCGGGTTATACGCACTTACTCTAATGTGTAATGGTAGGGTGATTGTGAGATGAAATGGAGGACCTACAGTTTAACGTGGAATCCAAACCACGGTGGAGACTGGCATTCCACACATTCACAAGTTGTGATTAATCCACGTCTTGTCAGAGGTGAAGGAAGTGTTTGGCAATCAATTGTCACACTAAATATGAAATATTTCAACATATAATCATTTTTATAACAGCCACTAAACAGTATTTTAATGCTTACTAGTGCATCGCGTCAGCGGTCGAATGGCCTAAAGGCGTCACTCTAATAATATACCGATTGCCGATGACGGGGAGATCAGGGTTCGGATCTCGGTCGGGGGGGTGTATCAAGGATAGTTTTCCCAAAATGTTTTTCCACTCTCCCTCCACGCAAGTTCGGTATAGGCCTACTTCCTCTTAAATTCAACCTTTATTATGTCCCGACAAACTAGTGAAAAATTACATATGCTTACAACCCGAACGAGTAGTATGACGCAGCGCTAAAAAACCAGTATATTAATCAATATAGCTAGTGATATATACAACCTTTGCTACCTTTCTTACTACACAATTCCCTGTTTTTTCCTAAGTTTTCCAAAAAAATTCTCATTTTCCTGACAAGATATTGAGGCAAAAGAGGAATGATATTTTACTTTCCATAAAATTAACTAGTGTAAAATCATGTAATTGATGAATTAAAACAGGTTGATTTGAGGTTGGTAGGGAAATATTACATGCACTGTAGCCGCTACGCAGCCAGAAGTTTCAGAAGGAGATAAGGGGGAGATAAGAAATGTTCTTGAATCAGTGTGGCAAGTAGTTTATTTCCCTACAAAAGGTATATAATTAAAAACTTTCAGTTAAATGTTATAAATTCACACCAGGTGTGTGGCAACTCTGTTAACGCACTCCCCAATTTTTTTAGCACCGTGTCTTACTACCCGTTCGGTTTATATGCCTAACTCCACAAATTATTTCTGAAGGTGGGCGTGTAGGGGACGCGAAAAAGGGCCAGCTTCTCCCCCTCCCCCTCCCGTTTTATAGCATAACATACTATCAGTCAATCAAATGTTTTTCTTCGCACGGTGATTTCAAAAGTTCTTAAATATCTGTCAAAGATGTCCCGGAATTTAATGACAAACTTTGTTACGTGTCATCTGCGGGTGACCGACCAAGCTTACTCGTACCAAGTAAGCCACCGCGGGCGATTCAATAACCCAACCCGGGAGCTTAGGAGAAACTTATGTTAAAAATAGATTATTTTTGTAAATAATAATTAAATTAAGATCCACACGTTCTTCAAACTGTTATGTATTATATCTTGTATTTTCATCTCATGTTAAGTGTTTAGTTTATAGTGTAAGAATTTATACTTATGTGTTCTTTTTATGTTTTCTTTATTAACTTTCAAGGACAGTGAAAGGTGATCCTTGGATTAATGGATTTTTTTTATTTATGTACTATTGGGAGAATGAGGATGAATCCTACTTGTATTATTATTGAAGAATATTAAATCATAAGTCTCGGGAATATAGAACGTAACTTTTTAATTAGGTTCCCTTGAATACGCTGAGGTAGCGCATTTTGCCGGCTGCCTTAGCATCCATCTCTAACTAAGGTAGCGAGCGCCCTTGGCCGGCTGCCTTAGCCTCCCACTCTAACTAAGGAAGCGCCCTTGGCCGGCTGCACTAGCATCCCACTCTAACTAAGGTAGCACCCTTAGCCGGCTGCCCTAGCCTCCAACTCTAAGGTAGCACCCTTGGCCAGCTGCCCTAGCCTCCACCTCTAACTAAGGTAGCGCCCTTGGCCAGCTGCCCTAGCCTCCAACTCTAACTAAGGTAGCGCCCTTGGCCAGCTGCCCTAGCCTCCAACTCTAACTAAGGTAGCGCCCTTGGCCAGCTGCCCTAGCCTCCAACTCTAACTAAGGTAGCGCCCTTGGCCAGCTGCCCTAGCCTCCAACTCTAACTAAGGTAGCACCCTTAGCCGGCTGCCCTAGCATCCCACTCTAACTAAGGTAGCGCCCTTGGCCGGCTGTCTTAGCCTCCCACTCTAACTAAGGTAGCGCCCTTGGCCGGCTGCCTTAGCCTCCCACTCTAACTAAGGTAGCGCCCTTGGCCAGCTGCCCTAGCATCCCACTCTAACTAAGGTAGCGCCCTTGGCCGGCTGTCTTAGCCTCCCACTCTAACTAAGGTAGCGCCCTTGGCCGGCTGCCTTAGCCTCCCACTCTAACTAAGGTAGCGCCCTTGGCCGGCTGCCCTAGCATCCCACTTTAACTAAGGTAGCGCCCTTGGCCGGCTGTCTTAGCCTCCCACTCTAACTAAGGTAGCGCCCTTGGCCGGCTGTCTTAGCCTCCCACTCTAACTAAGGTAGCGCCCTTGGCCGGCTGCCCTAGCATCCCACTCTAACTAAGGTAGCGCCCTTGGCCGGCTGTCTTAGCCTCCCACTCTAACTAAGGTAGCGCCCTTGGCCGGCTGTCTTAGCCTCCCACTCTAACTAAGGTAGCGCTCTTGGCCAGCTGCCTTACCCTCCCACCCATCCAACAGCACCTCTGGACAACAAACTTATTTTTTAAAAAATCAACTCTTCATGACCCATTCCAAGGGAAGAGAGAAAAAAGGGACGGCGAACCCTACGGGCGCGGGCTACTCTACAACGGCCAACTCTCTTTTCCCTCCCCCCCTTCATTTAATCCTCACCCTAAATACACCTGACCTCCAGCCACCCTCTGCCCCAGACAACTAACTACCCTCCAACACAATTCCTGGTCCCAGGTGAACTGGGACTTAGCAGACATCCTCAAACGAAGAGCCTACCCCCACAAACACCCACGTACCCAATAGACAAGACATCCCCCACGAGCCATCTCTCACCTATCCTCCATCCACCCTTTTGGTCATAACTGGACTGGCCATATTCACAACCGACCAAGAAGACCAATATCCATCACTACACCCCTTCACAATAACCTACCAGAAAACACCCGACAACCAACAGACACCCTGTAGAAATATAACAACTTTCCACTTACGTTAAAAAGTTTAATGCCGTTATGTTCATTATAGATATTCAAGAACTGTTGATATCATCATATGAAGAAAATTAAACTCTATGTCTCTACTGGAGCGATATTCTATTTTGATCAAAATTAATGTTTAGCTATTAAATTTGCAAAAACACCTTTTGTCGTGTCCTCTACACTCCCACTTTAAGGTAAAAGTAAAAACCCAATAATTGATTGTGATAAAACGAACAAAAAGCAGCTTACGGAGAAACCACGCATGATATGAGAGGTTATGCACACGGGAAACTAAATAACATAACACTAGCCGGTGTTTTCAAACTAAAATAAATAAACTAAACCGTATAAATACTGAAGAAACAAACGGTACAGTAGTTGTACCTTACCCCCTTCCCTGGCAAACCAACACACACACAGTCCATACGGCTCTCATCATTCATCGCATACATCCACAATCCACACATAATATGGTGTACCTTATTTACTTTCAGCCCCTGTGATATTTTATTAACGGTAACACAATATTGGTACGCCGACACACAAGCTTTGCGGTGTACAAACATCCTCACCCCACCCTTAACCCACAATCATTCTGCTCACCGGCTCAGTGGCTTGCCCGCAGAGCATGAGTGGGCATGCACGGATATCAATCACTGATTAGCCACCCCCCTCCGACTCCCCGCCCCCCCCCCACACCCAAAATGCCGAGGAAATCTCCACCAGAAGCCTCACCGCGTCGCGCACGATCCGATGCGATTAACGCGCGACAAGGCAACATAACCTCAAAAGGACACATGGCCACCAACAAATTTTGATCGTCCAAGAAGTGTTTCATAAGGAGCAAAGCAGACGCTTGGGTTGTATTTATAGTCTAGTCTCTCGGTGTAGCAATAACAAGCAGTTCTAGTAAAATGGGGCATTGGATGACCTAACCTCGACTATATATAATATTGTCCCTAGTCCTTCCACCAAAGTGAGAGTGGCAGACTCTTGGGTTGTATTTATAGTCATGTTTCTCGGTGTAGCAATAACAAGCAGTTCAGGTCAAATGGGGCATGGGATGACCTAACCTCGACTGTATATAATATTGTCCCTAGTCCTTCCATCAAAGTGAGAGTGGCAGACTCTTGGGTTGTATTTATAGTCTAGTCTCTCGGTGTAGCAATAACAAGCAGTTCTAGTAAAATGGGGCATTGGATGACCTAACCTCGACTGTATATAATATTGTCCCTAGTCCTTCCATCAAAGTGAGAGTGGCAGACTCTTGGGTTGTATTTATAGTCTAGTCTCTCGGTGTAGCAATAACAAGCAGTTCTAGTAAAATGGGGCATGGGATGACCTAACCTCGACTGTATATAATATTGTCCCTAGTCCTTCCATCAAAGTGAGAGTGGCAGACTCTTGGGTTGTATTTATAGTCTAGTCTCTCGGTGTAGCAATAACAAGCAGTTCTAGTAAAATGGGGCATTGGATGACCTAACCTCGACTATATATAATATTGTCCCTAGTCCTTCCACCAAAGTGAGAGTGGCAGACTCTTGGGTTGTATTTATAGTCATGTTTCTCGGTGTAGCAATAACAAGCAGTTCAGGTCAAATGGGGCATGGGATGACCTAACCTCGACTGTATATAATATTGTCCCTAGTCCTTCCACCAAAGTGAGAGTGGCAGACTCTTGGGTTGTATTTATAGTCATGTTTTTAGGTGCAACAATAACAAGCAGTTCTAGTAAAATGGTGCATTGGATGACCTAACCTCGACTATATATAATATTGTCCCTAGTCCTTCCACCAAAGTGAGAGTGGCAGACTCTTGGGTTGTATTTATAGTCATGTTTCTCGGTGCAACAATAACAAGCAGTTCTAGTAAAATGGGGCATTGGATGACCTAACCTCGACTATATATAATATTGTCCTAGTCCTTCCACCAAAGTGAGAGTGGCAGACTCTTGGGTTGTATTTATAGTCATGTTTCTCGGTGCAACAATAACAAGCAATTAGGTCAAATGGGCCATGGGATGACCTAACCTCGACTTTACACGTCACTAATCACGCTAATGTGATAGGATAAGGAATGTTAGATTTAAAATAAGTGTAGCCCTACCCGCATTTCCGCGGAGGGAGAGAAAAACCATTTAGGGAAAACCAACCTCAGTACAACCTGACCGAGATTCAAACCCCGATATCCCAATCATCGAAAGTCTAGTCTATAGCGAGAGTGACTCCTTAGACCTTGCGACCACCGAAGCAGGTTTTAACTATGTAAAACAAACTAAATGATATAAATCAGTTGTCGAAGAACAAGAGTGGGTGAAATATATTAAACAGCTCCACCAAGACTCGGCCTACTTTTAGCCAACTCATTGGTGATCATTTTATTACATTATCGTGTATTGCATAAAAGGCTAGTGTTATTCCACTTAACGGGTGTTGCACTATGTGGCGTGTATAATAGGCTCTGAACGGCATGATTGTTAGTAATGTGGCTCAATTTATGTGCATTGTGAGTTATGCACTATTCATTATTAGTATTACAAGAGTGAATCTAAATAAATCAAGCCTAAAAAAACCTATACAGTCTCTCTAATAAAAGAGAATGAAATGAAAGAAATCGTTAAAATTAAAACAGTAATAGTTTTCCCCAGAATATATGTTGTCTAACAAAGCGTTTATGTTGTATGTAATGGTTAAACGTTATGGCGCATTTATAGAGTATAAAGAAAGGATTAAAAGTCTGTATAAAGTACAATTCTAAAAATATCGATTTAATGTGACATTTTAACAAACAAAATAAATTGAATAAGAAGTGGTCCTAGGAATTTTGGTATCATCTATAATAAAATTGAACAAATAGAAAAAATATAAAAGTTGTTAGTTACATGTTAACACAATGATGAACGGAAACTTTATTTAGTACTTCCAAACAAGTTACTTTAAAAAAATTCATTCATACCATGTGACATTTCCCCCCACTGCGTCTTACTACTTGCCAATATACGCATTTAAATTACATTACTGAGATAATAGAGATGAGGAAGCAAGAATTTATAATAAATGTACCCAAATTTAAGTTGTATATCTTTCATGAAGAACCATTTTCAATTTATGGGAGCGTCCTTAAATTACGTAAGGGTTTTTGGGAAAGGGAGGAGTTCAATATTTTCTTAAGTTTTCTTATGAAGTGTGAATTCGGGGTGGGGTGGGATGAAAATTCATTATAAAAGGGTTTTTTAATCAATGTTTATGGTGAGCCAAGATCTAAAATACATTTTTGTCAAAAAATAAATATGTTAGAAATACAATTTCACTTATATTTTATTTACTTACTGCAAATAAAATATTATACAATTTCATACTAATCGATTTATTACTAGTACTTATGTCTAAAAGTAACCAACGATTAAAATAATATAATTTACCAAATAGTAGAAAATTAGCTATGTAAGATAGAAATGGGATGACAGAAAGTCTTACAATCTTTACGTGGAAAGGGGTGGCGGGGGGAGGGGGGCGAAGGGAGTCGAAAATCACGGGGAAAAAAAGCTTTACGTAATTTAAGGACAGCCCCAACCAGCCGGGATTCGAGCCTCAGCCTTCCTGTCACTGGAAAACCAGAATATATTGTAATATATTTAGTCCATGTGACCATCACGTGTTTACGGTTAAAATAAAGCTTACAGAAAAGAGACCAAGAATAAGGTTGAACATTTTAAGATATTTGAGGACTTTTGTGTGTGTTTTCTGAAGCTTCAGAACTGATATTCCTATATGAAATATGGACGGTTGAAGATATTTCCCTTCAAGTAGGAGGCACCCTTAAGAGCGCTTCTCATCCCATGGATAGACCTAATTTAGTGTAATACAGCTCCAACCAGGAGTCTTAAGAGCTCTTTCACTCCACGGATAGCACCTAAATTTAGGTAGGTAATACAGCTCAAACCAGGAGTCTTAAGAGCCCGTCTCACCCCACGGATATCACCTAATTTAGGTAATACAGCTCCAGCCAGGAGTCTTAAGAGCCCGTCTCACCCCACGGATAGCACCTAATTTAGGTAGGTAATACAGCTCAAACCAGGAGTCTTAAGGGCTCGTTTCACTCCACGGATAGCACCTAATTTAGGTAGGTAATACAGCTCAAACCAGGAGTCTTAAGAGCTCGTTTCACTCCACGGTTAGCACCTAATTTAGGTAATACAGCTCCAGCCAGGAGTCTTAAGAGCTCGTTTCACTCCACGGATAGCACCTAATTTAGGTAGGTAATACAGCTCAAACCAGGAGTCTTAAGAGCTCGTTTCACTCCACGGATAGCACCTAATTTAGGTAGGTAATACAGCTCAAACCAGGAGTCTTAAGAGCTCGTTTCACTCCACGGATAGCACCTAATTTAGGTAGGTAATATAGCTCAAACCAGGAGTCTTAAGAGCCCGTCTCACTCCACGGATAGCACCTAATTTAAGTAGGTAATATAGCTCAAACCAGGAGTCTTAAGGGCTCGTTTCACTCCACGGATAGCACCTAATTTAGGTAGGTAATACAGCTCAAACCAGGAGTCTTAAGAGCTCGTTTCACTCCACGGATAGCACCTAATTTAGGTAGGTAATACAGCTCAAACCAGGAGTCTTAAGAGCTCGTTTCACTCCACGGATAGAACCTAGCTTAGGTAGGTAATACAGCTCAAACCAGGAGTCTTAAGAGCTCGTTTCACTCCACGGATAGCACCTAATTTAGGTAGGTAATACAGCTCAAACCAGGAGTCTTAAGAGCCCGTCTCACTCCACGGATAGCACCTAATTTAAGTAGGTAATATAGCTCAAACCAGGAGTCTTAAGGGCTCGTTTCACTCCACGGATAGCACCTAATTTAGGTAGGTAATACAGCTCAAACCAGGAGTCTTAAGAGCTCGTTTCACTCCACGGATAGCACCTAATTTAGGTAGGTAATACAGCTCAAACCAGGAGTCTTAAGAGCTCGTTTCACTCCACGGATAGCACCTAATTTAGGTAGGTAATACAGCTCAAACCAGGAGTCTTAAGAGCTCGTTTCACTCCACGGATAGAACCTAGCTTAGGTAGGTAATACAGCTCAAACCAGGAGTCTTAAGAGCTCGTTTCACTCCACGGATAGCACCTAATTTAGGTAATACAGCTCCAGCCAGGAGTCTTAAGAGCTCGTTTCACTCCACGGATAGCACCTAATTTAGGTAGGTGACACGGCTCAAACCAGGAGTCTTAAGAGCTCGTTTCACTCCACGGATAGAACCTAGCTTAGGTAGGTAATACAGCTCAAACCAAGAGTCTTAAGAGCTCGTTTCACTCCACGGATAGAACCTAGCTTAGGTAGGTTACAGATCCAACCAGACGTCGCATCTTGGTACGGTTTCCTGTGTCATTTTAAAAATAGTGAAAATGAAACCAGTGAAACAATTATACCATATATTTATTTTTAAGTTAAAAATTTTGAAAAATAATTATTTTAAAATTAAAAACCCAATGAACTGCATGTGCGCTATTAAACCGGGGCGAAAGCTAGAGATAGAAAATACGCGCGAGCGGTAATCAACGAATGGAGAGTTCGCTTGGGTGTAAACAGTCTGCGAACTGGAGCGAGCACCATTCAGCAGTGATCGCTCAGGCTCGGTTTGCGTGGAAGAAGAGTGGTAAACCATTTCGGAAAAGCCACCCTTAGTAGAAGACCCTGATCTCCCCGTCATTAGCAGGCGAGTCTAAGACGAGAGTGACGCCTTAGAACATTCGGTCAGTGATGCAGGTTCCAGCTGTATTACTTACCTAAGCTATCCCGTCTATGGTAAGAAGGAATGACTGAAAGATATTTTTTTCCAACAAAAATCCTACAACATAGTAGAAATGTGACAGCGGAAAAGGCCAGTCAGACATCTCTGGTAAGTTTGGCTCTACATACAGAGGCTGGCGTCCAAATGCGAGTGTGAACTTAATCCCACCACTGTCCGCCTCAACTCAGCAGATCACCTCCGGGTCGTACATAATTATAATAAAACCTCGGCGGTTTAGCGGCTACACCTGGACGGAGGCTTGACGGTTCACATGATTCCATCTCACACTTGATCTCATCTCATCTGCCAGATTAAAACCTCATCATCGGCCCGGGACAACGCATGCGTGTAAACTATCACGTTCGCCGGTCATCTGGAACTGCAATTAAACCCACCGTTTCAGAAAAGGTAGGACCTAGCGTGCGTCAATGATGCATTTAGCTATGTACAAGATTACAAATCCGTAAAACTTTGAATGAAGGCCTACTAGTAGTTCTGTAAACAGTAGACCACGCTCCCTCCATGTTATTATCGTTACTAGTCTTACTAGTAGTTCTGTAAACAGTAGACCTTGTTCCCTCCAGGTTCTTATCGTTACTACAGTCTTACTAGTAGTTCTGTAAACAGTAGACCTTGTTCCCTCCAGGTTTTATCGTTACTACAGTCTTACTAGTAGTTCTGTAAACAGTAGACCTCGCTCTCTCCATGTTATTATCGTTACTACAGTCTTAATAGTAGTTCTGTGAGCAGTAGACCTCACTCTCCATGTTATTATCGTTATTACAGTCTTACTAGTAGTTCTGTAACAAATAGACCTCGCTCCTCCATGTTATTATCGTTACTACAGTCTTACTAGTAGTTCTGTGACAGTAGACCTCACTATCTCCATGTTATTATCGTTATTACAGTCTTACTAGTAGTTCTAGTGAACAGTAGACCTCATCCCTCCATGTTATTATCGTTACTACAATCTTACTAGTAGTTCTGTGAGCAGTAGACCTCACTATCTCCATGTTATTATCGTTACTACAGTCTTACTAGTAGTTCTGTGAGCAGTAGCCTCACTATCTCCATGTTATTATCATTGCTACAGTCTTACTAGTAGTTCTGTGAGCAGTAGACCTCCCTCCCTCCATGTTATTATCGTTACTACAGTCTTACTAGTAGTTCTGTGGACAGTATACCTCCCTCCATGTTTTATCGTTACTACAGTCTTACTTGTAGTTCTGTGAACAGTAGACCTCGCTCCCTCCATGTTATTATCGTTACTACAGTCTTACTAGTAGTTCTGTAACAGTAGACCTCGCTCCTCCATGTTATTATCGTTATTACAGTCTTACTAGTAGTTCTGTGAAACAATAGACCTCGCTCTCTCCATGTTATTATCGTTACTACAGTCTTACTAGTAGTTCTGTGAGCAGTAGACCTCACTATCTCCAAGTTATTATCGTTATTACAGTCTTACTAGTAGCTATGTGTACAGAAGAACTGTCTTTGGAATTTAAGTTAAAATATCTCCTATTAGTTCTCCTTAAATTATAAGATATTTTTATTGGTGATCAAGTTAATACAGAAAACAAATTAATTTTATATTCAATATTACACTATATTCACGGAGAGCAACCAATGTTTATGTGTTGTAAGACGTAAGTATCACAATATTATACATGTAAAAATTTAAAAATATATATAAACATCCTACATGCCTCGTTTGGCACGGGTCCAAAGAATGTCCCTGACAATTATCTTGGAAAAAAACAGACAGATAAAATACTAAATGGTCGAGTTTAAAACAGGGCCTCGCTAAGCTCGGTCATTAAGCTACTCTCGACACAATATAATAAAATGCACTAACACTAATACATATTAGATAAAACAATGTAGCTTATTATTATTTATTTGTAAGTCCATTCGGAAAAATAGCTTGCGATTGCAAAAGTTTAAGGTGTATCAAAACATGGTTTAAGCCCAAAGCGTCACTCTCGCAATAGTCTTGACTGTCGAAATCCATGCTATCGGGGTTTTAATTCCAGCCGGGTGTACTGAGGACGGGTTTGGAGTAATGTGATTAGTACAGGGTATGTGACTCATCATTCTTTCCCCAATGGCCTCATCCCTTTATGGACCAGATATCTTCCTAAGCTCCTTGTTTTCAAACACCTAAATTATTTTTCGTCATGTAAGGTAAGAGACACCCATAGAGAACCGGTAAAATTATTGTTTTGTATATTCTGAGTTTACATTCCTCGACAGTAGAGGCGGGATGTCAACAACTTTGACCGAGTAAATGGCTTGCATTTCCCGACTGTATTATTTTCCTAATTTTCACTCTAATATAGTTTTTTCTAGATAAATCGTCTCCAGATACATTTTGAAATAATGTGACTCTATGAAGGGGTTAAAGCCTAATGCAATGAGCTATTTGGGTTTCAAGCCCTACGATCCAAGTTAGATTTCATTGAGATCAATTGGGCCAGGTGTTATTTTTTTATTTATTCGATTATAATTGAGATAGGCTCATTTCCGTAACTATAATCATTCATCCCTCAAGCTTCACCTTTTATACATACTTAATTGTAGAGCGTGGCTTTCTTCTATCATTGTAAGATTGCATTACACCAGTGCAGTTTAAAATGGTTGTGAGACATTTATTTTTTAGTTTCTTCTTCTATAATATAATAAAACTCTCACCCATGCTCATAACTATGATTCAAGTTTGGTTAAAGACGTGCGGCAGACGGGGTGGAAGAAATACACGGAAATTACATGTTGACTTTGAGAAATTAGAATAGTAGGATCAACTCTTTAAAGAGGTTCGCGGTGTATATTAAAGGTGAAAAAATATTATTTTGATAATAGTAGATACAATTTGAGTACTTTTTTTTAGTAAATAAGTAAAAATTCCAGAAATTTTTGATTTTCCAACTTTTCCTTGACATTTTCCATGAAAAAGCAAATCCCCCTCACATTTCCCTGTTTCCCAGTGTTTTCAGGTCACTTAACACTGTTTATAGGACGTGCACCCACATTCGCATCTAGCCTAGAACTCTTCGTCATCGGTAAGGGTCGTCCTTAAATTACTTAAGGGGTTTTCCAGGGGGAGGGGGAAAAATCAGTATTTCCCTACGAGTTGGAGGGAGGGAGAATACAATTTACGTAACTTTTTTTTAATCAATTTTTATGATGAAACAAAATCTAAAAAAAAAGTCAGAAAATTCTGAAAGAAATAATTGAAGTATAGAATTTATATTTTGCACAAAGATAGTTAAATACAATACACATGACAAATGATTTTTCGTTTTAATAGTAATATAAATAATACAATTGTAAACAATTAAAATAATATATTTACCAAATCGTAAAAAATTACGTAGGAGGGAGAAAGGAGGGGAGGGGGGCGATGACCGAAAATCCCACTATACCTTACTTGAGGTTGGGGGAGGGGTCAAAATTATGAATAAAAAGCCTTATTTAAGGACGACCCCTAATCCAGTCTAAGATAAATCTGACACCTTAGAGTGTATGACCACCAGTCCCGACCATCTTGTCGAAAGAACAGTTTTGTAAATAAGTGCCAAGGTACTCCTTTAATAGTATTATTGATCAAATTGTCGTTGATTGAACGTTCAATTATTTCTATGCGGATACGCCTTATTAAAATTCCATTAATATACGTTAGAATAAATGAGGCTAGAGAAAAGTGAGTCGTATGTAAATAGATGTCTATTCGTGTCCACTTGTCATAATTGTTACCAAAATTCCCTGCATACTTATAATAAAATGTATTATAGCGAGTCATCACAATATTTTAAATGCTGTTTCTGTGATTCGTGACAAGGCATTTTATACTATTTGTGGACTAGAAGATCAATACTTTTTGTGTTAAATTGATCAAACTTTAACAAATGTCTTATAATGCCATGACATAAGTCAAAATTGTGATATTTTTCTCAAAATTACCAATGATCAAAAATATGTAATTATTAATATCTCCCCCCTCCCCACTTCCGAGGCTACCGTACCACATTTGAAACGCTGTTTTGTAATTTGTTAATCTTAAACTCCATAATAATTTCAAATTATATTGATCACATTTAAATCGAATAATTTACTAAGTAAGTAGTTTTACAGATTATTACAAATAATTTTTGATTAATTGATGCGTTGTAATTAAGTAATATTACTTTATTATTATCGTGTAGCGACGATGAAAAACAATTATCCCATTTTGAAATTAAGCAACGCGTCATACCGTTCGGTATATGTTCTATGTATTAATACACTGTGGTTGAGGGATTGGGAAGGTTTAATGGAAGGAAGTGACCCCCGCATTTCACGGAAGGAGGGTAGAAACCATTAGGAAAAACCACACTCATGCTCCCGACCGACGAACTTCAATCTCCCCGTCCTTTGACCTGTCTAAGACGAGAGTTGCACGTTAGCCAACGCGCACTGAAGCGGGGTTTGATCGTCTTGAAGACCGATATTAAATTCGATTTATTACGCCGTCTTGCACCCTAATCAAAGGTGTTATGTTTTGGAAGCTATTATCTTCATATTCACAACACATTTTAAGACAACCACATTACTATACCCATCGTGCTAGACGCATTTAACTACACTAATGAAGCTAGGCGTGAGGAAGATAGAATTTAGAGGAAAAATGTATCCAGCAGTGGTGTGCAGAGAGAGTTAGAACTTGAGTTTTCCATCATCAGCAAACCAAACTAGTGACCACATGTGCAAGAGATTTTCTTCTAAAAAGTATTAAAGTTACATTCAAACAAACTCACGGATTGGCATACCGTTTACAGGATTGCCACTATTTTTTATTAACCAATTTCTGTGTTTCAGCTTTCAGAAGGAGTTACCATTTTTCCAGGCGTTTTTATTGAAGAAAAGAGTGATACAATTTCAATCTTTATCAACTAAGTGTGAGACATGTAACTTATGTTTAAACAGGATGATTAAGATTGATGGGAAATATATCTTCTGCCGCCACAACCCTTATTAAGGGATAATAGGAAATGTTTCGACAGCGTGCTTCATTCTTCTATTTAAGCTCTCAGTTAAATGTCCCAAATTAATAAATATTCCAGTTTGTTTTACTAGATTTTGCAAAAGTCCTTGTGTTTTCCCAGTTATCCCGGTTTTCCAGTTGCGTGGCAACCCTTGTATATACCCCCACCCTTTTTTTTTCAAGGCACAGTGGGATTTTGGAAGAAAGACAATCCAAGAAAATACAAACTCTTTGGCTGTCGGCATTAATAATATTTTACAATATTATTCGTGTTATTTTATGAGTATTAATATTATCTATCAAAATTAAAAGCCGCAGATCACATTACTTGACGTATAAATACAATAAAGTGGAAGATTTAGTAGGTTTTTTTTTATGTCGTATAAGGCCTATCATACGAAAATCGGACTGTAAATTCCCATGTAGCCTTTGGTAAAATTTAAACAAATTAATATTAACTTTTCAACTGATAATTTAACATCAATTTCTACCTCTTTTTTTTAAAATGTAATTTGAGTGAAGAAGTACCGCCATCAAAATTGCGTACAGCGTATGCACCCCTTATCCCCGAACTCTGACAACGTCACACATGAAATTACGCGCGTGTGTGTGTGTGCTGGACATGTTAGCGACACCTGTATGGCCCTCGCCTCATTACATGTGCACACATAACTGTGGGGGCCTAACACACACCAAACTCTGCATATTCACAAATAGTCCACATATGCATGCGACCGTACGTTTATACACAGGCAGTATGTGTACACTTGGCTATAAGAATAGTGTCAATAGCCACAGCACAAACACGGTAGAAACCCCTATAACGCATACACAAAATCACAATAGCGTTTCGAATATGTGTATGTCCGCAAACATACATATAGAGCTACAAACTGGAAATCAAATAGTACTAAACAGCAGACGGAAATGAGTGAGGGAGATGAGGGGATAGGATGAGGAGAGGGAAAAGATTCAATAATAATCTGATTAAAGCAACTGTATACTCAATAATATTGCATCATACATAATCTATAGGGGGGGATAATAAAGCAGAGGGTAGAACGGAAAAGTCGTTCTTTAATATTCGTCAGAGCGAATCTGGTTGTACTACGGTAAATGTTTGTCGTGATAACATGGCGGTCTGTTGACGTTTTGATTGGCCAAATCCGCCGTTTATAATCCAGGTTCCCAATGGCGCTTCGCAACTGGATACTGGTTCGATCATTCTTCCGTTTCTTCGCATGGATGTTAAAAAAAGGTTTCGTCAATGTTTGTCGCGATCTCATCTGCTACAACAATAGCTATTGTTGATTGCTCTCAACACTGATTTAGTAGATTAAATTAATGCATCATTCATTAACATGATTTTTGATACACGACAATGAAAATGCGCCATAGATATATTTTTGCAACTATGGCAAGGAAACCAAAGTCTGTATTTATAGACGAGATTACCCACTTCGGTGTCCAAGGGGTTAAACCCCGTGGTATTACACGTTGTTTTTTTTTTGTTGCTCGCGTAACCCCCCCAAATATAGTTTCTCTTCAACTTTCTACCCCCAAAATTGTTGGTGCATAATGAAAGTTATACATTATTCTATCATCTACATTTAAAATAAAAATTGGGGATCCTCCTGGCCTAAAATGTATTCACGTACTCCCGGGTACGCGTACCCTAGGTTGTATACCACTGGCACAAGGCATCACTCTCGCAATAGACTGGAGTCCACTGTCGGAGAGATCGGGCTTAGAATCCCGGTCGAGAGTAATGAGCCTGGTTTTTTTTCCCTTTCTACACTCTTTTTCTCCTCCAAATTGAGGGTAAAATTCTTCTAAATTAAACCTTCCTCTTCCCTAACAAAGTGTAGTTACTAATTAGTATGCTTATAGCCCGAACAGATAGTAAGACGTATGTACGAACTACGAATAATACTCAACCCGTAGGTTGATTGGATCCTCAACATTTCCACCGTCATCTGTAAGGCCTAGGCAGCAGTGAAGAGACGTACTAGGGAAATAAGGAGTGAAGCTACTATTATTGCACATCAGTCTGTCAAGCCTCTACAAGAGACACCTTCACTACATTCATCACATGGACTGACTGTACATTGAATGTTATTACTAGTATCGTTCATACCTCTGTCACTTTCATATTTGTCAGGCAAAGCCTTGAATTAGACTGAGGCAGATCAAAGAAAGTAACAACTTAGTACGTTTTTTTTTAAATATATACATTCGAGATTCGGCAGTCAGAAAATCCCGTATCAGACATGAACTGCTTGTTATCTCTAATACCGAGAAATTGGTTGATTGTCGAGGCATACTAAAAATAGGGCCCTTATAATATTTTATAATTAAGCGTTTACATGGAAAGTGCATTTCTTTTTTTAAAGGCACCACCTACACTCACAATGCAATATTTCTGATGGCAATAGAAGTTATACAGCTTCAAAAACCCCTAAAACAATCTTCAATTAGCTTACCTGCTGTGAAATTATTTAAAAAAATACTTAACCTGTTTGAAGATATCTACTTTTCTTACCATTTACTTTGACATCAGAGCTGCAATCTCAG
Source organism: Timema podura (assembly GCA_033556935.1). NCBI lineage: Eukaryota > Metazoa > Arthropoda > Insecta > Phasmatodea > Timematidae > Timema > Timema podura. Next base: position 39,168,414 of record JAVRXN010000007.1, on the reverse strand, counting down.
CGCTACGGTTAAATGCGGCTAAAGATTGATTATAAAGCGCATTTGGTGGTTCCTGATAGGCAAAGGCAACTCAACAAGAAACCGCTTAAGATAATCAGAGCGACGTTTCTGTACCTAACGTGAACCGCCAAAGCAAGTCCACTCTATCTAAGAATAAAACCCAACCCTTCCCTACCTTCCACTCCCCTCCGCCTTTATGGTCAGACTCAAACCTCGACTCCGGAATGAACCGGACATTAAATTAACGCAGCATTTGCTTTTGTCAGAGTAATTTACCAAGGAAAACCACAGGCAAAAAATGTTTTATACAAAAACATTTCTAAAAAAATCAAGAGACGCCACAAAGCTGAAGTTAACATTCAAGAGATTCACACAGAGAAACGGGGAGTGAACAAAAAAAATTCTTTACATCTCTGTGTAGCTCGGAGCATCCAAAGCGGAGCGAGTGACCGTCTCCTGACCCCCAACCCCATTTTACCCAGAGCATGCAAGATGTTAGCATTATTCGAGATCAATTCTATTATGGTCCTGGGATTCCCGGAGCGTCGAGGACGAGCATTTTCTCTTGGACGCTTGAAGACCACGCAGAGATAACTAATCTAACGTCATCTCAAATGGATTTACTCGGACATCCTTTTAACGTCAAAAGGAACTGAACTACGGGAGGTTTGTTCCACCCCTCCCCCCACCGAGAACAGACGCGAGAAGGGGAGTTAAAAAAAAAGAGGACACGCAGAATGGCCTTTTGCCCTAGTAATTGGCAATATGCTGAACCAACTTGCGTCCCCTTAGTCTTGTGAATACTTACCCCCTGCCCCTCTTTCTCTCCTTTATACCACACGGAACAAGAATAAAACTTCAGACAACCCGCTGACTATCCCTGGGTTGATACAGAGTGTCACATGCTCGGGACATGCAGACTCATCTTAAACACACACATATACACCTCTTTACAGTCCTGCCCCCCCCCCCCCCTTCCTAGCCGGTGCAAATAAAGATAAATATTCCACACAAAAAGGGGGCATTCAAGTATTACCTAAGTACATATTTTTGGCCAGTTCGGACCCCCCCCCCCTCCTTCTTGTAAGCAAAAATAAGCAAATGCCCGAACCGCCCTCCCCTCTCTTGCTTACATTATATTTGTCAACTTTTTTATTTTATTTGTTTAGAAGAATAACCATTATTTTCTTATTCAATTTATAAATTGCTGGTAATTATTAACGTAGGGGTGTAAATAATTAATGGAGCGAAATAATTAACAATAAGCACTGTTGTAAATTTAATTTAAATTTATTGTACTAAACAAGTAAAATTAAAATAAATGGTACGGCGCACCGCACAGACTTTCTCTCTCCTTCTATAAACTCGTAAGATTTCTTAACAGAATAATGTACATTGTATCATCACCACTCCACATAAGAACACGCATAAAATAATATACAATGATATAGAATCAATGAGAAAAGAGGCGCATCTTTGTCCACCTTAGAACATTTCAAACAGTTTAATGTCTTTCACAAGGGTCAACACTTCGTATTAAAATTTCGATTTCTGGTTAAAATTTTAACATTTTATATGGTGTTGCACATCTTCAAGACATCGCATTGATTATTAATTATTCATTTATACATTTTGACCAATACAAAATGTAAATATTGACTATTGAGAATAAAATGGAGATAGATCATTGCTGTGCAAACATTTCTCCTAAGAGCTTTAAGGAAAAATAACATACTTTTTTTAGATACTTCATTATATTTAATTACTCTATGGTATTGGAGAATTATTGCGTTAAGACTTAAGTAGTATATGTTTACAACTAAAGCTCACAAAATTGTATTAATATATTTGCAAATATCTCAGAAACTGTTGCTTTTATAAAAATGTATGTCAAATAAAAGTTTTTTATTACTAATAGTCCTACAATTTTGCAATGATAAGTTGTTTAGTTTCTCAAATAGTTGTGGAGATACGGAAATTAACGCTTCTGTAAAGTACCCTAAAAATCATTTTCATAGGAAAATGAAAATAGCCAGTCTATTTATAATCTTAATCAACGCCTAGATACAAATTTTAATCAAAATCGTTTGAGCAGATTTTGAGAAAACCAAATATTTATCTTTTCGCCCTTCAGTAAACTACCCTTAATTTTAAGTTTTTATAGATACACAGACAGACGGCATTGCAAATACTATTTTTTAGGGTTCGGGGAGTCATGAGACGTTGACATCCATCAATATTTCAGGTTAGTTTTTTTCTTACGGTCGCAATACTTAAACTTTAATGTCCAAAAAGTTAAAAAAAAATCATATAATTGCGTATAGATTGAAAGTTATTGATTTTATAAAAATATGTTTCGGATAAAATATCTGTATTATAAATATATATACATATTTGTAATGCTAAGTAATTTCATATCTCAAATAGTTTCGGAGCTATTATAAAAAATGTTAATTTACGCATCAGACCGGAGCCCTTAAAGCCATTTTGCCGAAATATTGAGGGTAGACATTTTGTTTGGAATATTTATTAAAGTTTATAAATGAAATTTAATCAAAATGTTTAGAGCCGATTTTGAGAAAATCGACTATTTCTCGTTTTGCCCTTCAGTAAACTACCCTTAATTTTAAGTTTCAATAGACACACAGACAGACGGCATTGCAAAGACTATTTTTTAGGGTTCGGGGGGTCATGAGACGTCGACGTCCATCAACATTTCAGGTTAGTTTTTTTTACGATCGCAATACTTAAGATTTAATGTCCAAAAAGTTAAAAAAATATATATATAATTGCGTATAGATTGAAAATTATTGATTTTACAAAAATATGTTTCGAATAAAATATTTGTATTATAAATATATATACATATTTGTAATGCTAAGTAATTTCATATCTCAAATAGTTTCGGAGCTATTATAAAAAATGTTAATTTACGCATCAGACCGGAGCCCTTAAAGCCATTTTGCCGAAATATTGAGAGTAGACATTTTGTTTGGAATATTTATTAATGTTCATAAATGAAATTTAATCAAAATCGTTAGAGCCGATTTTGAGAAAATCGACTTTTTCTCTTTTTTCCCTTCAGTAAACTACCATTAATTTTAGGGGTAGATATCCAATTCCAAAAACCCCTCGGGGCAACCCTATGAAAACCCTAGATATCAAGTTTCAGCTCAATCGGTAAAATAGTTTAGGCTCTAGTTGGAGGTACAGACAGACAGACAGACAGACAGACAAACAGACAGACGGAAATTCAAAAACCACTTTTTCGGATTCAGGGAGTCATGAAACGTCAAGATTCATCAAAATCTCGAGTTCGATTTTTTTGACGATCACCATACTTTCTCTACCTGTAAGATAGAGAGAAAGTAAAAGGTATACAAATTATTACAAAAATTAAAAAACATGATTAGTGAATACATGAACTATTATTATAGTTATTAAAAAACTCTAAGCTAATTTTAATATGATGACCAAGGTGCATGAATCCACGTCCCAACACTTTTAATTATTATGTGTCCATTTGTGGTGGCTGGGTCACTGCGCCATTATTGCCCTACTCTATGTCTAATGTAAGAATTGGTTTTTAGTTATTACTTTTAATATTTTTAGCACCTAATTTTACTACCGTTTTGGATTAAACGCCTATGTACTAATTACTTTAGTGTTTGAGATTAGGAAGGTTGAATTTAGAGGAAATATATCCGCATTTGCGTGGAGGGAGAGTAGAAAACAATATCGGACAAACCTCCCTCAGTACACCCGATCGGGATAAAACCCCGATTTCCCCGTCATCGGCAGTCCAGCCTATTTCAAGAGACCATGCGGCCACCGAGGGGGGTAAGAATTGTTCTGAGCCCCATTTACCCTCTTGTCAGTAAAAATAAGCAAAGCTCAAACCCTCCCTCTCCCCCAAGGTGCTCACTTAATACTTGAACGCCCCCAAAGATGATGAGAGGGGAAACTTGAAAGTAGAAATTTAGAAAGTAGTGGTCCGCGAGCCCACCGTTAGGAGTAAGGAAGAAATACTCTAAGAATTAGTGCAAGAGAATTCGTGATTTATTTTTAAATATTAATTTCACTCCCCGTTTAAGTTTATCATTCATTTTGTTACCATTTATCTTATGTGGCAGCTATGCTCTCTCAAGCGCCTTTAGTCTCCCCATATTCTTTCTTAAATTAGTTTCAAGTTTTTATTTGATCACCTAGTTAATTTTTACTTTTGTGTCAACACTCAACGGGTATTGATTGAAACCCAAATTTGAATACCTAAATAAAGAAATTAATTTGTGTCTCCAATCTTTTAATTAGAGAAAAGGAAGTTATTAATTAAGTACAGTCAAAGAGGCTCACGTGACCTTTAGAAGGTCAATAAGCTATAAGATGTGACTATTAGCACGTGTTAGGTCTATCCTTTATTCTTTTCAATCGATCCCCGCCACCAGCCCACACACACACAAAAAGGGCGATGCTACTTTCTGCCTTACCCTCATAGACACCCAGCTCTCTACCCTTCATCTACCCTGCCCTGCATCCCGTCCCAACGGTTCAAAGTTTCATACCTTAAGGGATTTATTAGGGCAGCATGAAGAGAACTCTGTGATGGACTAACTTCACGAGGGAGAGATGATACAGGCAGCACACCTCTCCGTGGTGCGTGCATCAAGACAGGCACACCTCTCCGTGGTGCGTGCATCAAGACAGGCACACCTCTCCGTGGTGCGTGCATCAAGACAGGCACACCTACCCGTGGTGCGTGCATCAAGACAGGCACACCTCTCCGTGGTGCGTGCATCAAGACAGGCACACCTCTCCGTGGTGCGTGCATCAAGACAGGCACACCTCTCCGTGGTGCGTGCATCAAGACAGGCACACCTACCCATGGTGCGTGAATCAGACAGGCACACCTACCCGTGGTGCGTGCATCAAGACAGGCACACCTCTCTGTGGTGCGTGCATCAAGACAGGCACACCTCTCCGTGGTGCGTGCATCAAGACAGGCACACCTCTCCGTGGTGCGTGCATCAAGACAGGCAGCAGACCTTTCACAGTGCACACCATGATATACACACCTCTCCGTGGTGCGCGCAACAAACAGGCAGCAGACCTTTCCACAGTGCACACCATGATATACACACCTCTCCGTGGTGCGCGCAACAAGACAGGCAGCAGACCTTTCCACAGTGCACACCATGATATACACACCTCTCCGTGGTGCGCGCAACAAGACAGGCAGCAGACCTTTCACAGTGCACACCATGATATACACACCTCTCCGTGGTGCGCGCAACAAGACAGGCAGCAGACCTTTCCACAGTGCACACCATGATATACACCCTCTCCGTGGTGCGCGCAACAAGACAGGCAGCAGACCTTTCCACAGTGCACACCATGATATACACACCTCTCCGTGGTGCGCGCAACAAGACAGGCAGCAGACCTTTCCACAGTGCACACCATGATATACACACCTCTCCGTGGTGCGCGCAACAAGATCACTTAACGGCGTTACAAACGGAAAAAAAAAACCGTTGAAGATAAAACGTCCAGCTTGTCTTACTACCCATCCGGGCTATACTCATTTAACAACGCTGATGGGGTATGAATGGGGAAAGGAGAAGTTAAGAAGCAATGTATACGCATTTGTGTGACGGTGGCAATGATAAATTTTAGAAAATATGATGGAAAACAAGTAACCATCAAACCAAGCTAGATGAACCTAACACTTAGTCGACGTGAATCACCAATGCGGAGAAAAAGTGCTCAAGAATAAATTTATTATAAGAATAGAATAATAAATGTTTGCAATAAAAATGAAACTGGTGACATTAATTTCTTGTTGAATGGCAATAAGCTTGAAAACAATTTTTTTTAGTTTTTTATTGTTATCTCCGTTGTGTACATTATTTCCAAGAAAATATACTAATTAAATAAAACACAGATCTAAAAGACATCCCATTTGTTAAGTTGGATTCAAAAATTCCATTACAAACCATAACATAAACTACATTTCATTTACGAAAATCGTTGGACCGGTGCCCCAAATTTGCCGCTAAAATGTACTCAAAACCTTTTATTGGGAAAAAGTTTTATAGAATGAGACGTCACCCGACTTTCTAGTTAAAAGGTTTACTCGTCAAAATCTATCAACTTTACATATATTTTAAGCGTTTGGAGTTGAATTTAAAAAAACAACGTATGCTTACCTCAATCCCCCTTTACATATGTGAACTTCAAAACGACCCGTCTGCCAGATCTATCAATATTTGTTGTACCATGCCACTTAAGTAAGAATTTAGTTACATTCTTAACAAAAGAGAAATATTTTATTTATCGACATTCAATTATACACAAATCATTGTGTCCATGGTGAGGTAAATAAAGAATGATTGTACAGATGAGATACCACGCACACAACAGAAAAATTGGATATTCGGGTTTTTGTTGGAGGCTACTATTTTTTCCAACACCTGGACCCCTAACTTTTAAAATAAGTGTTCGTTTGTCAAATAAGTTCAGCCATTTTCTCGTAGAATTAACTATCGGAAATGAGCTCAAATTTTTATATATTTTTATATATATATATATGTATATAATATTTATATATATATATATATATATATGTATGTATGTATATATTAGTAAATTCATCCTTAAATCAAGCACCCAAAAAAGAAAAAATTAGCTTTTTTTTCCTTTTTTTATTACAGCGTCTTACTAGCTGTTTAGGTTATATGCATAGCCTATATGATGATTACTTTTAAGGGGTAGGGATGAAGACGGAAGCATTTTATAGGTAATTTAACCACATTTGCATGGAAGGAGAGTGGGAAACCATTTAGGATAAATCACCCTCAGTAGACCCAACCAGGATTCGAACACAAATCTCCCCATCATCAGCAAGCCAGTCTAACACGAGAGTAACGCCTTTTAGACTATTCGGCAACTGAAACGGGTCCTTTAGTTCTTAACATGATTGAAATTCCACAAATGTTTTAAGTATGCAAAACGTTAGGGAACCCTATTATGTGTTATCAAGGACACGTTTAAAACCTGAAACCAAATAATACGAGGCGATGCTGTTCTATTTAACAGAAAGTTATTTGAAAATCTTATTTAGACACATTAAGAAAAGCACTTAAAATAATTATAACTCTTGCATATTTTAAGTTTTTTTTTTTTTAGCTCGTCGTAACAGAAATCTAAAATGATAAAACCTTCATTAACTTCTCAAGAACACCCCGAAGTTAGTCAGTCCAAATCTCTAATATACATTTCCCGACTATCTCCCTACTCTTTCCTGATTATGCATTAAAACCCTCCTAGGAAATTATTGATGCCAGATGGAAGCAGGGGGGTAAGGGGGGTTGTGGAAAGAAAGTAAAGCAATCCTAGCCGTACAATAAAACTGTCTACCCTTTTTAAAGCTCACAGTTTCGAACGCGGCCTTCTCGTCTGAAACTCAACGCTTGAACAACGCATTACTAATTTACGGCAGCTAACATGGTCTAACTCTTAGATATTCTATTATCATACAAAATAGAAGGCGGGAGCCAGGGGGTAACGCACCGGGAAAACTACTTTTATAATATCTTATACCTGGCAGACGCGAACTGAATTATTTGTTAACACACAGGGTTTAAGGCCTATATACGTGCATGAGTTGGAGTCGGCAGTTTAAACATTCACTACAACAAGAGGCAGGCTCGATCCTTTCCAATCCTCGTGCAATAGTAATAACCTTCTCCGAAAAGTCAAAAGCAAGTTATTTATAAATTAAAGGTCACCTCTATTTATTATTAAAAATTTCGATATCCTGCTTGCAGGGGGTGAGGGGAGGCAGCTGAGAGAAGAGGGTTAGTATAGGGAAAAAGGCGAGTCTCGGGTTACACGGATAGATCGTGAAGTGGAGGAACGGGGGTAGGTGGGAGAGAAGGTGTGTATGTATGTGTCTGCGTTACATTTGGATCCTCAAACCCCTCACGAGTGGGCATTTGGGGGGGGGGGGGTGAAATCTCTCCCCAGCAGTCGACACTGTACCTACGCATCGATTGCCGAAGATGTCACAAACGGAAAGAGGAGCGATAGGGGGTATGACACCTTGAACAAAAAAATAAAAATCGTGAAAATTATTTTTTAAAAAGCCCGCGTACCAGAAAGGTATGTGACGAGCGACATAATGTAAGTTTTGACTAATACATGACGACACATCCGTCCATAGTTTCCTCTCTTTCTTGCACTGATCCAGGGGTGGACTGGGCCGGGAGATATACTGGTGGACCAGCGAACTATTTTTAACTAAAATAAAACTATTCTTTCAATTTTAAATGATTTTTTTTTAAATTCAATTTTGTCAAATGTTCCAGTGAGTAAGTATGAAGGTGCCCAAAATACATAATTTGTGAATATTTATGATGGCATTAGATGTAAAACCTTTCCATTTGTTGTTGTTCGTGAACAATTTCCTAAGCCAATCTTATAACCAATAATCTGTTTAGTGAACACCTAGTTTTTTTAATTGAAGTGACGTAATCACCGATAATGTAGGTGATAAATAGCCTAGGGGTTTAATTTACCAGTAATAAAAATCTAATTACCTCACTACTCCAGCTTACACTGAAAAATAGCTTCAGTGGTATTTATGAATGTATGCTTAAGTGGGATTATAGGGATTGCGAGTTTAGGCAGTATTTTTGTAATATTTGTAAAAAAAAAAATCGGCATAGTAAATCAATTATTTCTCCAGTAGAAACATATAGTTTAATTTTCTTCAAATGGTGATATAAACAGTTCTTGTCTATTTGTCAAGGGTGTCCTAGAATTTGATTACAACTTTTATCTTTATTTAAAAGTTTCTTCATCAAATGAAAATAATTCTCATAACAGATGTTCAAGAACTGTTAACATTAACATGTGCTGAAAATTGAACTCTCTACTGGGGCAATGTATTTATTTATTTTGACTAAAAAAATTGTTTGCTATGAAAACAAAAACACTGCCCTTTCATTCGACGTTAAGGGTCGTCATATTTGTAGGCCCGGCTCACTTGGAACCTGTCGGTACACCCCTGCACCCGTCCAGATTTGAAGTGAGTATGCGGGTGTGTGGTTTCACGACACGGTCTATAGAGATGGTTCCTAAAGAAGTGTTTTTTTAAAACCCTCACCTCATAATATCCGTTCGGATTGTACGCATATGTAGTAATTATTACGCTAATAGGTTAAGGATGCAGAAGGTTGAATTTAAAGGAATTGTAACGGGATTTGCGTGGAGGGAGAATGAAAGACCACCTTCAGTACACCCGACCAGGACTAAAACTCCAATCTCCCTGTAATCGGTTGTCTAGTCTATTGCGATCTTTAGACCATGCGACCACCGAAGCTGTTCTAAATTCATGTTGATCACTAGCGCACCCTGTAGTACCAAGGTAGGAAACAAGATGGCCAACATATACGCCAGTCACTGGGGCCCCTCCTTCCGGACATGATGACGTACGTTATGTAAAATAGTTCCCCTCCCCCCCCTTCCTAACCCTATTGTATTTATAATATACGACTTATTATATTCGACCCCGCATATTATAAATAGAAATGAGCCTCATTACTTGCGTCTACGTAACAGTGTAGTGAAATATGTCCGGAGCAGTACTCGCATGTTTGGTAACGAGCACGACAAAGTCTTCCTTCATACATATTTACACAAGTAAAACGCCCACATTGAGTAAACAAACAAAAACAATAAATTGACTTCCAACCAAAACTACACCATTTTAAATAGAGCCACATCAATGTTTTAAAATACACTATGTCCGCTTAGTGTATGTGACCCTACTCACAATCAACACACAATTATTATTTTTAATTCCAGGTATTAATCGTGCGCATAAATTATATAGGCTTTTTGGGGAAAGGGGTCAGTATTTTCTTACGAGGGGGAGGGGGTCCGAATCCATCATACCTGAGGGGTTTTTTTCATCAATATTTATAGTGAGGAAAAAATCTTTAAAAAAACAGCTTTTTTCTCTCAGAAAATTCTGAAATGTGTCATTTTCATTCATTGATTCACTAATTTTCACTGTTTTAGAGAAAAAGTTGAAATATAGACTGAATATTTTGCCCCTATTACCAATCCGTATAACTAAAAATAATTAAACGAATGGAATAATCAAGTTTACCAAATCGTAAAAAAATAAGTATGACATTGGGGGGAAGAGGGGTATGGACAGTAATGAAAAAAAAAAACTTTACGTTATATAAGGACGGCCCCTTGTGAGCCGACTGATTATATATCAGCACACGACTTAAAAACTAGCTTGTCCGATGTCTTAACTCAGTCGATAGCGTGTCTGCCTACTGAGCAAAGGGTTCCGGGTTCGATTTCAGACATCATCATTGGGTAAATTTGGATTCCCACCCTTTATTTTTCACAGTGATAAATTAATGACCAGGGGAGCTGGGTGTTGTGTTTGTTCTAAATTTAAGTTAGATTATAAGTCGTGTGCTGATTATAATCAGTCAGTTCAGCAAGTGCACGATAAATACCTCAAATATTAATAGTAATATAAACTAATTTAAATCTAAAGTAGACACAACACCCGGCCGTTGGTTTATCATTGTGAAAGGGGAGGCCCCCATTTCACCAGTGATACATATTTAGAACATGAGATGGAATCGAACTCGGCATCCTTAGCTCAATCGTTATTGAGTGTTTGTATTTTGATTAAGGTGACCTGGTGGTCTAGGGGTAAGGTGTCAGACTTCTGTGCTGGGGGGTCCGGGGTTCAATACTCGGTCCCGGCACAGATTTATCTGATTACCAAACCCTTCCTTCACCTCTGACAAGATGTGTATTAATCACAACTTGTGAATGTGAGGAATGCCAGGCCTCCACCGTGGTTCGGATTCCACGTTAAACTGTAGGTCCTCCATTTCATCTCACAATCACCCTACCATTGCACATTAGCGTAAATGCGTATAACCCGAACTGGTAGTAAGACGCGGTGCTAATAATAATAATAATAATAATAATAAATAATAATAATAATAATAATAATAATAATAATAATAATAATAATAATAATAATAATAATAATAATAATAATAATAATAATAATAATAATAATAATAATAATAATATTTTGAGTAAAGATTTCAGGAAAACTTATGTTAATCGTATTTTCCCTTGTCTTCACAACATGGTTAAGAAAGTTTTGATTCAACCGAGAATTGAAATAAATAATCAAAAGGTCTTGAATCGATTTTGACACTGGCCGAGGTCTGGCGTGGATATAATATTTAAAAATGTCTTATCTTCTTTAATGATGCAGCCTGCACAGAAGATATGTTTATAAATAATAATTTATTATTGTTATTATTATTATTATTACCATTATAAATTTCGAGCAAACAATGTTGACTCCGTTTGAAAGATAATACGATTTTATATTAATTTTGCCACCAATACATTTTTTTTAAACGGAAGATTTTATTTTTTATGAAACATTAAATTGCTAACTTGGCTTTAGCATTATAATTAAATAATCGTTCATGCCATAAATTGACGTCTGTGACCCACAGCAGGAAAAAAAATAAAACAACAGCAAAAAATCAGAGTTTCTTTTATCCGGTGAAATCAATTCATTATTTTCCCATTTACGGGAAACTTAATCCATTTAGGAAAAGCAAACTCTTCTGCTCAACTAAGAAACAAATTCTACGCTAAACAACACATTAACTTCATTATGAACTGACAAAGTAACTTCCTGCTTTCAGCTTCCGGGTGGAAAAAATGTAAAAAATAATCATATTATTATTACTGTACTCAATTATTTATAGGACTGAGAGAGTGGACACAATATTTGTTTGTTATGTTTAACGTATATTCCGTTTACCCTGAAATGTATCAGTCTTACCTTGAGAGATTACATATATTTCACTATGGTCCTATATTATACGCGACACAAGTGGGTCTGCCACTCTGTTGGACCCCAATCGACTTAAAATATTGTCAAAAGTCCCGCGATCCTCCAACATTTCTCTACTTTACTTTTTCTTCTTCTTAAGATGGGATGGAAGGGGATGCGAGAAAAAAAACAGTGTTTTTGCAGTTTTTATGGCAAAATATTTTTTTGGCTAAAACAATTGAAATATTGTTCCAATTCGAACACAGAATTTAATTTTCTTCACATGATGACCTCATAATTTCTTGAATATCTGTCAAGGGTGTCCTGGAATTTAATGATAACTTTTTCTCTTCATTTAAAAAGTTTATCATCAAATGCTAATATGCTCATGACAGATATTCAACAACTGTTGTAGTTGTAGTTCCCCGTTGCCTTCCACACTGAATTTCTATGAGTGAGCGAAAAAGAGCCTCCACATTTTGCCTGTAAAGGTATTTCCACGTACCTTCCAGGGCTCTTTTAAAACCCACAATCGGCATGGGACCGACAGCTTTACTTCCCCTCTGCACGAAGTTTTTATACAGATTTTTATCGCTCAAGAAAAATGTGTCAACCCCAGTTGGGTTTGAACCAACGATATTCATAGTAGTAAACTTTAGCATGCGTTTGTGGCACACTTGAATGATCTATTTATTATGTTACACTCAAAATTATACTTGGAATGTATTGGTAGTGTGATTTAATCTTGTGTAGTATTTAGTGTTTGTACTAATGTCTTGTGATCGCGAAAAGTTGGCGACCTCTGCTCTGCTCTGCTCTGCTCTGTTCTCTTCTGTTCCATAGTGGCAAGGTTTTCTTGTTGACTTTCAGGGTGAACGGAAAGTAGATAAAATACAAAATGAAGTCCAAAGAACGTTAAGTGACGCTTTCTAGAGATTGTTGATGATTTGCTTCTTCCTTTAAGAAACACAGTTGGAAGTATTACATGCACCGCACGGTTTGAGGCGTCACTCTCGAAATATCCTGAATTGTCCTTGATCGGAAAGTCGGAATTGTGAAGAGGCGACTTTTGTTCTAAAAGAGCAATGAAATTAAGTATACCCTAAACACAAATCTATATTTCTGTCAGATGAAACTTTCAGTTTTTTATACCCGCTTCAGTGGTCGAATGATCTAAGGCGTCATTCTCCAAATAGACTGGACCACCGATGACGAGTAAATCATGGTTCAAGTCACGCACCAGTGTATTTGGGGAAGTTTTCCCTAAAAGGTTTTACAAACTCTTTTCACGCAAATGCGGGTACGCTTCCTCTAAACTCAACAATCTTCGTTCCTGGCACATTAGAGTAATTATTACATAAGCGTGAAACCCAATCGGGAAAGTAAGACTCGGTGATTAGAAACAGTTATTTATAATATTAATGTAAACACACACTTTCAACCGCGACTGTACCAACCTAGAAATGGGTGTGTTCCCTCACGCAAGGGAGTGTACCAAGGGCCGTTTGACGTAATTTAACTTCTTCCCGGCTATACAAGAAGAGACGGGAACCGCCACAGAAATACCGTCGTTTAATTTCCAACTCACGAAAGGTTATTCAATTTAATTAAATTACAATAATGAAGAAGCGATATTTATCTCTTAAGAAACGTGTGTGTGTGTGTGTTTTTTTTACTACTACTAACTAACCTAAGAAAAGTTTATTGGTTAGAGAAATTGCTAATGCAACTTCCAACAGAAAATTATAATGTAATAGAAAAGCGGGGAAGCGGGGGAGGGCGTGGGTTCCAAAAAGGACAATTATTTAATTACGTTTAGTTTCTATTACGGTAATGGAATCAGGGCAGAGAGGGGAGAGTGAGGGTAGAGGAAGCGACTGCTCTAGGTGGAGCCACCAGCGCGCACACCCGACCATGAGGTACTACGTCTTATGTAAGGTGAGAAAGAAGATGAAGAGCAACATAAAGTAGAGTTGGCTGGAAAGTGGAAGGAAAACCTTCTAACGCAGTGTTTCACAAACAATAGTTTACCCCCTTTGGGGCCATGGACTAACCAACGTAAAGTCTGTTCACCGTAGGAATTGTTTTCTGAAAGGTCTTTTTCTATACCAGAAATCTATTATATAGTAGGATATTAGTAGGAAAAAAGACCTTTCAGAGAGTAATTCCTACCATGAATGGAGTATACCCTTTCCATCTCTTCATACAAAAACAAAACGGTTGTTTAACGCACCGTGTCTTCCTGTTCAGGCTAAACGTATATGTACTCATTACACTAGCGTGTTCGAGATGAGCAAGGTTGAATTTTATAGGAAGTGTCCCCGCATTTTCGTGGAGGGAAAACGGAAAACTGTTTAAGGGGGAAAACCTCAAAGTATAACCGATAGGGGTTTGAACCCTGAACGTCCCGTCATCGGCAGTCCAAATCCATTGCGAGAGTGACGCCTTTAGCAAGTTCGACCACCGAAACGGGTAAATAACGAGATTGCATTATTTGCTCTTTGGCTCCAAAAAAGTGCAAAAGTAAGGCATCCGTCAAAATATATAGTCAAGCTGTACTAAGTATAGCACCGCACTTGAAGCGTCATAAGTCTGACTATGAAACTGGCCCAATAAGACGGTTCAGAAAGTGCAAGTTGAATACTTCAAATAAAAAATGTATATCCTGAAAGGGTGGTAAAAAAGCGCACACCCTATTACATTTCCACGATATGACGATGTAAAATTTAATGATTTGTTCACCGCTTCACGAAAATTATGTAATTTCGCAGTATATATATTTATCCCAATTTTCTCAATTCCTTGGTAGTCCCCATAAGGAAGACACTTTTTGAGTGGATGGGAGGCAGATTGGATCTATATTCCCCAAACAGCGTTCCCACTTCTTGCCGAACGTTTTATGAAGACCTTTCAGAATAACTAGCTACTCGCACTGCCACGTGGTGTAACTCCGGGCGATGTGTTTCGAACCCCCTCCTCCCCTCCCTTAGCTCCAACACTCCCGTGGAAACCACAGGGTCGACCAACTTCGCAGGTATCGATTGCTCCCCCCCCCCCGCCTCCCCCTTCTGCACAATCCTATCTTGCAAACACCCCCATCGTGAGCTATTTTGAAAGCGAAATTTAACAGAAACAAGAAGTTTCGAACCCCTACAAACCTGCTCGTGTTACTCTAACAATCCCGCTGAACAGAGGAGGTCCTGTGATCCTGTCATAGTTACAGGACCACCAGTACAGAGCGAGAGAGAGAGATAGCGAGCTCCACCTTCATTATTATGCCTTCAGAAGGTGGACCCGAAGCTCGTAGGAGGGTCATACATTATTACCGCGCTGGGGACAAGTTGCGACGACGTCGTTCCCCTTCACGTCATAGTTAGCACCAAGAGACGTCCGTCCCGACGTTCAACCCTCAACACAGCTCCCCCACCCCTCTCGCTTTTCTGTATTAGTGTCTAGCCTCATAATAGTTTTATTACCAAATAAGTTATATTTTTATCACCGCATCTTACTACCCGTTCGGAGTTATTCGCGTGTGTACTAATTACGATAGTGTGTTATAGATGAGGGAGGTTAAATTTAGAAGAAGGGTACCAGCATTTGCGTGGAAGACTGTGAAACCCTTTATTAAAAACAGCCCTCAGTAATAATGACTGGTATTCGAACCCCGATCTCCCCGTCATCGGCAGTCCAGCCTATTGCGAAAGTGACACCTTAGAGACCATTCGACAACCGAAGCGGGTAGTAAGGATATTAAACCCCCATCGAGCCCAGTTTTCCGGCAACGGGAAGGTCTAGAGTTCGAATCCCGGTTTTATTTATTGAGGATCTTTATTTTGCCACACATCTCCACGTAGATGTGAGTACATTTCCTATAAACTCGACCGTATCCTTACACCCATTTGTATAAATATGAAGATAACCTGGGCGAGTAGTAAGGCGCTAAGGTATAGTTTATTTGACATGCATAAAGCTCGCATCGATGGGCGCGGTGACACAATTGTTAGGTTCATTTAGTAAGGTACGTCAATGACGTGGAGGTCTGAACTCGAATTCCGGCCGTGTGTTGTGTAGATACCTATAATTTTTTTCAAAATGGTTTCCCACTCTTTTTCCAAGCAAATTTGAGTACAATTTTTTTATGGAATATTTATTTATAATCTCTACCCCACTATCATGATTAAATTCGCATAGACCGGACGGGTAATAAGAAGCGTCATAATAAACAAATAAGAAACATACATAAAAGCTTTCTTGGAGAAGATTCCCGTAACGACATAATATTTTGGGACCAAACTTGATAAAGTTTTACTGTTTTATTAGAGTTATTTTATAATTATTAATAATATCTATTAAAGTGACAGATACAGATCATGTCTTGGCGTATGAATACATGAAAATAGATCAAGTAGTATATTCCCAGCTGTCAGATAAGAAGGACCTTCTTATGAAAGTTGTACCTGCACAGGGCTGGAGAAAGAGTTAGAAAATGTGTAGGAAAAAGTTACACGGGTATAACCGGGCGGGTTTCTAACCAGACAGGACAAGATTGGCGCCTTAGTCCACGTGTGTGTGATGGAGGTAGCGGGTCAAGGGGAAGAGGGGCCTCGAGCTATATAGTTTCATGGCGCGTGAAGGTGTTGTAGGGTCTGATAATACACTATATTGATTTGTTGCTACCAGGCTGGTCCTACAACAATGGATGCAATTAAGCGTGCAAACATTCTCTCAGCCTTGCAAACTTGTGAGGAGTGGGGGGGGGGGGGGGGGTGATGGAGGGAGGGAATCACCAAAATATCCAAATGAACCCTTGTAAGCAAACACTATTTTAAAATTAAATGGGTCGAGACGTTATTTTTACTTAGAAACCTATATCTATTTATATTTGATATTGTGTCATTTAACAACTTTCATTATTTTGATAATATCCATCTTGAAATAGTTATATCCAGTTTCACCCATTACACCCTATCTTGGGATAGTTATATCCAGCCCCCTTTCCTCCTCATTACACCCTGTCTTGAGATAGTTTATCCAGACCCACCTCATTACACCTTATCTTGGATATTTATATCCAGTCCCTATTACCACCCTGTCTAATAGTTATTCACCCCCTCCCCCTCATTACACCTGTCTGAGATAGTTATTCAGCCCCTCCCTCATACACCTATCTTAGATATACATCCACGCCTCATCCCCTATTACACCTGACTTGAGATAGTTGTATCCAGTCCACCTCATACACCCCTATCTCTTTCAAGTTATATCCAGACCAATTAATTATATCCTATCCTTATCTTGAGCTAGCTCTACATTACACCCTATCCCTATCTTGAGCTAGTTCTAAATTACACACTATCCCTATCTTGAGCTAGTTCTTTCCAGTCCACCTCAACATACCCTATCTATCTTTAGCAAGTTATATCCAGCCCAATTCGTTACATCCTATCCTTATCTTGAGCTAAATCTACACAATCCACCTCATTACGCCCTATTCCTATCTTGAGCTAGCTCTCTATCCAGTCCACCTCATTACACCCTAACTCTTTCAGATCAATTCTAATGCTATCCTCACATCTGTGTCTAGGTCTTCCCAATGGTCTCTTCCCATTAGGGTTTTCAGTCATTACCTTAAAGGTGGCTCTAATTTCTTCCACCCGCAATGCATGTCATGCTCATAACCAATACATTACATAAATTTGTCCTGAGACTATTCAAGAAGCCGCTATAAAAGAGGTAATTTGATTACTGAATTTTGCACATTTTAACGTTTATGCCCAACCAGTATAAGCTATTTGTTATGTATTAAGTTGACATCTCCAATGTTAACTTTGGGGAAAAAGAAAAACGAAAACTCGTTCACTGAGTATATTAAAATTCCATAATTAAGATTTTGAGGAATTATTTAAATAGTTTTATTTTGTGTAACCCAATCCATTCTAGCAAAGTAAACGCTTGTCAACCCATGACTTGCGATCGAGCAATAACGTGACTTTTTAAGCCTAAAATAGTTAAGCATTTTTTTTTTAGCGTTTGCGTCCTTACTACAATACCGTATTGGATTGCACGCATTTTATTTAGGGGCTTATGTTAAAATTACAAATAAAAATATTTGGGTGAAAACGTTTTAAGAATCATAATAATTTTTTTTATGTTTATATAATACTTGAAGCCGAAGTAGGAGATAAAGGACAAGGAGGGCGCAATGGCGTCTAAGCTCACTGACAAAAGGAATGGACCTGTCGTAAGACAGAACACCTTATAATAACAATAGCATACCTTTGAGTTTGCTAAGAATGGCAATGGCGGTGTGAATCCGTTGAATTAACCTAACTATTGGACAGAACTAGGCTGAGCCCACGGATTAAATGCCTTTCTGTATCACTATTTTGTATTATATTTTTGTGTTCAAACCATTAAAAAAAATCCAATTTCAAACTAAAGGAAATAAAAATAAACAGCGACGCCTAACCCAAAAACACACAATTTTTTAATCACAAATCAAAAAGTTTGGTGAACAGTCACCTGGCTAAAGGAAAGGGAGAGAGGATAGGGGGATGCGCCATCTTGAGGTTTTACCTCACCAAAGAAAATTTCTAGTTACGGTCCCGTCTGAGGGTTTAAAAAAAAAATTGTTTTCCATTCTCTTTACACGCAAATGTGGATACACCTCATACCTAACACGTCAACGTAATTAGTGCATAGGCCTATGTGTATAACTCTCAACGGGTAGCGAGAGGAGGGGCTTAAAAAAAAAGCCCAAGGTATGATCGCAATAATCTAATCCTGTGGGCGAACTAGTGAGTGCGCATGCGCCAGGAGAAAACTCACGCGTGGGTGGGTAGTAGGCCTCGACAAGTTTAAACATTAGCGTGACCATTAGAAACATTGCGTGGGGCTCGCCTTAACGTGAGCGCAGTAAAAAAAAAAAAGATGAGATAAAAAGGATAATATAGGGTAAGAGACAGAAACATATCTATCTGGCTGTCCATCTCTCTTGTCTTTTGTTTAGGAATCGGAAGTGGGAGAAGGGGGGGGAGGTACTAGCCAATATATAGCTAAAGTAGGATTTTTCAAAGGAAGGAACTTTTAGAAAATACAAACTTTTTTTCGGACAATATTGATGACCTTTTTTATTATAATATAAAAGTGTGTGAAGGTCATCTTTTAAATGTGAAGTTAAGTCGATTCCGATGTAAAGCTTGAAACATGCAAAGCAAAGTCGAAGATAAGGCTTTTGTGGTTGCCATGCATCGTTGCCGATTTTTAAATCATCCATTAATTGTAGTCCGACCTCAGTGGTCTTGGGGTGAAGTGCTCGCCTCAGGACCCGATGTTTATGGGTTCAAACCCAGACGGAGTCAACGGATTTTTCCTAAGCGATAAAAATCCGTAGCACAACTTCCTTGGAAAGGAAGTCAAAATGTCGGTCCCATCATAGAATGTGGCAAGTAAAAAAAACCCTAGAATGTATGTGAAAATACCTTTCCAGGCAAAATTGGTAGACCCTTAACTCTCGTCCATGGAAATTTTCGTGTGCTGATGATAATCAGTCGGTTAAGAAAGTGCACGTTAAATACCTTAAATAAATTAAAATAAAAACATTAATTGTAACCTGTGAAGAGAAAGGTTTAGAATGAGAAAACAAGTCACACTAAATTATTTATCGCTGACATATCAGAATGAAATTTATGTTTTAGTTATTTATGCATTTAATAAACTAGTCGGTGTCAAAATACTGTTTAGCAGATGTTTTAAAAATAATTCCATGTTGAAGTTGTCGTTTTTAGTGAGATATTTCAAATCTGTTCATAATGTATTAAAGTTTTTTTCTTTCTTCGAAATGTTTCGAAGATGGAAAGGTTATCGAGGGTGTCAACGTCGAAGCGAAGGTGAAATTACCTTTTGACTTCGACATTTCGAATCTTCAACCCCCTTATTTAGTATTAACGTAATTATATAGGTATTGATAATATATAGCTTCAGATCCCATGACTCGACGTACGAATACGTGAAAGTAGATCTAGCAACTTTTCTCTACGTCAGATAAGGCCATTCCTATAAAAATCGACTATGGATTGCCGGCCCTACTAATTTAATCGGTACAATGACTACATCATGCATTTAAAAAAAATCATAATTGTTTAATACAAGCAAATACGAGGTCTCCACGATTCACCCTCTCACCTCATCTCAAGCTTCTACATTAAAAAAAAAAACAATTTATTCGCTTTGCCAATTCTCTGCTCGCAACACACACATATGGAGAACCGTAACATATGAGGTATAACCCGCTTGCTTCTCTAAAACAATCTAACTGCATGGAAACACTACCTCATTTCTTTGTACATGCTTCATAACGCCCCCCCGCCCCAATAAAATATTTTCAAAGCTACAGTTATATATACAAAAAAAAAACACGAGGCACTACTTCCATCAACATTTCAATAAATACTTGATGATCTTTTTTTTTTTTTTTTGGCAGGCAGGGGGGAGAGGGAGGGAGTTCTGAATACTCGATTCAATTGTTAATCTCGCTTCCCTCCCTTCCACCCCCCTAGATTTCTCTTCGTGGAATATTGAAGGATCTCCATTACGAATTACAACATAAATATATATATACATCCATGAACAAGTCTTGTGTCTGTGTTTTGCCCTACGTCTCTTTGATGTGGACCTGATAAACAGTTAAAGAGACAATTAGTCACGGCTCTTTCATTAGTCAACTGTTTGTTTGGCTGTTCCCGAATGTCCCAGGCTTCACAAGAGGTCGGGGCCGACCTGGATTACTTTCGAGCACGAAAAACCCAATAACCAGTAATAAACAATGTATTTATTACCTCAGCCCATTTCAACCCCTCCCTACCTACCCCCACTCACCGAAAAATATAAACGCAAAAAAAAAAACCTTGAGTAATTAATGAATCAGCAGATAAAGAACACCTTTTGGTTCAAAAAGAAAAAAAAAATCATAGCATGAAAGAACGATAAATGAACCAAAAAAAGCAGATAAAAGAGAAATGACTAGTAAAAAAATATTAAGATAGAATCTTTCGGTGTCATTTTATAATAAAGACGTTAAGGATCCAATGAATATACATAATTTAATTATAAAACAAATATTTTAAGAATAGTACTTTTTGATTATTTATTAAAAAAATTATTATCAGCGTTCATAGGCGCGTGGAAAAAATGGGTCATTGGCGCCTTATAATCAAATGATTAAAAACACAGAAAGGACTGTGTCTAGGGTAAGTGCAACTTTGTGCTGGTCCGGTTCATCCTCGGTCCCGGCACAGATTATCTGATTGCCAAACCTTCCTTCACCTCTGAAAAGATGTGTATATACAAACTTTGAATGTCAGGGAATGCCAGGCTCACCAGTGTTTCGATTCCACGTTAACTGTAGGTACCTACCATTTCATCTCACAATCACCACCATTACACATAGCGTAAGTCGATACCGAACGGGTAGTAGACGCGGTGCAATAATAAATAATAATAAACACATAGGTCGCTAGGTGAAAAAATAATCATACACCTGCTGTAAACAGCAGATGTGGACACTAACTTAAAAAAATAATGCAAATGTATTAAAATGTATTAGAATTATTAAAAAAATAACCTCAAGATGAGATAATAACCCAGTGAGCCTCTAAATAAAGAGTGAGAGACTTAAATGTAATTTAAAAGATTCGCTTTGTCTTTAAAACGGATTAAGAACATGACTACATCCGCGATGTCGCGTTAACAAACAACTAAGGTCATCATTAAAATCAAGAGCCAGGCGAATAGGGGAAAACTCGCGACACTCCAAAATTAAAAACAAAAAAACACGTTTTACATATTTCTTTTAGAGATTAGATAGAAAAGTAAATCAATAGTTTGAGTCATTGTAATAAACGGTGTGTTTCTTTTACAATATTTCTATAAAAGTTCGGTGAGTAATAATACAGCATTGACCCGCTTCACTAGCCTAATGGTCTAAGGTGTCACTCGCTGGTTAAGAATGGGCTGCTGAAGATGGTGAGATCGCGGTTAGAATCCCGGTCGGGTCTACTGAGGGTGGTTTTTCCTAAATGGTTTCCCACTATTCTTCCACTCAAATAGGTAGTGACGACCTAATAGATTCAAAGTACGAAATCTAAACTTAAATTTAAAAAAATAGATCCCCCTTCTATAATTACATTTCACAAAATATTTAACAAATAAATGTACACCTTAAAAAAAAGGCAAGTCATAATTTCAGGCCGCGGACCTTTAGATGAACTAACATAAAAATGAAGTCTGTTTTTTTTTTTTTTTTTTGTAAACGTTGCAGAAATACATTATTTGTGAATACACAGCATGACGTAAAGCCACAATCGAGCCATACCAATAGAGCGGCCGTCATCTGTTGGTGAAGGTAGTGCCAATTTATTCAGATAGTGTGTGGCATGTGGTCAGCATAATGAACCCTCCGGCCATTAATTTCAGTTTTCTAGACCAGAGCCATTACTTATTTATTCAAGTAGCTCCTCATTTGTCCTAAAGAGGCAGAGTTGACCTCGTTCCAGAACCACGTCTTCACATAAAATTCTGGAAGCACCAGGGATCGAGTCAGATACCTCTGAACCTGTAGTCAAGAACTCTAACCACGAGACCAGAGGTGGTCTTCTTTGGAACTGTTATATTTTGAAATAGTGAATTATTTAGAGAAATTTAGCAAAAGAGGTTGATGTATCAAATATTATTATTATTATTATTATTATTATTAGCACCACGTCTTACTACCCATTCGGGTTATTGTAACGTAATTGACTTGGACCGCTCTCATTTATTTAAAAGGTCATGGATGAAGGTAATTTTCTTTAAAGTATCGTATGTAAATTATCCTTTTAGCACTTCATCCATGGAGAGTCACGCGCTTTTCAGGAATAATATTCTAGAAGGATTTCACCACTCAAACTTATTTTTTATATATTCTAAATTTAACTCCGTAATATTTAACAAACAAGTAAGAGAAGCCAGCTCCCTATATCCAATAGGAAGCTAGTCTTCAATGCACCTGTCGCAGAAACGTACCTGATTGGTTTGTCTTGACACTGGTCACGAGAGACCAAGGGGCAAGGGGCACGTCCGCATATAAGCTGTATGTGCGTATGAAAATGGACAGAAAGTGCCGGTAAAATACCGAGAGTAGACGTACATATACAAAAAGGGCCGATAAAATAGCGAGAGTAGACGCACAGATCTGTCCGGTGAAATAGATAGTGCCGGTGAAATAGCTAGATACAGACAATACACAGTTAATATTTCAATAAAGTGTAAAGGAAGAAAGAATCATTTAAATAAATTGTGTACAACAACAATAGTTGTATTTATTCCATAATTATCATTCCGTATCAACATAATTGGCGCTCGACCACGGAGCTATAAATACCAATTACATCATCAAACATAGTCAAGAATTCAATATCACAACAATTGGCTCCCAATCGCGGGATCAATTTTCAATATCATAACATTATACGCACTTACGCTAATGTGCAATGGTAGGGTGATTGAGAGACGAAAATGGAGAACCTACAGTTTTACGTGGAATCCGAACCACGGTGGAGGCCTGGCATTCCTCACATTCACAAGCTGTGAATAATACACGTCTTGTCAGAGGTGAAGGAAGGGTTTGGCAATCAGATAAATCTGTGCCGGGACCGAGGATTGAACCCCGGACCCTCAGCACAGAAGTCTGATGACACCTTACCCCTAGACCACCAGGTCACCCGATGTATCAAATAATATTTATTTACACACCAAAGATCAATTTTAAAAGATTGTTAAATTTGCCTGGCTACAATGTTTGGCAGCATACAAGAGAGTGAAAAGTTGTTTAATCTAATGAAAGGTAATTAGCAACCGAAAGAACACGGCTTACGGACATGTAGGTATTAAAAATTATGAAAGTGAATTAATACTTAACATTTAAAGTATAGAACTTACACTATTTCTACAAGTAAAATTGCTGTGAAAAAATTAGAACGTAAGTTTTATAATACTTAAAAAAACTTTTTTTCACCGTATCTTACTACCCATTCAGGTTATACGCATGTTTAGGCCTACTAATAACGTTAACGTGTAAGGGATGAGGAAGATTGAAATTTAAAGGATTTGTACCCGCATTTTTGCGAAGAGAGTGGAAAACTGTTTTGGGAAAACTAACTTCGGTACCACCTACTGTGATTCGAAGCGTGATATCCTACTCATCAGTAGGCCAGTGTATTGCGAGAGTAGCGCTTAATACCATCCCACCACCAGAGCAGGTAAAAAAAATCTTTATTTTATTTATATAATAAGTGTTTACAAATTGATTTATTTTAAACTAAAGACGGTGGGTGATATCAACTTGGTATTTACAATTTTCAATGCAGCCCTTATGATCAAACGAGTTTGACACGCCAGACCAAAATGGTTTAGATAAGAATTGTGTTTTTACCAAGGCATTCAACAAATTTACGGGATGTAGAAAAAAGTGGACACCCGGACAAAACGACAGGCTCATCTAGTCTTGATTTGCCGGTGACGAGGTAGAGGGGGGAGAGGGGGTTGAATCCAAGCCGGGTGTAGAGAGGTTTTTTCCCTTCAATGGTTTCCTCTTATACCCCCACACAAATTTCCTCCCCAGATATACATTTGAAGACAAATCGTTATAGACATTTTTTAAATAATTCGAATTTTCAAAAATCACTCCTCAGTAAAAGACCCTTTATCAAATTTTTACACGAAACCAAGTAGGCTATATAGGGTTATTTATTTGTCATGGCAAACACTCCCAAGCTATCCATTTGGAATCAAAGCGTTAAGAGCCATTTGAAAAAAAAAATATATGAGAGTTTTTGAAAAATCAGCCATCAGTAAACCCCCCATAAATTAGTGTCTACCCCAAAAACAAGTAGACACTGTTATTTGTCATCTATTAAACTCCCACAAGATAGCCATTTGGAGCCATAGTTGGAGCCATTTCCAAAAAATTTGAAACTAAAAAAAAAATACTCATCAGTAAACTACCATTAATTGAAGGGTAAATGTAAAAAAAAAAGTTTGTAGTATAGCCCTAAAATATCTAAATTAAATTTGAACAAAATCCATTAAACCGTTTTTGGTTAAAATTCACTTTTGGGGTTGTGTTCACATAAAATTTATAATTATTATTATATAAAAATTATTATTAATTTATATTATTATTATTATTATTAAGCACCGCGTCTTACTACCGTTCGGGTTATACGCACTTACGCTAATGTGCAATGGTAGGGTGATTGTGAGATGAAATGGAGGACCTACAGTTTAACGTGAATCCGAACCACGGTGGAGGCCTGGCATTCCACACATTCACAAGTTATGATTAATACACATCTTGTCAGAGGTGAAGGAAGGGTTTGGCAATCAGATAAATCTGTGCCGGGAACGAGGATTGAGCCCCGGACCCTTAGCACAGAAGTCTGACACCTTACCCCTAGACCACCAGGTCACCATATAAAACGTAAAGATGTGTCTTAATCTAAAGAGAGATTTTTTATGCAAGATCACAATACTTTCTCTCGATGTGGGAAAGTAAAAACCCTAAGTATATTTATTCCCCACCCATAGATATTTCAAACGGATCGCACAAAAGAACATTCAGTTATAATAGACTAGGAACGACATATCGAAAACATCAATCAACCAGATCTGTTGACGGTTGCAAATGGGTATCTCAACCTTGATGTAGCATCACGCGAATAATATTAGCCATTCTATTGTTAGGTCGTCACAAAAAAAAAACCTAATATATATAACAATAATTTGCCAAACAGCCAAAATCAGAAGAAAAAAAACACTTTTATATTTAAAAAAATCCCGCCATTCACAAAAAGTGCCACACGCACATCCCCACGAAATTCGTCAAAAAAAAAAAAAGGGATCACATGTCAGAAACATTTGTTTGTAACAACAGTAGCAGTCGGAAACGTTGCGTTAAAAAATAGAACTGATCTCCTGCGTTGTATCCAGACCCCTTCTCCCCGTGTGTCTGTCCATGTGGTTCTACATGTGCTATACATACACAAATTGTCAATTACAAAACAAGAGCTTACATTTTGTAGAAGCATTCATATTGTATGACGAGTATATAACAATACGTGGGCCATGGTTCCGCGCCCGCGACTGCTATCATAGACCAGTAGGTGCACCTACTTTTTTTTTTCGATTATAAAAAATTGACTTCTGGAACCCATTTTTTTTCCTCCCCCCCCCCCCCCCCCCCCCCCCCCCATTGTCCGTCTATGCGTGGTTAACTACAACTTCCGATTGCTCCCTGTGGTTTTAAATACACCTCTAGAAAATTCAATTTTTGGTAAATAAAAAAAAAAGGTGCGTTTATCTATACTGTTAGGTTAGATTCGTGGACTCGTATACGTTAAATCATCAGCGTGGTACAGTTTCGTTTTTAAAATAATCATTCATAATTGTGGGGAGATTTTTTTTTTAACATTGAACAAACGAGCAACATCAATGCATGAGTGGTCTACGTCGAGATGGTCAACATTTTAAACATAGTCCTTACCTCTAAGATTGAAACACAAACTATTTAACAAACTTGTAATTAACATTAATAGTTATTGGTTATCAAATGTAGGTTTCAAGTAGGGATGTGCGGGATTCCCACGGAAAAAATATTTCCCGTTGCCAACCCGATTGTCGGGACAGAGATACTAGGCCTATAATCTCGAAAATGTCGGGAATTGTTCTTTCATTCCTGAATATAGAAAACATTTGGTAATTCAAACATTTCTATGTTTGCTATTATTATTTTTTTATCTGTGATAGGTATTTAAGTTATTTTGGTTAATTGATTTATTTTATATTACAATTGGTGACCTGGTGGTCTAGGGTTAAGGTGTCAGACTACTGTGCTGGGGGGTCTGAGGTTCGATCCTCGGTCCCAGCACAGATTTATCTTATTGGCAACCCCTGTTTAACCTCTGACAAGATGTGTATTAATCACAACTTGTGAATGTGTGGAATACCAGGCCTCCACCGTGGTTCGGATTCCACGTTAAACTGTAGGTCCTCCATTTAATCTCACAGTCACTCTACCATTACACATTAGCGTAAATGCGTTTAACCCGAACGGGTAGTAAGACGCGGTGCTAATAGTAATAATAATATTTTATATAACTCACTTGGGTTTTCATTTAAATATTGCACAGTGTTTTAAGATAGTATTAGAAATAATTAACTATACATTTTTAATTCCCGTTCTCGTCCCATAGTAGGGATTCTAAAATTCTTGTTCCCGATTTTGTCTCGTTTGTTCCTGTTCTCGTCTCGAACGAAAGAACTCGATCTCGCACACCCCTAGTTGCAAGCTTATAATAATAAGTTCTTGAAAATTAAAAACAAGGTGTCCAAGAAGTTCGACGCCTTAGAGAAGTGGTTCTCAAACTGTGGTCCACGTCGGTGTGCCGGATGGTCCGCAAACTGGATCACAGGGAAAAACACACTATAATGTGAAAGAGCTTGAGGGTAACGATTGACAGTTAGGTCCGTTAAAATCAAATTAATTTACTTTTTACACAAGTATACCTTGAATTTGGTAGAAAGCCCGTTCTGAAAGGCCTTATTTCGTACAAGAATCCTACTTGATGGTAGTATTTTGGTAGGATAAAAGTCTTTCCTATGCCACTATTATTACATGCTAAATGTGCATAAGAGACAATGTCGAATAAAAACGCTGTATTTGAATGTTTGATGAATACGTATTCTTCGTTTATTCTGAAAGGTAGCGAGCATAACTTGCATGGCTCCGGTATGGCGCGGCTTATTAAGACAGGCATAGTGTAGCCCAGGGATGGCGAAACTTTTCCGACCTGTATGCCACTCAAGGACTTTCTGAATTTTGAACTAGTCGAGTATACCACCTCTAATTTACATTTTTTTAATAAGTATTAAAAAAATAAAAGCTTGTTGAATACTATGAAATGTATTGAATAACTCAAATCAAATTGTAAATAGTTATTTTAATAATGTTAGAGAAGAGAAATTTATTAAATTGTCAAAGTGATGTCTTAGAAGTATCAATTTCAATTACTTAAAGCAAAAACATTGAGAGTAACACCTTCAGTGAGAAAAAGACAATAAATAATTGATATATGTGATCAAATCAAAAACTTACATCAGCTTTTCCATATTAGTTTGAAACATTTTGTTGTATTTTGCTAGCTAAGATATTTATGTTTGGTTCATAACTGGTCTTCAACAGCAAACAAAGAACAATTTCTAACCGTTGACTTTACAAAGTTCCTTGTAACAAGACATTCAATGACATGGCTGTCAAAATATTATTGAATTTAAAAAAAAAATATATCACGCTAGTAATGTTTAATTTTTCATGTCAGCATGCCACCAAGTAGCACGCGTGCCATATATTTGCTATCCCTGGTCCAACCCATCAGGGTAAGTAAGACTGCTATCTTTCAGTGTGAATGGAGTTTACATTGCTAGAACTTCAGGCAAGGGACAGGTATACCCCAATTTCTCTACGAATTGACATATCTGATAGTTATAAAGTTACTAGATACTCTTTCACGTAATCATACGTCAAGTCATTGTATATATATATATATATATATATACATGTAGCTAATAAAATGTTTGTATTTTATAAAATGTGTTCCAAAATATCAATTCGTAAGAAAATCCAAGGTATTAGATTGAGTTGGGTGGTCAGACTGTGCAAATTACACTATTTTTTTTTTAGCACCGCGTCTTACTACCCATTCGGTTATACGCTTAAGTACTATTACGCTAATGGATTAGGAATGGGAAGGTTGAATTTAAAGAAGTGAACCGATGCGTGGAGGAGAGTGGAACATTAGGAAACACCCGTTCACCCGACCGAGATTCGAACCTCGATTCTCCGTCCTCGGTGGTCGGCTCAACACGACTAGCGCGTAGCCAACTACGCCACAAGGGGTATTACACTATACTGTGCTATGGATGAATAGTTGAATTTGAGGAGTGTACTCGCATTGCGTGGAAATAGAGAATGGAACCATTTAGGAAAAAACACCTCAGCGCACTCGACAGGGATTCAAACCTTTAAACTAGCGGTGCGGATAAATGTGAAGGGAAAATGTCTAAAAAAAAAAAGAAAAAAAAAACACAAAGAGTTTGAGCTAGATCTACAATTCTCAGAGTAGTAATAATAACATAGGAAGAAGACTACGGAGTGTGGAGTTTAGAAGAAAAAGGGGGGGGGAAACAATACAAGAAACAGATATCCACTTATGTATTATCTAGGAAACTTTACACAACTTCATGTTTTCCAATAAATATATATGTCTGAGATAAAGATGCTGGATAGGAAGGGTGAGAGGGGGAAACGTAGAGGAAGACAATAATTCTGTATTTATTAAATATCATATATAAAGAAATAAAAAAAAGGAGAAAGACTGGCTAAGGGGAAGAGGAGAGGTGAAGAGGATATGTTCAACCTCACGATAAGTCGTTCATATTCTGATTGCCTGCCCTCTCCCGATGGTAATGGCCGGGTAGGATGTAAGGTAAACCCGGTCATTTACCGGTAGCCAGGTCCGAAGGAAATACAGCAGCGGTTGCATTATAATAATGCAGATTAGGGTGCGGATTGGGGGGGGGGGCTACACCCTTCCCCCGGAGCTAGGTCCCTGCCTGCTGCCCGCGCCAAGCCACAGGATACGCAGCATTATACAGATTTACAACCAATTCCACGGCATGAATTATCTCTCTCGTCAAGCTTGCAGGCCAATGGCAACAACGAGCGCGAGCTGTCCGGTCACCGGCGAGGAGTCCGTCAAATTGGACATTCACGGCGAGAGTCTGAGACAGACCCACTGGTGGATAGAGCCACACGTAGGTGTAGAGCCAAGTACACACGGCATGGCGAGGGTGTGGACTTAGCAATGCTACCTTGCAGTACAGTTTCCCCCACAAGGTGGATGGGGCACTGCTTTTGACTCCAGGTCAACACCAATATTTCCCCCACAAGGTGGATGGGGCACTGCTTTTGACTCCAGGTCAACACCAATATTTCCCCCACAAGGTGGATGGGGCACTGCTTTTGACTCCAGGTCAACACCAATATTTCCCCCACAAGGTGGATTGGGCACTGCTTTTGACTCCAGGTCAACACCAATATTTCCCCCACAAGGTGGATTGGACACCGCTTTTGACTCCAGATCAACACCAATATTTCCCCCACAAGGTGGATTGGGCACTGCTTTTGACTCCAGG
The DNA here is from genome assembly GCA_033556935.1 of Timema podura. NCBI lineage: Eukaryota > Metazoa > Arthropoda > Insecta > Phasmatodea > Timematidae > Timema > Timema podura. The sequence continues at coordinate 39,138,224 of JAVRXN010000007.1, read as the reverse complement.
TCAACACCAATATTTCCCCCACAAGGTGGATTGGGCACTGCTTTTGACTCCAGGTCAACACCAATATTTCCCCCACAAGGTGGATGGGGCACTGCTTTTTACTCCAGGTCAACACCAATATTTCCCCCACAAGGTGGATTGGGCACCGCTTTTGACTCCAGATCAACACCAATATTTCCCCCACAAGGTGGATTGGGCACTGCTTTTGACTCCAGGTCAACACCAATATTTCCCCCACAAGGTGGATTGGACACTGCTTTTGACTCCAGGTCAACACCAATATTTCCCCCACAAGGTGGATTGGGCACTGCTTTTGACTCCAGGTCTACACCAATATTGCCCTCCCAAGGTGTAATGGGCAATGTTACCTTGAATTACGATTTCCCTCCCAAGGTGATTGAGCATAGTGATAAATTTTCGGTCTTCCACTTCGTTGGTCGAAATCTCGTAAAAGACTAAACTGCAGACTACGGGAAGATCGGGGTTCAATTACCGGTCGATGGTACTAAGGATAGTTTTCCCCTCACCCTCCAAGTAAATATATTAAGACATCCTCTAAATTCAACCTTCCTTGACCATAACACTTTAGGGTAGTTAGTTAATATGCGTGTAGCCCGAAAGTGAAGGGATGAGCGAAGTCAAATCGAAGCTAGAAACATACGAAGAAAAGTCGAAGCCGAGGTCAAAAATAGGGTTTTTGTTGCTGTAACATAGCACTAATTTTAATTTTTTAGGGCTTCCAATATTTTTCTACTACCAAATTCACCGTGTTTTCCAAAAGAAATTCCCGGTTTTTTCCAGGGCAGATCAAGTTAAAGAAAGGGTAATTAAATTTAATTTGTCATAAAATTGACTAACGCTAAGTAACTTTGTTTAAAACAGGATTATTTAAGATTGATGGAGAGATGCATCTTCTGTCATTTCACAACCCTTATTTAAGGGGTAACAGGATATGTTTGAATCGGCGTGCTTAATTCTTTAGTTCACTTTTTTTTGTCCATCCAAAGACCTACTATTTTAAGCTTTCAGGTAACCTCCCAAATCAACCAATATTTCCTTATTTTTACTGGTTTTTCAAAATTTCCTGCGTTTTTTCGGTTCATTAAGGTGCATCTAGGTAAAGAGGCAGCTCTAGAGAAAAAACAAAGCACATTATTTTATGCTGTAATATCTTAATTTATCTATGTTTACATTAAAGAGTGCATGTATGCATGTATGACTCTGTGCATGGAGAAAGTTAGTGAGGATGGATTGAGGAGTTGTTTTTTTAGCTATATGCACATATGCACAGTTTCTTGCCTACCCTATTAGGGAAGGGCGTGATGTACGTATGTACGTGTGTGTGCGTGTGTGTATGTATGTATATATTTACATGCATGTATGTATGTATGTATGTATGTGTGTGTATGTATGTATGTATGTGTGTGTATGTATGTATGTACATGTATATGTATGTATGTATGTATGTATGTATGTACATGTATATGTGTGTATGTATGTATGTGTGTATGTATGTATTTGTATGTATGTATGTATGTATGTATGTATGTATATATGTATGTATGTATGTGTGTATGTATGTATGTATGTATGTATGTACATGTATGTGTGTATGTATGTATGTGTGTATGTATGTATTTGTATGTATGTATGTATGTATGTATATATGTATGTATGTATGTATGTATGTATGTATGTATGTATGTATGTATGTATGTATGTATGTATGTATGTATGTATCTACGTATGTATGTTACATTAAAGATGTCATGTAATCACTGTTTTATAGCTGCTGTAAAAATGATTATATGTTGAAATATGTCATAGGTATCTTGTGAGATATTTCAAATATGTTCATAATATATCAATGTTTTCTTCTTCCTTCGAAATATTTCGAGGGAGAAGGTTTATAGTGGGTGTGAGAAGTCAAAGCGATGGGGATTTAACCTTTGACCTTGACATTTAAAAGATTCTCATACCCCTAATGTATTATATATATATAAATTTATGACTGCAGATCACACGACTTGACGTATCATTAAATGAAAATTGATCTAATAACTTTTCTAGATGTCAGAATATAAAAATAAAAATTGGACTATAGACAAACTTTAATCATATTTATTAAATATTCTAAGTAATTCACCAGAAAACACAAAACTAAACATAATGAAATATCTCAAGAGATATATCAAACCCACAGAGCTGTTGTGAGCGTGCAGCTGAGACATCGAAAAGGGGGATGAGTGGGGGAGGGGGAGGGGGAGTTTGCCAGTAAATTTGACTTTCAAAGTTTCGAAACAGCGGGAAAACGCACTATAACATACACTAAGTTGGTAATAAAATTAGGTGCTACAAATGAGAGTTTCTAGGCAGAGACAGATGGCGCTATAGTCTTTCCCCATTAGTGTCGATAATGACTATCCCCCACCCCCCCTCTCTTTTAAGTTCTGTCCAAAAACTTCTCTCCCACAGAGAGTGCGCCACGGAGGTGTACAACTCAATCTTCTGGGCCAAAGAGGGCGCGTTTAAACAAGGAGATATCGAACCAATCACAGATTACAATCTAGCTCAACCAACATTTATCAGCCGAGCAAACAATTAAACGAAACTACATTTTAATAGTCTTTATGGGCCTAGGTAGATGATATATTGTCGGGCCTAGGTAGACGAAATATTGTCAATTAGATGTTTGCGATTAGGTTAAATATTGATCAAATCTTTAACAGTAAGACAACACAAGTTTGGTATTGACTTAAATTAGCACAAAACTATTTTCTATGACCCTACATAGATTAAAAGTTGAAATTTACCTCTATTTAAAGTCCAAAAATCCACTTATTGCTGTTTATCACTAAGACCTAAATGCTAAGGAAACGAAATGCAACTGGTAGAGGAGAGTATAATGGATCTTTGTGAATATAATTACGTAATTTAATAAGATTATTATTATTATTATTATTATTATTAGCACCGCGTCTTACTACCCGTTCGGGTTATACGCACTTACGCTAATGTACAATGGTAGGGTGATTGTGAGATGAAATTGAGGACCTACAGCTTAACGTGGAATCCGAACCACGGTGGAGGCCTGGCATTCCTCACATTCACAAGTTGTGATTAATACACGTCTTGTCAGAGGTGAAGGAAGGGTTTGGCAATCAGATAAATCCGTGCCGGGACCGAGGATTGAACCCCGGACCCCTAGCACGGAAGTCCGACACCTTACCCCTAGACCACCAGGTCACCTAATTTAATAAGAGGATCATAGCACATTGTATTTTCCTCGTCCCCTGTTCGTTCTGTTATTGCCGGAAATCTCCACTCAGTAAGGTTATAGATACACTTGGTGTCCATGAATTTCTACTCTACTATTCTAGCGCCTTAAAGTTGAATGGAATAAAACGCCCAATAAGGTATTTTTTGTGTGCAGGTTTTACAACAAAAAATGTCTTAATTAAAATATTGCTCCAGTAGATACAAAAAGTTTAATTTTCTACACACTGTAATCTTAACAGTTTGAATATTTGTCGTGAGCATCGCAGAATTTGATGGGGAAACAAGTCCTGTTCAATTTTTTCGATGCTCAAGACAAATATTCAAATTGTTAAGATTACAGTGTGTAGAAAATTAAACTTTATGTATCTATTGGAGTAATATTTTGTGTATTTTGGCCTGGAACGTATTTTTACTATAAACACATTTAAAATAACTACAATAATATGACTACCAATTTTTAATATATCTTTTAAGCATTTAACAAGCCTCGAAATAATCAAACTTTGACAGAGTTGTTGATTTTTGTTTTGTTTTATTCAATGTTTTACTTTCCTTAAAGGCATTTTAATTACACTAACTAGCTATAAATAAGGAAAGAGTTAATGAAAACTAACCTCGGTAAACCCGGAGATGATTCGAACCCCGATCCTCTTCATTCCTAATAATTTAGATTAGATGAGCCTGTCGTTTATACCACACGACCAAAGATGTTGGCAACATATTTGTTGATCCACGTGGTCCTTTTGTTACGGTTGAAGCTGAGGTATAGCTTAAGAAAAGCGGTACATATATAGATGGATCCATAGTTTTCTATTGTTTTCAAATGTAACCTTTGTTTTGACTTCAACTCTTCTTTTGTTTTACCACCCAAAACACATTCGGCGACATCAAACACAATTCATTCTCATGTCTCTTCATCCATTACCGATTGGCCGCGCGGTATTATTGAGGTGAGGTGACATAGGTTTGAAAAATACGAAGTTTCTTGTCGTGTGAAATGTTTATTGTACAGCTCAACTCACTTTGGTGGTCAAATGCTATAAGCAGTCACTTAGCAATAGACTGAACTACCGATGACGGAGTGATCAGGGTTCGAATCTCAGTCGAGAGTACTAAGGGTGGTTTTCGTATAATTTTCCACCCTCCCTCCACGCAAATGTGGGTACACTTCCTCTAAACTCGACCTTTCTAATTCCTAATAAGCTGACGGGTAGTAGGACGCGGCGCACACAAATCTTACCTGTTCGATATAAAAAAATGAGGAGGTAAAAAACGATCCCGAGCAGAAACATGGAAACTTTGTCAATATAACTTTGTCAAGACACAGAGTAACCAAGTTTGCCGCTATGAACGAAACTACAGACTAATTTTCATAGTAAGAACCTTGTCTGGCAGCTAGAAAAGTTGCTACACCTATTTTTACGAATTAATACGTCAAGTCATGTGATCTCAGGTTGTCACTTTTGATATATACTATCAATAGTCTAACAATAATATTATTTTTATATATATAATTATATATATATATAGCCCACTAGCTTCGTGTTGAGCTAGACTGCCGAGGGCGGGAAGATCGAGGTTCGAATCTCGTTCGGGTGAACTGGGGGTGGTTTTTCCTAAATGGTTTCCCACTCTCCCATCACGCAAAGTACGGGTTCACTTCCTCTATAATCAATTTTCCCAATTCCTAACCTATTAGCGTAATTAGTACTTAAGCGTATAGCCCGAACGGGTAGTAAGACGCGGTGCTAAGTATTTTATATATAAAGGGAAAGAAAATTAGAGTGTGTTTGCCACCAGGATTTGTCGTCAAGACATTCCTAATATTCTACTAGCAGCATATGTAACCGTCTTCTGAGGTTGGGCTAACATGTAGGTGTGGTTACTTAGGCCCAATGGGATGTGGTAATAATGATGATGATTATGTGGCGAAGTAGATGTCTTAAACCTAACGTAACCCTTATTAACTGGGCTATGGTAACCGTGGGAATAATTTTCTTTGGGATAATACCTAAGTTACCGCTAGAATTCGAACCCTGGAGCTATAAATTAGTGGATTAAAATTCAGGAATACTGACTATTAGACCAAGAGTCCGGCCAAAATAACAAAAATATTAAATTAAAATTTTATCAATGTTGACCATAAAAATATTCTTCATACCAAACCCTACTATAAGATAATGAGAGCGTTACACTCACTGGAGAGCGTTATTTGCCTGGTCGCTCTCAGCCTCCGGGAAAAACAAAAAAAATATGTCGAGAGTTGAGGAAGTACGAACATTTGTCTCCTTATTGCACCACCCACGAAGCAATTGAAAGTTGCAATCGTATATTTCGAGCCAGCAGGGATGCTTCCTGTCTCCTTAAAGAGATGTGTGTGTACCATTAAGGGGGGTAGGGAACCCCTCTCTCCCGAGGGGCTCACTCACGGCCACTCGTTAACCCCACCCCCCAGTTTTCACAAACAGTTCGGCCATATGTGAGCCTCTTTACTCCGACACTTCAACAAGCGCTCATCCACAATTTGAAACTCAGTGGGATCCCCGCGCCAATGACACACAAACACACACACATACGCACACACAAAACTAATAATCTTTTTATTCTCAGTTTTTTCCCGTCCAACTTCAGGGCTAATAGGCCTACATTGTGAAGACTATACAGAGTATTTGGTAAGACTATCCGCCAAACGTACATCCAATTTCATAGGAGTTAGAAAGACTAGATTACATTCACGAATTCGTACGTCAAGTCACGTCACGTTTGAAAGATTTTATTAAAACATTTTATGTGCAGTTTCTGAACGACGCATTATATCAGCACAAGACTAAAACTAAATCTAGAGCAGACACAGCACCAGTACCAAGAAGTTAAGTCATCTTCCTATTCTTACCTCATCAGCGTAATACGAGTCAAGCAAGACCTAGCAAGACGGCATAAAAGAGACATAAATTAATCACACTGTATTTAAAAAATCAATTAAAGCATCAAGATCCATAAGTAATGTAAAAAAGTTGTCAGTTTTATATTGAACAATAGAGTTTATATAAATGTGTGTAGACTAAGTACATCATTAAGCTAAAAAAATGTGATTCTAGTACTCGGAGATTGACTCCAATTTGACCACTGAGCTAAAACGAATTTGACGCTAGTACTCGGAGATTGACTCCAATTTGACCACTGAGCTAAAACAAATGTCACTCTAGAACTCGGATGTTGACTCAATTTGATCAGTGAGCTAAAACAAATGTGACTCTAGTACCGGAGATTGACTCCAATTCGATCACTAAGCTAGAACAAATGTGAATCTAGTACTCGGAGATTGACTCCAATTCGATCACTAAGCTAGAACAAATGTGACTCTAGTACTCGGAGATTGACTCCAATTTGACCACTGAGCTAAAATGAATGCGACTCGAGTTTTTAACATTTTCTCCAATTTGACGTCAACTAAAAATAAGTGCTAAGGTAAATTTGTAAATTACTCAGAGGACAATTAAAAAAAAAGAGAGCTAATAAAAACTAGAAGTGTAGAAAGCGAACAAAACGACAAAGCCATCAATCAAACAAAGCCAGTGGCTCAAAGTAGTCTCTCTCTCGAGTCCCCACCCTAGCCCCTAAAAAAAATTGGCTGCTCATGTTTTAAAAAGTAGTAACCGGGATCCGGTAACACTTCCTTGTCAGCGCGGCACACATGTCAACACGGCAGAGTAACGTATGTCCACATCGCGTGACTCATGAAATGTTGACCATGTCAAGCTGGGGTGCGTTGCCAACTTAATTCTTTTAGCGCTACACGTACCACCAACAGAGACCAACACCTTTATATGTTTTGAAAATTCCCCAACTTTTCCAGATACCAAAATGTTTTCATCTACTTTTTTAAAAAAATTACAATCAGATTATTTTTAATAGAAAGGGCCTTTGAGAAAATACACACTTTTTTACGGCCAGAGTTAACATTTTACCAAACTATTATTATTAATTTTAGCATCGCGTCTTACTACCCGTTCGGTTTATACTCCTAAGTACTAATTACACTAATGGCTTAGGGATAAGGAAGGTTTTAATTGAAAAGTGCACCCGCATTTGCGTGGAGTGAAATACAATTTGGGGAAAACCACCCTCAATGCACCCGACCGGAATCTAACCCCAATCTCCCCGTCTTCGGCAGTCTAGCCCAACACAAGAGTAGCACGTTAGACCCCGCCGCCACCGAAGCAGCGATTATTATTATTATTATTATTATTATTATTATTATTATTATTATTATTATTATATGTTTAGGTAGGTCATTTCATATGAAACATAAAATATGAATAACAATAATTGTATTTTTTTATTGAGTTATTTATATTCTAATCGAATTCAAATTAAATTGTATTTAGTTTTGAGACATTTTGGGATTAAGCGTTCTATAGGTTTTAAAATAATAATTGTATATTTTTTTAAATCCTGAGTTATTTTTAGACACAATTAAACTGTTTATCCTAATAACGATTAATCTAGATTCCAGTTTATTCGGAACACCTTTTCGACTAAAAAAAATCCACAACTGAAAAACTTCGATTACAATCAAGTCCTGCAAATTACGTAGCAATGCAGTAGCTTTTAAAAAGTGGGATTTTTAAAACATTTTTTTAAATAAGATCTAGGCCTTTTATTCTGTCTTTTTCAGCAACAAAAAACCATTATTATTCCTAATTCTGTATCATATAGTAAATAAATGTCTATTTCCACGAAATGTTGTGTACTTACAATTTCTTACATGCCTAATCCCCAAAATTACGGATTATCTGTAATCACGATTATTAGGATTGGTTCTGTTTCCAGCAAATTCGGATGAATGAGTTTTTGGTGTAGGTATACTTACTGTAGGCCCAACAAACTTCGACAAGACAATGGTATCAGATTTTTTTTTTTCCGATTCGAGGGAAAAAATACAGAATTAAATGATGACCCTTAAACTATAAAATATTGTTTTAAATTCTATATACCTATTTATTTCCTATACAGCATCGTCGGCACTGCAACCTTTGAACATAGCACCTCGGGTACTCAACCCCTTCACACACTGCTTTAGGTAACCCTACCTTATGCTATATTATTATTATTATTATTATTATTATTATTATTATTATTATTATTATTATTAGCACCGCGTCTTACTACCCGTTCGGGTTATACGCACTTACGCTAATGTGTAATGGCAGGGTGAATGGGAGATGAAATGGAGGACCTACAGTTTAACGTGGAATCCAAACCACGGTGGAGGCCTGGCATTCCTCACATTCACAAGTTGTGATTAATACACCTTATGCTATACATCAATAATTAATTGATTACCGAGATAGGTAAATATTAAGTTAAAATATGAAAAAAGAAAATCAGTTGCAGGCATTAGTAAATGGTGACCATTGTATTTTAAATATTCTATTTTTCCGATACCTTAGTTCAATCAGTGATAGGTTTAATTTAGTTTATATAAGTCGTGTACTGATATAATCAGCCGTATCAGAAAGTGAATGCTAAATGCCTCAAACAAACAACAATTATGGTTTGTTTTCGTTATTATATTCTTAATTTTATTGCCAATATTGTATACACCATACATACTAATCCTATGGTGTATTGTAATGCAGTATTAAAAAGTATACATAAAATAATATAATTGGATTAAATAAGGTCAAAAGAGAAAATAATAAAATATTGTTATAAAAATGAACAAAAGCATACACACAATAAGCTGCTGTTAAAACCGTTTGTTCCAAAATAATTATTTGTACTATATGGTAAAACAGACGGGTCAATCAAACATAATGAAAGGAAGAACGCTACTCAATTCCGTACGCCTGGACGAATAAACTAAATTTCACTTTAATATTTAATTTACTTAAAAATTAACTTATGTAGGTAAGCAATAATCAAAATTCAACCAAATCAATATTATAGTTTTATAGGCAACTATAATTTTAGTGGTTTTGTTTATTTATTAGTTTGGTGAGGTAGGCACAGTTTCAGACTTTCTTAATTAAGTGCGTGAGAAGCTCTTCGAAAATATCGAAGTAGTAGTTGAGGTTCAAATCTACTTCGCCTCGACTTCAACACCCAAAACAGCTGTCGCCTCTTCAAAACATTTTGAATGGAGAAGAAAAATTCACTATATTATGAATAGATTTTAAATATCTCTCCAAATATGATATATTTCAATATAATAAACGTTTTTAGAACATCTACTAAACAATATTTTAACACCTACTAGTGAGCAGTGATAAAGCAGGTTAGTAAGTAAAATAAAATATGATTCTTATATTCAATATCGCCAACATTATTTTGTTCAAAAGAAAAATACCTGCCAATTTGTAAGGCCATGAACTCACCGTCAATGGTATGAACCAAATAACACATAATTTCCAAAGCTTTTCAGTTGTGCAATCTTCTTTGTTTGCATTCAATTTATAAAACTAACTAATTTTCTGGCCTTAAGGAACTGGAAAGTTCATGGCTTCCAGAACGTAAGCTCCCCCATTCAACCCTCTCCTGAGACACCACCATCCAATCCCTAACCTGACATCCCAACCTTCTTCAAATACATTCTCACACTATCCCCCCATCGAAGTATCGGTCCACCAATGAGTATTGTATCTTCAGGTTTCCCAACTAAAATATTGTGTACACGCCTGTCATCGTCCATACGCAACACCTCCAGTTCACGTCAGAAACGACGGAAAGGGGGTGTACAGTCAAATTGTCATAGAAAGGACCTTTTAAAAAATACAAACTTTTTTGTGGTCAACGATGATCCTTTTACTATTTTATTAGGGTTATTGATAATATCTATCAATAATAATAATAATATTTAGCACCGCGTCTTACTACCCGTTCGGTTTATACGCTTAAGTACTAATTATGCTAATGGATTGGGAATTGGGAGGGTTGAATTTAGAGGAAGTGAACCCGCATTTGCGTTGAGGGAGAGTGGAGAACCATTTAGGAACCTCCCCCCCCCCCCCCCCCAGTTCACCCGACCGAGATTCGAACCTCGATCTCCCCGTCCTCGGCGGTCGAGCTCAACACGACTAGCGCGTTAGCCAACTACATCCCCGAGGCGGGTAATATCTATCAAAAGTAACAGCTGCAGATGACATGACTTGACGTGACTTGACGTGATTTGTTCTAGCTGTAATCCAATCCTGCAGAGGGATAACTTACCGGAGGAAGGTACAACACCACGGCGGCCCAAACCAAGATCGAACCCGACACCCCTCTCACGGGTCGAAGCCACAGCTTAGCAAGCCCCTCGGTTGCAATAACGGCCCGAGGAGAAAGGGGGGGGGGGGTTGAGGGGAGGAATGAGGGAGAGAGTTCGGGAAATGCTCTGCCGGCAAATCAGCGCAGATTTTCGATAGCTCTGTAGAGTAGCAATAAAGAGTTCATTACTTGAGAGAGGAGAGGCGGGGGGAGGGCTGCATGCTCTAAAGTGGCTCCACACAGAGAAGCACGGGGCCGAGGCTTTGGTCGGTTGCCTGGGTGGTGTGGTATTGTGCACTCAAGTGCGCCCCCACCCCTCCCCCACAACTAACTCAACCAACCCATCTAGCTCCCCGCACAAACCACTCAAAAAAACTCCGCTCATCTATTCTATATGATAGAAATAAAAAAAGGAAACACTAAAAAAAAATCCCGAGGTTTGCTGCTACTGCCACTTCAAACAAATGTATTCCATCCCCCCCCCCCCCCCCCCCCCCGGATCTTTCTTTTCTTATAAAAGAATACTCATTTAGTTTAAGTGTCACACTACGAACCACACAAATGTTACCGATTATTTTTGATTCTTTTTTTTATTAATAATATACAGCATTAAATGTTACACTCACTGCAAAGTACAAATAAAAGATAAGTCCAACAAACACTTTTAATATAAGTTAGAATTAATGATAAAAATTAATGTCGCAAACCGGAGATTACAGACTTTCGGATTATACGCATGTAGCCTATGTAATATATTTTTAGTACCACATCCTACCATTCGTTTGGGTTATACGCCTATGTACTAATTACACTCATGTGTTAGGGATTAGGGAGGTTGAATTTAGAGGGAGTGTAACCGCAATTGTATGGATAATGGGCGGAAAACCACCCTCAGTACACCCAACTGGGATCGAACTCCAATCATCCCCGTATTCGGCAGTCTAGTCTATTGCGAGAGTAGCGCCTCGAGACCATGCAGCCACCAAGGCGGTTGCATGTTTATTATTTACGCTGATGCGTTCGGGAAAGGAAGGTACAATTTAGAATAAATGTAACCGCACTTGAGGAGGGTGAGTAAGTAAACTACACAGAGGGGAAAAAATCTCCCTCGGTGCACCCGACTGATATTCGAACCCCTGACCTCCCCATCTTGGTTCGTCTGGAAAGTATCATCCGCTTGTCAGACACGCGCTCGTAAAAGCGTACTTGCAAAACGTGTTGTTTGTTTTCTGCCTAAACAAAGACTATCAACAATAAAATGTCGGTAAACGTAATTTCAACTAATATGGACTCCATCATCAAAGTCATATTTAAGTTTACAAAAAAGAGTTAAATAGAATTATCACATTATTATTTCATTTAACAAATCTTACGAGTTTTTGGTAAATGTATATTTTCAGATAAAAGCGGAAGAAAGTCTGTGCGGTGCACGGTACCATTTATTTTATGTATTTTCACGAGAACTCTTATCCTTGATCAATTAACTGATTAATTTAGTTGCGTACAGTAGTGCACCTACATTTGTTCCTGATTGGCTAAAGGCAAGCCAACGCAACTAGATAAACGCAAGCGATGGACAGTATCCATCGACCCCCGACGAGCTATTCAGACAGTTCCGACAAGCGACTGCGCTATTGTAGATAGACAATATTACGAGTTCAACAAGAGGGTGCGATTGGTTGTAGAATGGGCCTCACCGACAAATCAGCCTGATACATAGACCACATGCCCACCAGAGTAAAAACCACGGGGAGGGGGGGGGGGGGGGAGTCGGGCGCGAAGTAGTTCAATGGTACATGTCGAGTTACATAATTTGTTATTAATCGAAAAGCTTAAAACGTTTGGTTGTATTGCAAAAGATTCAGTCCTGCCTAGAATATAAATAATAATAACTATTATAAGAAGATAACAGGGCAGAAGAAAGAAATGATAAGTTTTCGATGTGCCAATTTTCTGTGTAAAAGAAGGTCTAAGAACTATCTATTCCCAAAACCGATGGTCATGAGGTCCAAAGCGCAACAGATTGTATTGCCAGTGACATCTAAATTCTAATCTCAGCAGGATGTAATGGAGGTAATTTATTTCTTTGAATTTTCCATTCTCTCTCCAATAAAATGTGGTGCACTTTCTTCTATACTAACTTCCTCATTACCACTCCATAAATAAATAAAGCAGTCAGTGGTTTTTCAATTTTCAAATTAAACGAAATGTTTGACTTTTAATTTAAGTTGAATTTTAATTCATTTGTGGATTATTCTATTTTACGAAATCTTAGCGTTGTTTTTTTTTGTTGTTTTTTATTTAGCACCGCGTCTTACTACCCGTTCGGGTTATACGCTTAAGTACTAATTACACTAATTGATTAGGAATTGGGAAGGTTGAATTTAGAGGAAGTGAACCCGCATTTGCGTGGAGGGAGAGTGGAAAACAATTTAGGAAAAAAAACCCAGTTCACCCGACCGAGATTCGAACCTCGATCTACCCGTCCTCGGCGGTCTGGCTCAACACGACTGGCGCGTTAGCCAACTACGCCACCGATGCGGGTTTGTTGTTGTTGTTGTTGAGTTATACTTTAAAATGTATGTCCAAATCATGAATTAAGACTTATTTATGAAGAAAATAACATTGTTGCTGAAAAAAATAATTGATTTTGTAATTTGTTTTGATATTCCTAGCATTTAAAATAAATAAGTAAATCATAGTTTATTGAGAGTGGCGCCTCATAAAAAACAACATAATTTTAAGTTTAATAAAAACCTTTGTGGCAGGAAACATAAAATGTGATTTACTGATTTATGTTAAAGATATCACAAATCTTAACAAAAAATCCACATCAGTTGTTGAATGGTAAAAAATAATGTAGACTAATAGGCCCTAACATTTAAAATTCCCAACTCATGACGCCAATCAATGTAATATTTATGTTTTATTATGTGATTATTCAAAACTTTCAAGTTGGAGTCGTTAAAAAACATATAGTTATGTCACTGAATATATGAACAGGGTATCGCTTCAGTGTGCAAGGCGTCACTCTATTGTTAGACTGGCCTGCTGATGACGGGAATATCGGGGTTCGAATTCCTATCGGGTCTAATTAGGGTAATCTTTTTCTAAATAGTTTTCCCACTCTTCTTCAACGCAAATGCGGGTAGAGTACCTCTAATATGCTTCCTTCCTTATCCATACCCTATTAGATCATATTATATTCTTCTAAACCTTCACACGCAGTAAGACGCGTCGATTAAAAAAAAGTGTTTCTATAAAAACCCTAATGGCAAAACCTCATTACGTATGAAATGTATTGCTGTACACTTCATTTAACCTGGAAAGTAACAGTCGGACTGTTACTGATTATTGATTACACTATGGCCTATCCTATAAGATAGTCATAATGGAAACAGGCAAGGTAAGAGCGCTACTCTTCAGTACAAACGACTGATGATGACTTCATTTCATAGGGAGTCCCTTTTAGAAAATAAATATATATATTTTATGATCAACATTAATAATATTTTATCATATTATTGTTATTTTATAGTCATTGATAATATCTATCAAAAGTGACAACTGATGATCACATGAACTGAAATATGCATATCAATAAATGAAACATGTTTTAGTTAATTTTTGTGACTATCAAAACCTTTCTTCTTGCTGAATCTGACTTAAATTGAGCTTTTTCTTTTAAAGCGCACTTAAAGTGTAGTTTTAAATACCGCTTTGTTTAAGATCAAAAATCCTTTTCTAAACAGAGTAAATAAACAAAATATACTACCGTACATCCAAAATAAATAACGAATATAAAGAGTGCCGTATGAATACCGGCAAGTGAAAGTGTTTGCTGATTTACCAATTATCAACACATTGAGTTACGTTCCGGTTCATACCCAGATGATGCCTAGCATGACAGAAGTTTTTATACCACCGCGTTCAGGCTATATGCATTTTTTTATATAACTAGGCCTACTCTAATAGGGTAGGGATGAGGAAGGAAGCATTTTAGAGGTAATATACCCACATTTGCGTGGACGGAGAGTATGGAACCATTTTAAGAAAAACCACCCTCAGTAGACCCGGGATGGGGATTCGAACCACGATTTCCTCATTTTCAGCATACCAGTCTAACACAAGTGACACCTTAGACCATTCGACCACTGAAGCGGGTTGAAACAAGTATTTATGTCGAGCTTTGCACTCGGGTTGGTCGAGTTTAATCTCTGGATCGTGCGCTTAGGTTCAGGAGGTGCACGTGAAAATTTACTAAATTAGATTTGGAAAAATAAGTTGGTGGAGTATTGAAAATATAACCGCGCCATACTTGTTTAACCTTTCGTGTCAGTTACAGACCTTATAAGAGTCGAGTAATTTCTCGGGATCAACGAACGGCTGACATTTTAAACTCTGCAAATCTTTTGGATCCGTACGTCTAAACATATACTTGGTGATTAAAAAAAATATTACACGTTTATTAAACACTTCTCTCTTTTAATACTTTTCCCAGACGGATCTATATATATTTAACAAAAAATTGTAGTTTACGGGAATAAAACATAAATAAACGGGTCTACGATTATAAAATCCTTCCAGCACGTCAGAGGAGTGAGTGGGTGGCAATCCAAGCGCAAGGTTCGACCGGGCGCAACGAAATCCCATGCAGCCCGAGACAACCAGAGAAAAGGTTACACAGCACGCCGCACACACACACACAGACACAGATCTTTCTTAGGTCCAAAACAAAATGTATATTATTATTATAATAATCCAACGAGGGAGGGGCTTATATTCTTCCATTCGAAAGAGAGAGAGAGAGAGAAAAGCAGGCGAGAGCACGAGAGACCCACAAAAAGAGATAGATAAAGAAACAATCCACAGACAAAGACTGAGAAAGGAAAAGTATCAAGGTCAAGCCTCAATGATTCACGACAGCCTTCCATTGCTGATTATTATAATATCAAGTCGTCCATCTCAATCCCCGAATCTCTTTTTACCCCACCATCCCGCTTTAACTTCCACAAGTCGAATCTTATTCACTGTCTCGCTCTTCCGCGCGAGGGATCGTATTTTTTTCTTCCCCCGTCCTCCCGCCCCCCCCCCCCCAAAAAAAAGAGTAATTACTGCTCTCGCTTATTGTAATTTGCATCGCTCATGTAAGCTTGAGGCGGGCGGGACTATGATAGATACCTTTACCTCCTTCAACCATACACACACACAGACATACATATCTTATTGTAAGACTCGGAGAAAATGTCGAACAATCACGCAGACTTATCATAAGTTGTACTTTATATAATTGGATGTGGAAGGGGGAAGACGTGAGGGGGATCGAGGATAATTGCTCGACGGAGAAAACTATGCTTTTGACTTCTGTAAGGAACAAGACTCAAAACTTACCCCCCTTCCCCTACGCTCGAGCGGTAAGTATGGGCTGGCCAACCGAAAGAGAACGCAACTAGAAATACGAGAAATATGGCCAACAAAATTAAAAAAAAGGGACATCGGGAAAACTTATTCGCCGTGTAGTTTAAGGAGGAATATTAATGAACACATTGTAGGATAGTTTGGTCCTAGACCTGCTTTGTATAATATAATACGGGCAAAGTACAAAAGTTATGCGGACTTTTTTTTTTTTTTTCGGAACACTCTTTCATCCACACACATCAACTATTAACCGATACATGAGCATAGAAGCCGAACATTGAATAATCTAACTACTAGGGCAAGTAGGCCGGTGTAATTTGGTATGCATCTACTTCGTCTACTTTAAAGAGTGTAGGTAAGTGACCGTTAGTGAAGTTACCAAATCTACTCTCAATCGCAAAACCATATGATTTTAAATACCATAAGCCGAGTTGGTGTCAATTTGACAATCAAAATTTTCACAACAAATCATTTGTTTTTATTTATGGTTTTATTTAACAATATTTTTTATATCTGCTGTAAGCCATCAGTTACAATCACTCCCATGGCGAATTGGCTCAACAAATTCCACAACGTCTTACTACCCATTGGACTATAAAACTCTCTCACCTTAAGGAACTGGTAAGTTCATGGCCTCCAGAGCGTAAGTTTCCCCATTCAACCCTATCCTGAGAGATCTCCATCCAATCCCTAACTTGACATCCAGCCTCTTTCAAATTCATTATCACGTTATCCTTCCATAGACGTCTCGGCCTACCAAGGGATCTTTTATCTTCAGGTTCACCAACTAAATGTTGTGTATACACCTGTCATAGACCATACTCGCCATATGATCGACCGACACCCCCTCAGCCTGCAAACATTGATTACATATTCTGAAAATTAAAAAATGACACCTGGACACGGGAATCGAACCAAAGACCTTTAGCTTAGTACACCAATGCTCTAACCAGTGAGCTATCCAGGAATCGTCCCGTGCCCAGGGTCATATATATGGAGTAATCCTCACTAAAAGCATAAATAATAGCTTTGGCTATTTGATTCTTAAACAATGATTATCTTTAATATGTATGAGGGCATACAAGCCATGAAGTTTTATTATTATATTATTATTATTATTTTTTATTATTATTTACTTTCCCCATTCTCCTGTTTGTTCGTCTTTCTTAGGCCCAGATATATTTCCCAGCACTTTGTTAGTAAAAATATTTAATTTATTATACTGGTACAGAGTGACATCTATAGAAAATAAACCCACCGGAGAATGGAGATATTCCAACTTTAATTTAGCTAATGGGGGTAAAATATGAGGGAGATAGAATTTAAAGAAATTGTATCAGAATTTAGGGAAGATAGGAAACATCACAGAGAGACGAAATCTAAAGCACGTGTAAAAATACACAAATGCACTCGGCAGAAATTCAAACTTTAAAACCCACCTTCCCACCATTACTAGGTATAGTGTAAATAAAATGATCCATGCCAGTAGCATAGTTTAAGCTATTTTAAGACAATCTACTATTTGAGGGTTACTTGGATTACCAACGCAAATTGATTACAAACTCTTACTTCACGGTAATAATTCTTTTAAAAATGTGACATCTACGCTTGAGTTTGCCAACGGATATTAAACCGACAGGATCGATCTACAGTCCATTCGCGACTGGAGTGGTTGTAACTGACAGCTAGCAGAAGATTTGTATCGCAAACATTGGTTGAAAGTCACGAGTGTGGAAATAGTTATTGTTTTCTTTGTTATATTATATTATCAATCGAAAGTGTTTATAAACACTTCTAATAATACCAGCCTAAAAGCCGATACACACAGAATGCTAAGCTAAAGCTATGCTGTGCTTTATCCTCCCGAATTCAGTGTTGTTTCTTTCTGGTATGCTCCAGTGAAGTTTAGTTTTTGACGGCGTTCTCCAAAATGTCTTGTTTGAGCTTCAGATGTAGTTCAGAGGAAGAAAAGATGCTGCTGTTAGCAGTTGTTTGGGAAGACGAAGAAAATTTGGGAGGTGGAGGTTTAACTTGTTCAATTAAACCTTCCGTTTTAATAAAAAAAACATTTTTTAAATATAAAACCTAAATAAAATATTACTTAAATACACGTGAAACAAACTGAAAACAAAACTTCTACACTTCTTTGGTTATTTTCACCAAACCAGCACTGCGTCTGTTCAACACTGAACCCAAGCCGTGTTAATGCGCATGCGCAACGTAAGATGGATCAAGATGGGAGATGGAAAAATTGCCCAGCCAGCAATTGGAAAAAAAACATAGCACGGCGTAGCAAGGCATAGCTTAGCTTAGCGTTCTGTGTGTACCGGCCTTAAGAATCATCGAACAGTTGGCTTTCTCATAGCTTAGCTAAAGAAAAACGATATTAATAAAACTATTTTGTATATACACTATTATATTTCTTGTTGCCACAACCGCGAAACCAAACAAAATAGTTTTATTAATATCGTTTGTTCTTTCGATAAGCTATGAGAAAGTCAATTATTGCCAATCGTTGGTCATGCGGTCTAAAACGACAGGCTCATCTAATCTAAATTGTTAGGGATGAAGAGGATCGGGGTTCGAATCATCTCTGAGTTTACCGAGGCAGGGGCCGTGCCGTGCTATTATACAAGAGGCGGGCTCGGATACCAGTAAGGGGGCGGCATAAGCAGCGAAATCAAAATACAATTTGAACCATTCAATAATTAAAAATCTTTACGCAACGCTTTTCTATATTGGTCTATGTTATCCCGATATTGATAATACGATTTATGATTTATCGCACGCCTCTGCCTAAGGCCGCTTTGATTTCGGTTTCTGGTGCAGGTGCATCGTTGGCGCCGAAATACTTTTGATCTGGCAGTGCGAAGCTATTATTTTTGTTTGAAATATACCGCGCGGCCGCTCCTAAAAGCTGAGGCGGCAATTATCACAAAAGACGATTGCACGTGTTACGTGTTGATAGTTCTGCTTTTAGCTTACAATTATTGACAATATTTGATTTTAATGTTAGTTTGTCTCGAGAAGTGGAAAGTGGCTGTGCTGTGTTTTAATCAGTAAATTAGATATGTAATATATCTGTATCAGTATAATATTTTTGCATTCATACTAATTCAGTTTTTGTTTTTAAAAAGTATATCAGGTAAGAGAATTATTGTTTTTTACATCAATTGTAGTTACTTATTATCATTGAAAATGATTATTTTATGACAATAGGGACTCGAATTAAAAAGTAGCATTTGCATGGACTGGGTATACCTCAGGTGCGGAACGTGTGCCTGTTTGTGATAATAGAGAGTTATTTAAGTAATATTGGGCTACCTTTGCGTTCTGTGTATGATAGAGAGAGAGTTACTTAAGAAATATTTGCATTTGCCTACTTTTGCGTTTGTTAATTATTGCTTTATTTTTACCAAATTCATATACGTTGAAGTGGAGACAATACAATAACAAGTTAAAGAAAGGCATATGTCAAAACGGCTGCTAGCTATCAATTTAACAGATATATGTTATCTATTTGTTATGTTCTGTTACCTATAAATCTTTATTTTATCTTTATTTTAAAGAAAAAACATTTAAGGGGCGGTATTTCGATGATTTGAATCATACTGAGAAAATCTATCGCACACCCTGAATATATTAATAAATTAAAACATATATTCACACGTGTATCTTATTATAACTGGCCAAAAAATAAATAAATGTTTTTTATAACTTAGGGAAAGAGCCATACAAAATAAGTTTCAAAATAAAATGTTTTAATTTTGCAAAAATATGCGCATAAACACAACAGAAAAAAAAAGTTTTTATAACATTATCAACCGCCCTCGTTTCGTCTGGTTCACCATCTTGATTTATGAAGTGAACGCAGCCTTCAAAAGCTCTTGTTTGAAGAGCATTTTTTTAAGTGAACCACAAACGCCAATACCACATAAAAAGTTATTTTCATAAGTTCGTATTTCACTTATGTAAAAGCGATTTTAAAAAATTGACAAAAAATAAATTGTTCGTGGTGAAAGTTTTGATTGCCAAAAGTGATGGAAGCTTAACACATGGTCTTACAAAACCGGCGAATGGATACATGAGAGTAGATCTGGTAACTTTTTATAGCTTTCAGTTACCTACACTACAATGGCGAATGGACTGTAGTTTATCACCAAAGTGGTTTCCCATTTTAAACCTCAACGAGTCCTAGCGTAGTTCTTTCAAATCCCGCCTTCGTAGTATTGGCGTTAGAATAGGGTCAGACATAGCTGGAGAGTCAAGTTACTACAGTTACATTTTAAACATTTTCATAGAAAGATCCTTATCTTACAGCTAGAAAAGTTACTAGATCTACTTTCACGCTTTCATAGTCAAGTCATGTGATCTGCAGCTGTCACTTTCAATTGATATTTTCAATATCTTTAAAATAAAACTAATAATATAGTAAAACGTTATTAATTTTAACAGTAAAAAAGTTTGTATTTTATAAAAGGCTCTGCTTATGGAAATCCTATAGACGCATATATTAATAGAGCTTTTGTTAATATGTGCAATTAAGGTGAATGGGAATGAAACTGTTTTTAAATCAAGTTTTTTTCCCATAGTAAATAAAATATTTCTACATCAGACACGTTTAGTTTAATTTTTTACACATCATAATATAAACAGTAACGAATATTTACCATGGACATCACGGAATTTGATAACATTTTTACTTCGTTTATAAAAAAATTCCTGTTCAAACTGTACAATGGCCATGACAGATATTCAAGAATTGTTTATATTAGGTCTACTATGAGTAGAAAATTAAACCAAACATACTGAAGAAATATAGTATTTATTTTGACCAATTTAATGTTTTTGCTATTAAAAAAAAACTGCAACTCGCGTTCCCTTTCACCCCACCTTAAAACATCACATTAACTCTAAAATATACACAACAACCAATTAATTCGTCAGTGTGAACGGGGGATCTTCAATCCCACAAACGGCGAATGTCCTTGGCCAGAAACCGAGCACATGACCAATAGCTTAGAAGCGCCACCAACTAGTATGTAAGACAGTGGTTCCCACAGGGTGCGGCGCGAGAGGATGGCAGGTGTGGTGGGAAGATTCAAAGACAATCAAGGATTTAGATACATTTTCAAAAGCCAGAAAGTCCAACGATCATATTTTGAAAAACAAATGTCAACCTCAGATAAGATGCAGAGTTTATCTTACTAAAGGGCTGAATTGATTGCTCAACCGACAAAACCACATCGGCCTACAATAGCTGAAAAATTGAATCTTTCTGCAAGCTGAATGATTGCGAAAAATTTGCTTGCTGATGATGCTGAGCAAGAAATTATGAAAATTCCTTAGTCTGATGATTAAATTTGCAGAATAATTTGTTATGTCAGCTAATATTGAGAAACATGTTTTCCAAGGTATGAAGGATTCTACATTTGTGATTCAAGTTGATGAATCGACAGATACTAATGGAAAAGCACATGATTCGCCAATAGCAAATTCATTAAAAATGACAAAATAATCACACCGTTTTCATTTTGAAAGGATCTTGAAAAACATACAAAAGGACAGATATTTTTCCAAACTCTGTTTGAGTAATTGAAAAAAATAATTTAATTGGGATTCTTGCATTGTAATTTAAAATGGCTAGCGACATCCCCTTCCCCCCCCTCCCCCATGATAGAGAATGTCAGAGGCTTCTTGTTGTCACTTATCAAAGAGAAAAATCCAGATGTAATATCAGCTTACTGTTTTTTTCACACAAAGAAGCATTAATCAGCAAGACCCTTGTAACTGATTTAAAGCTGTGAACCTCATGAACTTCATTAAAGTAAAACAAATAAGGGTCACGGTTATCTGCTCAACCATGCAAATACATATAATCAGAACAACAATGCATAATTAAGCACACCGAGGTTCACCGGATGCATCGCAGAAAAGTTTTAAATCGTGATTTGGAAATGAAGAGCTAGCTTAAAGAGCATTTTTGCAACAATAAGTGAACCCATCGTAACACCACCTGAATGAGAATGACTGGGGTACATAGTTGACATATTTGACCGATATATTTTCCCAGATGTCCTCACGGCTATAGACAATTTAACTGCTAATAAAAAAAGCTTCAGATCTGGTTCAGAAGAGCGATGCAAAATAACCTCAAAATGTTCCCAACGGTAGAAAGTTTTAAAACTAGCAATTAATTGTATGGCCTCAAACAGTATTAGATTGTAACACTGGTAAAAAATATCGATAGGTTCTTCCCGTAATTTTCTAAATAAATATTCGAGTGGTTTAAAGATTATTTTGAGAACTCCAACTTATCAGATATGAGATTAGTTTATGGGCAAGAAGAGAAAATGGCCTTCATTTCGAGTGATCTTGTCTTGAAATTGAAACATAAAGTATCCCAATGGATTTTTTGGATATACAAGCAGAAACAGTATCGACGCATCTCTTAAAGAGCATTATACATTCTTCTACAGTTCTTCACGAAATGGTGTTGTGAACAGGGATATTTTCAGCTCTAGCAAATATCAAATACCAGAAAAAAGAAAGGTTTATTTGTATTGATGATATGAGAGTTTGTTTTTATCAAATTAGACCCAATATAAAAGAGATTACCCGTCATAAACACGCTCACACCTCTTATTAAAATTGTATATTTTATGGATGAATCATGTTTTTTATACTTTCTTAATGCATCATTATCTTATTATAAAGTAGTTGTGCTTTACTTTTTGAATAAGGCACTGCTGGGAAGTGATTTTTTTTTTCATTTTGAAGGTAGTTCTTATCAATATAAATTCGGTGGAGCACGAGCAAATTTTTATTCTGAAAGTTCGGCCCAGAGAAAAGGTTTGGGAACCGCTGACTGCTATAGAGTATCGGGGAGGCTGTATCGAGGTAAACGCCCTGAGAAACGGCCAGTTACCTGCTTTGCAACCCGCGTGACAGAGCAGCGTAGCAGGATGCTCATCTCGCAGGAGACATTCCAACAGAGAGGGGGAAGGCGGTGACAACCAAGGTCTGAGATAAATGGGTACGACTTTTTAGTTCCAGTGATCAGACAATGAAGCCAAAAAGCGATAGTATATCTGCATATTATCACGCCCGCAATTCAAATATTGCCAAGAAGGTTAAACGATTTCATTTTATGTTTTTGGGAAATATGATGAGCAGAGAAAATGTTTATATATTTTTTTTAGCACCACGTCTTACTAATTGTTCAAGTTATACACACATGTAACACCAGCCTCAGTACAGGTAATTCGAACCCCGATATCCACATTATCGGTAGTCCAATCTATTGAAAGAGTGAAACCTTAAACCATGCGACCACCGAGGCGGGTGAGAAAATAATTAAATGCATTAAATGAAAGAACCTTATTGGTAAAATACATGTCAACTATAGACACTAATAAATGATTGCTCGTGATTTTAAAAGCATTAAATTTTCTTGATTATGCAATAAATACAGTATTTGTTATTAAATTTAACTCGGTAAACTGGTGGGGTGGCGGGGGGATATTGTACATTGTGTAGTGTAAGACTATTATTACTATAAATACAATGTATTAAACCTTTGGTCTATAGTCTGGTTGTTGGGTTTTTTCCGAACAACTTTTAAGCGTCGTAAAAGATATGAAAAAGTAAAGTCAAACTTTTTAATGCCTTTTTTTTCTGAATCTCGAATCTGAATTATTTTCGAATACCTCGAATCTTGAATCCCCTCAAAGATTCAAGGGATTTTAAAGTCCCAACCGTTTTTAAAATGAACGTTTTTAAGCTTTACAAATAAGATTATATACAACGGCACCATTAGTACAGGATGTTTTGCTCGCTTTCAGCCCCTGAGTTTCCCTTCTAGCTTTCAAACACCCTGGGGCCGAAAGCGAGTGAAACATCCTGTATGATAAAATCGGTTGTGTGTCTAATATCAGTGTATTTGATGATGAGTGACAAATTACTAATTTATATATTATGTTTAAAAACTTGGCAAACCCGTCCTGTCATAAGTGTTCACCCGCCATTGTTGGAACGGAATAAATCGATCAATGTCTATAAATGTAATACACGAAACAAAAAAGCACAACGTATCGGAATATAAAAATAAAGAATTTTTTTAAAACAATGAAGCCATCTTCCAGATGTATAAAGATGGGATTATCCGAGAAATAAAGGATAAGGTGTATCGCACAGATTTTCTTGCACCTTTTATCTTAAAATAGAGACATTTGGGCTAATAAAATTAATAATATTTGTGAAACGAAATAATATACGTCATTGCAGAAACACTCCAACAAAGATCACAAACGAAATAATATACAATGTTACAGAAACAATGATAAAAGAGGAACATATTTGTCCATCAAAGAGTATTTAACAATCAACTCCCGAGCTCAGAGACTTCAATTTTTTTTTTAATTCCAATAGCTCAGAAACTATTTGCTTATAAAAATGTATTTAACAATTAACTCCCGAGCTCAGAGACTTCAATTTTTTTTTTAATTCCAATAGCTCAGAAACTATTTGCTTTATAAAAATGTATTTCATGTAAAATGATTTTATTTTTAATATTACTACAACTTATCGCTGATAAGTTATTTCGTTTCTCGAATAGTTGTGGAGATGATATTAGATATTTCCGCTTAAGTGAAGCACTCTCAAAGTAATTATTGTGGGAAAATAAGAATTACCATTTTGTCTGTTATGTTAAATAATGTCTGGATAAAAAATGTAATCAAAATCCGCAGAGCTGATTTTTATCAAATTGATTCTTTTTTTTTTTTCCTTTGCCCTTTTTTCCTTTACCCTTAATTTTTAGGGTTAGAAATATAGTTCCAAAAACTTCTCGGGGGAGCCTTATAAGAGCTCTATATACAAAGTTTTAGCCCTTTCGATAAAATGGTTTCGGCTCTTGGCACAGCCGGCAACTTGAAAACCACTTTTTCTGTTTCAGGTGGACATGAAACGTCAACATTAATCTACATCTCGAGTTCGACTTTCTTACGATAACAATACTTCTCTCTTCGAGAGGTCGAGAGAAAGTAAAACGATACATCGACGTTAGCACAATCATTCCAATTCTGACCAAATAAGCTGTTAGGACTAATTGGCGTAATTTGAACGTCCATATATAAATAGGATAATACAATATTTTTTTAGTACCGCGTATTACTACCCGTCCGGGCTGTACGCGTATATACTAATTACTCTCGTGTGTTAGGCACGTGGAAGGTTTAATTTAGAGGATGTACACCCACATTTGCCAAAGAGAGTGATAAAAAAACATTTAAGAAAAAACATCATTCCGGGATTCGAACCCGAGCTCGTCATCGGCAGTCCAGAATACAACAGTGGCGAGTTATACCATTCGACCAACGATGCGGGTGTGTATGCTCCTTATCACACAACATATTTTCACACAAGTGTTTGACGTTTAAAAAAACCGACAAAAAAGTTTTAAAATGAGAATTGCTTGGATTATATAAATGCAACCGTGTCGATCTAAGAGCGAGAAATGTATACGGTGTTTTAAAACTTGTTCGCCCTATAGAAGAAAAAAAAAAAAAAAGAAAAAGAAAGATTTCCACCCTCATTCAAAAGAAATAGTAAGTGACAGAAGAAAAGACAGTGGCGGTGTTAACCACAGATCAATTCCGAGGCAAGTTGTTGAATGAACTCGGGGAAAAGCTTATAAAAGAAGTGTCGTGGGGAGGATTGAAAACGACCCCGCCCCCCTTCCAAACAGCTCACACTTGGGGGATGGTGGGGGGGTGAAATGGAAGGAAGGGGGGAGGAGGGAGACTCTTTGAAGGTTCTGTGTCAAGGAATCGGAGACACGGAACGCAAAGTCTTCCACTTTTCTGAAAGAAAAGAGAAAAAAAAAAGTACGGGCGGGAGAAAAGTGAAAGGGGGTTAAAAAAAACACACAGAAAAAAGTGGCAAGTTTTTTCCGTCCTTTTTTTTTTCCTTTTTTGAAGAACGAGAGATCACTTGTTGATTCTCGTGTTGGGGTGGTTAGGGACGGAGTTGTAGAGATGGGAAGAGGGGGGGGGTTGGAAAAAGAAGGAAGAGCGATGTGGCGTACAAGACCCCAATTAGTGCCGCCCTGTTAAGCGGGCGTTCGTCGTCACAGGCGAAAAGGACGCTCTACTCTTCAGCAATTTAAAAAAAAAAAAAGCACACATACACATAAAGCAAAACGTTCCTCCCATATTATCATCGCATTCCTAAAGGCCACAACATTCCCAACTGAATTTTTTTTAGCACCACGTCCTGCTACTAGATACCCTGATTTGTGGTGGGTAATATGATTGGGTTTCGCTAAATAAAGAGTATTAAAAGTCGTCAGATAAAATGTTTTTGGCTAAAGAGTTTAAAAAAATCAACCAACTTAAAAATGGATGCTATGGATAGAAAAATTACCGCTTCAGTTTTCATTCTTAAAATTTAAAATAACCGCCTTTGGTCGAGGAAAATTTATTTTCTAGAACGGAAACTCTGGTTATAAGAAGAATATTAGGATTTTTTTTGTAATAAAGATCCTATTGTATCAAATACATTTTAAAATGGTACAATGCCCTTTAAATATATTTTTATATTAATTTTACTGTTCTAAAACTTTGTAAAAACACGTCTTAAGATATTTTAGTGTCTCTACTTACTTCCCGTCCGGGGTTATACGCATATTAACCAATTACGCCATGTGTTAGGGATAAGGGCAGTTTAATTTAGAATAAGTGTACCCACATTTGCGTCGAGGGAGGCGAGAACCGCCCTCAGAACTACAGGAGTGACGCTTTAGAACAGAGGCGGCAACATATTTTTCAAAGTAGCCACAGGTGTGTGTGGCTAATGAGAAGTTAAATTCTCCACAGAATGTAAAAATTGAGAAATTAGGTTGCTTAAGCAAACATTGAAAACAACCCACATGTTTGAACAAGTTTATTCAAAATGTACACTTTGACTACTCGGTTGCAA
This sequence comes from Timema podura, assembly GCA_033556935.1. Lineage (NCBI taxonomy): Eukaryota > Metazoa > Arthropoda > Insecta > Phasmatodea > Timematidae > Timema > Timema podura. The sequence continues at coordinate 39,111,296 of JAVRXN010000007.1, read as the reverse complement.
CTGATTCAAACGCAAATGATGACAATTATTCAAATTGAAATTGTAAGATAATTTAGTATATAATTTGGCAATCCTTTTGTCTTAAAAGTTACAGAAACATCGATTGAAGGTATGAACTCGACACATATATGGAATGCTTCCAATGATTGCAGGAACTATTACGCTACGACCAGCACACGCCATCAGGAAAAAGTTTATTATACTGTGACAGCAACCAAACTAAATTCGCCACACTTTTATGTCCAATTCACCCCTTGTGGTGATTTATGGACATCCTATAAGGTACACCATAGTGGAACCAAGGAAAGGAGCAGTATTATCTTGACGGATTACAATATGGTTCCATTTTAAAAGCTGCACCATAATGGAACCCGTTAAGGTATCTTTTCAAGATAAACGAAGTGTACAATCCAATGCAGGGTGTTCAGCAAAACTATATATTTTTTAATTGCCTGACTTTTCCGGGTTTTACAGAGCCAACATACAATCCAAACTTTTTATTAAGATCGCAACTTAATGCACTATTTAGACACATACAAATTTTGAAATTGTGTCACTCTATGAAGGGGTTATAGGAATTCCGTCTAAAGTGATGATCTTTAGAGTAGCGTGATCTAAGTTAGATTTTGGTGATATATTGAGCCATTGACTATAGTTATTACACCAGTAGTTTGGAATTGTAGTGAGAAACCTTCTTTTTTAGTTTCTTTTTCCCATAGCGTAATCGAATTCTCGTGCATGCGTTTAATCATTCCTCAACTATGGCTGAAGACGCGCGGTAGAGGGGTGATGTGGGAAATCGCGGTGAGTATTAATTGAATCGGTGAGTGTAAAAAGGTTAACATTTCAGTTTACTTAGTTCTCTGTAAAACGAAAAAAATTTAGTGACAAAACCATAAATTTTATCGAAAAGGTTACCATCAGGCAATTGTAGTCCTAGTCAATAAGTATTCAATCCCAAAATATCAAAGTGAAATTCTCATTAGTGTATTAATTATCATTAATTAAAGTGGTTGGAATGTTATCCTTTTCCCATTCAATGCTTTGACAGCAAGTAAATAAGCAACTAATATCAGTTTTATATAAAAAAATTGAATAGTGAGTCAAAAATTTAAAATAATAGTTTTTTAAATTGATATATTAATTTTTTTAAATTGACAGCAACTGCGCACTATGACTGACCAAGTATTGGCAGCAACCATTGATTTCTATAATATAACTGGATGGACATACACTTACACATTGCCAAGGACCAAAGTGTGACGCTCAAATTTATCGTCTGCTACACTGTGGGGTGACAGATTTAACGGTTTATTTCAATGTTCTTATTCGAAAACATGTATCTGATGAATAAAAGTGTTATTGTTTGAAAATAGTGAAGTATCACACTTTCCTGAAGAAACATTTACATCAAAGGATAAACAATTCAGTTTTACAGGTAATACTGTACAAATACGAATAAAATCTTAAACATATTTAAATAATATGTAGGTATCATCAATGATGTTTACAGTATGCCAAGACTACACTTATATTTAAAGTTCGCTAGTAGCTTGTATATTGGTTTCAGAAACCATATCATATTGAAAGTTAGATAAATATAATGAATAAGGTATCTTAAAACTTGATTACATTTGTTTGAATGACAAACTTTGTTCAGTTGCCATACATTCAAACTATCACTTGGGCTTGTAGAAAGTATTATCATATTACAATTTAAAAAAAAAAGTTTGCTCATATCTTGTATATTGCTTTCAGAAAACATATTATGTTGAAAATTCTATAACTATAATGAAACAAGTAAGTTAAAAACTGTAATATATAGACTATGTTTGAATGACATACTTTGTGTAGAAGTCTTAGGCCTAAGTTCAAATGATAATTTAGGTTATAAGCTTGTAGGAAGTACAGTATGTACTAAACCCTGATTTTAGTAAGAATCCTAATCTGTAAGGCTTTATTTCGTACCAGAATACTATCATATTATATGTAATATTTTGGTAGGATAGCCGGCCATTTATAACGGAAGTAGATATTTCCTTGTGGAAGGTCTTTTATCCTACCTAAACACTACTATAAGGTAGGATTCTGATACGAGATAGAGACTTCCAAGTGAGCTTCCTTCAAAAATCATCCTATATATTAGGCTACATACATTTTTTAAAGAAAAAAACTCAATAGATTCGAACTTTGTTATGCTCTTCAAAGCTTTTACTAATATATTTATTTCATTTAACTAATCACACATTAATGTATCTCATATTATATTCAATCAAATTAATGAACGATGTCAAAATGTCACATTGCCTTGTATATGTAAGAGAGAAAGAGATACCCGAAAGTTTTCTTCTCTCTTACACAATGGTATGCAGACGAAAGTTTGAAAATTTCAGCCACAGATGTCCACCCAGTTGTATTATAAAGATCAATGGCAGCAACAATATGGAGACCCACAAGTGCGGTCAGGAGCGGAATATTTTCTTTAACAATAACAAAACGTAGGATTTATAAGGTGTTGGAAACATATTATATTATAGTCTTACTTGGATTTTATTTTTTGTGTTTCAAAAACAAATAAAATACTTGTTTTCAGTATTTCACATTTAATTAGTTTAGTCATGCTTTGAACACGTCTTTCTACCGCGTCACAAGTGCAACTACAGTGAAAATGGATGGTCCAATGTTATTAATACCAGTTTCACAAGCTCAATGTTGAATATAAAAAGGTTAACATTCCAGGAATCTTGTCCTTTTTTCACTCAACGAAACTTCAAGGCCGATTTTAAGCATGATACGAGACCAGAATATTAACTTTTTTCATTCATTAGATGGCTTTTAAAAAACCCTACAAAATGGCTATCTCAGTTTAATTTACCATATTTATGGAATGTTATTCCTTTCCCACTCACTAATTCAATTGGAAGAAAAATGTTATTTTGACTATTGTAAATAAAATTTGGGTAATTTTTTTAGTGAATACGTAAAATATACAATTTTTTTAATATAAATTCCTGACATTTCCCTGTTTAGCAGATCGCTAGACACCCTGGAATAGTCGCAGACTTCATTTGACTCAGTCTTTGAGATCCCAAATTTAGTAGTTGGGACTTTATCTAAGAATAGAGAGGTCAGAGCGACCGGTAATAGATAAAATGCATCGCATAATTGGGCAACCCCCCCTTAACCCAAATACTAAGGACGCTAGTTTTGAAGAGAATTCAAAGGATGTTGTTCCCTTTATAAAAAGTTCAAAACAAGGGTCATTATGGTGAAATTGTCGGGACACGAGAAAATATATATTTTTTTTGCAGTTGTTTAGTGGCAAACCCCGTTTTTAGCTAAAATAAATAAAATATTCTTCTAGTGAAAATATAAGAGTTTAATTTTCTTCATATGGTAATACTAAAAGTTATAGAATATATGTCATGATAATAGCGGCATTAAATAAGAATCTTTATAAATGAAGAGGAAAAGTTGCCATTAAATTCCAGAACACCTTTGACAAATAATCAACCACTGTTGCTATCACAATGAGAAGAAAACAAAACTCTGTTTCTACCGGAGCAATATTTTATTTTATTTGGCCAAAAAAAGGTTTTGCTATAAAAAAGTGAAGAAACAGTTACCTTTTATCGGATTCCCCACATCCCCACCTTTACCGTTAAATTTTTTAAAGTAACTCAAAACATAATAGTATTTCTGAAGACATTAAAAACATTTTAATTATTTATTTGGGGTGCAACGAGCACTTTCTGAACCGAATGATAATATTATTACAATTATGAGCACAGTAATTACAAACTAATTTAATCATAGATTAGACACAACACCCAACGTTAATTCATCACTCTGAAAGAGAAGCCTTAATTTCACCGATGTTTATTGTAAGAGCCTTATCTCACAATTATAAAAGTCATTAGAACTACTTTCACGTAGTCATACGTCAAGTAATGTGAACTGAAGCTGTCACATTTGATAGATATTATGAATACCTATAAAATTGCATTTATAAAATGGTAAAACTGTATCAATGTTGACTGAAAAGAGTAATATTTTCAAAAAGGTTCTTCCTATTATAATTATTATAATAACTAGCAAACCCTTGTACAATACTTAAGTAAAAATAGAAAATAATATGGGAAAGGGGGTTAGAAAGGTGTGGGGGATTTTTTTTGTGTAGATGCATCTAGGGGTAGGGAGGCTGGAGGAAGTTGGTGAGGGGAATTTTTTCGGTTAAGTTCTTAAGGTGTAAACCAGCGTTTCCCGAAAGGTGTTCCGCGGAACCCTGGGGTTCCGTGGAAGGGTCAAAGGGGTTCCGAGTTCTGTCTGAGAATTAACTAAAACGTTCGTAGAAAACAGTCATAACATAGCCGCGCCGCTGTAAGTATATCTAGTATCAAACAGCGCGGGCGGAGCGGGGTGGCGGGGCGGTGTCGAGACAGCCTAATTTTAGTGCTATTATAAGTAAATATGTGAAAAAATTTCATTCTTCACATTAAATAGTTACTTTTTTTTTGTACGATAAATGTTTTATAATACTTATAATAATAATTTTTTATTTATAATTATTCTTTCTTTTCATGTCAAACATGAAAATATTCAAACTACACTACAAAGTACAATCACTTTTGTTATTATCAAAATGGGGTTCCGCCAAAAAAAGTATGATCAATTAGGGTTCCGTGGCCAAAAAAAATTGGGAACCTCTGGTGTAAACCACTCCTCGAAGATGTGCCCCATATATCCAGAGGTTTTGGAGATGTGTCTGTCGGGAAGGGGGATTATATTTTCGACTTCCGTCAAAAATTATTGAAATTTTAATAATGGTTGCACATCTTCAGGCCAATACATTTCTAATTAAAGTCCTTATTTTTAAATTTAGACCCATAAAATAGGTCGATATTGAGTATGACAAAAATATGCATTTTTATATTAAATAGATAGATGGATTGGACTGTTAATGTTTCGGCCATGCCAAGAAACAAACCAGAGACCCTGAGTTCAAAATACGCTACCACTACCGACTGAGCACAATTCAAACTTATTCCTATATTTTGAACACAAGGTTCGCGGAAGCAAATAGTGCAGTGGCATCTCGTGGGTGCTAAGAGGCTCAGCTGCAATCGATTGGGTGCACAGGGGGCTACAAAATATGGCTGGCTGGCGCAGACAACGTGCGGAAACGCGCAAATGATCAACTCCGGTGGTAAGAAGGTGAGTCCCCGCTTATTTTTAAAATCTATTATTTAGCACCACGTCTTACAAACTGTTCGGGTTATACGCATATGTATTAATTACACTAATGAGTTAGGGATGAGTAAGGTTGAATTTAGAGGAAGTCTACCCGCATTTGCGTGGGGTAGAGTGGAAAACAATTTTGGAAAACCACCCTCAGTACACCCAACCAATATTCTAACCTCTACCTCCCTGTCATCGGCAGTCTAGTCTAACACGAAAGTGACGCCTTAGACCATGTGTCCACTAAAGCAAATTCATCGCTTATTGAAATCAGAGCTATAGTAGAATCATGGTAGTAAGTTAAGTTTTCACCGAATGAAATATGAGCTATAGTAGACTCACGGTAATAAGGTAAGTTACCACGAATATAAAACATAATTCCCGTATATGTATATCATGTACCTTATTTTTCCTATTTTTTAAAATTTTCCGTGATTTTATTTTTTAAATAAAAAAGTCTACAGCTCAAAAACTTTTCTCAACCCACAGTTATGGAACCACTGCCATAGCAGGCGACAGGCGTCTGACTTATTACTGTATCGGGTCGACAATCGCGGCCCACCTCCACCTGTTTGCGTTCAGCCTGATCGACTCGGGAGCGATTGGTCGACGAACGAGTTTTAGGGCGGCGGTCAAACGCCCCCCTTGCCCCCTTCAACCACCTATACAAGACAGTCGACTAACCGAGAGAATGACACGGGGCGAGGGGGTAAAACTTTCATCAGACGCTATTCACTCCCGACGAAGGTCAATTGGTAACTCTCGTTTCGATCGCTTTTAATAAAATAATAATTTTAAAAAATACGAGAGGGTTTATATAATATATTCAAGTGGATCGGAAGAGGGTGGTGTAATAGGGGGTATATTTAGCTGTTCTGTGATGGTTGAATGGCAAGGTGGGGAGGGGGGTTATCATCCCTCTACCGTTGAATAGGGGAAGAATAAAAAAAAACCACCCTTCAACCCGGTCAAACTTATAAACTATCCAGTGAGCCCGTCCACATTTCAATCGTAAACCGAACGAATATAAAGAGGGAAATAGACGATGTTAACGACTACGGGAGGATGAAATTTAATTTGTTGGGACGCTTTTTATTATTATTTATTATTATTTGTATTATTAATATTTTGCCGGGTTCGGGGAGGAATATTTTGTTTGAAGCCTTATTTGTTCAGTGAGTCATGGCGATATGCTTGGTTGTAGGTGGTGGGTTTTGGTGGACCACGATGTATTGGAAGGGGGTGTTGGGGGGGTTGAGGAAGGAGGAGGTGCTGGCGCCAGCCGCACATCGGGGGGGGTGGGGGACCAAGGGGGGATAAGAGGGGCGGTTAGTTCTCTCAGTAGAGAAATTGTTCCTCCATCCCCTACTTTCTCACTAGCTCGCTAGTGCGCATTTCCGTTCTATTTCTATCTCTGTCTGCAAACCTCCCTTTTGTTATTGCAATATACATCCATTATTCATTCAGAAGGGGCGAGGGAAAGGGTTGGGAATAAAGAGAGAGAGAGAGAGGTAACGTTTCAAGGGGGAAGGGAAGAGACGTACAACTGAAGCCGTAATCAAAACAAATCGTGCGTCGAGAGGTTCGCCCGCCCGCTCTCTCGGTTTCTGCGCTCGACGCATGCGCCCTGGCAGTGGTTGCAAGTGCTTGGCGTCGCTACACGCTTTCTATGCGATTTCGGGTGTCGGATGGGTTGACATCTTAAGAGGTCAACGAGACCTAGTCTCTTCTTTAGGGGTTTCCAATTTACTTGGGAGTTCCCAAAACTACCATAGTTTATTTGAGATTAAACCTTTATTGCATAATAAGAGCTTTCTGGGAGTCTTTCATTGCTATTGATATTTTAGCCTTTCTTTCTTCGCGAATCGTTTAATGAGTCATTAAGCTATAACTAATATTGGTATGTTTTATAACAGCACCATATTAATTCAATTAGAGAATAAGTAGCTTAAAATATCCCAGTAATCATTAAAATATGGGTTTAAAAATTACCGAAATATATTCTATTCAATGATCAATAGATTATTACCGTAATTTTCTAAATTTTTTTACAGCTTTTACGGGCTCCGTTTTAATGCTATTAAAATTATTATTTAATCAATTTAATTTTAGATCAAATTTATGTAATTGTATCTCAGTTTGATGTTTAGTGTAAACTACGACTATGATGTATATCCTGCTTTATGTGACGTCAGATTTCGTCCTTGAAGCGCGGAAGAGGTAAAGGGGGAGTCTCCATTGTAAGCCAATCTATGATCGATATTTGCCAGAATAACGGACGCCGGTATGCGAATAAAATTGATTCTAATCCTTTTGTATAAATGGGCGGAGCCAGTTCATGCATCATTGACCCATACAAGTTTTTTTAATTAGTGTAATTGGTTCACGGAAACTTACATAAAATATTTCTTCGTGGAAATTCTGCTAGCTAATGAATTTAATTAAGGCGTCATTCTTGCAATAGACTGGGACTGCCGATGAAGGGAATCGGGGTTCGAATGACGGTCATCTGTACTGAGGATGTTATTTTACTAAAAGGTTTTCCACTCTATGCAAATACGGGAACACTTCCTATAAATTCAACCTTCGTCATCCCTAACACATTAGCGTAATTAGTGCATACGTATATAACCCAAAAGGGTAGTAAGACACGATGCATTTTTTTAAAAAAGAGGACGCTACGAGCTATCCGAAGCATAAGCTTTCAATTTTAGAAAAAAATGGAAAAGGAGGAGGATAGAAGTTTCACTGTGCGTGTAAAGAGGTCAATAACTAGGACCCTTATTTTTTTGCGGATCAAAATTGATTTTACATTTGGCCTAGGCAAGACTAAACCGGAATCTCTAAACGGCTCCTAAAGCAATGGAATTACTATTTTTAATCTTCAAATATCTTAAGATTTTGTGCTGTGACCATCATATTTTGATATGTAGTTTTCTTTTTCATCATGGTTTTATCAATCGCTTATCAACTTAATTCTGAAAAAATACTTAATATTTTGAACCAATAAATGACATATTTATCCAGTAAATACGTTTAGTTTAATTATCTACTTATGGTGAACAGTCCTTTGATATTTCTCATGAGCATAATTATTGGCATATGAACAAAAACGTTTAAAATAGATAAAAAGTAATTTTTTTGATCCCACTATGCTCATGACAAATATTAAAGAACAGTTCGAGAGTATCATATGTAGAAAATTAAACTCTATTGTTTCTACTGTTAGCTATAAAAACTTGAAAAATACTGGCTTCATCTGGCGTTTCCAAATAGGCTTATATACGAATCATCGGGATTCAAACGTACTTCACATATGAACACATACTTGACAGCATGTCTGGCTTGTAAACTATTAAAGTTAACACTTAATCCTCTAACACGGTGTTCAGCCAAACTATATTTTAGAATTCCAAGGTATTCCAGAGTCAATGTGTTTTTCCAGCCAATAAAATGGTGGACTTTTGAGTCACTTTTCATTAAATAAGTGATTTGATAAGATGATGCAAACATGCATATATTACTTGCCTTGTGTTGTATTAGGAATTAAACAGAATTATTTTTAAAAAAGTCTAAAGCGATGGATTTTTGGGTATTACGATCTAATTAGATTTCATTGAGATCACAGTGAGCCATTAAAATATTACTTTACACTGGTACAGTTTATTATTGTTCTGAGACACATTCTTTTCTATTTTCTTCTTCCTATATAATATATAATGCAATCGAAATCAAACGCATGCGCACAACCATGACTCAAGTTTGACAAAAGACGTGCGTGCGGTAGAAGGATGGAAAGACGACATGAAAATCACATGTTGGAATTGAGATTAGTATGCTCAATTGAGACACCTGTGTTAAAAGAGATTCGCGGTGAGTATTAACAGGAAGAAATTGTTATTTCGACTATTGTAAGTAAAAGTTGATTAATTTTATAGTGAATATGTAAAAATTTCAGAAATTTGATCAATTTTCCTGACATTCCCATCTCCAATACTATAGTATGATAATGAAACTTGGTACAAGACAGTTGGAAACAGTAATATCATAAAATACATCTGGTATTATTTCAAGAAAAGTTAAATATTTATTCTGTAGCTATGCAGAATGAAGGTGTTTATTTCACTGAAATGAAAACCTTCCATCTCAAGATTATGATGAATATTTACGTTTTATGTGCCCTCATGCTAAAAAAAAAAAAGTTGATTTTACTATTCTGTCTGTCCCCATATCTCTCTGTGTCTGTCCCTGGGCGTTAAATTAAAGGGTAGTTTACTTATTAGTGAGTTTTGAAAATTCTAAGTTCAGAATGGGTAGGCCTATCTAGTATTTTTTTTTACAATATAAATAATTTTATAAGTTTGCTTTTCTCTTTGAAAAAATTTCATAATTATTTATTAAAGAATGATTTTTCATAATTTGAAATTTTTTATAAATAGTTTGATCAATTTCGGTGAAAATGTATATATGAAGAGTGATGATTGCGATAGACAAAAAGTTTGTTTTTCTGAGGAGAACTTATTTAAGGGTAGTTCACTGAGAGCCTATTTTTGAAAATGTCCCATGCTATGAGAGAGTTTGTACGAGTATGTCATACAATTAATTTTTTATCGCCACGTCTTAATACCCGTTCGGGTTGTACGCATATATGATAGTCACGATAATAAATTAAGGATGAGGAAGGTATAATTTTGAGTAAATGTTCTCGCATTTTTGCGGAAGGAAGAATATTAAACCCATCTAGATGAAATATACTATAGGTACACACGGTCGCGATTCGAGCCCTTACCTTATCGTCACCTGACAAAACACCTGTCATGGATAACGCCTCAATCCACGTCCTCACCGATTATTAAAAAAAAAAATGAAGTAAATATAACGGGTCTGTCGACAATCCACCCCCAGGCGGTCGAGCGGTCTCAAAACCCGGCGGCGCGTTTAAATTATTTTTGTCGACATAATTACTACCTTAACATTTATACGGGAACCGTCCATCTGGGAACACCAGGGGCGCGGGGGCCCTCCGGTGAATAAAACATGTCCCGGCATCGAACCAGTCTCCCGTGTTTGTTTACTAAATCACGCGGTTTTAATCAACACCGGGTACCCCACCCCCCTTTTGCGAGAGGGACAGCGTGAAATTTTCAAAGCAACACCTTTTTTTACAACATCGGGGACGAGTCTACCGACGCCGACGTGGGAACATGTGTTGCCCCTCGTCCTTTCCCAGACACTCCGACAGACGGACAGCACCAATTGATTTGCAACTTGATGCTGCTATACGATTACTAAGTGAAAGTAAAACTTTTAGGCCAGGGGTTATCAACCTGGGGTCCACGAATCGTCAAATGAATAAAACTTTTTTATCTCTCTAAGCACCGCGTTCGGATACACGCATATATATTAAGATGAATGAGCTAGGAGTGAGTAAGGTTGGATTTTAGAGGAAGTGTGACTGTATTTGCGTGAAAGGAGAGTGGCAAATCATTCAGGGAAAGCCACCTCTAAGTACAACCAACCTGGATTCGAGCCCCGATCTCCCCGACATCGGCAGTCCAATCTATGGCGAAAGTAACGCCTAAAACAAGTGTTTCTTAAACTATTCTCAGTAGTGGACCAGCAGAGTATTAATAATGAAACTGTTTATCAAGCAGTAAAGGCAGCATATTTATATAACTTTGTTTCACACACAAGACCGCCTCTGGTATCTAGTGGTCAAAGTTCCTGGCTACGGATTCAGAGGTCCAGGGTTCTATTTCCGGCGTTTCCAAAATTGTCTGTGAAGCAATGTGTATGGAACGGGGTCAAACTCAGCCTCTTAAGGACGAAGGAGAAGTTCCAGGATAGAGAACCAAGATTAACGGCCGGAGGGTTCATTACGCTGGCCATGATACCCTCCATCTGCAAATGTTGGCACTACCATCGCTACCAGCGACAGCCGCTCGCTCGCTCGGTAATGCTCGATTTCGAGCATACGCCATGGAGATTTTTTCTTTCTTTCATATATAAATGTACAGCCCAATTTTCATAGGAAGAGCCTTATCTGACAGCTACAAACAATACTAAATCTACTTTCAAGTCAGGTCAGATTATTTGACACTTATGACATAATATAGGCCCCCATAAAATAACACTAATAATGTAGTAAGATTTAAATATAATCTCTCTATGAAAATTTGACTGTTCTTGTGGAACAAAGTATAGTTGGCTTAACGGAGTTAGCCCGTCAATATTGTACTCTTTTAATTTATTTCCCCGTTTACTTTCTAATAAAGATAAAAAAAATTGTAACTGTGAAAAATTTCGACCTCGAGATTATGACTTTTTTAGTTTTTATGTGTCCTATAAACCAAAACAATTATGTCTGTCCTCAGGGAGTTCTTTTGATTTTGATTGAAGCCCTCAGTTATTGTAATAATTTAATGTTGGGTAATTTTAGAAAATGTCCACAACAATTTTGTTTAAAATGGACATCTGGGAATTATTTACATGATAGTAAGATAGTAAACATAATTTGAGATTAGATTACTGATAACTTATTTTTCCAAACTTAGTCTCAGTTAAACTATAATATGCTATTTGGGAAAGCGAACACGAGTGTGTCATACCATCATTTTCCTGCGGTCCACCTGGCACACCACCACGGACCACAGTTTGAGAACCATGCGGCCACCTAAGTGGGTCTTGTTCATTTATTATTATTATTATTATTATTATTATTATTATTATTATTATTATAATATGATACATATGATTGAAATTATTCTCCATGGATCCTGACATACTAAAAATGAGGGCCTCTAAACAGCACTAATCATCACACTATGGGCCAGTTTCATAGTCAGATTTAGTACGCCTCAAGTGCGGCGCTATACTAAATACAAGACGTCACCTACCTGAAATTGAATGGAATGGGCTAGTTTCATATGCGAAACTGGCCCATTCTATTTTGGTCTAAGTAGGTGTCGTCTAAGTAGGTGTCGTCCTGTATGTAGTATCGAGTCGCACTTTAGACATGCTAAGTTTAAGTTTGACTATGAAACTGGCCCTAAGTGAGCGTTGAAATCGTGTTATATATCACTATAAAGACTCCTTAAAACAACCCTTTCTAGTAACAATACAGTCTAATTGATATTTCTTTTATGAATATGAAATGACCCGCTCCCGTGGATGAATGGTCTTAAGGCGTCACTCTACTGTTAGATTGGTCTGCTGAAGACGGGGATATATGGGTTAGAATACCTGTCGGTCTACTGAGGTCGATTTTTCCTTAGTGGTTTTCCACCCTCCTTCAACGCAAATGCGGGTAAATTACCTCTAAAATGCTTCCTTCTTCATCCCTACCCTAATTAAGTATTTATCATATATGCGTATTTAACCAGAACAGGTAGTATAGTAAGACGGGTGATAAAGAAATATGCAGTCGTATTTATATGGAATGGGTTTCGTAAAACACTATAAGTGTGTGTGAAAGTTTCTAGTTTCCCTCGTGTGGGGGAGGGAGGGAAAGAGAGGCCCGTGATCTGGAAAAAGACGGAGCGATACGATAGGGGAGGGGAGGGGGATGGGGTGCATTTGCCATTTCACTTCCTCCCGGCCGAATTAACATCGAGTACAACGCGCTACTCTCGCAGAATACTAGGACTGCCGATGACAGGAAGATCGAGGTTCGAATCTCGGGTGTACTGAGGGTGGTTTTTCCAAAATTGTTTGAATCTCTTCCTACACGCAAATGCGGGTACACTTCCTCTAAATTCTACCTAACTTCATTTCTAACACATTAGCATTATTAGTAAATATGGGTATAGCCCTCACGGATAGTAAGACGCGTTGACAATTTTTTTTTTGTCAATGTCATTAGATTTGAGCATGAGGTCTTGTTAAAATTGCCATGCAAGGCTCCCCGGGCCAACTGCCCAAGAACTTATTGGGGCCTACAGTCGGGGGAGGGTTGGACATGATTGATAGAGAGAAGAGTATGGAGCAGGATTTCTCAAACTTTGTCCACTCAAGACATAAGTGCCACACAAAGTTCATAATACAGCGTTTTAAACCCACTCAAGATGAACTTTTTCAAATGACTAACTAAAAATATGTTAAATATTTTATTAAATATCAGGTTAATTTAGCCAACCTTTTATTGCACCGTGTCTTACTACCCGTCCGGGCTATCGACATGTTGTCACGCTGATGGGACAGCGAGGAGAAAGATAGAATCTAGAGGAAATATGCATGGAAGGGAAGAGGGGAAACCATTAAGGAAAAAACACCTTCAACCGAGATTCGAACCTCCCCGTCATTGTCAAACCCAAGCCTAAACGAACTTAAAGTTCTGTCCGCGTGCCCAACCGACAAGTTATTATTTTCTCAATTTTCAGTTTATTATTTATTTACGTTTTTTCAACCGCTCGATGATCGTCCAAAAAAACCTAACTTGAGATTTTGTTCAATGTCTAAGTTTCATGACCCCCTTGAAACAGGAAAAGAGGTTTATGCGATGACGTCTGTTTCCAGCACAGTTTTTGGAACTATCCATCTACCCAACCCTAAAATTAAGGGAAGTTTACTGAAGGGAATAAAAGAGAAAACGAATTCTATCGAAATTGGCTCTTACGATTTTGTATCCATACACGGTTTAGCATTACAAACAAAATGGCAATCCTCATTTTTCCCACGAAAATGATTTTGATGGTATTTTTAAAAAAACCGGAAATGTCCAATTTTGATCACATCTCCGCAACTATTTGATATACGAAACAACATCATGGTGAAGTTGTAGTATTATTAAAATATGTTTGAATTTTTTTTTGTATAAAATCAATAGTTCGTTTCACAAATCTTAATAGTTTTTAGTAAATGTATCCATTTTAAGGTGCGGCAGAAGGGAGCGTTAGTATTTTTACAATTTTTATAGAATTGAAGTTTTTTGGTCAAAATAAATCAAATATTTCTCCAGTAGCAACATAGAGTTTAGTTTTCTGCACATGCTAATATCAACAGATCTTGAATATCTTTCAAGGCTGTCCTGGAATTTTGTCAAAACTTTTTAAATAAAGAGAAAAAGTTGTGACAAAATTCCAGGAAACCTTTAACAAATATTCAAGATCTGTTGATATTAGCATGTGCAGAAAACTAAACTCTATGTTGCTACTGGAGAAATATTTGATTTATTTTGACCATAAAATTTCAATTCTATAAAAATTGTAAAAATACTAACGCTCCCTTCTGCCGCACCTTAAGATAAAAGAGAATATCTGTGCGGTGTACCCCGTACCCTTTATTTCAACTTTTAGTGAACGCCCCATTGTAATTCGCGCGTCTTATCGAGGCCAAACTGGAACTTGTAACGTTAATAAATATTCAGTTTAAGAGAGGAGGGGGATATAATATATTGTTCCGACAGCAACTATTCTTACCGGGTCGGACATTTCAAAAAATGATTATCTTATTCTTGCTTTTTTTTTAAATCCCAGGTCGTTATTCTCCTGCCAGCACTGAATTAGATATTGTTATACCCACCGGATGTTTAGAGAGTAAATTCTAAATTTCTTCTTAAACATATGTCTTGTTTCACTAAAAGATAAATATAAATACTTGCCTATGGAAATAAGAGGTCGTATTCAGAGTTCCGGGAAACTAGGGCGGGTGAGTGTATGGATGTGTGTGTGTGTGTGGATTATAAATAGTTAGAGGAGAGCGAAATGTGTGTATGATAGACGGTAACTCGCACGCGTAACACATATACACATACACAGTGCGCCCGCCGCAACTTGGAAAATATTTAACTTCGTTCTTGTTCATCGTAAATAATCTTTCCAACCCTGTGTTATATACGTCAGGGACGACCAAAGAGTAACTCTAAATAGGCGACCGATATTAAGAGTTTCGTATCGGCCATCAATGCGTGTTGCACGTACTTGTATGATTTTTTTTTAGCACCGCAGTTTTCTAACTGTTCAGATTGTACGCAGTTGTACTAATTACACTAGTGAATTATGGATCAGGAAGCTTTTATTTAAAGGAGATGTACCCGCATTTGCGTGGAGAGGAAAACCCAGTTTTACCAGCAAATTTCCATCTTTTCTGGTGTGTGCGCATTGGTTCACCTGTACAATCATTCTTTGCTTACATCACCATAGAAACCATGATCTGTGTATCGGTAAATGAAATATTTCTCTTTCGTTGAATAATAATAATAACTCAATTCCTACTTGAGTGGTTTGGTGCAACAAATAAACAGAGATATGGGAGAAGGTCCGTTTTAAGTTATCATCATGGTGTAAAGGGGAAAAAAATACACGCTTTGATTAAACAACACCGAAAACTCAAAATGTATGGGAAGTTGTGACGAGTAAACCTCTAACTAGGAAGTCGAGTGACACCTCATTCTAATAAAACTTTTCCCAATAAAAAGTTATGAATCCATTTTAGCGCGATAATCTGCTGACATCGCTGCAACGATCCATTAATGAATGGTACGAAATAGTTTACAATAAACAGTTGTAAAATGAATTTAAATTTATTGTTCTAAGTAGGTAGAAAAAAGTATTAGTGAATACATGAATTATTATAGTTATAAAAAAACTCTAAATTTATTTTAATCTGATTATTAATGTCCTTGAATGCACGTCTCAACACTTTTAAATATTGTGTGTCAATTTGTGGTGGCTGGGTCGCTGCGCCATTCTTGCTCATTTCTGTCTTATGTTAAGATTGTTCTGAACCCCCCCTTCCCCCTTGTCAGGAAAAATAAGCGAAGCTCAAACTCCCCTTCCCCGTAAGTTGCTTACGTAATACTTGAACGCCCCTTTAGAGGAGCAGTAGGTGAGGTCAAAAAATAGGTAAGAAAAAAAGCGTTTCGTGGATTATGGATAATCCCTTATTAGATTTTTTAAAGGAGTTTAATTAACTAAACAGTTAGTTACAATCACACAACTTTTAATTAAATAATTAATATAAACGTGAGACAGGCAAAAGTATATATTATATATCTCACAAGCCCAAAACTTTATTTTTTGTCCCGGGGGCCCAAGTGATGGCGGATAAATGTCATGTGGACTGCAGACCGCATAGCCTCCCTCACCTGACGCCTATCGAATCATGTCCGCCAACGCGCGAGCGGCCGGGGGACACCCCGAAAGTTTTAATTTCGTGGGGGACCTCTCTCCCTTTTCGAACCCCGCTCTCATCACTCGGTGAGCCGGAGAGGCAGTACATTACATTACCCATGACGCGGGCGTCACGTCCAACACAGCACAGACGTCGCGGCGCTGCAAACAGCCGACGTCGGGACTAATTAAAACGAAACGTTACTCACCCGACCTGCCACCGTCCAACGCTACACCGAGAGGGCCCCGCGACCATAACTCCTTGCTCTCTCCTTCTAAACCAGCCCCCGTGGGAGGTGGAGAGTGGGGGGAATATGGATGACAAGCTGGAATGGGGGAGAGGGGGTTTAGTAAGTCAGTCTTTTCTAACAATGATTACACGAATTAAAGTACGATTTATTCCAATGGACGCGTCTTCCTACATCACCTGGTGGGGGGAAGGGGGAGTTGGCCACGTCAAGGGTCTACGTGCCACCGACCCCGACAGATTAGAGAGATAATTTTAAGAAACATAACTTTTAAAAATTCTGTTTAAGTAAGTGTCAGTCCAATTTTTTTGGAAAGGCTTTTTAAAATATACAAATATACTTTTTTTCAGTCAACATTGATAGCATATCAACACTCAGGTTGCAAATCATTGTAATTACGGCGTTGTCAGTATGGAGGGGACTACATTTCTATTAATTTAAATTAGTTGAAAAATGACACCAGGACATGGGAATTGGACCCGGGCTCTTTGGCTTAGCGCACAAATAATCTACCACTGAGCTATCCAAGATTCGTCTCTTGCTCAGGGAAATTGATTTAAATTTATATTTTACTATTGTTATTGATCATATATTACAAAAGTGACAGTTGCAGATCATGTGATAATATCAGGTGAATGTAACTATAGTAGCTCCTATGAAAACCATACCGTAGCTATGCACCCTTGGCACATTTTCTGCAGGGCTATTGAGTACGTACATCGGTATGGTGGTATCTTGACGAAGAAAATGTACAAGTTATTATTATTATTATTATTATTATTATTATTATTATTAACACCGCGTCTTACTACCCGTTCGAGTTATACGCACTTACGCTAATGTGCAATGGTAGGGTGATTGTGAGATGAAATGGAGGACCTACAGTTTAACGTGGAATCCGAACCACGACGGAGGCCTGGCATTCCACGCATTCACAAGATGTGATTAATACACGTCTTGTCAGAGGTTAAGGAAGGGTTTGGCAATCAGATAAATCTATGCCGGGACCGAGGATTGAACCCCGGACCCCCCAGCACAGAAGTCTGACACCTTACCCCTAGACCGCCAGGTCACATAAAATGTACAAGTATTTTGGGTAACAGCCTTACCGTTGGCCACACAGTCTAAGGGCGTTATGCACGCTATTGCCTGAATTGCCATTGGAATATCAGTCGAGTGCACTTCCTCTAAATAAAAGGGCGGGGGGGGGGGGGGGGGTGGCACGTCAAACTTGTGACCCGCGTGTACCGTATGATGATGACTCAACGTACAACGCGACCCGATTCATCTTTCTTATAAAACATCGAGTAAAAACACAATTAGTGATCTGGAAACTGAGCCTTATTTGGGGAAATTTAGCAATTTAGGATTGTGTACCAAACTTTTACGCTTTACTGAATAGGGATCTATTACCAAAAATCGCTAAATTTTCGTTACAAATGTGTACAATGGTTGGAAGCACACAAGAGTGTGAAGATTTGTTTTCTCTTACGAAATGGAAACCAAACCCAAGAGATAAACGACTCACAGAAAAAAATGTTGTCATCAATAAGATGACAGTTACTTCAGCACAAAATTTAAAGCTTAACACACAAAATGCTGTAGATAAAAGAATTTATATTTCTAGGTAAAATTGGAGGGTATATTTTATATTTTCAAAGTGACCCTAATGACCAAACGAGTTTGACACACCTACCCTAAAACTACACTCCCCATCCTTATCCCGTAGAATAAACCGTTTAATAACATACACATGATAAAAAAAAAAGTAGCTGTCGCACAGTTATTAAAACCGCGCAAAGTTTGTAAAACATAAAGAACAGGTTTTAAGTTAACAAATATGAAATGAACACATAAATCAAAAGATGATTATTCACACTTGAAACGAAAAATGTTTCATTCCTTGTATTTTTTACGTGTTTTAATGACAAAAATCAGTCATCCACCTCAAGATGCGTCAATGACTGTTACGTGTTTTTAAATTACAACAATAATTAATGTAGTAAAAAGAAAGCTGCTCTCTTGTACTAATTCTTTCACAAGCAGAAATTAAATATATATATATAAAAAAAGAGATCTCCATAAAACAAACATTTACACAGTGAGAAAGTGACAGTGAAAACTTTAAGCACTTCTTTTCAACCATATAAAACAGTTTACTACACGGCGGAGGAAAAAAAAAAGAAGTTTATTCAACTCAAATATAATTTCCATATTCACCAAACAACCAACTAATGACAAAACGAAATGACTGATGATTGCATTTTTGTTTTCACGGTATGACATAACGAAATACAGGTTTCGCCTTGGGGGGACGAGGGGACCAGAGGAATGTTTTTAACAAAAAAAAAAATATATAGCTACAGCGTTTTTCAAATAAAATATTATAACAGCCCCCGAACATACATAAAAAAAAACATCTGACATTTTTAGAACGAGATAATGAGGTACTCGCTTTAAATTAAACACATAAAGAACGAAACAAACGTTTGTCGTAATCGTATATTAAATATTTGTTCTCTCCCTCTAACTCGCGATCCTAACACTCACATTTTCAGAGGTTATAACCAGAGAAATAAATTCTTCTCACGACCTTAAAAAAAAAAAGTTACCGCTTGCAATTATCATGCTTTATATAGACCTACAATATCTCACTAATAATAATAGACAATTTTCCCAGTCGATTCCCGGATACACGAATCCAATAACAGATTCGGAAACCTGTGCTCACATCATATGTTTAATACATGCAGGCTAAAAGAATGTTAAAACAACGAAACGGAATAAGAAAAAAAATTAACAACGTATGTGAATGTGAGATTGAAAAAAGAAACGGGGAGCTTCGAAATGATATAAAACTTCATTCCAACTTACGTACTATAATTTACCAAACAAATTTACATATTCGAATCTTGGAGATATCATTTTACAAATTATATAACTTCATTGCTTGAAGCACACATTTTTTTTATTAAGGTGGGACGAGGGAAGTGGAAGGAGGAGTGAAGAAGAGAGAGAGAAATAAGATAACCACCTAAGACGAATTTTTATTTTTACAACGTCAATCAAAGAAAAAGAGATGATGTTTCGCTCTCCCATAAAACG
Source organism: Timema podura (assembly GCA_033556935.1). NCBI lineage: Eukaryota > Metazoa > Arthropoda > Insecta > Phasmatodea > Timematidae > Timema > Timema podura. The sequence goes on along the minus strand of JAVRXN010000007.1, from coordinate 39,091,597 downwards.
TATCAAGTAAAATAAACAATCATGGAACAATAGTTTCAAGACACAAAGTGACTTGTGAGTGTCTTAAAGCTGAATAAAAAAAAATGTTCTTGAGGAGCGCCAGGTTTGGAGTAGTGGTTCGCACTCCTGGTTCTTTGACAACTAAGTTGTTTTAAAACACCGCATCTTACTAACCGTTCGGGTTTACGCATATGTAATAATCACGCTAATGTGTTAAGAATGAGGATGGATTAATTTAAGAAGAATTGAATCTACTTTTAAGAGAAGGGAGAATGGAAAACCACGTAGGAAAAAATCAACCTCAATGCACCCGACCGGGATTCAAACCCCGATATTCCGCTTATCAGCAGTCTATTGCGAGATTGATGCCTTATCGAGCACTGAAGCGGGTACCTAAGATGCATTCCCAACCGGGTCAGAGAATGCTCAAGAGTTTTTGAAATTCACTCATTCTGTCTCCTCTGACTAGTTAGTGTAAGAAACAGATTTAAAAAAAGTATTGGTTCCTAACATGTATTTTCACAACAAAAATGATATCTAATTTATGTAATTAGATTGGTATCAAGTGTAAGACATGATTAAAACAATCATTTTGGATGGAAAAGAAATAATATGTGCAGACCTACATGCACATAATTATATCGACTCTGAAACAAGATGAAGGACAGTAGTTCGAGTCCTGAACAACACAGCCGCTGGTTAACTTAATTATTATTATTTTCCCCTGCTTCTTACAACCAATTCGGGCTAACCTCATAAATAAACCTATATAAATTACGTTTTGTGATAAGGAAGGTGTAGTAAAGTAAATGCACCCGTATTTGCGTGGACACAATTTACCATAAAAAAGGCAGAGATTCTACCGCGACAAACTAGACCTTTTTTCTTGTCAAAATCTACCCAATGATGCTAATTGGTGTTGGGCGAACTTTTATAAATTTTGGTTACACCAAATAACGAAAATAATGTTTGTACCCAATAACGAGTAGGATATGTTATATCAGCTCATTTAATTACACTTATATTTTGTAGAAATGGCTCTGAAAGGCCTTTTTTGTTCTATCAAAGTCCAACAGTTCTTGAATATATATCACGGGGAATTGCGTAATTTGAGTCGAACCTTTGCTCATCATTAACAAGTTTACACCCGCTCCGGTGGCCGCGTGGTTTAACGCGCTACTTTCGTGTTGTACTAGACTACCGAAGACGGGGAGATCCGGGTTCGATTCCGGTCGGATGCATATCCTCTCAACCAAGCCTTCCTAATCCCTAACCCATTAGTGTAATTAGTACATAGGCGTAAAACCCGAACGGCTAACAAGACGCGGTACAAAAAAAGTTTACCATCAAATGCTCATGCCCGCGACCGTTATTAAATAACTGTTGATATTACCATGTGTAGACAATTAAACTCTGTGGTCTAGTGGTCCCTGCCTACAGATCAAGAGGTTCCGGGTTCGATCCCCGGTGATTCCAGATTTTTCAGTGAAGCATTGAGTCTGGAACTGGGTTAACTCAGCCTCGTGAGGACATAATGAGGAGCTACTTGAATAAATAAGTATCGGTTCCGGTCTAAAAAAAAAAGTGAGATTATCAGCCGTAGGGATTGTTGTGCTGACCACATGACACCCTCTATCCTAAGAAGTTGGCATTATTTTAGCCAACATACCGGTATGGCTTGATTGCGGGATGACTCCATGGAGTATAAAATTAAACTAAACGTATCTACTGGCTAGGGGGTGTGATATTTTTAAAATATGGTTTTCAACAAAATGTAGGCGAAAATTATTAGCAGGTTTCTAACAAGTTAAAATGTTTGAATTTCAAGTTTAAAGCTGTTGGTTTTTAATTTAACGACTTTTTAGCGAAAATGTTTACTTATGGGACTAAAGTTATAAACCTAGAGCTGGCCTTCCTAAGTCATGTTTTGATAGGGTCACAACAGAACATTTTAAGATAATGTGGGATTGTTTTATACGGTTTTAGGAATGTTATTACACATTTTTAAAAACCCTTTTAACATAAAATTTAAACTTTTTAACTAGTCAGAACTTTAGCTTACATTTTGGTGGAACCAATGTTAAAAAAAAATATCCAACCATTTAATAGATAATCCAGGATTTCTAAACGCCTGCAACGCTTCTTAGTGTTCTCCCAAAATAGCACCCTTAACAACTTGTGGGCGTTTAGTCAAGTGTTGCACAGCACCCTCCAAGAGAACGCGCGAAAAGGGAGGGTCACCCACCAACCCCCCGTCATTACCCTAAAGATGGCGGACCGAACCAAGTGGTGAAGGAGGGGGGGGGGGGTGAGAGGAGAACGGATGGGGAGGAGGTATTTGCGAGTAGAAACCTCGCAAGAAAACGCTCGTGTGCGCGCACCGCCTCATCACCGCGAGGAAGGATGGACGCACTACTTTATATTTTCTACTCAAGAGATAACGACCCCCCAGGAAAATCGTGACCCTTTCACATGCATCCCCTAACCCTCCAACCACCCACTTTTAACGCCTGTTCGGGCGGAGGGGGAGGGGGTACGGTCGATGAACAATGTTTACTGCGTTCTATATAAGCTTTAGCGTTACCCTTCCTTGCACGCGATGGAAGATGTTGGTGGAGGAAGGGGAAAATGAGGAAGAGGGGGAGAAAGTAGGGAGGGGAGAAAGCTTATAAATTTTGGAGTGTCTTCTATATAAATAACTAACACCTGCGCTGTAAGAAGAGGATACGTGCACACCAAAGTAAGTTTCGTTTCGGAAACTTAGAGGAAAAAAATTATATATAAAAAAACTCAATATAAAAACCTGTTAGATATCCAAACGCGAGCTCAATTCTAAGAGTGTTTCTTTATCAAATAATGAAGTATATATAAATGTATGTATAAACCGCAAAAAAATAACATTCAGAGCAGACGAATGCAACAAATAAGAGGAAAAAAAAAGGGCTAGAAAATGTCCAAAGTAATTTGCCGCTTTATCTCTCGAGGTTACGTACTAGAAATACAGTGCACAAACGTTAGATAGTGACGCCATTAAATGCGTATTCATACGACAAGGGTTTGGACTCGAGCAGGGGTGGGCGGGGGATCCGTCAAAAGCGAGGGTCAAACGTTTTTTTTAGAACCTCGCCTCTCAAAGTTGTCAAACTCTCCGCCACAGATCTTTAGGGTGAGTCGCATGGGAACCCGAACTAGAGTCTGTATTTGTGAAGTTCCTAGGAATGTGCGAAGCTTCGAAATGTCCAAGTCAAAGGTATGATCTACTTCGCTTCGCGTTTGACACGAACAATAGCCTTCGCATCTTGTGAAAATTTCGAAGGAAGAAGAAAACTTTGATAGGTTATGAACATATTTGAAATATCTATCACTAAATATGACATATTTCAACATCGACACGATTCGAATTTCACTAACGATTTGAGAGGAGAAAAAAAAAAAATTAGGAGCCTTACATATAAAATATTTGTTTAATGTAATTTATTTACCATACAGCATCGGTTACATATAGCTACCCAGAGCCAGCCCTGATATCTAGGCATGGGAAATGAACCTAAGACCTTTGATTTGCTATATCATTTTCTCACTTTGCTATGGGTGTTAAATTCGCTCATTTTAAACAATGATTTAGGTTAAGTTTAGATAGAAAAAACTTAAGGCACTAGAATAGTTGCTTAGAAATCAAGTTGTTTATGATGTTCTAGGGTCGAGCTGTCCGACAGTAGGAGAACAGGACAGGAGTACAATACAATATGTTGTTACCCCCCCTATTAAATGGTATCACTCGATTCACAAAGATCCATTCTATACTCCTATACCAATCACCTTTCGTTTCCCAGGCATAAAGGCCCTCCCTGATAATCAACCGAAATATGTGGATTTTTGGACTTTTCAGAGTGGAAAATTTCAACTTTTAAACTACGTCTACTATGTAGAGGGTCATAGAAAATAGTTTTGTGTATATTCCAGTAAACACCAGACTCGTGTACTGATAAAAGGTGTTGCCAATAGCTAGCCTGAGTGCAACATCTGATTGGAAATATCTCAGCTACCCAGGCAGACCCCTTAAAGTAGGGGTGGGGAGCCTTTTGGCATTAGAAGGCCGAATGCCACTTTACAAATTCCCCATCGACCCGCACACTTCATGTAAGTTGTAGTAAGTTTTGCCAAAATATGATCGTGCACCAAACCATAGCTAGGGCGACAAAAGCTGTTATTGTTTACATGTTTTAAAATGATTTTTTTTAAGTTTAATTAGTTAAAATACACGTTTAAGAATGTATGGTAATTAAAAATTATTGTAAACTAGCAATCCCGTGAACCACTGTGATATAATAATTATATAAGCCCCCATCCAATGGTGCCAGATTTCAGATGGAAACGTTATTCTAAACCAGAGTTTAAAATATTTTCTTCAAAAATTTGTTAAAAATAGCCTAATTAAAAAGCTAATTTCAAATTTAAAAATCCAGCTTCGAGGTGCATTCGGACCCTCTTCCGTCCACCTATGTTAAACATTTCAGATCTCTGCGTGCCGTAGATTTGGCTGGGCATCGCACAAAAACAAACACTTCCTTTTATTACTATAGATTATTTATAAGCTATGAAAAAACATAATTGTCAAAATACGCGAAACGCGAAAAGGCCGCAAACGAACCCCTCAAAAGGCCGTAAGATCCCCATCCCTGGTTTTAGATTTGTTAAAAAAAAACTATAAAAAATTTAGAACAAGAAAATGGTCCCAAATGAATCTAGAAACCACTATGGGAATAATTTAACACGCTCGAAATAATTTAAGAACGCCAAAAAACATAAATAATTCTGTCCAGACGAGATTTTTCACATAAAAGATTATAATATCAGTCTAAAATAGGAATACCACCCTGAATCGATGATATCGATTTGGTAAAATAAACATATGATGACCTTTTGTTTAAATTAAACTTATTCATTATAAAACACGCCTTTCAATCAAACACAAAACATCCATAATTATTATATTGTTTTCATCGGAAAGAGAATAAAACCCCTAGTTTAAAAGAACCTTGCTTTCATTTCATTTCTTATTGATCTAGCCACGGTAGCACTGCAAACGTGACAAATAATAAAGTGTATTAAGGAATCCATTACCGACATGCTATTTATACATTACTCAAAACAAAATTAATGTCCCGTTTTACGTATGGATTTTGCTGTGTTATGTGAACCTAATTTTAAACACAGCTAAAGGGAAAATGGGACTAAAATAAATAACTCATTAATTCAAAAAGTAAAACAAAAATACTTGTCATATTTGAAATTGATGATATTGTGATATTTGTTCATGGTTTGTGGGTTTATAACAGAGTACTTATTTTAGTACAATAAAGATTAACTTGGTACACCCTGATTTCAGCAATTAGCGGATAAGATTTAAAATTATATAGCTATGATAAATTAGTTTGGAAACTAAACCCCCTATAAAATCTATTCAGTGTCTGTATTTCCAGGACTCTTCTTCCGTTTCCAGATACCTTAGGGAAACTAAAATTGGTATGGACGTTATGAGACCAATCAGAAACTTGAAAAATCCATGATGGAGCATACAAAATGGTGGAAGTAGCGTACAAATTAATTCCTAGAGAGCTAGAGTTTGGAATTTACGCTATAGAGCATGCCGTACTTATCAGAAAAGTCCCAAACTTTAAATATCCAAGATGGCGGACCCAAGGTACAAATTGAGTCAAATTTGAATGAAACAGGTGACTCAAAATTTCCTAAAATTAGTAGAAAAAAATACGTTCTTGTGTGGTGAATAAAAACAACCAGGGAACACCCTTCCTGCGAAATCCGACACTGCGACTATCAGAGAACGGGCCTAGCCTCTTGTTATACAGGGTGTTCCGCTCGCTCTCGGCCCCTGAGCGCTTCTTATACACCAATTAAGTCAATTAGTTTGAAAGTTATAAGGGAAACCCAGGGCCCGAAAGTGAGCAAACATCTTGAATTATAATTATTAATTTGACACGTTATTAAAAGTTTTCAAACAATTGCAATAGTCGCTCTCTTTTTGCCGGTGATTATTAAATTCAGTAACTTTTTGTTTTCACTGCGTCTAGGTACACTCCGTTCACCCGAAAAGGTATCAATCTTACCTTCACATATTACACTATGGTCCTATATTATAGCCTGCACCATAGTGGAACCAAGCAAGGTAAGTTGCTACCTTTCAAGCAAGGGCGGATCCAGGGCCTGCTGTAAGGGGTGGGGGTGGGGATGGTTTTCATAAAGCTCCTTCGAGTATAATTTAATCATTTTAATTAGTCAAAATTTTTATAATAATTTTAATAATAGTAATAATACTAGTTTATAAAAAAATTGGTAAAAAATGTTATCAATAAAAATAAGACTTGTAAGAAAAAACATAATTTTGATTAGGTAGCAAATTTGTAATTTAATTTAAAAACAAACAAACAAACAACTAAAAGTCACTGTCACAATAAAAGTAATAAATTTGTATATGGGCCTGAAATACTTAGTGAGTATTAATATAAAAAATATTAATTTTAAAAACAAATCATTAGTTACTCATAAACTTACTGGAGAGTTTCTCTGGAGAGTTTCAGTTCTAAGCCACTTACTTTTCTACACATTAGAGCTAAGGTGAAAGTGTTATAGGTTAGGTCATCTGTAGATAGGCGAGGGAGGTGTTTGTCATTCTTTACAACATTAAGGGATTAGTTTCAATATTTTTGATTATTTTCGGGAGGATCCTCCCCCCCATCCCCTTTAGATCCGCCATGCTTTTAAGGTATACATAGGGTACCCGTTTGGGCTAGGCGTTTTAATAGTTGGTAAAGGTGGATGCTTTACAAAACAGGTATCTGGTAGCACATTACAAAAGGTCACGCCCCAACCAAACGACATTATTGCAATTCATTTTAACCATTGAGAAAACCCCACAGAAATTTTTCCCCTGATGTTGGTAAGCAAATAAAACGTTATTTTCCCTTTCCGCGCGCGCAAGTCGCGATTGTTACAATGAGACGTTTCTAAATTCAAATCTTATTTACTGCGGAAACAGGTGTTACTCGTCTCTAGCTCGCCACTAATGTCTGCTACATATTTTGACAGAAATAGACTAAGTTTCTAAATCATCTACGTGTTCAGTAAACAAACGTTGCCCTTTTTTTTATTATCAAATATGTTAAATAGTTGGAAGGGGGGTTTATTACTCGGAGAGCGCCTGAGCAGTTCACACTGTTGCCAACAATTTGTTACGACTCCCATTATTAACAAGTTAACATTCAGTATGTCACATACATAAAACGAGTAGAAGGAGAAGATATTTTACAGTCCAATTTTCATAGGAAGGGCCTTTAAGAATAAACAAACATTTCTATTTGTGGTCAAAATTGATGACGTTTTACTTTTTTTAAATTTAGCACCGCATTTTATTACTCGTTCGGGTTATACAGCTAATATGTACTAATGAGTTAGAGATGAGGAAGGTTGAATTTAGAGGAAGTGTACCCGCATTTGCGTTGGGTAAAATGGAAAAACCATTTTGGAAAACTACTTTCAGTACACCCGACCAAGATATGAACCCCCCTCCCTTAGCACCGGTAATTTAGTCTAAACACGAGAATGACGCCTTAGACATGTACACCCCGAAGCAGGTTATATATTATTGTTATATTATAGGTATTAATAATATCTATCAAAAGTGACAGCTTCAGAACACATGACTTGACGTATGAATACGTGAAATCAGATTAATAACATTTCTTGCAGCCAGAATAAAGCCTTATTTTGAAAATTGGATTGCACGTAATACAGTTGTATTAGTTACGTTAGTGTGGTAGAATAAGGAAGTTGAATTTAGAGGAAATGTATCCGAGTTTTTGTGGGGAAACAAAGTGAAAAACCATATTTCGGACCCGCCCCCCCTCCCCCCAAACCCACAGTACACCCGGGAGGGATTTGAACCCCAATCTACCCGCCAGCGGTTAGACAATGCGACCACTTGAGGTAATATGAGCCAATAAAATAATATTAAATATTTTTAGGCAATTGAAAAAAAAGTATATATTTACACTAAATTATTGTTATTGAAAAAAAAATCACGAATACGCAACGCTAATACATACTTTAAATTAATTTCGTTTTAACAGCAACACGAAAATTAACTAAAACATGTAATGGAAAGCCTTTGTAAATAATAATAATACGTATTATATTATAATATTGTTCTATTCATAAAACATGAATACAATAATTATTAAAATAAAATAAAAATGCGACACGCCGGCAGAAAAAGAAATTACTATATTTGTATTTTTTTTTAAAGTGCATCGACTTTGACCGGATATGCTCTTCTATAAACAACATATTGTCTTGTATAAAAGTTAAAAAAAAAAGCGCTTGGCATTGAAAATTATTAGTGTTGAAAAACAGAATCCGTACACCAAAGCAACATAACCTACGTTCTCCTTGCATAAGTTTATTTTGATAAAACTATGGGAATTAAAATTCACCATTGCGTCATTTAAAAGGAAGGATTAAAATCCAAGTATTGGTAGAGTCAAATTTATATTCCGATTATCGTCGTAAGCCCGCTTTGGAAGACCCTATTTCGTACCAAAATCCTGCGTAATATTAAGTATTTTGGCCTTTCAGGGAGGACTTTCTACTAAAATCAGGGTATAGATAGAAAGGAATTTTTTTTTGGTACAGTTACAAAAGTTATTAAAATAAAACCACCTTCAAACGTCAAGCAATGCGATACTAAGCTATCACGTTTTATAGATATTATCAATACCCATAAAATAACTATAATAAATGTTATCAGTGTTGACCGCAAAAAAAGTGAGTATTTTCTAAAGGGAACTTCCATAAGAATCCTTCAATTTAAATCAGTTATTTAGATGAGGCTATAACCATCATTATCAAATATATTTTGGCTATTTAATCCATGATATGCTCAGTTGTACGATTGTACTCGTACTATAGGTGGCATAAAGCCCCCCCGAATCGAAGGTGGCTGCGATCATTATCTGATCTTAATTGATCACTCATATGTAGCTGACGATTTCTTCACGTCCAGCACAGACTCTGCCTTAAAATGAGTGAGGGATGACCCTGGGCACAGAACGACTCCTGGATAGCTCAGTGGTTAGAGTATTGGTGTACTAAGTCAAGGGTCGCAGGTTCGATTCCTGTGTCCAGGTGTCATTTTTCAATTTAAAGAATATATTACCTATTAACTTACAGTAAGACAACAATGGTATCGGCAATTATATGACCGTTAAAAAAGGTTACTAAAACAATTTTCAGTCAAATGTTTTCAATGTTGAACGAAAATAAAATATCGTCTAAAACGCTCTTTCAACCTTAGTCTAACCATACCAAGAAAAACTAGGTAAAATTGATTTTTCAAAATATTTACTTTCCAAACTGTTTGTACTACCTTTAAATTAAAATAGCAAGATTTAGGTATAAGGAAAATTTTAGAAAAAAAAAACTTTTTCCTGTCAACAATGATAACATATTACTATATCATTATTGTTATTTTATAGGTATTGATAATATTTATTAAAATTTACACTTGCAGATCACATGAAATGACGCATGAATATGGTAAAATTGTTTTAGTAACTTTTAAAAATGTAAAAAAAAAAAAAGTTCCTTTCTATCTTAAATGAAGAAAATTGCGATTTCCTTCCTATCTTCCAAATAAAGAAAAGAAAAATGAAATATCTTCGGTTTGAGGGGGGTGAGAAGTTTGATGGAAGGGATTTTAATCAAATGTATTTTATAGATAATTAGATTCATAATTTTAAAAATATACCGGTTTGTTCCAAAATATACACTAAAATTTTAATCTATAAATACATAAACTATTTTATGGAAATAGCCATGTTCATGTTGATAGCCTTAACTATGATTACCATACCCGGATTCTGCTTAAGAAGTTTCTAAAAACGATGACGAGGGGAGAGGGGACGTCGGGTATTAATAATTATTTTCTTTATGCTTACTAAACTGAGTGCAAATATCACATAAAGTACATAGCTTAGTCTATTATTTACACATGGTGAACAAAGTGTGGTAAAATATGGATAACCTGCAAAGTCAGGAAATTTACAATTTTCAAGAAAATGACTGGGGATTATTTATTCAATCAGAGAAATGTATTAATTGCATCCTATATAAAACAATGTTTTTAGTAGGCAACTTTTAATATATAAAATGTTGTATATTGGTTATTTAAATCGACTACAATCGAACATGGTTATAGCGGCCTCGGCTATTCTGTAAACTCGGGCGTAGCGTCGTTTTTTCAGCAGTCCGGTCAAACTGTCATCTATTAACGTTATAAAAAATCTCTGTTTTAGCGTCACTACCACTCCGTTTAGCGTCAAGACCTTCTTTGATATTTTACTTTAAATTGTATTTAAATGTACGTATATGTAAAAAAAATACACGAAAAAATGGCCAATTCCTAAATAGGTATATATTTTTAACAATCTGGGAGTGTACTGGTCATACAGTGCGCTAGTCTGATAATAGGCTGAATGGAGAAACAAAGTCAGGGAGAGGGTTGCGGGAATCGTGGGAGCTTCAAGGTCAAAATGAAGATAGGACTAACTCTTCTTCATTGTCACTGAGAGGGCTGGAACTGTCTCGTGTGCGCGTCTAAGCTCAAAGCCAAGGTGTTTTTTCGTGTTTTATAAGTTCAACGTTAGTTTTGGTAGTCATTATAAATAGGCCTACATTTTTTATAATCATGGCAAGTTGTTGTACAAAAAGAAAAGTTCTGTCTATTCAAGAGAAAGTACGTGTCATTAGAGCATGTTAAAGTGGACGGAAAAGGGCTGATATATGCCGTGAGTTTGGATTAGTGAATTCTACTGTAAATGTCCTTCCTTTCAAGCTATTAAAAGTGTTCTGTTGGTACATCTTTTATAACTTCACTCTGATGTAAGGTCAACATTTGTTTGGCCCCTTCGATGACGCTATAACCAAGTTCGACTGCATAACATTCACTAAATAAGGAACACTAATAGTTTTAATATGTATAGCACTAATCAATCAAAATAAAATTTTGACTTACTCTGGACCAATTTTTGTTTTCCATACAATAACTATGCAACGTTTCAAAAAGAGTACATTTGGCTTCGATAAGTGAAAAGAGTACGCTGGTTTACCACCTCAAAAAATGTACATGTACCTCTTAACCGCTTCGGTGGACTCATGGTCTAAGATGTCAGTCACTCTCACAATATAGTGGACTACCAATGCCGGTAAGATAGGGGTTAGAGTACCGGTCGGGTTTACTGAAGGTATTTTTACCTAATTGGTTTTCCACTCTCGGGTACACTTCCTTTAAATTCAACCCTCCTCATCCCTAAAAAATTAACGTAATTAGTACATATGCGTATAGCCCGCACGAGTAATATGTAAGATGCGCCGAAAAAAAAATTATCTATCCATAAAACAAGGTTAAAAACCTTGATCGCGTGAATTCCCGTCGTATTTTTCATGGTAATTATTTTCCAACTGGAACAAAGAGCTACCGGAACGGCGCGACGCGGTGGGAATGGGAAATGAAGATCAGAGTGAAAGAGACCAGCTCTAGTTGAACTTTCGCCAGACGGGTGGGTACCACTTTTAGAACCATGACCTACCCAACATATCTCTTCCAAGTTCTTCACAAAAAGGGTGAACAAACAACTCAATATTGGATCGTACAATTGTACATTCCGTTTACCCTGAAAGGTAAACAGTCCCTCCTTGAATGATTACACTATGGCCCTGTGTTATAAGCTACATCATAGTGGAAACATACAAGGTACGCTTGCTACCTTAAAATGGGTACAATTGGTGAAATTATACTAGTATATAGGTCGTAGAGTTGGCAACGCTGGTGAAATTATACCAATATCCAGATCGTACAGTTGGTCAATCTGGTGAAATTATAGCAGTACCCAGATCGTAAAGTTGGCAACAGTGACTGAGGAACGCGCAGTTACAGTCGCAAGAAATGTTACCAAGACACTAGGATATCTGCGCTGCAAGTGCTGCCATCTACAATAACCGCATCAAAGGGTAGAGAGAAGACCTCAAAAAAGTAAAGAGGGCAAGAGAGAGCTTACATTCCCCCGATTACCACAGTTTCGGGGTCTGACCAACGCTCGCTTCTCTACGAGTTTCTCGACAAAATCGATGAAAGGTTTTGTGTGTGTGTGTGTGTTTGGCATTTATTGCTGCCCCCCTTTATTCCCTACCCCCTCTTCCACACATCTACCAAATCCTCCCCTTATTTCAGCCGGTTACGGCACTTAAATACCCGCCGTCACCCCACCCTGCTTCATCAAGGCTAGCCTGGGCCGCGAGGGGATAGAGGGAAGTAGAAATGGGGGGAGGGGGGCAGACGCTGTGCGATACGCACTAACACACGCATTGCTGGATATTTTATTGCGCCATCTGCGTGGGAGTTTCTGCACATCATCAAATGATATTATATAATGAAACTTTTACACGTCGAGAAGGATGGTGGCAAGGATAGAGGGAGTGGAGGGGGATTAAAAATATAGGTCCACTTTGTAACGATCAGAAAAGGGGTGGTAAGGGGAAAGGTTATAGTGTGGACAATATAATACCCACGTGTGGACGTGATAAAATGAATCGTAAACAAACAAAAAAAAAGCTAGACGAGGCGTCCTCTAAAACAACTATAGTAGGATTGTCATAAGAAAAACCTCTTTTAACAGTCCACTATCACATAGTCCCTCGCCAATTTAGTACAGTCCCGAGCTAGATTCACAAAAAAATTATCTGTGGTTAAACCAGGATTAACCTCTCACATTGATATATTAAAAGGCAGCGTGTGTTTTTTATAGAGTTCGGAAGTTTTGTGATTTGTGTGAAAAAATCTAGAGCTTCGTAATTATTTTTCTTAAAGATCTCATCCTTTTTTATTTATGAGACAGAAATACCTGTCTTAAATTTTGCCCATACATTCATTGAATAAAGTAAATCTACATCTAAATTGTGCCTTCACCATTAAAATTTGTAAACTTTGATATGATAATTCTAGAAACAATTTGTTTTGATTGTATAAAAACTGATAAAAAATTGTCAAAAGAAATTGTTTTCTTAAATTGAGGCATCTCCTTGGAGTATTTCTGAAATATAAAAACTCTGGGCCCCTCCTCAGTGTATAAGCTTTCAATTTTTTTTAATTGCGAAAATTGGTTGGATATCACTGTTAAAAGGGCTCACTCTACATTAGGCCCAATGCATGGAGGAAGAATGGCAAACCATTTAGGAAAAACTACCCGACCAGTATTCGAACCCCAAGCTTTCCATCAATTAAATAAAAGTTAAATTCTTTCCTGTACTCTAAAAGCTGCAGGGAGGATTCGGGGGTCAAAGACTCTTAACCACCGCTGGCCAAGAAGGTCAAAAGATGGAAATATTCAAAGATGAGTACCTCTAGCTTAGAACAATGGATCTCAAACATTTATGTTTTTTTCGTACTCGCATTCTATCTTGGGAAACTTCGCACCTCCCAAGTCCCCTCATCTCTCTTTTTTGACTTATTAATATCTTTGTTTCATTATCCACCTTTACAGCCTATTACATATTCTGACTTCATAAAAGTACACCAGAACTGCTCAAAACACACCAAAACGTGAAACAACTGATGATTATCATCCACTCAAATTGTAATGGAATATCAAAACACAGCACACTGCAATTCATCGCAATACCTAAATAATATAAGATTTAAGTAAAAATGTCAAGGCTAAGAGTTATGAGCACACTCCTGACTGTATAAGAGTGACCTATACTATTAAATTGGTTGAGTGTAATTAAAAGTACACACAGGTAGCATTTTCATTTTTCATTTATTAGAGGTATTAGCGTACACTTTCTGGCCCAAGTAATTATATCAGCATACGACTCAACTTAAATCTAGAACAAACACAACACCCAGCCCCCCGGCTGTTAATTCATCACCGTGAGAGGGGAAATCCAAAATTTACCAATAATATTTTTTAAGGTCATGCCGGAAATCAAACCCAGGCAAACTGCCAACTGAGCCAAGGTGTCGGAATCGCAGGTAGCAATACCGAAAGTGTATATATATATATATATAAAGTAAAATGAAGTAATACATGGATCAGGCGTCCATCAGAACTTGGTGGAAGGAATAAGGTGGATTGTCCAACTCACGTTGCGATAGTAATTATGAGCGAAAAATTATTAAATCCTAACTATGCTCCAGAAGCTATTTAGATCTGTAAACTGTAATAACAATAACAAAGGGGAGATTTTTTTTTCCTATTGGGCCTATTTCTCTATCGCTAGTCATTGGCTTATTACTAAGACATTTACATCTGAAAATAAATGTTATTTTACCTTTTTCTGATCAATCATTTTGAAACTGTGAAATTACACTCCTAAATTTTGGGATTCCTTGATGTATAATTATATAAAATCACAATGACTAATAACTAGATAATGTATGCTGCAAAAAATTATAAACTTATATACAACAACCAAAAGAACAAGGTTAAAACTCCATAAATACATCATACTAAAAAACAAAAACACTGTCTAGCTACTACAGTTAAATTAGCCCCTCATTCCCCACCCTCCCAACCCTACTTCACACGTTTATAATCTAAAATGGTGGTAAATATGCTTGCCAAATACATGATACATGTGCCTAGAATGCATAAACATAATCAAATTTATATTTAACTATTGCATAGCTTAAAGCTTGTTATTTATATGATTATTTCACATATATTATTTGCATTTATTTTATTTTACTTGAGAGCTATACTAGCCTAGTAAATATCATTGTGATCTTGATTCTTAAATATTTGTTCAACAGTTGGCACACTGTTTTGCTTGCAAGTATTCAGCAAGCCCTGGGTTGTAAACACCCTAGTTCATTGGTCAATGTTTGAGGGCAAGGGGGAGTGTTGCAATCCCATAGACATTGGTCAAGGTCATTAGAACTTCTCTAGCTTTGCCTGCATGAGCTTCATAAGCTGGGTAGGTGGTAGAACCTTTTGGAGGAATAATTACTTAAAACACAATATTCTTGAATTATGAACAAATATTAGCTCACAAATGTATAATATATAGATACATTATACATGTATATTTATTCACAATTTAAACATAACATTGAATTTAGAAACCAGTCCATATAATCATGGGTATGCGGCGCAGGACTAGCATACCCAGAGAATACGCCACTGCACTACCATCCTATAAAATAAGTCACACTAATAAAGATGAGAAACTAATTCAGTCATTAAAACTTATTATGTTTTCCATCAACATGATGATCATATAATCAAACAGTTGATGGGAGAGAATCATTTGGTTTGCTTGACCACCCGAGGTATGATCAACAATCACACCCTAAATGTTAATAGTGCAACTGAAGATAAGGTTTTAAATACTGATTGGAGATCAACTTACATCTTATCTCTGATCAAACCTCTGATTATTGTTTGTGTAATCAGCCCTAAGCTTGTTTTTTTAACCATATGCCATACAAAGTGAGAGCTTTGAACCAGTGCAATTGACTAAACTAATACGCCAAACAATCAAAATAAATGGTATGGTGTTTTACCTTAGGATAGACACATTTACTAAAAACTCTTAAACTGTGTGAAACAAATTAACTTAAATCGATACTGGAATACTCCAATGAAGAGCATGAATGAAATAATTTATACTGTTATAGAGACAGTATAAATATATTTGTTCACCAAAGAGCATTTAACAATCAATTTCTGTTTTCAAAGAGCTGCATAAAAAAATTAAAATATTTGCTTATAGCTCAAAAAATATTGGTTTTATAAAAACAATTCCCAATGAAAGATATGTATTTTAAATAATACTATACCTTTACTGTGACAAATTATTTCGTATCTCAAATAGTAATAGAGATTATCAAAATTGGAAATTTCCACTTATGTAAAGTACCCTTCAAGTCATTTTCATAGGAGAATGAGAAATGGCATTTTATTTGTAATACTGAACAGTGTCTAAATACAAATTTAATCAAAATCGTCAGAGCAGATTGAGAGAAAATTTATTTTCTCTTTTTTTAAGTATTGTATATAAATGCAAAAAAAAAACCTCCAGGGAACCTTATTATTAATACCCTAGATGCAAAGAAAACAAAGAAACACAGACACAGAGCATTGTGAAACCAACTTCTTGGTTTCAATGGATCATCATGAAACATAGACATTTATCAAAATCTTGAGTTAGATTTTTCTGACGATCACAATACTTTCCCTCCAAGGTGTCGAGAAAAAGTAAATAGAGAACTAATTAAAAAAAAAGGTATGAAGAAATGAACTGCCTTGAAACTGGTATATTCAATTCTTGGGCAGACACTATATATAATATATATATGGTGGGGGAGGGGGAAGTTTGGGGGACTTACCCACCAGGCCATTTCTCATAGTAACTCCAGGTGAATACTAACATGCTTCTTGAAAATAGTCTTTCGTCTGATAGTTTCTCTAGATTAGATATTTTAACAGGGTTGATAGAAAGATACTTTTAATGTAGTATATAAATTAGGTCCACTCCTATATTATTATTATTAGCACCGCGTCTTACTACCCATTCGGGTTATACGCACTTATGCTAATGTGCAATGGTAGGGTGATTGTGAGATGAAATGGAGGACCTACAGTTTAACGTGGAATCCGAACCACGGTGGAGGCCTGGCATTCCTCACATTCACAAGTTGTGATTAATACACATCTTGTCAGAGGTGAATCCACTCCTATAGAATTTTTTTTACAAGCATATGCTATAAGGGATTGTCGGCTAGACATTCATGGGTCTATATTGGCAGTGACAGATATGTAACCGTTTTCTCAGCTTGAGACACCAGGTAGGTACGGTTACGTCCTCCTAATGAGATGATGTGGTTATAATGATGATGATTATGTGGTGCCAGTCGAAGTCTTAAACCAAGCTTTTAAGCCTAATTAACCAGACCATGGCGACCATAGGAACAATCCCCCTTTCGAGAAAAATATCCATAGTACTGCCAGGAATCAAACCCGGGACCTCTAGATTAGTAAACAGGAATGGTGACCACCAGACCAAGAGGCCGCCCACACCTATAGTAATATAATATGAATTAAAACTCTCATATATTTTAAATGTGAATGTTGACCTACAATATCCTATGGTAAGAAGGTGTATAAATGACATGTTAAAGAGTAGGAAGAGTCGCCTGGATTGTTATGTAGAATTAACCTACAAAATATGTACATAAATATATGTAGCCAAATTATTCAAAAAAGTCATAATGTGAAATTGAATAAACCTTCTTTCACCATGTTAATGTACATACATTTATTATTGAAACAAAATTTCATTTGATGGCTGCACATTTCTGAAGGAAGTAATAGAAAAACCCTTTCATAAATACACACATACAATTACTTTTTAATAAGTTGTATTGCATTATTAGTTTGTTATACACCAATTAAATTTTCCATTAATTAAATACTTCAAATAAACTAAAACTAACTTTAGAAATCATACAAACACTAAAAACTTTTAATGAAACCTTCACTGTTGCTGGCTCTTTGAAAACAAGTGAATGCAATCACAAACCAGATTTTTTTAAAGTCAGTTTACTACAACTATTTTTTTCAGTCTGAGGTTAAATGCTTGATCTTCACAACTAGCCAGTATAAAATTACACCTACACGTATATACATGATTGATCTTGTTTACTTTTCAAAAGACCCTACGTGTATTATTGTGACAGATTTCAAATTACATTTCCTTGATAAATTTTGGGTTCTGTTTTCGTCATTTGTTTTGCTACTTACTATACGTTTCTTCTCCCAACCAGAAAATGACGGAAAAATTAGCTAAATTCAATCCAAGAATTATTGTTTTTATAACTCATTAACTTGTGTTTTGTGAGAAAGATAAGCTACTGAGACAGAGCAGCATTCTCTCGCCTTCATAGCATGTAAAAACTACTTTATGGTAAATGTAATCCTCTCTGATGTGTACAAGTGTAAGTTTCTTCTAAAATGTTGGATTGTAGTCCATACACCAGCAAGAAAAAAAAAAATGCAGGGCATACAGTTATGATCAAAAATTTAAATTATATAGACCTACATGTTTTCATTTATTTGAAGAATTTAATTTGCACTTTAACTGATTATAATAGCACATGACTACCGGTAAGAGGTAATTTAAATCTATAACAGACACGACATCCAGCCCCTGGCCATTAATTCCAATGATAAATGTTTTGGCCATGTCAGGAATCAAACCTCATACTCTCAGTGCTAGACACTCTACCAACTAGGCTAAGGTGTCGGACAAATTATAGATCTTATTACTATCATAATGGTGTATTCTCCAACATAGACTGCCATGCCATGTAGGCCTACCTATTGTTCTTAATGTCATGCATAATTAATTCCCTTGTAGTATCAGCAAATGTATTACTGTTACTGTATAACAGTGCTGTTAGTTCACAAGACCTTATGAATAAATGTAAATGTAAACTGTACAGTAGAAGTTACAATACAGATTTTAGAAAAGTATATAATTGTAAGTATTTGCCTTGCAATAATATACAGTTCTTCAACAGGTCAAGCTCTAATTCAGGTCAATAAAATTATGATAGTGACTATCAATCAAAATGAAAATTGGTTACTAGGGTAGAAGGCTAATCTTTAATACTTTTTTAACAGAAAAAGGTAAAAAATACATATTTTTTAAGATGATAAGGTAAAATAGTCACTTCTTTAGTTCATATAAGAACAAATGTAACGCTGGCAATGTGGTACAGATAAAATTACTGAAAATTAGTGTAATGGCACTGTTTTGTCTTTGTTAGTTCTTAAATATTCGGTCTTACAATTGGAAGAAAGTGTTGCCAATACCTCAAGAAAAAATATCTTACTTTGAGAAAAGGATTTAAGTAATAAATGTCTTTAATTCTTAGATGCTTTTTGAACATTATTTCTAAATTGCCCCATGCGCCCCTGGAAGTGCTTCGCACCCCGCCATCGGATGCCCCCCCCCCCCCCCAGGTTGAGAACCACTGTCTAGAGGATTATTAGATCCAGTTAAAATCTATTTAAAGTCACATTATCTACTGCAAGTCCTCCTCATATTCTTGAACTAAATCACTTCCTAGATATAGAATAGCAGATAAGGATGTGCCCAAAAATATTCAATGCTGGAACAGCAATTTCGATAAATAACAATTTCTTGAGTTCTACCAAACAGATTTTAACTCATGTATTTTATTTTTTTGTTATTACAAGGTATGTTGGGTTTTATTAGAAACCTTGTGACCTAGGCAAGCAAGAAAGTTGACTTGAGTGATTCTAATTTAGATCTAGATTAGATATGAATAGTTCACTGTATTGTCAACAAATAATATGGTGAGGTGAGTTTGTAGTTGTTGATATAAGACAAATAAGTCTTTGAAAAACATATTACTTTATTGACAGGGTTTATTTTAATGAATTAAAGTAAATAAAAGTGTACCTCTGATTGAACAATATTGGTTTACTTATGTGTGATAAATTATGGCTATAGTCTTAATTAAAACTCTACTCTCTCAAAATAAGTCAATATGAGAAAAAGAATAAAACATCAACAATATTAGTTTTGATGACAGGGAGAGTTAAAACTAGATTAATATCAATTAATTAAACCAATATGTGTATCATTAACAAAGGAAATCTTACAACAATGCTTTTTATAAAGAGTATAGTCTATTTGTATTGTAAAAAGAATTTTCTCATTTATTTGTGTTTTTTTTTTACTCCATACACACTAGAAAATTAATTCAATAACACCAACACTTTTTATTGTTTATTATAATATATGTCATGAGCATAGCGGCATTCGATGACAGACTTTTTAAATGAAAAGAAAAAGTTGTCATTAAATTCCAGGACACTCTTGACAGATATTTAAGAACTGTTGCGGTCACCATGTGAATAAAATTAAACTCTATGTTTTGACCGAAGGAAATATTGTATTTATTTTGCAAAAAAAAAAAAAAAAAAAAAAAAAAAATTGTTATAAAAACTGCAAAAACACTAACCTTTTTTCGAGTCCCCAAGAATCCCCCCTTAACATTTAGATTGTGAACTTGTCTTTAATTCTCTTGAAACAAACTAAGTTTTCATGCAGTGAAATATGTTTGAAACCAGAACAGAAAACCAATTCAAAGGATCATGATCATTATAATTATATAATGATAAAGGAAATTAAAATTATTAGCTTCATTTTTACATTCCATTTTATTAAAAATTATTTTGAAACTGATTTTTAAAAACTCACAAATGCACATTAGTACACTATAATAATTTTTAAAAGTTATGTTTAAATATATACCATTCTTTGATGTAGTAAAATATTACCGATTAAATATATTCTCAATAAATACGAATCTCAAAATTTTCTTTGAAATTAGCTGTTTTATTGGATTTGTATTTGTTTTACTTATCGATAACAATCTTTCAAACGATCATGCATAGCAGCCGATTCAGTGTTCGAATGGTCTAAGGCATAACTCTCATTATTGACTGGAATCCTGGTGACAAGGAGATCGGGGTTAGAATCTCGGTCAGGTGTGAAGGTGTTTATAAAGATTGTTTACTCTCTCCAAGCAAATACAGGTATATCTCCTCTGAATTAAGCCTTCATCTCTAAAACATAAGTGTAGTTAAAACATATAAGTTTTACCCAAAATGGGTATCAAGATCATTTAAAAAATATGAATAATCAGTTTTCTTTATTTCTTTATAACTAATAAATGATTTCAAGTCACAATGAAAATAGCACATTGACACTGAAAGTTCAACTTTGCTAAATGCACAACAATAAACAATGCTTTGGAAAATTACTAATTGCTTTATGTTTTGGAAACTTATCAGGCTGCACAAATTTAACAATAAGAATTGTTTGATGTAAATAGTGGGTTAATTGTTTGCTATTCGATTGTTTTAACTCTATTTCTGTATTTTATTATTTATTATTGTTTTTACAGGTGATTAATTCACGAAGAGTTTTAGCTGCTAGCACATGGCACAGGACTAAAAGTGACCTCAAAACCAATAGTATTATATTGGTAATATTATTGTGGGTTGAAATATAGCAAGTTATGGTGGGAGTGTAGGGGACACAAGAAATAGCCAGTGTTTTTGCAGTTTTTATACAAAGCATTTTTTTGGTGAAAATAAATCAAATATTTCTCTAGTAGAAACATAAGAGTTTAATGTTTTTTCACAATGTGACCTCAACAGTTTTTGGATATCTGTCAAGAGCATAGTAGCATTTAAAGAGAAAAAATTCTCATTGGATTTCAGGACACACTTGTTAGATATTTATCAAATTGTTGAGCTCACCATGTGAGGAAAGTTAACTCTGTTTCTACTGGAGAAATATCTAATTTCTTTTGATCGAAAAAAGTTTTACTATAAAAACTGCCAAACACTGGCATTTTCTCATCTTAGGTAACCAATTTTGTGAATTTGGTCATCCCGAAAGAATCTTGAGCAATATATTATATAATACATCTAAAGATAAGGCAGATAATTGTATAACACTTCCACCGTCCCTGGCAAAAAATGGCAGAAATCTTCCTACGCCTTCCCTCTAAAGCATTGTAACATTATAATTTTATATTCTGAAAATTGAAAAATGACACCTGGACACGGGAATCGAACCCGGGACCTCTGGCTTAGTACGCCAATGCTCTAACCACTGAGCTATCCAGGATTCGTCTCGTGCCCTGGGTCATTCTTCACTCATATTTTAAGGCAGAGTCTATGATGGACTTAGCGGAAATCATCGGCTACAAATATGTGATTATATTAATATCACGAGCCATCGGATAACGCAGCCATCTGCGACTCAGTAGTTGGCATTATGCTGCCATTTGCACAATTATTAAATTGTACGGGATCGCACATATTAAGAATTAATAGCCAGAGCTATTATTTATGCTTATTAGTGGGGATTACTCCACCTAGATATCATATTCTGAAAATTGAAAAATGACACCTGGACACGGGAATCGAACCCGGGACCTCTGGCTTAGTACGCCAATGCTCTAACCACTGAGCTATCCAGGATTCGTCTCGTGCCCTGGGTCATTCTTCACTCTGCCTCTGCCTTCACTCTGCCTTAAAATATGAGTGAAGAATGACCCAGGGCACGAGACGAATCCTGGATAGCTCAGTGGTTAGAGCATTGGCGTACTAAGCCAGAGGTCCCGGGTTCGATTCCCGTGTCCAGGTGTCATTTTTCAATTTTCAGAATATGATATCTAGGTGGAGTAATCCCCACTAATAAGCATAAATAATAGCTCTGGCTATTAATTCTTATTATAATTTTACCCAAAACTTGACATAAAGTCCAAATTCA
Source organism: Timema podura (assembly GCA_033556935.1). Lineage (NCBI taxonomy): Eukaryota > Metazoa > Arthropoda > Insecta > Phasmatodea > Timematidae > Timema > Timema podura. The sequence continues at coordinate 39,069,142 of JAVRXN010000007.1, read as the reverse complement.
AAACATAATTTACTCAAGAACCGGGCAAAAGCCTGACTTAAGCACATAAACATGAAGTAAGAGTTAAGTGGGCTCAATGGGGGTGGGGGGGTGGGGTCAAATTGTGAGAAGGTGGTTAAGGGGAGTTGGGGGACAGGCGAGGTAGTTTCAAACTGAAGGCAGAAAGCTGAAAAGGGGTGAGGGGGTGTAGAAGAGGGAGGAGAGTGGGCGTGACTCATGCAAACTAAATATTAGTTCTGTGTTTGTGTTGTTATCTATGGAAGTTAAAATATTGATCCAGTCCAGTGGTGGCCTAGCAACTCTTGACTCACTCTCTCTCTCTCTCTGTCTCTAACACCCTGTTCTACCCCTTGCTCTCCTCTACCCTTACCCCTAGAGCTCACAGAATTTAACACACAATTACCAATCAAGAGATAGAATACGTGTGAGAGAGAAGGCAACAAACTGCTGCCCCATTGTTCATCGAGCCACAATGTCAGAGACGCAGGAGGAAGGTTGGAAAGGGGGGGGAGGGGCAGGGGTAGCAGCTCCCCAGTGCTGCCACCTTCATTACTAACACCAATATTGCAACTTACACTAGTGCAAGAGTTTGGGGAGGTTGCACCGCGAGGCTCAAAGTTACATACCAAAGTATAAAGAAAATAAACTTAAAAAAAAGTGTTGACCGAGTCTAAATTAAATTTAAAATCTTTGTTTCTTGATTGGGAAAACTTCAGTAATGGGGATCATAAATGCAGGGCTGTGGACTCGGTACGCCAAGCCTTCGACTCCTCTATTTTTCTACTGCCTAACTTCAACTCCTTCATAAATGGCTGAATTATTTTAGTTTGTAATAAGTTTACTGCAGTAAATGCTCCAACACAGATTACTTCATGAGAAGCTTCTTTGACATTGTGAATATATATTTAAATAAATTTGTAAATCCAAATTACAAATATTGCTCCTAAAAGATTTAAAAAAGTATAAAATTAGAATGATATAGTAAGCATATATTGTCACAATATTATATATTTTATTATGAAGCTGTAGCCAAAGTTGGTACATTTTTTACAGAGTCCAACTCAAAACTCCGACTCCACAGCCCTGCGTAAAGGGCCTCAAGATGATTTGTTGTGGTCTGCTGATGCTCTATGACAGGGATCGCCAAACTTTATGAGTCTTAGAGCTACTTTTAATTTGTCACTCAGGGGTCACCAAACTCTTTGAGTCTTGGAGCTACTTTAAATTTGTCAAATTGTTTCGGGAGTTACTCAGATTAAAAATTTGCATTATCACGTATTGGCTGTTATTGTAACATATATAGACGGCGACCTCTGCTCTATGAACTATTAATTACTATGCATTTACTGAAAAGTAGCTATATAGAATAATTAATTCACACAGCCCTTAAAGTAAGTAACCAAACATCCCAATAGTGAGTAAAAATGAAAAAGAATTAAAATAAGAGAAACAATAAAATTTGAAACTCTTCACAAAAGAAATAAACATATCAGCAACTATAATTTTGGTAAGAAGGCACTTTTAAAAAATACAGACCATTTTAGGTAAACAGTGATAACATGTCACTATATTATTAGTGTTATTTGATAAGTATTGATTATATACAGGTTGATTAAAAAGTTAGGCCAAAGCTTAATGAGTGTATTGAGTGACAAAGTAAAAAAACAACTTTTGAATAGGAATCCATGTCCTCTGAAGTCATCCTGAGTCAGGCGAGGCCAGTGAAGGTGGGGAGATCCAATACCATTCCACTGAAATAAGAATGCATTCAGAAATTCTTGCAAGTTGAAAGAAAAAATGTGCTGGTGTTCCTTCCTGTTGCACATAAATGTTCTGACATGCAATAAGTGGCACATCTGTTAACAGCTATGGCACAATTTATTCCAGAAAAATCCTGTACCTGTGTCCAGTCAAACATGGTGGCAGGAGGTCATCGCCTATGATACCCACCCATACATTCAGAGCAAACTTCACTTGATGGACGCGAGCAACGGTAGCATGGAGGTTCTATTCAGCACAAACACGGCTGTTACGGCAATTTAAGAAGCCATCTCTGGTGAATGATGTCTTATGCGTGAACACTACTTTGCTCAAAATATGAGGCTCATTCATACAACTCTGCAAAATTCACTGATGGTGTCTGCGGATTGGGGTCAAAGTTATGTCCCTGTTGTGTGAGTCAAGAATAAGCTAGTAGGAGAATAGCAAATTATGCTTATTTCAAAGGAATGGTATCAGACTTGTCCACCTTCAATGGCCTTGCCTGACTCTTATGATTTCAGAGGACATAGATTCCCATTCAAAGGTTGTTTTACTTGAGACGCTCTTTACTCTCCTTAAGTTTTTACCTAACCTTTTGAATCATCCTGTATATCAAAAGTAACAACTGCAGATGACATGACTTGACATGAAAACTATTTTAGTAGCTTTTGATTTACGTATTTTGTCTCTTTATAAAATGTTTCATTTACTTATCTCCAATTTTAAAACAAATATAGGCCTACTGTACACTAAATTTTCACACATAATTAACTAATTTTAATTACAGTCTGATTGTCATAGGGAAGCTCTTTATTTGAAAACCGGAAGCTCATGTCACCAAAGAGAGGAAATAAAAATAATTACAATAAGTATTTACATTATTACTGCATTTAGCTAATGATTTTAAGATAAATTACACAGTAATCCATAAGAAAGTATTATTGGAAACTTTAGATAACTTTTTAGATTACATTTTAAATGAATAGAACAAATAAGACATTTCTAGAATGCCAAATTTTAGTGGCTTTCAATCAATCTTGGTGGTCAAAAGTGAGTTCCTATGAAAATCAAGTTTCGATCAGTCCAAATCATTAAACCCAATACCTATCTAGAACTAGTTCTATCCAGCCCACCTCATTACACCCTATCCCTATCTTGAGCTAGTTCTATCCAGTCCACCTCATTACACTCAATCTCTATCTTGAGCTAGTTCTATCCAGTCCACCTCATTATATTATAATGTTATCATCTCATCTGTATCTAAGGTCTTGTAACCACATTTGGATGAAGGGAGAGTGGAAAAACATTTAGGAAAAAACCCTCAGTACATCCAACCAGGATTCAAATCCCAGTCTCTCTGTCTATTGCGATAGTGATGCCATAGACCATGAGGCCACCAAAGCAGGTGAGTTATTAGTTCTCTTCATTTAAGGTAAGGGACTATGTTTCACAACTATAAGGAACAACCCACAAAACTATGAACATTCATAATAAAGTTTTAAGTAATACATTCATTAACACGATGGAAAAAAAAGAAAAGATAAATCAAAATATACTATAGGCCTACCATAATTCTTAGTATAGAACCTTGATTAAGAAACAATGTTATTTAAATCATATTAAATATTTTGTAATGCATACTTGTTTTAGTTTGGTTTTATGCACTTTAAAATATTGTAACACAATTAAAAATTTAGTTTTTATAGTGTTTCAACTGGTTCAAAAGTTTGATAATTTTTTATAGGTAAAGCTACATGAGTTTTGAACAAGAAGCAATAGGCTTTTTTTCCCAAATGTTATGCTTGAACACCCCTAAGTTAGTTCACTGCCACTTTCACAGCCATATACAGACCGTTATGACTGTAGTAAAAAGATAGCAGCAGTGTTCAGTCCGTACCGTACAAGGCCGTAGCCAGCCAATAATTTCAGAGGGGGTTTGGTGAGCAAATCCCCCAATTGTGGGAGGCTAGAAAAAAAATTCTAAATAAAAAACTGTTCTAGAAGCTATCTGAAGTGTTTTTTATGGCAACACTACCCACTAACTATGGAGGTTAAGACAAATTCTAATTATTAAACGGCTCTAGAAGCTCTCTGAAGTATTTTTTTTATGGTAACACAGCTCCCTAATTTGTACTTGTACCATAATTTTGATATTGTTTGAACCATAAATAAAGCCATATATATTTTGTTTATAAAATTTCAGGGGGGGGGGGGGTTTGAACCCCGAAAACCCCCCCTGACTACGGCCTTGGTACTGTATTCAAGAGAATTATCTTTGAAATAAAATTACTGACTTTTTTTCTAATAAAAGATGCATTGGTTTTATGCTATCATAATAAACACAATTAGTTTGTTGACCTTATGGCACACACTAAAAGGACATGTAGAGCGCTGGGTGCCAGCAGAGGTGAACCAGTGCTTACAAGTGTTAGCAAGAATGAGTTAAGTCACCATTGTTTCAAGTGTGCCAGAACACAAAGAAAGCTTGTCCAAACTTATCAGCGCTCATTGTAAGTACCGACCGGCAAAGAAAAATGTGTGAAACATTTATTTTTCAGCGCTTTTTTAAACTTGCAGATACTCTCAAGGTAAAATGTCAGTGAATAATGTTTACTTTTTCATAATAAGGATTACAATTTTAGAATTAATGTCAAAAACAATTTTTATTTAACAAGTTCACAAAGTTAAGCCATAATTTATAGAGTGAGTGTCAAAGTAATTTTAACTCGTCAATACATAATTTAAACATATATTTTATAATATTTTTAGAGTTAATTTTTTTTAATTTGTGAAAATATGGTGATTTTTTTTTAAGTCCTCCCCACTAAAGAAAAATGTTAAATTTTTCAATTACTGTCAGAAGTAATTATTAAGAAGATAACTTTTCAACTAGTAAGCAAATGTCTATCTTTGGTAAAAATTTATAAAAAAAGTAGTTATTGCAACACTTTTGACTCTGTACACATATATATTAAAAAGGCCTATTATTCAGTTAAAAGAAACAAACTATATGAAATTTTAGTGTAGTTTGGGATACCCAAAAAATTTGTCAAGCTAATTGAGGTATGTTCAACTGATACGCATGGCATAGTATGTCTGGGTTGGATGTCACTTATCAGATACTTTCAAAATACATAATGAGTTGAAATAAGGAGATGCACTTTCCCCATTACTTTTTAATCCACCCTTAGAGAAAGCTATTAGGGTAATGCAAGAGAGTAGGGAAGGGTTGACAAACGTTACACTGCAGCTATTAGGATACATAGATAATTTAGCTTTGTTGGGTAATAGTAATAAGTAAGCTGTTGCAAGAAATGCAGACATTTTATTAGAGGCTAATAAGTAAATAGGTTTAGAAACGAACACTGAAAAGACTAATTATATGATCACAGAGAGAACACAGATTGAGGATGCTGACTAAGAGATTACTTTGGACAACATATCATTTGACAGGGTTAATGAGTTTATATATTTAGTAACAATTTTAATTATCAATAAAGATACTAGATTGGAAATTAGGAAAATAATACAATGGTGAAATGCATGCTATTACCCAGTCAGTAAGTTGTTGACAACTCACCTGGTTTCAAGGTATGTCTCTCATTTTTATCACCACAGTTAACTACCTACTCGGTTAAACACATTTATATGATAATTACTATAATGGGTACGGATGAGTAAGGAAACATTTTGGAGGTAATCTACCCTCATTGGAGTGGAAGGAGAGTGGAAAACTATTTAGAAAAACTACCCTCAATAAAACGAATCAGGAATTTAAACCTTATTTCCACATATTCCAGAGGATAATCTAAAACAAGAGTGACGTCTTAGACCATTTGGCCACTGACGCGGTTTCAAGGAATGTAAAACTCAGAATTTACAAAACATTAATTTTACCAGTTGTTTTCTATGGGTGTAAAACATGGTCTGAAAAAAGTTATTTAGTATGTTTGAAAACACGGTGCTTAGGAACAAATTTGGTCCAGAAAGGGATGAGGTAAAGCTTGGGGGCTATGTCATTTTCAAATGGATAATATTGCTAATGATGACAGCCTTTAATCAGTCATAATAGAATGAGGATAAGTCTTGATCAGATTTAACTTTTAAAAACTGCGTTGCCCACTAGTGACCGCCACTGCCATGGTCAGCAATATACTAAGTGACACCCAGATGTTGGGGAAAGTAAACTCCATTCATGGTAGGAATTACTCTCTGAAAGGTCTTTTTTCCTACAAATATCCTACTATATAATAGCTTTCTGGTAGGGAAAAAGCCTTTCAGAAAACAATTCCTACAGTGAACAGACTTTTAGTGCTAATATTTGTTTCCTCTATGTATTGTAAAATAACTTTTGGAGATGGAGACTTTTCCATGTTTGAAGGATATCTCCGAAATGTTTTAATTCTTCCCAGAGTTCCAAGTCGTTACTATCCGAATTACTTCCATCTGTGAATGTGTTTTGCAGGTTCATGCAATGATCCAATAGAACTTTGTCAGCTTCATGGGAATTCTCATTATCACATTGTGGTTGGCACAAGTCGAACAAAAAGCCCCAAATATTTTTGTGGTCCACAAGTTGCTTCAATGATGAGTGTGCAGTATGAATTAAATGACATAGAAAAAAATTACACTTAAATTGATCTTCTGAAATAGCTTTTTCTGACTAATAGTATCCTTCATATTCAAACTGTATTTTATTTGTTCGCTTACGTGTCGAATCTACAAAGGGAGGATAAGCTCAAAATTGTTCTGCAAGTTCTTTCGCAATAATAATAGCATTTTCAAAGCCAAAATGTCTATATGAAGATACAGTCATATTCCACACAATTCTTAATTAAGGAAGTAGCAGTAACAATATCCATTGTTGGACTTTGCATCGGCTTACTCGCAATGTTTACTTGATACAAAATATCATACCATAAAACCAGAGAATTAAGAATTCAAATTTCATCAAGTGATCAGCTAAAGAGTGATGCCTCATATCTCAGACCAGAATCTGCCAAACTAGATTAAAAAATGTCCATTGAAGTATCACAAACATCCTTTATCTGATATCTAATAAGCCTTGTCAATCCAGCAGAACAAAACACAATATCACTAATTGCATTTGTAAGATGGTTTTTTTTATGAGTCACTATCTTCACCAACTGACCACGGGCACTTGGTTGGTAAGGCTCGATTGCGGGCTGACACCATGGATATGTAATCTATAGTTAAAGGAACTTACTACAATAAATTATGATAGACTTCCTTAGAAAAAAACTTGAAACTGAAAAACATAAGCTTTGATATATATATATGTGTGTGTGTGTGTGTGTGTATATATATATATACACACACACATCCACTAAGGTTTCCAGCATGTGCTAGTTTTTTATTCAAACCATATATTTTCCACTACCGGCTTGCTAAGTGTGTCGTAGCTTCATATGCCTTATAATCTAACTTAAGACTAGGACAGGCACAACATCCAGTCCCCAGCCGTTAATTTGTTTATAAAGGAGATCACTTAACATGACCACGGCTAGTTAAAATCTTGCCATGTGATAAGTTTGTTTTTATCTGCTGTTATTGGGAATATGTCAGGCCAGGACAAAGTGATAATATATGAAGGTGTAGTACTTACCGGAGGAGCCAATGTGAATTTCTTGCTGACCGACTGTGTTGGAACAATACAGAGAGAAGCTGACCAATGCATCCACAAAGTCACCATACATAACACCTGAAACAATTACAATGATTCTTATTGAGAAGCAATCAAACACTGTCAAACCAGATAAATATCCTTATTCGACAGTTAAAAAAATTACTAAAATATACTTTAAGTTGTTGATGACCGGCCTCTTGGTCTAATGCTGATCTAGTCGTCCTGGGTTCAATTCCAGGCAATACCATAGGTATTTTTCTCAAAAAAGGAAAATGTTATTATGGTCAACATGGCCTGGTTAGTTAGGCTTGAGTTAGGTTTAAGCTTTCCACTGACTCCACACCTTCATAATCACTATCATCTCATTGCAGGTATGATGTGCAGAGACCTCCAAAGTATACCCTGGGCAACATTCTGTTCCAAAAGTGCGGTTAGAAGTCTACATACATGATGACTGAACTAAATACTGCATCTTCATGGTCAAATGTACCATACTCTAAAAACAAAAAAATGTTGATTGTTGTGCGCACCAAGTTTTACCACCCATTGGGCTAACCCCATATTAATACCATATAAGTATAAAAATTGTAGATGTTTAGAGGAATATTACACACATACGCATGGAATGTAGTGGAAAACCATTCTGGATAAACCACTCTAAGTGAGCCCGGATATAATTTTATAACCGAGATGCAAGTGCTGGGGTAAGAAATTAGCCCTCTATCAAATAGGTGAGTTGGCCGCGTGGGCTAAGGCGTCGCTCTGGCTAAAGACTAGACTGCCGATGACAGGGAGATCAGGGTTTGATCCTAGTCAAGTCTAGTGAGGCCGGGTTTTTCTAAATGGTTTTTCCACCCTCCCTCCATGCAAATGTGACATACTTCCTCTAGATTCAACCTGCCTAATCCCTAATAAATTAGAGTATTAATTAGTATATAGTCATACAACTCAAACAGGTTATAAGACACAGTGCTAAAAAAAAAGGCCAGTTAAGTTCAACTTTCAAATTGACTTAAAAGATTTACAAAATAAAATTGTTTTATAGCCTCTCCATGACATCAGCCACCAATCGAACAGTACCGACCGAGCATCCGCCATATGTTGGCAAAAATAGTGTCAACTTCTACTGATAGAGGGTGTCATGTGGTCGGCACAACAATCCCTCCAGCTGTCAATCTCACTTTTATAACCCGGGGCTTATACTTTTCCAGTCAAATAGCTCTCATTAAATTTGTCCTTACGAGGCTGAGTTGAATTAATTCCACAACCACTGCTACAAAATAAAAAAAAATAAAAAAATGGGAAGCAATGGGGATTGAACCCGGGACCTCTGGATATGCAGCCAGAAACTCTGACCACTAGACTACAGCAGTGTTAGTTTTATATTCTAGGTTTTATAAATACAATATTGGGATTAGTAAAGACTTTTTTTTTTTAATTTTCCTTTTAAAGTTGTTTGCTTCATCAATAATATTTTTCTTACTTTTTGTAAACCTACTTGACAAAACACTTGTCTGGAAATTCTTCTTCTTCTTCAAAGCCTTAAGGAACAGTAATCTTTCATTCAGTTTTATTCAAGCTTGTATCTAGATATCTTTACTCCATTTGTAATTGTTTTAATCCATTAATTTTCTTTCATATCTTTATCATTTATTTTCTTCCAGGTAGGTATGATGGCTTATATGTGCACCTTGTAGGAGACCTATGTGGTTATGATATTTCAATTAGTATATAGTTAAAGTTAATAAATCGAGATAGTCTTCCATAGAAAAAAACTTGAAAGTGAAAGACCTTAGCTTTAATTTATCGTGAAAAGTGACTAAAAGTGAGATTTGTTGAAAATTGTGACTTGGAGAAAAAAAAAAGTGACTCACTTTGATTCCTGTGTTATCAGATAACCTGACCCGAAAATTGTAAAGCCTGATGAAGATTTTTATATATTCAAAAAGAGATATATCCCTAATGCTTAATGTTGACAATAGTAATTGTATATTTAGTGACTTTTATAAATGTTGGAGTCGATGGTCTTGGGGTAGAGTGCTTGCCTCAAGTCTCGATGTACAAGGTTCAACCCCAGCCCATTTCACTTGAGCGATAAAAATCCGTAGTACAACTTTCTTCAGAGGGGAAGTAAAGCCGTTGGTCCCATGTGGATTGTGACATGTAAAACAAAACCTTGGAAGGTATGTAAAAATACCTTTCCCAGCAAAATTAGTAGGCCCTTCAAAGAAATTCTCGTGTGCTGATATAATCAGTCGGTTCAGAAAGTACATGTTAAATAACTACTTCAAATTAATATAATAAAAATTATAAATATAGGATATACATAACTCTTTTTATTTTTCTAAAATTATTAATTTGTTGATCCTATTGTATTCATAAATTGAAAAATTACAATCAAACCAGAGATCTTTGTCTTAGCATGCCGATGTTCTACCGTACCACCGAGCTATCCAGGGTTCATCCCACACTCGGGTCATACTTCACTAATAATTTTAAGGCATAGTTTGTGATGAACATGTAGCTTCTATGAGCTATCGTTAATACCACAGCCACTGACAACTTATATTTGCTTCCTGTACTCTGACAGAGACAGCAAGGACGAATTGGCTTCACTTGATTCCATGTATCCTGTGCAAGAGACTTATATGGACCTAATGCAGAGGTTCTAACTTAAAAGTGCCCGAGAGCCACAAGTGAATTCAAGAGTCTAGTAGTGAGCCGCATCATATTTGGCTAGTTTTTGTCACGTCATATAAAAACGAAAATAGGTATTTATTTAATTGTGACTGAAATAAGTGGTAGTTTAAACATGTTTGGTTACATACTAAAATATACTATCTTTGATGTCAATATAATACAGATGTAAGGAAGAAATTAATCATAAACATCAATTGGAATGTTCATGGATTTTCCCCATACAAGTCAAAACTACATTAATCAGCTGAAAACATCAATTTTACCACATTACAATACTTTACCAAGAAACTTCATGGGCCATAAAAAAAATAGTGACCCATGGATTGCAAGTTGGAATGCCAGGGGGTCTAATAACCCCATATCCTTCAATCTTGCACCTTGTTATGGGACATATTTAGCTTGGATAACTGCTTGTTGTGTCCTGCACTGGGTATGTGTTAGATCACAGGTTCTTAAACATTCACAAAATTATTAGCGACCTCGGGTAGTATTAGTTAAATTAGTGTTTTTTAGACATTAGTGTCAGTTTTTGAGTAGTTTCGGATCAAACAAAAAATATAAATGAAAATATTTTAAAATACAACATATATGCAGTTATATTCAATATTATTAATTTTTTTTCTCTATAATTTACAAACTTGATATATGCAGCTAACCAATGAAAATAATCAGTTTATCTTGGTGAAGTATATGAATGGATATTAAAATTGTGTTAGTGTAATCATGCTGGAAACATTTATTTTTGACATAAACTAAACTAATAGCCCATAGAATGAAAGCTTATGGTTTATTACAATTTCAATAGTTTCATAGAAAATATTTAGTTTACTCATGTTTGTCAATGTTTGCTGTGACCCGAAGAATCTTTTTCATGACCCTGAGCCCCACAGCTTATGAGCCTGTGTGTTATATAGAACCACTAAACCCTGATTTTGATAAGAACAGTATCTGGTTGTTATTAAAACAATTTTAATATATTAAGTTTCATCAAGTGATGTTTTAATAACTGTCACTTTTGATAGATATTATCAATATCTATTAAAAAAACAAATCATATAGTAAATTAATACAATTTTTTTAGCACCGTGTATTACTACCCATTCGGGTTACAAGCTTATGTGCTAATTTCATTGGTGGTATGAAGGAGATTCTATTTAGAAGAAGTGTACCCCCATTTGCAAGTTAAAGGAAGCGTGAAAGGAAAAGATATTGCGGTGGTGATACCTACTGATTTTGGAAAAACCACTCTCAGTAAGGCTACACCCAATCTAGATTCAAATCTCGATCTCCCCATCATCAGCAGTTTAGTCTACTGTGAGTATGACGCCTTAGCCATGCGGCCACCAAAGCAGGTAATAATACCAATGTTGGCCACAATAGAGATATGTTTGAATTTTCTAAGATATTCTTCCAACTAAAATGAGAGTAGACCTATTGTTTCTTCTTATAACTACTTGAATACTGCCAAGGTGGGGTTTAAGAGCATGGGAACAATTAGATTCCATTCCTTGCTTGCCTCGCACACTTTGTCTTGCGGCACCCCACCTTAAATATAAGAGAGCTGTGACCAGTAGGTATCACCACCGCAATATCTATTCCTTGTATTACGCAACATCCTCTTTACCAAGACCATTAATCTAGACTAGAGCTTCCCAAACCTTTCTGGGTCATCATCCCAGGTTTGTTGTATAGACCCATCCCCAGTGCCCCCTAACCAACCCTAAATTTTTTTTATTCAAAATAGCTGTTCATGCATGATCCACTGAGGAGGAAAATAATACAATTAAATTCAAAATAGTAACATCAAATGGCCCATTTATTCAAAATCAGATTAAAACTTGTCGCAACACCTTAGCTCAATCAGGGTGGCTACAAAACATATTTTACAAAATTCCCTGACTTTTCCAGGTTTTCCAGGCAACATTTTTCAATTTTCCCTGACTACTTTTTCCACTTTTAATGGTGGATGATGACTTGTTTTATTTATTATTGATCACATATTAAAAAGTTTGTATCTACTAAACATAAACAGTTTTATCAGTTATTTTTAAAATTAAAATATTTTTGTTTGGTATTATTAACATTTGTTTTAGTGTTTAGTTGCAAAATTAATGGGATATTTTAGACATATTATTTAATTCCCTGACTTTTCCTTATTTTTAGTTAAATTCCCTGACATTTCCCTGTCATCCAAAAATTCCCTGACTTTTCCAGGTTTTCCCTGTTTTCCCTGTCTGTAGCCACCATGTCAATTGATAGCGTGTCTGTCTAATGAACTAAGGGTCTTGGGTCCGGTTCCTAGCTTGTATCGTCAATAATTGGTGAAATGTTGCCGTTCCCTTTTATAGGGATGAATTAATGGCCGGGGGCCAGATATTGTGTCTGTTCTAGATTTAAGTTAATTTCTATAAGTTGTGTGTTGATATTTAATAAATTGGTTCAGAAAATGCATGTTAAATATCTCTAATAAATGAAAAAATAAAAATTATTTAAACTTTTTATTTTAATTAACTAAACAAAATTCATTAAATTTATTGAATGATACTAGCATTTAAAAGTTTAATTATCATTTATGGTAACTTAAATACCAACTAACTTCACTAACAAGTAACTAGGTACTTCACTGTCCAGTAAATTCTCAAGGCAATTAATGGTTTAGATGAAGTGAAAACAGTTTCCCAATGTCTGGTTTAAAGTCACTTAACATATTTATAAGATCACCCCCTTTAGCACCTCCCTACATAATTCAGGGATGTATACACCACTTTGGGAATCAATGATCTAGACCAATGTTTCCCAAAATGTGGTATGTGCATCTAGGTGGAATACTGGTACATTCCATCATTTAGTTTTATTAATTACTATCTAGTTTAAGTTGTGGATGGGCCATTTAGTTCAAAAGATGTGTAGCACCAATAAAAAAAACTATCAGGTGAAGCAGTCAAATTAAGTAGTAACCTATACCCGTAGTGCTTAGTGCATATTTTTTTTGTTTTTTTAAATCAAGCAATTTTATGTAAAGTATGTTTTGGCAACATGAAATTTTTTGTGTCTAAACACTTAAAAGAGTTGATTTAAAAAAAAAAATGTTCTCTTACTAGAAATAACGCAGCCTAGATTAACATCTTTAAGCTAGACTTATACAAAATAGGCTCGTTGGTTTTATAAGTTGGGTTTTAGGCAACATTTGATTAAAATCTATCAATTATTCTAAATACATTTGAACAACCCCTTAAATAGTCCTTCACAAAAAAAAACTAAGGGGGGAAAACCTGGCTTTACTAATTATTATAAATATGATTCATCCAGTTTGGTGGCGTTTTTGTGGCTGTTAAATAAATAACTATTTTCAATACCAAAGTTTCTGAAATTTCCAAAGTAAAAAAGTACAAATAAAGTTGCCTTGAGTAAGTTTGACACAACCTTTGTGATGAATAGGCTACCTATATAATATGAATCAGTTTATTCAATAACTTAATTACACAACCTAGCAGGCTAGGTCTAAGGTAGCATTATTTCAGATGAATTTTGGTCACAAATATTAACAAAATATGTTTTCACGCGTCCATACCTGTTTATTAAAAAAATAAGACAAATCTGGAGGCAGGTTCTAAACAGACAACAGGTTGCAAAAATTTAAATCGTTGTAATATAGTAGATTATATTTATGGCCTATTAATAAACATATATTTAGCTATAATTATTTAAAATTGTGTCCACAAATACATAAATGATAAAATAAAAGGTTCAATCAGCTAAAATACCTGGAAATTACACATTCCTCTAAAATAATATCCTCAATCATTGCCCAGCGGCAATGTTGATATTTTGCAAAAAAAAACACTTTTACAAGGTTTAAGAATATAGCTATTTATGAAATAATACTACGAGATAAAAGTAAGGCGATTTGACTTACCTATAACATTTAATATTTATTCATAAAATAATAATATTTATATAGAAAAAATATATATATTTTTCTCCAAAACACAAAAATTATTAAAAAAAAATATTTTGTCCAGACTCTTGAATGCATTGCAGTGTGTATCAAATTCTACCAACTGAGCAAGAAATACTTTACCTCTATTAAGGGTAAGAGTATACATCTACAATTTTTTAAATTTATATTTTAAAATAAATTTGGTATGTTTATGTATGTTAAACAGAGTTAACCAAATCAATTGCTTTCATCATTTTATTTGCAAAGTTTTTATTTGTGTAGTATTTTGTTGGTTAAACTGTTTGATAGAGGCGTGGTATAAAATAAATATATGTTTATCTACACTTATTAGCAGAATACACAACTTAATTTGTATTTATAAATTACCTTTTCATCAAAATATTATATTGATACGCTTTAGTGAATTGCAATTTCATTGTATATATGTAGGCCTATATATTATATTATCGAATATTACAATAGTCCTGCCAACTGATTGGCAGGTGTCCAATATAATATGGCGTTCGTTTGCAAGTGAAAATATTTCAATAAATATAAAAATGTCGAATTACTCCTATAATGGGGCTACGTTGAAGGTGTAGTAAATATGTTTCATATCATGTATATAGCTCAATTTAGCTTATATTTAGATTGTTTCCTATTGTTGTTTAATGAGGCTAGCATATTTCGAATAGTTTTATTTATCCTTTAATAAAATTGATTTTGCTATCAAATTAATGGGTTGCTCTTTAAATTAGTTTCTTAAGTTAAGGTCAAGTATTTAAATTAAATAAATGTTCAACAACTTGTTGGTTAGAAACAACTGATATATGCATTCTATTTTTATCATGCTTAATCCTCAAAACAATCTTTTGACAAATTTGTTTTATCATTTGGTTCCCCCTTTTTTTTTTACAGCAACAGTAGACAAAGTTGAAAAAAACAGTTTGCACTAGAATGACAGCAGTGATGGCCAATGGCAATTGGGATCCGGGTAAGAACAAACTTTGGAAATGGTTTTGTAGTTTGTTTATTTGTAGACTATATGCCATATCTCACAAGATTTTGGAACATCACTTGATTTTTTTGAACAATCCAAGGAACCAATAAACTCTTGAGTTTAATGTTGAGTAGGCCCTACAGAGATATTCACTTGTTTAAGTCTAATATTATTTTAAGACACAATTTTAAACTGATTTCCAAGCTAATAAACTAAATTTATAACCTTGTCAAAAAATCCAACTAAAAAAGGCTTAAAACCTAAAAACCAGCCACATTTTAAATTTGTGGTGAACACTTTAACATTTAATATTTAACTAGGCCTACTTTATTTCTTTAATTCCAAGAAACTCCCCCACCCCCCCATTTAAACATCTCTAAAAGTGGGGTGTTTCTTAGAATCACAGTTCTCTTTTGACCAACGCTCTAGATGGCTCAAAGGACTGAATATTTTAGGACACTGGTAGTAAAAATAAATACTACTCGGAAGTATTCTGAATGTGAAGTAGACTCTGATATTGATTTTTATGCAGATATCGGCTCAAAAGAATCAAGCTTATATCTATTCAGAAGGAAGGGATGAATAACATACCTACTGATAAATAGGCCTACTATTGTTAGTAATTGAATTCTGTAGGCCCTACTGTACACTAAAAAAATTTCTTATGCCTATAGATTAGGGTATTTGAGTGTTTTTATAATTATTTTCAAAGAGCCAAAGCCTTGTTGCAGTTGGCGGTGTTGAAAAATTAAGGTGTGTCTTAGAATCAAAGAAATATGATAGGTTCAAAGACTCGACATTTTTGGCAAATAAAAGTTAGTAAAGGGGTCATTCCATATGAATTCACCCAGAGGTGGTTGCATGACAATTTTTGAAAATGTTAATATTTTGCCGAAATATTCCTACATGTACGACAGTAGTTAAAAATATTTTTATTTTAAATTTACTCCTACCAGTTTTTCCGGTACGACCACCTTCCCAACATGGCTTATGCTAAATTTGACATATTTTGATGTTTACAGAAACGTAAATATCTTGGGAACTAAAAGATTTAGAAACTTGGAACAGGTACCATTCTTCTGCTCTTAAAGTGGGCTACATTTCATGTCATTGTAAGTTTTGTCTAAATATAACCTAAATGGCTGAAATTCAACATAAATTTTGTTTAAAAAACACAGTTTTTAAACTTTTTAAAGGGCATGAAGGAGATAAATCTAGATCTTCAAAATTTCACCATTTTTGACCTACCCCCAATGTTTATTCTATGAAATTTCAAGACTTAGAAATTTCCCCCTGTTGTTTTATTAAGTCCTACCCATGGCCGCTCACTCAAATTTTCTAATATTCAGGCCTCAATAGCTCAGATGGGGGAACCAAAAAAATTTGAAACTGGGGGTGGGGGATAAAGTATTTTATGATAGCTACGTGTGCTAAGAATTTGGAGTTTTAGACTTGTCAGGTTTTATTTCTATGCAGCAATTAACAAGGCCCAAAATGAATAAATGTAAATTGTGGCTCACCCTTAAAATTGACATTCTTTATTGAGAGAAGGCATTGTAAAGCTGTGATATTTCATCGCAAAGTTTATCAGTGATCTGGTGACTCCTTCCTGTAGGTGTGGTAGACTCCTTACCCCCCTTTCGATGGCATAATTAGCTAACGTCGCTAGTTTCGTGTTGAGCTAGACACCCAGGACGGGGAAATCGAGGTTCAAATCTTGGTCGGATGAACTAAGGGGGTTTGTCCTAAATAGTTGTCCACTCTCCCTCCACGCAAATATCGGTTCACTTCCTTTAAATTCAACCTTCCCAATTCCTAACCCAATAGCGTAATTAGTACTTAAGCGTATAACCCGAACAGGTAGTAAAACACGGAGCTAAATAAATTCTAATAACTCTTGATAATGGAATCCATGATGCCTGCACTCGATTTCTGGAAAGATGTTCTTGGACCTGCAGGTTTGAAGAACTTCTCATACAGGTCTTCATTTTCACAACTGACATTTTCAATCACAGCAAGCCACCACTGTTCATCATAAATACAAGCTACGTAATCACCACATTTTAAATCAGAATAGTTGAAACCAAATTGAGTCATTGCTATTGGGAGATCTTCATATTCAAAAGAAGCAGATGTTTGGTAATATCTTATTGTAGACTTACTGAGAGGTGAAAATCTGTGCTTTTCTCTGGTTTGAAGTAGTCTACTGAATTGCATTTTTCAAATCTAGATTTCAACACTTCTCCATTTGTTTTTACTTCTTCTGCTGAAACAAAAATTTAAGTTAAGCTTTATTATACAGGATGAAATTCAAAACTTCCATTGGGTGAGCACACGTTCCACTCTTCATCCTTTTGTTTATTACTTCAAATCAGATGATGTTTTGAAGTGACCACCTAGAACACAACACAGTGGCAATTCATACGTTTTTAAAATACCTCACAAGTCACCTCAAAGAAGCTCTTCCATTGGTCAATAAAGTTTTTTATTTCAGTGATAGAGCTTCTAGTCAATATAAGAACAGAAATATCTTCATCAACATGTGCCATCACAAGTTTAATATTGACCTAGACGCTGAGTGGCATTTCTTTGCTTTAGCTCGTAGGAAAGGGCCCGTGATGGAGTAGGAGGTACTACGAATAAAAGAGAAGCCACATAAGCATGCTTGCAAAGAGCCTATACAAATCAGATCCTCACCCCAATAAGGGGTGCAGAATATGTTCAGAGATCCAATATTTCCCCAGAACATAACATTTTCATAAAAAAAATTCCCCGAAAAACCATAGCGCTCAAAATAAAACACTGAATATTTTATAGAGGCTGAAGGGAATAAGAATTATTACCTGCTGCATAGTTTGGAAATTCATATTTAAACATATTTTAATCATAGTTATTATTATAGTACCTACCTTATAAAAAATTTAGTTGTCTCCCAGAAATGGGAACTTTCCCATTTCCTTGTGAAGTTGGTCAATGACCTTTGACGTCTTGTAGACTTTTAGCCGAAGAACTAGAAGAAAACCTGATAAGTGGTACTTTCCTCCATTGAAATGTCTGTCCAAGGATTCCTTTAGGAGACATGAAGCTTTGTGGACAGGTGGGCCATTCCAAGAGATGAAAACTTCATGAAAGAGAGTGCCATACTTAATGTTGCGGTTGTGTAAGTGATTGCCTATCACTGATCCTACTGATTCACACACTGTTTCACTGCATATTTTCATGGAATTCTCCAGGACATAAAGGATGTCAGGAATGTAATGAAACACGTTTTCATTTGTGAATGCTTCCTTTATTACAGCATTATCAAGAATTATCAAGTTCTGTTTAACTTCCATAAACCGTATATTTTTGAAAAAATCAATGTTCAAAAGATTCTTTTTCAAGATTTTAAATTGAGAATCTACTGCATCAGTAGTTATTGTACATCCACGATTTTCATTAAACCATTTTGTTAATGTTTGTAATGACTCTTGAATTTGCTGCTCTAAAATTTTGTCTGAGCTGAAGTACTCGTTAAATAATTGCTGCTGAAACATAGGCACATATTTTTTACAATTGGAGGTGGGTATTCCCTTCACTGGCTTGGTTTGAAGACATCAAACAGGAGATGATGACAAGGAATTTTATATCACCGTTAAATCCCACTTGAAGCAGTTAAATATAATTAGGGTTGTAGGTAGGATTATGCATGTTTTAAGACCCCATTTAGCTCTCATCCTAACTATTGAGGAAGAATACAATATTTATACATTTGGTACATATGAGGGAGTATCATAAAGTTTCAAGACTGGTTCTGTCAAATGAAAACAGAGTGGAGCGTGGGGATGCATGCGCTGACATGGCAAGCTGTGACCTTAATTTATCAGTATGACAAGTGGCATCATTCTGTGTAGACTAGTGGCTGGTGTTATGTTTATTTGATGGCTTGCACGGGTGCATTTGCAATTTTATTATGGACCGCAAACTCGAGCAGAGAGCGAACATAAAATTCTGTGTCTTACTCGGAAAATCTGGAACCTGGCCAATGATGCGGCAGGCTTACGGCAATGAAGCTACAAGCATGGAGAAGAGGAACAGATTTTAAACTTCACTACTACCTCTGAACAAGGAACCAATTATTGGCCTTTAAAGGAGATAGTAATTTATTTATGTTTCTTTAGGAAAGGATTCATATGTATTTTTGTCAAAGTTGGTTTTTCAGAAGAATTGAAGAAACATGTGGATTCAGGAAAACACTTTGTGTAAAACTTTTGTCTTACCTACTTAGTGAATCTCTTATTAATTTATCGCAACATTTGTTAAGCACCTCTATTCGTCAGTAGCCAGAAAGTTAAGACACGTT
This sequence comes from Timema podura, assembly GCA_033556935.1. Taxonomy (NCBI): domain Eukaryota; kingdom Metazoa; phylum Arthropoda; class Insecta; order Phasmatodea; family Timematidae; genus Timema; species Timema podura. Next base: position 39,049,752 of record JAVRXN010000007.1, on the reverse strand, counting down.
TTTCTGAGGTCAAAGTTGAATTTGTATTATTCTTTGGCTAGTTGTTTAAGGTGTTCTGGATAGAATCACAGAGTGTTGTCGTTGTTGCTCAGCGCTAGATTCGAAGCAAGCGGAGTCCCAGTTATTTATGAACTATCGAGGATAGAGAAGAATGAGCTGTTGAAAGGAGACGGTAACAAAATTATTCTCTTCGGACAAGTATCCAGGATGTGTTTGTGGTCTCAGGGATGGTTCTTATCTTCTTGGCTCCTCTTCAGTTCCTTTTCCTAAGGATCTTCGGGATTTATTAGATTAGTAAGGAGGAGGGGGGGAGTAGATAAAAATCTGCCATGACCACTGCTAGAGGTTCAGAGCTACTGAACACTGTTAAAAGGCTTTGAAGAAGTGCTCTCAAAAATGGGAATAAGGGGAAAACTAGCCGATCAGTCATTGGCAGTACCTCTGTGCCCAAAAAATTTATCCAAAAATAAAAACAATTAACTTACTATTTGTATAGTACCTTTTCTCCTCCTTTTGTCTTTATTAAATCTGAATTATTTGCCACAGTGTAAAATTGATTTTACTACCTACTATTTTATTTCCTACAGCATATTCACATCACTGTTTTTTAAGCACCATGTCTTTTCAGTCAGGCTATACACATCTGTTGTACTAATTACTTTAGTATGTTGTAGATTAGAAAGGTGGAATTTAGAGGAAGATCACATGCACTTGCGTGGAGGGAGAGTGAAAACCAATTTACCATATTTCTTCAATTCTAAGACTCACATTTTTTCCTCATTTGAACGTCTCTAAAAACGGGGTGCGTCTTAGAATCGATGGCATCCTAGAATCACAGTTCTTTTTCAACCAATGCTCTCGATGACTCAGAAGACAACATACTATAGGATAGTTAAGATAAAGATGACTCAGAAGAATCAGACTGATACTGATTCAGAAGAGAGTGAAAATAACATAATTACAGATAAAAAAAAGATACTAATGTTAGTAAATTTAATTCTATAGTAAAATTATTTCTTCAAATAGACTATTTTAGCTTTTTCTTTTTATTTATTTTTTTAGAATCAAAGCTTTTTTTTTGTTAGTGATATTGAAAAATTAAGGTGCTTCTTACAATCTATGAAATGCGGTAGTAAAATACACCTTAAGTACACAGGAGCGAGATTTGAATCTTGATCTCCCCTTTATCAGTAGTCCAGTATATTGCGAGAGTTACACCTTAGCTCATTCGACCATTAAACGGGTCATATACTGTTAGTCACCAAATAATTTTCTAGATTTTCAATGGTGAAATGGGCAATATTTCCAGCTAGAATGTTTATCATAGTTTGAAAAGCTGAGTTATTCCTCACGCGATGTCAAGGAACAACATTTCTTATTTGCCGTTTCAGAAGAAGTTGAACTTTTCTCTTGTAATGGCATGCCGTTTCCTCCCAAGATATCTGCCACTGCTACCATTGTCCTCCGCCCATTTTATGCTCATTGGAAGCTATTTAATAAGTGTCAATTTTTAAACTTCTCCAAACATGTACATGCCTCAACTTACAATTTCTAAGAAACTGTACTTTATCTTTCAGCAGAAAATCCATACTATATGAAAGAGAGAGGTCAAAGCTGAAATAGGTGCTAATTAATAAAATAGGTATAAACCAACAGAATAGGCAATTATAGGCACTATAAAGCTGACATATTGTACTCAAACCAACATTAAATGCATGTGGTATATATCTCAACTGCCTATGTTTTACAATAAGGTAAAATAAAAGACAACTAGGCAAAATTCGATCCCTAGTATCAGTCAAGCTACCTTTCAGGGTGAACAAAGTTTAACTTATCGCATTGTAAAAACCTTCTTTATAATAAATTTAATTATATCCACAAACAATACATTGTTCTTAGAAAGTCTTCTTCGTATAGTATTCTAGGTGATTTCTCATCCAAATTCGAATCAAGTCCATTGTAGAAGAGGAAGGGATATTGGAATTTCAGGTGGTGGGGAGGTAGTTGGGGGAATTGTGTGTTAGGACAGAGGTTCCCATTCTTTTCCATTTCGCAGACCCCCTGAAGAAAATGGTGATTCACCGCAACCCCTCTAATCTCCTCTGCCATATGAAGTGAAATTAATAAAAACCCATGTACGCATTGCCCATTCTATATTAATAAAAGAAAAAGATATGTTTTGTCTAGCAGTAATGTAGAAAACCAAATGTTTAGTCAAATTGTGAATAGTGAATATTTTTGCTATGATGTGAAAATACAAATAAAAAATAACTTAAATAGCTAGATTTGTTTTGCGGAACTCCCCATAACTCTTAGCAGAGACCAGGTTGGTACAGTAGCCTGTCAGCTGTCAGTCAGCACCAAAGAAGCCATGAGGCTACTGTACCAACCTGGTCTCTGCTAAGAGTTATGTGGAGTTCCGCAAAACAAATCTAGCTATTAAAGTAATTTTGACTGTCAGAAGTCAGCTGTGAACTGTCAGTCAGCACCAAAGAAGACATGGGGCTACTGTAAGTTCTACGTTAGGAGATTTGGGGGAGGTTGTTGTCTGTGGAAGCAGGCATAGCAAAAACACAAAAGTAAAAACTTGTCAGATTTTTTTTTTTTTACTTTTATGCTTGTCTTACATCTTATATTTTAGGTTTTTTTTTTACTTAGCACTGCATCTTACTACCCATTCGGGTTACACGCCATATATTTTAGGTTAAATCTGAGTAATGTACAACCCCCACCAGAGGGCCGTGTGATATAAGTCATTAGACTTGTATTACTCTCGGTCACACTTCACATTATGTTCAAAAGTTAATTCGGCCTGATGCATCACGGAGGGTTTTCAAATATGATTTATAAGTGGTTTTCCCATATTATCTCCACACTAATGTGTTTGCTTCTCCCTTAAACTACCCTCTTTATCTCTATGGTACATCTTAGATTAAGTTATTAGTAATCATTGTTATGCTAATTGCATTACAGCAGTAGTCAGCAACTGGTCGATATCATAGCAATTTTTAGTCTATCATGTTAGAAAACTATAGTCAATTCAATCTTCAAATCTAAACTCACAAATATATCAAGTACTTTCAAAAAAATATTTCAATGTGACAAAAATTAGGCAACCTTGATTGGTCAAAATCGATAATGTTATAAGAAAATTAAAAAGTTTAATACTCTGGTCAATTGCGCATGAGCCTTTACTTGCCTCCATAAATAGTTAAATATGAAAATATACAAATCATTTAATATATATATATATATATATATTTATATATATATATATATATATATAGTAAAATCATTTAATAAATCATTTAATATATATATATATATATATATATATATATATATATATATTTTATAGTAAATGATTTGTATATTATATATATAGAGTAAATGATTTGTATATTTTTATATTTAACTACCTATTTATCGAGGCAAGTAAAGGCTCATGCGCAACTGACCAGAGTATTAAACTTTTTAATTTTCTTATAACATTACCGATTTGACCTATATATATAAATATATAAAGTCTGTTCAGCGTAGAAATTGTTTTCTGAAAGGACTTTTTCCCTACTAGAAATTTATTATATAGCAGGATTTTGGTAGAAAAAAAGACCTTTCATAGAGTAATTCCTAACCTGAATGAACTATATATATATAACTTAGAAAAGTGGGTGGAAACATTTGAGGAAAGATTGGTTTTAATTTTTAAGGAATAAGTATAAGATGTTTAGACAAAAATCAAATCAAAAGTGTGGAGAAACAATGGGTGGTCGCGGGACCTTTGTTAAGTTTTTAAGTCATTCGGGGTCCGAAAAATGTTGCCGACCTTTTCACTATAGTGATTAAAATCACAAACAATATACAACTGAAAATCCCTTAGCACCTCCATTAATTTTTAGAAATACAAACTGTCTAAATATTACAGATGTGCTAATGTCTAGGCTTAAATAGGTGTTTGTTTTTCTGATGAAATGTTATAAACAAAATAGGCACTTTACATATTTTAAATTATGAATTCCAAGTATAAAATTTGCCCTGCCATGCCTTATTAATCCTTTTGTTTCTATCCTTTTCTAATTATATTATTTGGCATATCAATGTTAATTTAGGTGCACATTGTCATGTATTTATCTAGAATGTATGAGTTAAGATTAGGTTGGCTATATTTGCTTTTACACTGGCATTATTTCAAATTCTAATATTTTGTTAATCAGTAGTATAACTTTCTTCGGAGGCTAATTAAAGTCGTCAGTCTGATGACGATTGTGGCATGTAAAAGAACCCTGGATGGTATTTTAAAATACCTTCCCGGCAAAATTGTTAGGCCCTTTCGCTCTCGCTCATAGAAATTCTCGTGTACTGATATAATCAGTTAGTTCAAAACTTTAATGTTAAATACTTCAAATAAATAAAAATATAAATCAATATTTTGTTTCAGCTTTATCAAGACTGTTGGTCTCCTTGGAAGAGTCTCGTCAGATTCTTCCGAGCTCTGAAGAGGAATTTGGTTTTCTCAGCGAGCTTTTACAATCTAAAGAACTCCATGCCCTTGTTAAAGTTCACAATAAAATTCTAAGTAATGGAAAAGATGAGAAGTTTCATCCAACGCTCTCTAATTCTATGCAGATAGCTTTAGAAGTTCTCGACGTCGTCGCACCACGGCATCTTTGAAGGAAGAGTTTAAAGAAATATTCATGCTTCTACAGAGACCACACATCCAGGTAACTTTTACGGGGGTTTGATTAAGTTTTGAATGTTTATATTGCCCAAATTGAAGATCACATGCAGGGCCGCCCTTAGAGGTGTGCGAATGGTGCCGCTGCTCAGGTCCAGCGCTTTCTTAGATGATAGAGGGTGAAAAAACAAGTTGGAATGAAAAATTTTGAACTGTTCGCTCATACTGTATGATCCTTGTATCTAGGCGATCCATCAAAAATCATCAAGTGTAAAAATAAATAAAAACAAAGTATTTGTTGGGATTTATTAAACGAGTTAAGCTAGTTCTCCATTTTAACTCCTATAAAGTTGCATTTGTCTGTATATCTTGGTAGATATGTCTCACTATAACTTTTTAACGCATTAGCCGATAAAATTCAAACTGGGTTTCCTTTAACCTTTTTAGAAATCAGGTTAGCTGGGAGTAAATCATATGAAGGTTTGGGGAGAAATTATCCTTTATTTATATATATCAAAACATGACTTCTAGCATTAATTATTATATTTATAATTTAAAGGCATTTCCGATACCTTATATGTTGAAAATTGATACATAGATGCTAACTACTGTAATAAGATTAAACAAAATTTAAGTTTTTGACTATTTTTGGAGGGTAGCGGCGAGGCAGTAAACTGGGGGTCCCTCATACATAGCTTGCCCAAGATCCCACGTCTGCTAAGGGCAGCCCTGCTCAAATGGTATATCGCAATCTCAAAATTGTGGCCAGTTGTGGTAGGTCGGGTGGTACACCAACTGGACCACAGGGGAAAAATAAATCTTAAGTGAAAGAGCTAAAGAATACAAAATTTAAAGGCCAAGTCTACAAAGTCATTAATGCTTTGTACCACAAGAAGTATTACAAATGAATTTTGGATGAGAAAATAAATAGTTTTATTACAGCTTGATAAACACATTAACAGAACTTCACTTGATTCAGTGGCCGCATGGTCTAAGACATCATTTTTGTGTTAAACTACACTTTCGATGACAAGGAGAATGGGGTTCTAACCCCAGTTGGGTGTACTGAGGGTGATTTACCCCAAATGGTTTTACACTCTCCTTCCTCACAAATGTTGGTACACTTCCTCTGAATTCAACCATCCTCATCTCTGACTCATTAGCATAATTAGTACATATGCACACGTATAACCTGAACAGATAGTAAGAAGCGGTGCAAAATAAAATATAACTTCCAGTTTCAGCTAGGCGACAGACGGGTAAAATATGTATTAAGGTTGGTGCTTTGCTTGTACATTGAAACGCTTATCAAGTGGTCCCCATATGTATCAAACGCTTATCAAGTCCACTATTGAGAAAAGATTTAGAAACAAGTCTTTTTTTTAATGCATTGCTTTTATGTTACACTGGATTGCTATTTACAGAGAAATTGGCATATGAATCTTGTAAGGATGTACTGAGGGTGTTTTTTTTTTTTTTCCTAAATGGTACCCCACTAGCACTCCATGGAAATGTAGGTACATTCTCTTCAAAATTCTGCTTCTATTATCTTTGTCCACTATCTTAATATGTATAAAACTCAAACGGATACTAAGACATGGTGAATAAAAAGTGCATAGCCTAACTTTTTGTTTGATATATATATATATATATTTCAACAAATGGGTAGTTAGAAGCAATGATTATATTATAATATATATATATATAATCATTGCTTCTAACTACCCATTTGTGTTATATGCTCATGTACTAATTACGCTCATGGGCAAAGGATCAGGAAGATTGAATTTAGAGGATGTTTACCCACATTTGCGTGGGAGAGAGAAGAATTTGAAATCATTTAGGGGAAAACCACCCTCAGTGCACCTGGCCGGGATCGAAACACAGTGTCCCCATCATCGGCAGTCTAGTCTATTGTGAGAGAAGCGCCTTTGACCATGTGGCCATCTAAGTGGATATTTTATACCTTCTTACTAAAAAGGTTTGTTCTAAAATAAACATGGTAGACTTTTCTTAAAAATACTTGATAGATCTAATTATTTTAGGGACTTCTATGCGCCCATGATGCCGTCGCGCAGAAAGATTACTTCCCAAGGCTTCCAGAGATTCCACTCGAAGTGGATGAAGATGAAGAAACGGTCAAAATTGTCCAATTGGTCAAAAGCAATGAACCATTGGTATGTATCTTATTTTCAAATAGTAATATAAACCATTTAATAATACATTAAACCCTTTGATAGAAGGTATTTCACTAAATGTATTTGCTTATCCTGAATAAAATTGCAAACATGTACATATGATGTCAAAGTATGGTATTGTAAAGTTGTAAATAATCTACCTGTAACATACCCATTCATCTCCCTTACAAATAATACAATGTAGGCCTATTGTAAGTTGTATGCCAATATTTGATGCATTTTAAAAAAAAATTACTTGTCCAAAACTTCCTTTACAGCAAAGTGTGATTAGTTATGAATATATAGAGGGTGACCTGACCATGTCTGAGTTATAGGATAGTGGTGTTTAATTAGGGGTGTGCGAGTACTCGAAAATTTAAGTTTAAGTTTTTTATTAGCTTGACTTGAAGATTTTTACAAAACTCAAAAAATTTGAATATACAATACTTTGAATTTTCAATCTTTTTCTCAAAAATTCCGGTCTTAGTTTTACTTTATTCAATATTAAGATATAATTTCATGAAATATAGAGTTTCTCATGATTTCCTTTTGTTTATTTTAAAAAAAATTGTACAATTATATTCATCATAATCATTATCAGTTTATTATTTCAGCGAACCAAGTACATTTTTTTAGTTTCTTCCATTTCTTTCTATCCAGATACATTTTTCCTCATATATGGCTCTCCAGTAATTTCTCTTCTGGATGTCTTCCTTTACAACATCTATCCATCTTTTTCTCGGTCTTCTCTCGACTACCGCCACCATCCGATTCCTCGCCACTCTTCCGCTCTCCATCCTCTTTACATGTTCAAACCATTTCATCCTTGATCTGACAATTTTTTCACATAAAGGTCCTTTCACTTTAGTCTTTGTTCGTATTACACCATTCCTTATTTTGTCCCTCTTAGTCTTTTCCATCATGGTATGGAGAAATTTCATTTCCATGGCTTGTAACTTGCTTTCTTCTCTTTTGGATAATGCACACGTTTCTAGGCTGTAAGTGGTCATTGTAATGAAATAGCTAATTGTAGAGGTTCTGTTTGGGGCACAGTGGCACCTTTGCATCCCAGAGTAAATTTCGCCCTTGGGGGTAAAAATGTGACCCTTTTTGAATCTGGTTAGTTTTTTCTAGGCAAGCGCTTGCATCCCGAGATATTACACTTCCCAGATATTGAAACTGTTCCACCTCCTCCCCCTCTACTCCAGCCAGTCAAATGTGTATTTCCTTCTTTTGTCTACTGAGCCTCATCACTACAGTATTACTCCTGCTGATTATTAAACTATATTCCATTGTTCTAGTTTTTTTAAACCTCTAGTTCCTTCTCTACTACATCTGCAAAAGCAAGCGCTGTCAAATCATCTGAAGGGTTGCCCTTTACCATTATTTTCATAATTTTGTTTATAATAACGATGAACATTTCCTTGCTGGACCCCTCTGGTAGTGGTAAACCACTTTGAGCTTCCATCCTTCCCTCGTGCGCAGTTCTGGCACTGTTTGTAAAGCATCTGCACTTTCCTTATGAGTGGTTCTGACACACACAGTTTCCTGAGGTACAACCAGGTCTTCCGGTGCGTTACACTGCTATAGGCCTTTTCTCTGTCGGAAAATACAAGAATGAGATCTTCTTCTGCTTCCCATATTTTCTCTCCATCATCATTCTTATGGCGAAGATCAAATTGATCATGGGTCAGTTTCCTCAAAAACCGTATTGTTCTTCTTCCAGTTGCAGTTCGATCACCTTGCTAAGGTGGCCGTCAATGATTTTCTCAGGAATGTTGAGTCTGTGGGATAGAAGTGTGGTTCCTCAACAGTTTGTGCATTTCCTTTTACTGCCTTTCTTGAATAGAGGAACGATAACGCCCTTGGTCCTATCAGTTGGTACTTGTTCTGTTCTCCATATGGAGTTTAGCACTCTCTAGAATTCTAAAAACATATGGTTTGCACTTATTTATGGTTTATGCATAGCTCTTTTTACAGACATTAAACTTGAAATATGTCTTGTACAAATAAAGCTCTATTCTACTCGAAATAAAAAAAAAACTCTGTTTTCATTAAAACTTGACTAAGTGACTCTCACACCCCTACTTATAATACATTCCTGATCAAAAGGTCGACTAGTGTTTGTTGTAAATATCTTTCACTTCACTTTTAGTCAGATGAAAAGAACAAATCATTTTCTATTATGGGTGTGCGAAAGTACTCTAAATGCAAAAACAATGCTGAATATAAGGTTTTTGTTGCTGTCACATAGTACTAATTTAATTTTTAAATTAGTTATTAATTGCATCGAGGTAAAGAGAAAGGTTATTTAATGCTGATTCTTTAATTTCTCTATTCTTACATTATAGATGTCACTAGTCGATGATAATATACTATTTGGTAGCTGTTATAAAAATGGTCTTATGTTGAATCATGTCATATTTAGTAAAAGTTTTCAAATCTGTTCACAATATTACATATTTTCTTATTCTTTGAAATGTTTTAAATATGCTAAGATTATTGTGGGAATCAAAGTTTAGACAAAAGCAATTAGGTCCCTGGCGCTTCTAATCTTTACATGGCCTAAGTAAATGTACCTTCATATTAAGTATTGTAGTTAAACAACATTTCGAAAAATATTTTCAGAGGTTCTGATGGTCTTATAAAGTATAATTTTATGATAAACCATTAAGATTTTTTATGTTGGCCAGTTTGACATAACATTTATTTGGCAATTTCATTTTAATTATCCTAATTGGCTAGATGCTTGGCTAGATGCCTTGGAAGACTTTACACAGTGGAGATAAGAGTCGGTCAACATAATAAACTTTCATGGGATCGTCCAATACATTAGAGTAGCTAACCTCTTAACCATGTTGCGCTTAAGTGTTAATAACCACTTTTTGCAGATCCAATCATTTGCTTTTAAGGGTCAAGCTATTTCAAATGCTTTTTGCAGGTTGTGTTAACCGCTTTCAAGCGTCTAAAGTACTTTAACATTTACTTCCAGATGGATATATTTTAAAACATTTTTCCCCCTTAAAATATTACATAATGTTTAAGTTTGTTTGAATTTAAACCTAGATCTGTAAATATTTATGAATACATGTTTTCTTATGTCATCTATTGGTAGTTTTCAAAGTAATAATGATAAGAGTATTTTTTAATACATTGAAATAATTACAAATTAATCTGAGGAAATTGAACGAAATGACCTTCAAATGTGTGACTTAGATTAGGGGTCTCCAAACTACAGCCCGCTGGCCACATCCAGCCCACCACACAGTTTATTTGACATGTCCAATTTCTGTCTGCACGCGTGCTTCCCCCATGACACCAAGCCAGAGTGCTGTCAGAATTGCAAACCCTCATTTTCAGCCGCACTCTTCATTCCTTATACTGACAACAGAACGGCTTGACTGTGACAATTTTTAGGTAGTTCCAAGTCTCCCGGCAGAGGGTTATCAAAGGAAAGTTCCGAAAGATGTTAACTAATTTAAAAACAACAAGTAATTATATTGGCTAATTATTATAAAATAATTTATTACATATAAATTGATTCATTTCTCACAGAGCAGAATCAACGTCAATCACTTTTATCAAACACTGACTGGCCTTGGAAAGTGGCATTTTTTTATATACATGACTGGCCATATGACTTGAATCTAAATTTGCATGTTAAAACAAATTTGATTTATTATCTATTTGCACATGTCAAGGCATTCAGGGCAAAAATAATGCTACTTGAAGAACAGATGAACGTTACTTTGGCCCGTGCAAATGTGTATATATTATGTGGCCCACATAGAAAAAAGTTTGGAGACCCCTGACTCAGATGATAATATTGTGTCTTAAAGGGAAATTATACCAGGATAAAATCAAGACAAGTGGGAGCTAGCTGTATGGTATGTCTAAGGACAGAATTCCTATCGAAGCAAGTTCTTGTATCTATGCAAATGTGAAAATCTGGAGCATTTACAGTAGCCCCATGGCTTCTTTGGTGCTGACTGACAGCTCACAGCTTACTTCTGACAGTCAACATTTAGGTATATACCTAAATATTGACTTGTCAGAAGTGACAGCTGCTAAACATGTTTTTGCAGTTCATATGGTTCGGCGTAGGGATACATAATTTGGTCTGGTAGCTTTTCAAAGCCGTCAGCTGTAAACTGTCAGTCAGCACCAAAGAAGTGGTAACGGGACTGTAGAATTGTTTGAATATATCTTGCAGATGTACTAACACAGCTTATTACTGATAAAGCTAAGTTGTTTGCTAATCAGACCATTGCTAATAAATAAGTAAAAGGTTTGTTGAAACGCCGTAGTAAGAACCTTGAGTGGGAGAAGACAAATGTTGGAAAGATCAAGAGGTATTTTATTGGACCTGCTTTGGTGGCAGTATAGTCTAAGGTGTCACTCTCGCAGTAGACTAGACTGCCGATGATGGGAGATCAAGGTTTGAATCTCAGTCGAGTGTACTGAGGTTTTTTTTTCCCCCCTAAATGATTTTCCACTCTCTTTCACACAAATGTGGGTATATTTGTTCTAAATTTAATCTCCCTAATCCCTAACAAATAAGAATAAGTAGTACATAGACGTATAACCCAAGCAGGTATTAAGGCGCAGTGCTAAAAAAAATAATTGCAAGGCATTGCATACAAATCAACAAATTTACTGGGTTCTTTTATTTAACTAAAAACTATTTACAGATTTTACTAGAAATAATAATTGATCATTGCTTTCATCTCCTTCTAAAGTTTTCGCATTTCAATGACAATATATCAAATATGGCTATAACAATAAACCATTCCCAAAAGTATTTTAAATTAGACCTATCCTAGATTAGTAACTGGCTGGAGAAGACTAAATAAAGGAGTAATAATCTTATAAGTAAATTAATTTTAAAATAAGAGAGTGTTGCTCTTTTAAAAATTGTAAAAATAACTTAATTTATGTTTTCAAGATTTTTGAATAATAAACTCAACATAAAGCAGAAAAATACTTGGCTAAGGGATGAACTATAAGCAACATTAAATTATATTATGTTACACCACAAGAACCAGAAATATTCACTATTGCAAACAAGACTATTTCTACGATGTGGATTTCGGATCTGATTTTTCAATATTTAATTTCATATTTTTTTAAGCCATTAGATTTCTTTATTCATTCGAACTTAAGATGTGTGTCCATGTAATTAATTAATGCAGTTTTAAAATCAGATATGTTAACATTTACTGTTTGGTGACATTTATTTTGGTCTTGGACTATCCTCTTTATTTATCAGTGTAAAACAAAGGAATCTACCTCCATTCAAATACTGTGTTTGGGAATTGAGAGATGCATTTGTTTGCCCTACATTGTACATTTCTTAATGCTTTGATAACCATATTATAAAATATTGTCTTGGTTAAAATTGTTTTAACAGTTGTACTCTTGTAATATGTTATGCTCTTTATTATATCTTGGCACTCCTGACTCTTGTAGTAAACATATGTTAGCTGTTTCTCAGACATAATCACTAACGCAGGGGAGGGTCCTTTTGGTACCTCACAGATTACTCATAAAGCCATACACTTCTGGTTTAGTATATTTTGCCAAAAATATGAGTACGCTAACAATAGATAGATTACTAAGAGCTTTAGACCTGCTTCAGTAGCCGCATGGTCTAAGGCGTCACTCTTGCAAAAGGCTAGACTGCTCATAACGGGGAGATTGGGGTTTGATCCTGGTTGGGTGTACTGACAGGGATTTTCCCTAAATGGTTTCTCACTATCTCCATACAAATGCAGGTACACTTCCTCTAATTTCAACTTTCCTGAACCCTAAAACATTTGAGTAATTATTACATAGGTGTATGATGCAAACAAATAGTAAGACGTGCTGCTAAAAAAAATAAGTGGAGTAAATTAGGCCCAATTAACATTATACTTTAAAATATTTTTTATTATTTTAATTAATTAAAATACACACTGTTTGAGACTGTATAGTTTACAAACAATGAAGACACATGATTGTCAAAATATGCAAAACGGCCATTCCCTGGTCCAATACGCAACTCTCATAATGGACTGAATTGCTGTTGACCAGCAAATTGGGGTTCGAATTCCGGTCGGTATATTGGGGTGTTTTTCCCTAAATGTTTTCCCAATCTTATCTTCATGCACCTTTTGGTTGCTGAATGTTCTAAGGCTACACTCTCGCAATAAAGTGGGGTGCCAATGGCAGGAAGATTGGGGTTTGAATGCTGGTCGGGTGTAATTAGGGTGTTTTTTCCAAATGGTTTTCCACTCGCCTCCCACATAAATGTGAATACAATTCCTCTAATTTCAATTTTCCTCATCTCTAACTTATTAGCGTAATTAGTACATATTATGCCTATAACCTGAAAAGGTAAGAAATAAAATAAACCCTCCCCTCCCCCTTCAGCCCTGACCTCACATTATTTTCAGAATGAAGTTGCCCAAAATGGGTGACCCTCACCACCCCTTCTCACTCCCCAACACCCTTTATTACACCCATAAAACTACTACTATTATGTGTAGCCACAAGTAAATCACAGAAAATTTGCAAAGACTGGAAGTGCCAAGATAAGAGCTATATCTGTAAATTCCAGTGTTTCAAATTTTCTCATGTATGTACAGTCCAATTTTGGTTGTAAAATCGTAGCTTTTATTTTTTTTCTTTGATTGATTTAAAAAAAAACTAGGCTAGATGATGTCACAGTATATTTTTGTTAGTACGAGAGGGTTGAGGTAACATTCGTCCGTTTATTCTTTCGTTAACTTGCTCGGCCAGAGTGGTGCCCAAAGTGTTGAGCCCATTGTGGTAAGTGTTTTCTTGTCTTTTATCTCACGTTCACGGAATGGAAACTTATCTTCTTCCTGAATGACTTACCAATTATTTTTTCCATGTTCAGGGACTTGTAGCGCTCTCTCTCTACCTCACCTTGCTGTAGGCTCTCTTAGAGTGGTAGTGAATTAGTTCATGCTAGATATTGTGTTGTTGAAAGAAGCAATGAGCTGAATCTGGTCGTGTTCTAGCTTGCACAGCATGTACCCGCCTCCCTTGTATTGTCAGAGATATGATGCATGTCACACACGCTTGAATTTATTGTTTCGACTAACCACTTGCTTGTCTCGATACATAAAAAATAATGCTGGGGCTTTGAAAAAATCAACCAATTATTTTCAAATTTTCTAACCAAAATACCAAAATTTTTCTGACACTTAAAAATATAGTTTTATTAACTTTTCATTTTACCGTATTTACTCGCAAATAATACCCCATCGCATACAAACACCAAAATTAGAAAAGCAAATTTATTTATTATTATTGTTATTGTTATATGCTAGAGATAGGTCAAGTGCTATATTTATCGAATATCGAATACATATCTTAAATTTCTTTTGAATTCAAATTTGAATATTTAGAATTATATAATTTTAGTATAAGTGAAAACTCTTAAAATTAAATTTAAAATGAGTTGTTTAAGGGTTGGTGCTACCAAAAAATAATATTTATTTTTCATGCCTATTACATCATAAACAACAAAGAGAACACTTTTTATGTAAATTAATTATATTAATATAATTTTGTATTTTTTAAATGATTTTGTTACTCTCCCAACTACACAAATTTATACAATTTTTTTACCAACTGCTTAAAAATTTTATATCAAGTCAAAGTCTTCATAAATGTATTCAAGATACTTTTTTTGAGATTTTTGCAAATTTTGAATTTTTCGAATATCATATGAGCCGAGACTCTCATTCTATAAATCAACCCTTTTGCCGACGATACTGATATCGATAATTTGTTGCTGATTACTAATGCCAATTATTTGGCGTTTTTTTTTTACAATATTATATATCTTTAAATCACTTTGATGTAAATCTAAAATGCTCAACTGCGTGTATAAATTATTACTAATTTATAGTAATTATTTCAAAACTAGTATAGAGTTCTTCAAAAGCTAAGATTCTTTTTGTTTTCAAGTTTTCCATGAAGATTAGCTAATAATGTGTGTATAGCCTCACATATTGGACCAGACTTCCTTTTTTAAACGAAATATTACTTTTAGATTTTACAACACAAATTGAGAAGACTCGTGAAATAGCAGATTTCTCTATCCAAGCTTTTAAAGTTTAATTTATAAAACCAGCATCTCCTGAAAGGTTGAGTACTGGCCAGTGACTTATAGATTATACTGTAGATTTAAATAATAGAAAACAGGTATATTGTTTTAAATTATTTTATATAATTAAAAAAAACTCTGATAGCAATATAATTGTTTGTAATATATTTTCAAGTCTTTTGTATATTTGTTGATTATTTGATCTTTTGATTCCATGCTCACTTTTAGATCTACACATAAAGACCCTCCATTTTTCAGCACTAAAAATCGGCAAAAAAAAGGGGGGGAATGGGTTTTAGATGTGAGTAAATATGGTAAAAACTTTTCAAATATTTTATTTATATTGTATCCTCATTCAAGGGCATGCAGACTAACATCAAGCTGCTTGTGACGAGAAGTTCAGGGTTCATATCTCGATCAACGGTACTGTGGGTGGTTTACCACTCAAATGCGATTACATTTGCTCTAAATTTACCTTTCTCATCTCTACCCCATTTGTGTGATTAAATGTGGATAGCCAGGACGAGTATGGAAATGTAATGTAAAAATAAATAAATCGTACTAGTATCGTAAAATTCATAAAATTATACGAAAATTTTGTCGATTGTCTTTTAAAAGTCGACCGAATATAATTTTTTTTTTTCCTATTAGCCAAAAGTCCTAGAATTGCAGTTGCTCCTTTTCAATATCACTTACTTATGTAGAACATGATTTGCATCTCCTTATGTGTAGTCTATTTTGATGCCTAGCCTTCTACATCCTTCTCTCTTACAATGGAGTTTAATGCTTCACTTGTGACAAAATAATGGTTTGAAGTTCTGAGATAGAAGGAGCTACTTACTGCGTTGTATAATGTTTAATTTACATTTACTGCTGTCGTTTGATGTAAAATAATAGTTTCATTTTGTCAATCTAAATTTGAGGCTTTATTTTTTATAAAAAGTTTGTTTGAGCAATGCACTATGCTTTGAGTTTGGAAAAAAAAAATGCAACAGCTTATTATTTCCACACTGCTGTTACCTTGGGTGATACATTTGAAACTGGAATGACCATAGCTATCTATTTGCAGCATTCGATAACCAAATGTATTATTCAGGTTGATGTAGCTCATTAACCCTGTAAGGTAGCACCCTTATCTTGCGTTATTCCACTATATTATAGCTTGTAAGATGTTCATAGTGTAATTTGTCAAGGTAAGACTACTATCTTCCAGGGTGAATGGAGTGTACTTGAATAACCAGATGTATTGTTCAAGATAATTCCTTACCAATTTTTAAGATTTTAATATAGAAACTGTGATATCTGGGTAAGAATCTCTAATAAATAACTACCCAGGTAAGAATTGGACTAAGAAAACCCTGTACTTTTGCATTGAATTTAAAAGAAAACTTATTTTTTAACTAGGTAGGTGTCTGGTTGTTCTTGGCAGGAATATATTTGTTCTCAATAATAAGGTATGGCTGGACATCTCTAGCCAAAAGGTATCAGATCTGTTTTATTGGCTAGAAGGGCATATAAACATATCTGCATGAACATATTAATTTGAATTTTGTTTTCTGTCTGGCTTCAAACCATTTTACTGTATAAACTTTTTTTTTTCAAAATTATTGACTATTCCTTCCTGTATTAATTCATCAAGAACCTAATTTTCCTTAGATCTTTGTTATTATTATTATTTATTTAAACAAAATTATTGCTATTAAACTTGAGAATTTAAATGTGCATGAAACATATTTTAATGTTTAGATATTTAATAACAAAAACCAATATTTATTAGTGTAAAGAAAAAGTCAAAATAAACCTTGGTCAGTAGGCCCAAAAAAAAAAAATCTGCTTTTGTATTTCAGAAGTGGTAGACTCTAATTATGGTTAAGAGCCCACCTCACACCAAGCCTCCGACTCAGACTCCTCTATTTTTTTACTATCTGATTCCTTCGCAAGGGACAATGTATTAGTAATAACAAATTTACTGCTGTAAAATGCTCCAATATAGATTACTTAATGGAAAGCTTATTTGACATTGTGAATTATATTTAAATAAATTTGTCAATCCAAATTACAAATATTGATCTTAAAAAATAACAAGAATTATGAGATTAAAATTTTATATTAACTATATTATATTGTTATAATATCTAAAGTGTTTTTTTTTTTAAAGCTGGAGTTGGACTCTATGCATTTTTACCAACTTCAACTCCTACTTCACCCAAAACTGCTTTCGACTTACTCCACAATACTGGTTATAATTCCGCTGTTTTCTAATAAGACTGTGGGAAAATGTACTATGATGTGATGTTTGGTTCAAGCTGTATTACCTACCTAATTTGTGCACTTTCCAGGAGTTGAGACAGGCTCTTAACCTCTTTGAATAGTATATAAAGTGTTGTTACAAAAAGAAAATGCACACAAATATACTACATAAGAGTTAGATTAAATTGTAGTCCAATAGGCTCATATAGCTCTTGATACATTTTACTAAGAACTAGTAAGAAGTATTAAATATATATACTAGACACATTAGAGGCATACCTCACTAGTATGAAGAGTTTAGTTCTAGGTACCATCGTAAAGCAAATATAGACTTAAAGCAAATCACAGCCCTTTCTTTAAAGTTAAGTTCACCTGTAATATGTTTAGAGTTCATATAGAATACCATTAACTTCCAGGGGTTTTTATTTGTCTGCAAGAACATTGTAAATCGAGTTTTTTTTTTCAGGGTGCCACCATCAAAACAGACGAAGAAACTGGCTAAGATTGTAATTGCCCGCATCATGCATGGAGGAGCAGCTGATCGCTCGGTCTTATTCATGTGGGTGATGAGGTCTGCGAAGTGAACGGCATCAACGTCGAAGGGAAGACTCCAAACGATGTTCTTAAGATTTTGGTGAGCAATATCAACTTTCACACTTTTGTTTGGAATGTTTCTTGGCTTACATATGATTTAACTTGCGTAAATATAAATTTTAGGGATGAGACCTTGAATCTCTCAAATCCTTAAGATATTCAAGATTCAAGGATTTGAGAAAATTTCAGATTCAAGAAATCAAATCCTTGATTTTTTTTTTTTTCAGTGAAATTTGTTTTATAGATCTAATTTGCTTATTGGATGTTTAGAACCTTTTATAATTATAGGATGAATTTAACAACTAGGCCTCAGAGCATTAATTTAACATCCAACAGAATATATGAATTTATAATAAATGGTTTATAAGAAAGAATGTTAACCTTTAATTACTATTTTTATTTTCTATTTGGCATAGCTGGCTAACACGCTAGATTCGTGTTGAGCTAGATTTGCCGAGGACAGGGAGATCAAGGTTTGAATCTCGGTCGAGTGAACGGGGGAGAGGGCTGGGTGTTCCTAAGTTGTTTTCCACTCTCTCTCCATGCATATGCGGGTTCACTGCTTCTAAATTCAACCTTCCTAATTCATTAGCGTAATTAGTACTTAGGCGTACAAACCCGAACAGGTAGTAAGGCATGGTGCTAAATAAAAAAAAAATAAATATGTTCTATTATTCCATCATATTTCTATTTCCTCTTATGTTCATAATATTTTCCAAGATTCGGATTTAGAATCAAAATTCGAGATTCAAAGGTAAATTGGAGATTTAAATTCATAAAATATAGGATTCGACCCATCTCTAATAATTTCAACATCACACATCAACAACTTTATTTATTAAATAAATACAGCAATCTTTTAAAACATCTGTGCCAAGTTCATAACTCATGTCTTATAATGCTAACTCCGCCATTGTTTTATAAGAGTTTGTTCAATTTAGAACCAAGAGTGATATTATGATAACATTATCAAAATAAAAGCACCAATATTTTAAATGTGCGACTATACCTTTATATACTCATCATTAGGGCCCGATGTTGATGATGTAAAAATTAATGTTAAAAAATACTTTATTAAATGACCTAAAACTTAAGTAAATGCATCATAAAATGAAAAAAATTATCTTATAATTGAATGTTTATAAAAATTTTCAGAAAATAGTCACAAACTAATATTTGTTTTTTAATTCACCTTAGTCTGAGTTGCACTGGACTACAAATGTCATTCTTAGTTGTCGAAAGTGAAGGATCTACGGTTTCTGCTAGCAAGTTTTTATACCTCGAAAAGCTGCATTCTACATTCAACTGATTTACCATCGAAGCATACTTGAAGTGGGGAAGATCGTTGGCTGTTAAATCCTCCTCATTCCCATCCATTGAATTATTACCACAAATTATATCTGAGATTTGACACAAAGCTTTATACCTGTATTCTTGTCCAACACTTTTTTCAGTTTACATGCAATAGCTGTAGCAATTTTTCCACGAACGTTGTAAACACCAGTCTCCGCCTGCTTTGACTAGGAAATGGATTCTACCATTGCCTCACCCTTTTTTCCAGTGATGTGAAAGTTGTTGACAATAAGCAAAGTTCAACTTAAATGCCAAACTGCCCTCCATGTTGGGCTCAGAGAACATTTCTTTAGCAATTTGTATTAAAGCAGCTTCTTCACAGTCAAAACTCTATATTTGTTTTGCTACCTGGAAATGTTCACAATAATACGCATATTTAACCATGTTACCCAGCGTGTGATGATAGCTGTGGTGGTAACGGGATGCCGGTGCTTCTGCTTTGAAATGTGCAACTCATGAGGGTGCTTTTAAAAAAACCTTTTTAATGTTCGCCATAAGCCTGTGTTCGTTGGGATAATTTTCTCGCACTTCTTCACAAACTCTCTGCAGACCATGTGCTAGGCATGTGACATGTACCCTTTTAGAGTAAAGTGCCTTCAATGAATTAGCTGCTCGTACCATATATGGTGCTGCATCACTTAGAAATAAAAGCACATCGTCATGTTTTATACGTTCAGGCCACAGAAGAAACATAGCACTGTCAAACATTTTGGATATTGTCGAGTAATTGGCCTTTACTAATACTTTGATGTTCTATAAAAATATTTCATTGGTTTATCCAATTCTAATGTTCCATTCACATCATTGGCTACATAGCGCCCCACACATCAGTGGTCTCATTGATAGAAACCCATAGCTTCTTCCCATGAGTCTTGCACCTTATTTTAGTTTCTTTGTAGCACTGTGGTAAATAATTCTTACTAAAGTCTACTCATTTGGTATTTCTTGGTGTGTGTATTTTTCAAAAATGCATGTAATTTTGGATTAGATAGTTTATATAGTGGAAATGTTTGCTGACACTAACACGTCACACACTTCTTTACTAAACTGTGAGGACTTGGTAGATGTTGAAGCAACTGAGGGTTGCAACGTTGAACTTCTGCTTTCTTTGATGCATGCTTCAAAAGTATGCATATGCTTCTCACGACCAATATGGTGTGTCACAGTAAATGGATCTTCAGCTGATATTTTGTTTTCGCACAACTTACACTATAGTATGCTTCCATCTGTAGAAAACACACTATCACCAAACTTTGGCTACTTTTGTCTTGAATGAACTGAAACTAGGTTTAATTTTAGGCATTTTCAAAGTGGTGCTGAATACTATAGTGCACTGCACAACACAGAAAACTACACCAACTGCACGCTGTGAACTGTTCATGAAGAAACCACACCTTTCCCTTCCCCTCCACCCAACAGCTGTATGTGCCAGAGAAGTGCTTGTGACTCAAGGACATCCAGACATTCCATTCCTCAAATAACTTGCTTTCAGCAAAAGAGTGAGTGGCCTGTCTTTGTCTAACCTTCAGCCAGCTATTAGCAAAATAATATTATGTTGGAATGTTTTATTTCAGTATTTTGAAATAAGTGTTTTTTATAAACTATTACTAAAGGCTTGGAGACGTAATTTCATAAAATAATATGGCAACATGACAAAATGACCTAAAATGACAAAATTTTCAAAAAAATGACCGAATAATTCTCCAAAATCAAAGAAAATGCCCTTAAAATTAAAAAACAGAAAAAAGTGCAAAAAAAAATGCAAAATAAAAAGGATATATTGCAAACGGATGTCTTGAACAGAGTTGATATATATTGGAGCATTGCACCAGACCACTTCAGTAAAAAGATGACATGTCATCAACATCCTAGCCTACTCATCATCAACTGTTTCTATCTTTCTTTATCCTTCTACCATTCTTTGCTTTATTTGCTTTCTTCATCTTCCTCCCACACAAACATACTGATATCTGCTCCTCCTATCTCTTTCTTGGTCTCCCTTGCGGTAATTTCCCTACATACTTCATTTCCATCATTCTCCTGGGAACTTTTTCCTTTTCCATTCTCATTACACGCCCATACCATCTCAGTCTTGCTTCCTCTACCATCTCTTGCACTTCCTCTATCCCCACTCTTGCCTAAATAACGTAATTCCTAGTCCTGTTTCTTCTCGTGACAGCTAACATGCTCCTCACAAACTTCATTCCATGGCCACCACTTTCCTAGTCTCTCTTACATTCGTTGTCCATATTTATGCTGCACATGTGACAAAGGGTAGAAAGTACACCCTGTACAACACTTCCTTACACTTCAAGGGCACTTCTCTTCTCGATAGCAGGTCTCTTACACACCTATAGAACAACTCCCTCTGCTGCCCTCTTCTTATTAAATCCTCCTTCCATCCTTTGCCTCAATCACTCTTCCAAGATATTTTATGTTTGTACTTTTCTCAGCTCTAATCCATCAAGACTTTTATTTCTTATCCTCTTCCTTGTCATCACTATCACTTCACTCTTCACCATGAAAAATTTCATCCCACATCTTTAACTTGTTTATTCCATTCATGTTGTTGTATACTATTTGGTTAAATTACGTGGGTTTATAAAAACTTATTGAAGCTATTTTATCTTACGTTTGATGTTTTAGCAAAACTCTGAAGGCACCATAACCTTCAAACTTGTCCCAGCGGACAGTAAGATGGGTCTTAGAGAAAGCAAGGTGCGCGTGAGAGCGCACTTTGACTACACTTCTACTACTGACCCTTACATACCCTGTAAGGAGGCTGGTCTGGATTTCATCAAGGGGGATGTGCTTCACATTGTCAGCCAAGATGATGCATACTGGTGAGTTGTTGTTTGATGATAAATGGACTGGATTTAAGCAAGGCCAATATGATTCATGTGGTTATTTAAAGTCCGATTAATCAAAAATAGGCTTGTTGATTCTGGATGACTTCTTGGTTTTATACAATTTAGAGCTGGGTCGATCAGGTCAATGCCTATTATTTATTGTAAATCACTGATTGTTCATTTAGTTTATTTTCAAAATAATTACAAAATAATATATGATTGCATATATTAATTTTTAAATTAAATCAATTTTTTCTTCGCTCAGTCATAATGGTTATATTTATGTATAGTGAATCTTTTATGAATTATTAACAACATTGTAATCTTTTTCACACATTTATTCTAATTTTTCTCATAAGATAAAACAATCAATTTTATGTCTCTTAAATTTCCTTTGGCGTGTAAATCAGTTTTTTCTAAAACAAATCTCTTTATGTTCTCAACAATTATTTCATCATAAAAACGAAGTGATGTTTCTCAAGTGGTCACTTTTATAGGTTTTTTTATATTAATTTTTTATTCATGCATCTTGATACCCATTTGTTACGCAATATATTTTATTTTATACATATCAAAGTTATCAGTAACATACATTTTATGATTGCTTTCTAAGGCTGACTTTACAGATTATATACATATATTAATAAGAATTAAAGGTAAGTTATACCGACTTTTTCTTGAATCTGAATCTTCAATTTACCTATGAATTTCATTCTTAGAAAACATTAACACAAGAGATAATTTTTTCACATTTATATATTTTTCCCAAGTTCAGATTTTGATCACATAAAGAGGTAAATTAATGTTCCGGGCTCTAGTAGTTGGGCTTGTTGAACAATGTTGTAAGTAGGGTTCTGGAAGCTCAAGTTTTTTCATTTGAGTCAAGTACTTCAAAAAGCTCACAAGTTTGAGTGTGTGTGTGTGTGTGTGTGTGTGTGTGTGTGTGTGTGTGTGTGTGTGTGTGTGTGTGTGTGTGTGTGTGTGTGTGCGTGTGTGTGCGCGTGCATGCATGCATGTGTGTGCATGCGTACATGAACTGTTGCTCCAGCATATAGTTATTTTCATCTTACAAATAAACTACTAATATAACATTAATTTATAAATATCTAAAAAAGTTGTTTTATATAATTATATACTAGGATTCAAGAATTGGAAAAGAATCTTCAAAATAAAAGGAGAAAGGAAGCTGTGGAGAAGAAAGCAGAGCAAAATCTTTTGTCAGAAGCGTCCAAACAGATTAAAACTGCCATTACATTTAACACACGGGATGCTTGAAGGGCTGAAAAGTTGTAAAAAGACTTGGAAGAATAGAAGAAAGAGACTGATAAGATTCAAACTAAAATTGATAAAAAGAAAAAAAAAGTCTCTAGGACAAATAGAACAAACTTGATCAATTTATGAAACATTAACATTTAAATCAAGAGGTTTTTTCTCTTTGCTGACAAGCCTTTTTATATTCATAATTTTTGTATTAGTAATTAATAAGCTTTCGTATCAGCAACTAACATAATAAAGTAATAGTAATAATATAATAATAATAATAATAATAATAATAATAATAATAATAATAATAATAATAATAAATAATAACAACAATAATAATAACAACAATAACAATAGCCAGATCCCATCCAAATGAATGCGCATTCAAGAAGTGAGATAGATCTTTCAAGGGTCATTAGCAAACCAGCTAGGCTATGACTCCATTTGAAGCCCAAATTTATGTGGTTGAGGGGTTTAAGTATTCATGATTTTTTGTAATATACTAAATATATATTTTCAAGTGTACAGAAGAGGATGGAATTGATATTTTCCCACTATAAGAACTCCATTTTGACAGCTGTAGTCAGCTACAGCCATTGCTTCATCTTTGATTCAACTGGCCATGATATGTTTGTTTTGTTTGTTTGTTTGTTTGTTTGTTGGGGGGTGGAAATATATACATATAATTTCAATTGCATAAAAGAAAAAAACGCTATAAATTTCTAGAATTACGGGCAAAGGTCACTTTTTTCCTATTGAAAAGTCACTGTTGGTCATTTTTTTAAAGTTTCTGGTCACTGTTTAAACCCTTTTTAAGGTCATGAAACTGAAATGTAATAATCACGCATGAGCACTTATTTGGTTTCACATTCATTCTTTTACACGCAGTATTGCATGTGATTATATATATATATATATATATATATATATATATATATATAATAATATATATATATTATATTTATATATAAATTATATATATATATATATATATATATAGAGAGAGAAGAAGCTTTGACTAGAAATTATATTACAACATTTATTCAATTTGATTTATAATGCTTATAAAAGTGATGTTCAACTTTAAAATAAGAAACAAGATGGTTAAAATAAAATTTCTAGTAGATAATATAGAATAGTAAATGTTTTTATTATTTAAATGTGGTAAGTTTTGTAAAATATTTATTGTCCTGTAGATCAACATTGATTTTGGACAGGTTAAACAACATAATTTTATAACTAAATATTAACTAATGGTAGTTTTGTAGTTTAACCTATTAATAAATGTTTTAAATATCTTTTGTTTGAAAACTATCAATACATATTCTCATTGTTAAAATTTTAATTTGATTGAAATATAATTTTAGAAAGGGACCACATAAAAGTAGTAAAATCAGTGATTATTCAAGTATTTAATGACCTACTTGGTTATTTTTATTCGTTTCTTGTAATGGCAATGCAACTTCAATCAGGATAGTTCAAAATGGACGAAAATATTAAATTCTAAGTCTACTTGTCAAAACTAGTTTAAGAGCTCTATTAATGTTATTAATGTGAAATTTGATATTAATTTTAACAGTGTGTTAAGTTATCAAATGTTTGATTGGTGAAACTGACAATATTATATCTAAATTAAATAGTCTATACATACCATTGCATTAAAAAAAATTGTTTGTACGTACATCAAGAGGAAGCTCGAAAATGACGAGCCTACAAAATTTCGATCTCGATCATGAGCTTTAATGATGAGCTCATCTTGAAGCTCGAATTCCAAGTACTCGCAGAGCACTAGTTGTAAGGCTAAACAAGTAGTAATCATCATAATAGTTCTAAAAACAAACACTCCCACCTCGGTGGCATAGTTGGCAAACATGCTAGTTTTATGTTAAGTTAGACTGATGAGGACGAGGAGATCGAGTTCAAATCTCGGTATTCCACTCTTTTTTTTTTTTTTTCCTTTTTTTTTTTTAAATTCTCAAAAGTTTGAAAAGCCTTATGGGTTTTGATGATTCAAAATAACCATCCCTGATAAAAAAAAGTTTGAGATATTTGTCTGTAGGTGGCAGGCCAGGCGCGAAGGAGACCGCAACATGCGAGCAGGGCTGATTCCAAGCAGAGCTCTTCAAGAACGTCGCATCTTGCATGAGAGAAGTCAACAGGAGAAACCTAAGAGCGAAGAAGGTGAGAACTTAACTTTGGCGTCTTACTATTTACTTTGGTTGTTCTAACCTATTAAAACTAAAAATAGAAGAAAAAGAAATACACCTTAGCAAATCTTCTGAAGCTCAGTGTAAATCGAGCCATGCATTTAATTCAGTGTGATTTCAAACTAAAATAATATTTGATCGTGTGTAGCTAGTAATTTAACATGCTGAATGCTACTTTAGAAAATACAGACTTTTTTTGCAATCAACATTGATAAGATTCTCCTATATTATTAGTAGTAATTTATAGGTATTTATAATATCTATCAAAAGTAACTGCTTCAGATCACCTGACTTGGTGTATGAATATGTGAACATATATCTAGTAAATTTTCCACATGTCAGATAAGGTTCTTCTTCCTATGAAAATTAGACTGTACAGACAATATTCTTTTATGCATTTGAAAATAATTCATAGAAATTAATGAGGGCCTGCAAGTATTATGATTTTTGAGTTCAAACTCGAGTTTGCAATAAAAATTCAAGATTGAACTTTGCCATCTTTGCTTTGACAATTAGTTTTAGGTTCACTTGGTTGGTCAATTTTGGTGGTATATTGTTCGAGATTATGACTCATCCTTCTACTTGCCTGCTCAACAGTTTTTCGAAATGTGACATTTTGAGTATAAGTGTAGTGGAAATAATTCAACAAAAAGGGCAGGTACACATTTTTGTGGGCAGTTTTTATCAAAAATGGGAAAAGGGGGGGGGGGGCCAGTCAGCTTCCCTCTGGGTGAACTTGTCAAGGTCATTAACGAAGTGAAGGTATGCATTCCTAGCACAGGGGGCAAAGTTAAATCTAGACCACCCATTTTACTATTTTTTTTTTTAGCAACTAGTCTTAAACCATATTAATTTTAGCTTATATTTTGTCTTTTACTACAACTCTGATATTTTTTTAATAAAGCTTGCAGTAACAGTTGTATATGATTAATTAATTTTGTATATATCTATATACAAATATATATATATCTAATAACATTTTATTATATTTAATACTTTTTGTTTTAACTTTGTGTAGTTACACATTTATAGCTAGTCTAAATATGATGGATATTTCTTTATTTCCTGCACCTCTAAAAACGTGTGACTATGATTGGAGCTTATTAATATATTTTTTTGACATAAACTACATATTGTTATTACTAAAAAAGTGTTTACATTTCTTTCTTACATAGTTGTTAATTGAACAATAGGGCTGTGCAAAGTTTTAAATATTTGTTTGATTCGAGAGTAAAATTCTGGATTTTACAACTACAAAGCTATTTAAAGTTAAAACACACATTTATGTTTATTTTTTAATTTTCTACTGCCATTTTCATCAAAAATAGTGCTAGTATAGAAAAAATTTGAAATAATTATATTACATTTATTATTTTAAGACAAAATATATTAATTATGTTTGGAATATAACATTTTGTAATTTGTACAGGTGGTTTCAGAAGAAATAGCAAATATTTTGCAAGGTTGTATCAATTATTCTGAATAAAACAGTTAATATAAACATGTGTCCAATTCTCAATGGATGTGGAGTTACATCTGTTTGAAAGTGGTGCGTACAGCTTCGATACAAGTACAGCTTTCCAGGAAATTGAGCCATTCAATTGGAATTTTATGGATGGATAAATGCTAATCACCGACTAATTCCATTAAGACCATTCATAAATGAAGCTACTTTCACCCATGACACTATCAAAACTACTCGCAATTCGCATTGGCGGTCTGACGAAAATCCACATGCCACTGTAGAAACAAAATTTCAACGTTGCTTTGGCTACAGGGATTGGTCAGCATGACAGAGCTCCTTCACATTACAGTCATCAGGTGACACGTATCTAAACCTAACTTTCCCTGAACAATGGCCATGGTGGTCCTATTTTGTGGGATGGTGGGCAGGAGGGTGAAAGGCGTGGTGTCGCTTCACAACAGACCAAACTATCCTTTCGCACCAACAAGAACATATGGATCACAGAAATCGTAGATGGCGCTAGCTACCGGACAGGTCTTGTGGAAAAATCATACATTTGGAAATATCAGTTTTCTCAGGAACGAGTCAAATTTAAGATAATGTACAGTAGCCCCATAGCTTCTTTGGTGCTGACTGACAGTTCACAGCTGACTTCTGACAGTCAACATTTAGGTATATACCTAAATTTTGACTGTCAGAAGTGACAACTGCTAAACACATGTTTTTTGCAGATCATACGGTTCGGCGTAGGGATACATAATTTGGTCCGGTAGCTTTTCAAAGCCGTCAGAAGTCAGCTGTGAGCTGTCAGTCAGCACCACATAAGCTAAAACTGAGGTATATCAATGTTTATTAATTGTTACATTTTCTTATATTTTTGTTATGAAGCCGGCAGTTTTCTATTTAAAAATGCCAATGTTATCGATATTTGATCACTGTTAAAATAATATAGGTGGTGTGTATATAAAAAGTATAACTTAATCAACATGCTTCTATTCTTGAACAAACCGTTCTGAAAAGAAAAATTGCAAAACAATAACAATTCTTAAAGATAACAATTTTTTCCTATGGCTCTGCATTTCCATGCAAAATGAAAAGGGCCACTCGCCTTTATATCTCTAATAATGGCTTTTTATGCGCCACTTTCAAACAGCCGTATCTCCACAGCCATTGAGAATTGGGCACATGTTTATGTGAACTTTTTAGTCAGAATAATTGATACTACTACATCCTCCTGAAACCTATCACCTAAATTTACATAGTCATGCAAAGTATAATATTTTCATCCAACCTTAAAACATTTTTTTAAATATTCGAAAGTTTATTAGGCCTCAGGAATATCTCATATTCTTTGATTCAACTTTGCTTTGAATTGAAAAATTGAACTTTGCACTTTCCTATTGAACAATTAATTTAAATCAAGTATTTGGCTAACTGCTCATTTATGTACTTATCAGCAGTGCTTCTCAACCTCTTTAGTTTATTACTCGATTTAAGTTTTCACCTCTAGGCAAAGAATTTATTACTTATTAGATAAATCATTTACCCATGATGGGTGGATAAAATGGATTTTTTTTTTCAAGAAACCTCTCTCAACGCTAGGTTCTTCCAAAGGTATTTCTTGAACTTGATGATATACACAGTATGAATCAGCTGTACATTAATATAAATCTGCGTTTTTCAAACTGGGATCCACCATAGTTATCTCAAACTCCATGAGGAAATTTTAGAATATACTTTATTTGTTTTTCACATTTTAATAATAGCATCAGTAATTAGGATTGCCACTTTTTTCAAATTTGATTAAAGGACGTTTGCTAAGGAAGCAACCAAAACATGTGATGTTTTCAGTTTGCTTTATACTTTTATGCTTGTAAAATCTATCTGTATTTATTGAATATTCATAATATT
Source organism: Timema podura (assembly GCA_033556935.1). NCBI lineage: Eukaryota > Metazoa > Arthropoda > Insecta > Phasmatodea > Timematidae > Timema > Timema podura. The sequence goes on along the minus strand of JAVRXN010000007.1, from coordinate 39,020,889 downwards.
GATCTAAAATATTTTATGATGGGTCCAGCATGTAATTTTCTGGTGAAAAGCTACTATACGCAATTCATACAACTAAACAAATGCAGATAGTAAAAACAATACCTACTTGCGAAACAGACTTTTTTTTAACTGTGTAAGATCACTATAAAACAAAGGTTAGGTTGGGGACATCTACAATTTCCTGGTATTAAAGTGAAACGGCAAAAGAAACTTATACAAATTTGAATATTTCTATTTTGTTTAAACTTTGGATATAAATTTACTAGAATATGAGAGGTGAGAATCAAGGTGTTGAAAATCAGGATATAAGATTGATTCTCGATTATTTCGATATAAGTAAGAATCTAGGGTATTTAGAAAGAGAGTTTGACATCCTTATTTATTATAAATGTAGTAATTTATTAAAGTAGTTAGGCATCTAGAACCAGGGCTGTTGACTCTGTACTCCACGCCTTCAACTCTGACTCCTTTGAAATTGGCTAAAGTATATTAATTAGTAGTAACAAACTTAATGCAGTAAAATAATCCAATACAGACTAATTCATGGGAAGCTTCTTTGGCATTAGGAATGTATGCTTAAATAAATTTGTCAAACTAAATTACAAATATTGTTTGTAAATAATACAAAAAAAGAATATTTTAATGATATAGTTAACATAGTTATAATATTATACATTTTTATTTTGAAGTCGGAGTTGGTAAATTTTTATCGACTCTGATTCCATCCAAAATTGCTTCCGACCCAGACTCCACACCCCTGCCTAGAACTATATTAAAGCACACTGGTTTTGAAGCATTGTTCTATTGCATGTTTTATTTGTTCACATATCAAGTATTGTACCTATCACTCGCATGTAAAGCATCTTTACTGCAGGGTCTACTCACCTGGAAAAGTCTAGGAACAAATGCAATTTCATGAATAGCACCAACATATTTTTCTTTGACAATTCTTGTCAAGAATTAAATAGAAGTGAACTTAAGGTTTTTGTACATTACAAATTAATATTCATATGGAAAAAATCTTAAATAATTGACTTACATGTTGGGAGAGTAGTTTGATTTGTCAGGGTAAAACAAAATATTACAAATAATTTTCCAAGTAATTTTAGTGTACAAAGTAATATAAATAACCACAATATAAAAAAATTTCAGTCATAAAACAACTAAAAGAAAATATTTGAACTTCGATTCTGCTTCAAGAATATTTCATATAACCGGTATGAGTTTGCTTCGAATTGAAAAAGTGGACTTCGCACACCACTAAAAGAGTCTAACACATATTTATTTTAGTACCAAGTCTCATGAACTGTTTACGTTGTACGCACATGTTCTAATTATGCTAATTTGCTAGGGACATGGAAGTTTGAAAATAGAGGAGTTATACCCACACTTGTTTGGCAGGAGAGTGGAAAACCATTTAGGAAAAAAAGACAGTACATTGACCAAGACTCAAACCCCTATCTCCCTGCCATCAGCATTCTAGTCTATTTCGGCCTCTATAATGGGTTAAACACTTTGTTGATATAGATATATTTATTTTTTGCTAGTGTTAAAAATATTTTTCTTTCAGATACATTTTTTAGTTAGTCATCTGATACACAAGTTATTAATGGCCCAATCTAAACACTAGAGTTGAGGAGGTTATCTTATAAAAGTGCACTTACTTTTGTACCATTGCAACGATACAACACGTCTACAATTCCCCGCCACCTAAGTCTGATGCCACTTACCCCATTCAAGCAGACGATGTGCCCGTTCAACCAACAACATATCACGCACTAAAACCAAATGGTCAACGGGGTGTGAACTGTGAGTTCCTTTAACGAAATAGTCCCTCCTTTGTATTGTATTAAACTTGTTTTAAAATAAAATTAGAAAATTACTATAACTAAAATTATTCCCTCACTTGATTTAGAAATTATACTATAAGCTTTGCAAACGCTATTCGAATACCAACATACTTCTGACTCAAGCTTGTGTCATACACTTGCTGAAAAATAGAAAGCAGAATCTGCGCAGTAATTCACACCCTTTTAAGTTGACCCATGATGCATTACAACGCTTTAAAACAGCTGATTATCAACATATTTTATTTGCTAATGGATAAACATATATTTTTAATCATTCTCTCGATGGATGTTTTCAAATCATAAATTGTGTCATGGCACAATCCAATACAGATATACACGTTTTTCATTAACGGGTTATTTAAGATATCCTTACAACGGCCAATGAAGCTATCTGCTAGCTTCTGGCTGTAGAGTGCATGGGTTGACAAATGCACATGCGCACTAATTTGAGATGGCTGGTTCTGAGATTTGATTGGTTCTCTTGTGCCTAACATCTTGAGCAGAGCGGACAAAGTAGAGAATAGTTGAACTTCAGCAGAACAGCTTGTGTCGATTAAGCGTAAATCTTGTGATCGGCTTAGAGCGCATCACGTGACCACATTTCTGTTCTGCGCTAGTTTTTCGGCAAACGTGTGACTCCACAGTCAGTGTTGAGGGACCCTATGGTATAGTCCTTATCACATGTTAGAGTCAAGTCAGCAACGGTCAGTCATCTCGGCAGTGTTAAGTGACGGTTGTGAGTGTCGAGTGCTTCTCATCTGTTTATGGCATTTTCCGAGTCTGGCCTGAGTTTTGTTAAACATAAAACATGAAATTTAAAAGTTTTAAAAAATACAAAATTTCGTAGTGAGCTACTTTGCTATGATACTGACTTTACATGGCTGCGCCTATTTAAAATATTGCACTGGTTTTCCACCAATCATGTATTTCCTTCGCATAGTAATATGGGAATCTTTGTTTACTTCCTTTCTCAGGTTAGGATGAACCAATAATAAAGTAAAGAATGATTGGAATAGTTTAATTCATAAAAGTATAAAAATCCATCAATATAATGTTAAAGTTATAATCTAAATATGTTTCACATTTCAAATTTATTAAATTTTTATCCAAGCATGGTTTAATTGGTCCTCGTTTGACTATTTAGGTAGTCCTGTTTGTTAACACAGGTATATCTTGAGTTGCATTGATCGGTACATTGCTATACTTTTGAGTGTTATTTTTAATTCTCTCTCCCTCAAAGCTCCTCTTGTTAAAGATTGTTTAATCCTTTACTAATATATAATGTTTTTTCTCTCCAAAATGCAATAGAATCCAACCGCATGGCTTTTGGACTCCTTGGACTACCATAGACTTACTAAGTACAGCCTAAATAATTGTCTACTCTAGATGTACCTACTTAACTATATAAACATAGCACAACTTAGTGCAGCACATGTATGACTTGTAGTGATCACTTATATCAGCTATTAAAGCTATGAGTTAATGTAATTTTATTGACTGTGTGTTAAAAAAATGTTTTATGTACACAAATGTTTTCATATACAAAAAAAAACCTTTTGAGATCAATGTTAAAAACTAATCACTATTAATATTCCCAAGAATAAAATTAGAATAGACAAGTGTTTATTAACTTATTATATTCAATAATATCTGATCATTCATTGATTTATTGCTTTGATAATTTATTATATTTCAATTTAGAAATTCTTTGCTATCAATCTTATTAAATTAAAGTCGATATTTTAAGTTATAATATGTTATTAAGTAAGTATGATAAACCTTTAGACAAATTACATGGAAATATAAGTAAAAAAAAAAACACACACAAAATATATATATAATACAAACACTTCATTATTTTGATGCCACATGCTATTTTTCTTAGTAGAATTAACAGGAAGTGGGGTGTGCCATCTTAGTTTTTGAAAACTTCTCTGGAGGACTAAAAATTAGAGTTTTACAAATTAGAATCTCCAATCTACCTTCAAATATCGAATTTGGAAAAAAATTTTGAACATAAGAGTAGAGGTGTGCGGGATTCCCGCAGGAAAAAGTATTTCCCGCTCCCGACCCGATTGTTGGAAAAATATTCTGTAATCCTGAAAATTTCGGGAAAAGTTCAGGAATTGCTCTTTTTCCATATTTAATTTACTTTTAAACTTGCTTTTCATGTTTTCTTTATTATTTAAATACAAACACGTATGTCAACCTATTATAGATCTAAATTTTTATTTAATATGCGTTTCATAAATGTTTGTAATTCAAAGTTTTAGCAAAAGTATTAAAAATTGCTTAAATTTCAACTTTATATATATATTTGTTTAGATTTAATCAATTAGGGCCTATGTATTTATTTAACAAATTAAATATTGTCAGTGTTTTAAGGTATGTAATATAAGCAAATTTAGAAATAATTAATTTTACATTTTTAATTCCTAGTCTCTTCTCGAAGTAAGGGATTCTAAAATTCCCGTTCCGATTTCTTCTCGATGGTTGAGTCTTGTTCCCGATCTCGTCTCGAACCAAAAAGTCGATCTCGCACACCCCTACATAAGAGTAAATATAATAGAATAATAGAAAATACAAACAGTAACTTAATGTTAACATTCTTTCTTATAATTATTCATCATAACATTCATACATTCAGTTAAATTACTGGTCTGGGTCCTGGTTGTTAAGTTCATCCTATAATTATAAATGGTTCTGTACTATCAATGCCTAATATTAGAGATCTAAAACAAATTTCACTTGAAATATTGAAAACAAATTTTCTCTAAGGATTTGAGTCTCAACTCGGAAATTTTCTCGAATTTTCATGTCTTTATTACCCTTAAGGATTCGAGGGTCCCATCTCTACTAAAAATACTCTTAAGGGTCTTCTGTTGCTCTCTGTGGATAACAGGTGGTGCTGGTGTTGTAGCAAGCTTTAAATATGGACAACTAGTTCATGAATGTTTAGGTTGGGTGGTTTTATAGACTTTGTGATACATTGATGTGCTATTTTCCATGGTAACTACCATCCAAAATATAATAACAGAACCTCAACAGAATTTTATTCTATCAATAATTTTTCCATTCTTCAACAACTAAGGTATGCGCAGACAGACAATTTTAAGTTGTGCAACAGTTTAATTGGGATCATGCGCACACCAATGATTTCACTCCGACTAAAAAGTTTAGTTGGGTTGCACCGCACACTACACTTAACAGTTGGTAAGTCTAGAGTGGAGACAGTGTAAATTGGCATATAGGTTATTTAAAATAGATACGGAGGAAACTTGCGACTATTTGTGCCTTACTTACTTAGTTACTTTATGGCACTAGGAACTCGGAAAGTTAATTGCCTCACAAAATTATGCCACCTATCCCTATCTTGAGCTAGTTCTATCCATTCCACCTCATTACACCGTATCTCTATCTTGAACTAGTTCTATCCAGTCCATCTCATTACACCTTATCTCTTTCAGGTTCATTCTAATGTTATCTTCCCATCTGTGTCTAGGTCTTCACAATGGTCTATTTCCATTGCGTTTGCCAGTCATTACCCTGAACACGATTCTAAATTCCTCCATTCGCACTGCGTGTCCTGTCCATCGTAATCTGCACAATTTGATTATCCTGACAATGCTTTTTTTTAGTACAAAGTATGCAACTCATCATTATGTAACCTCTTCCACTCACAGTATCTTCATTGTATTTGCACCAGATGTATTTCGAAGTATCTTACTAGTTAGATTTTGGAAAAATAAAATAACTCATCTCAACAGTTATTTTTACATTTCCTCTTTGAAACCCTCACCAAATTCTGACATTGACCTTTAATATGAGTTAATTGTTTGTACACAATCATTTTGTTCAAAGGATGAAGCAAAGAAACGTGAGTAGATAGGGAAACCTTCCAACTATTTAGTCGGCAGTTTGTGCACTCTGATAAACATCTATTCACATTTGAAGGGGATAGTTGTCCCAACATTTTAGTTGGATACATGTTGGAGTTAAGTCCAACTTTTCAGTTGGTTTGTGCCTCACTTGGCTTCATTAAAGCCAACTTGACATCTTTCTTTTCAGTTTGCTAACGCCAGAGTAAGATGGCATGTGGCATCAAATTATTGTACTTTTTTTTAGATATAATTTGGTGTTTCCAATTTTATTTGTACCAGAACCAGAATAGGAAACCTAAAAAATAAATTGCTTAGGAACCTGAATTAGAATTGGAATATATATGTATATTTACGTATCTAAAGGTTCTTATTGGTACTTAGGTTCTAAGTTTTTATGGTTTCATTTTATGCCCTTGTTTCTTTGACTTAATTTTATTTTGACACGTTCAATATTTTCTTTCCTTGGGATTTTTTTGTCAAGTTACATTGTATTTTCAAAAAAGGAACCTAATTAAGAACTGAAATTAACAGGAACTTTTATTTTCCTCTAACTGGAAGCAGTATTAGAACCTTAAAAGGTTTGAATGAAGAACCAGAATTGATGGATATTTAGGTTCAACTCCTTGATTTGTTCTTCATTTTTATAAGTTTCTATCATAATGTATTTAATGATTATAAAAACAAATACTTGCCTAATAACTTATAAATGTGTATGGACACTGTAAATTAATGTAAGGTAAGTGATAGTGAAGAAAGGCAACCTTAAAGAAGAATTAGGTTAGACCTTGATAGAAAAAAAAATAAACATCTATCCAATTTTTACACATTCTTCACACTCTCATCTCCTGATAAATTTCACAGTTACACCTGATTTTAAATTTATATTTGTTTTTCTTAATATGAAGAAGGGATATTTCCGAAAATCACGGGTAACTGTCTAAGTGGTCGGAAGAGGCAAGTGTGAAGAGATTGCGAAGAAATACAGAAGTTTATTGGTTTTCTATCAAGGTTTGACTTGACTATCCTTTCATGTTGGCTTCCTTCCCTTTTACTTACAACTAGAGTCCAATTATCTTAGAAAGGGCCTCTAAGGAAATACAAAACTTTTTTGTGGCAAAAATGTAAAGTGTTATTTGTGTTATTAGTGTTATTTTATAGGTATTGATAATACTTTATTTCTTTGTTTCTAAGACTCCATCGATTGTAAGCCATACCTTAATATTTCGGTACCACCAGCAGAAAAAAAAAATTCTAAAAAATAAAAGGCATATACCAGCAACACGAACAAGTACTAAGACACAGTGTTTGAAAAAAAAAGCTAAATTACTCTACTTTTAAGAAATATTTTTACTACAGAATTCAATTTACTAACAAAAATAGTAACTTATATATCGGTAGGTATGTTATTCCTCTTTATTTATTTTACAGCCTATGGTCTGGGTCAGTTTTTTATTCAAGCTGTCATATATTTTCCACTAGCGGCTGGCTAGGCCTTTAGAGATGTTTAAATGGAATAAAAGTGCATCTTAGAATTGAAAAAATAGGGTATTTATCAAAAATAACAGCTGCAGAACAAACGACTTGACATGTGAAAGTAGATCTATAAAACTAAAGAAAAGGGGAAAATAAACTACTAAGAGTAAATGTGGGAAGATTCCAATGCACAAAGGTGACATCTTCCTCCTTTCTTCTGTCTTCTATAGTAGAAGTAGTCATACACACATTTTAACACAAATAGAGTAATATTTTGGCATTTTATCAAACACAAAGAAGAAAAAGATTGTGTTTGATAAAGGCAACAATGTCGAAATATTATTCTATTTGTGTTAAAATGTGTGTGTGACTACTTCTACTATAAAATACAGAAGAAAGGAAGATTTTTAGCACCGCGTCTTACTACCCGTTCGGGTTATACGCTTAAGTACTAATTACGCTAATGGATTAGGAATAGGGAGGGTTGAATTTAGAGTAAGTGAACCCGCATTTGCGTGGAGGGAGAGTGGAAAACCATTTAGGAAAAACCACCCCAATTCACCTGACCGAGATTCGAACCTCGATCTCCCCGTCCTCGGCAGTAGAGCTCAACATGACTAGCGCATTAGCCAACTACGCCACCGAGGCGGGTAAGAAAGGAAGATGTCACCTTTGTGCATTGGTTTCCTTCCACATTTTTCCTCTTTCCCTATGTGGGCTTTCTTTATCAAATTAACTCTTAGTAGTTTATTTTTCCTTTTTCTTTAGTTCTATCAATTGCCTTTACTATAACATTATTTATCCATTGATTCACCTCATTTTTAAACATGAAAGTAGATCTAGTAACACTTTTAACTATCAGATAAGTTTCTTTCTATGAAAATTGGGTTGTACATTAATTCACAGTGTTTCCATACTCTTTTCATAAATATGTGTTTAATGATAAAGTTTTTGTTTGTTTGAAAGTTTGTTTAAAGAATTGTGTTTGTGGTGTTATCTGTTTCAGACACGGAGGCTTGGTCGCTAGCCTTACACCTGCTGCCCACTAACTCCCCTGTAGGTCTGTGCTCTGTTTCAGCCTTACCTGGGTGTCAATCCCCCAAGTCCCCCCGCTGTGCCTCTAAACCTAAAACTAAAAAGATTATGTATGACACAGCGGAAAACGATGACTTTGACCGCGAGGAGATTGCCACGTACGAGGAAGTGGCCAAGCTTTATCCTCGCCCAGGACTCCAGCGGCCCGTCGTGTTGATTGGCCCCCCAGGGGTCGGACGCAATGAACTGAAGCGCAGGCTTATCGCTACTGATCCTGACAAGTACAAGACACCCATCCCATGTGAGTGTTCTAGGTTTACCTCCCCTTGTGGCTAGGGGTACAGGCATCAATGACTCTATTAATTATTGGGAAGGGACAGAACAAGCCCGTTTTCACTTTAAATTAAAGAATAAAAATAAGTCTGTGCCAACTAAATGACACAAAAGATATGATAATCATTACACAGCGAACATAGAGAACTTTTCCTGTCTGAGTTGCTGGTTTCATAAATCAACAACTTCAGATCCCATGACTGTCCCACATTAAAACTTGTCATAAACTTTCTGAAGGACATCATCATCAACTGTTTCCAGCCTGTGGCCGGGTCAGCTTAGTAAAATACCTCCATCTTCCTCTCGCTTGAACACTTTTTGTTATCTGCTCCTCCCATCTCTTTCTTGACCTCCCCTGCTAGAGGACATTAGGATAGAATGTACGGTGGCTACAGGCAAGGACACATGGAAAAGTTGGGCAATTTTTTGATATCAAGGAAAAGAGGGAATTTAATTAAAATAAGGAAAAGTCAGGAAATTTAAATACTTAACCAACCCTGCACCTAAAATTGTAAACAAATGTGAAACATTTTGTTTCTCAATATCAACAAAATGTGTTTTCTAGATGTAGCATTTTGATAACATGGGATGGTTGTACAGGGTTTGTTTTTGTACACAGGGACACAAATAATATCCAAAACCTTAAGAGCTTAGTAAATAACTCTAAAGAATGATGTGAAGCTACCGCTAAGATTGTTTATTGAAAATACATTATAAATATAATAAACAGAGAAATGGACACTCACCGAGTAAAATTGTAGAAAAGAGTTAGTGGGATTTTTTGTTTTTAATGTTGTCTGAAAACCTGAAAAAGTCAGGGAATATACATATTAAAAGTCTTGTAGTCACCTTAGAATGTGAATTTTTTTTTAAATTTACGCTTCTATAAAGTTTTTTTTGTGAACTTGAAATTTGCCTAGCTATAAATGTTAAATTTCCATTGGTTTAATTAGAGCTTTGATTAAGATCTTTAAAATATGAATATTTTATCTTAGTATCTTAGTTAAAACAATAATTCTGTACCTACCTAATTCATCCTCTCTAACTTTATCCACACTTCCTTATACTATATTTATATTCATCTTTCCTGTACCTTCTTCCAAATATAATTGTATTGTTGATAGTTATTACCAAGTGGTATTAGGAAATATGCACTGTTATGTATGGAAGAAACGTACGCGAAAGAGGTATAGACATTTTTCCATCCCGCTTTCCTCCACATTCATCCATATAAAACAAAACACAAACTCTAAAAGTGAAAAAACATTTTTCTTAAATATATATTCAAATGAAGAGAAAAAGTCCTGGTCAAATTCCATGATGCCCATGACATATATTCAAGAACTTGCGAGACTACTTACAGTGTATAGTAAATTAAACTAAATATAGCTATTACAATTTTTTGCAATACAAACTGTAAAAATGCATAGCCAAATTCATGTTCCCTTTCACCACACCCAAAGAACTCATCTTTGCTTCATTTATCTTCCTCAAATTATTTTTTCTTTCTGACTTTGTATTTTAAGCGTCTCAATGCCTTTTTTTTTACCACACACAACAATAAAGAACATGCTACCTGCTTCTGTGGCTAAACAGTCTAATGCATCACTTTCGTGTTGAACTGGTCTGCTGAAGACGAGGTTGGGGTTCAAATGCAGGTTGGGTCTACTGGGGGTGGTTTTCCCTTAATGATCTTCCACTCTTCTTCCCTGCAAATGTGGGTAGATTACCCCTAAAATACTACTTTCCTCATACATCCCAATTAGATCAATTATCATATATGAGGCATATAATCTGAACAGATAATACGAATCGGTGATTAAAAAAAAAGACACATTATGAGGAAGGAATACTTTTAGGAAATATATCAGAATGTATTTGATGAAGATAAAATGGCAATTTGGAAAATCTCCCTCAACGAAATCTCAGCTTCCCAGGTCAAAGCTTTACATCTCTATAAGACGCCGGTAATGAACTAAAAGTTGTTTTTTATTCTTCTATTTAGATACGTCTCGTCCTGTTAGACAGGAGAAGTGAACGGAAAAGAGTACTTCTTTGTTACGAGAGAAAAAATGGAGGAAGATGTTGAAGCTGGTAAATTTATCGAGTTTGGGGAATATAAAGGCAACCTGTATGGCACCTCTGCAGAAAGTGTAAAATCGCTCGTGAATGCCGGATACGTGTGCATTTTGAACCCACACTATCAAGTAAGTACATTTGGCCATTACTGCAAGTAAAACTAATTTTACATCCATTACTGTTTCCATCCTTTGTTCTGTGTCAGTTTATTATTCAATTAATATATTTTCCACTACCGGCTTGCTAGGCTTATCGTAGCATCATATGCCTTGTAATCTAACTTAAGACTTGGACAGGCACAACACCCAATCCCCGGCCGTTAATTTATCAATGTGAAAGGGTAAACCCATGTTTCCATCAACGATAAATTTTAGGCGATGCTAGGAATAGAACTCGGGACCCTTAGCTTAGTAGACACACACGATAACAACTGTGCTAAAGTGTCAGACCATTTTTAGGCATTCATGATGAACAAGTATATTTTCAAATACTATCAATATTTTATAAATGCATAAATGCTAAAACATTTTTTTCATCAACACACATTTAATTGAATGGGAAGATAATGTAGCAAATGAACTTTGTTATCTTCTTTGCTTGTACGGTTGTAAAACACATATTCCTGGTGAGATACTGCAACAAAGCTGGAGAGGGTTGCGAACATTGGGATGGGATATATATTTTTCTGACACAGATATTTGTAAATTAAACGTAAATTTATAAGAATACAAGAGTTTGGTTGAGGTTTTTTGGCACTGCTTCTTACTATTCGTTCAAACTATACACTTATGTACTAATTAAGATAATAGTTTTAGGGATTAAGAATTTTATATTTAGAGGAAGTGTACGTGAATTGGCATGGAAGGAGAGTGGAAAACCCTGACCAAGATTCGTACCTCAATCTCCCCATCATCGGTATTCTAGTCTATTGAGAGACCATGCAGCCACCAAAGTGGGTTAGAGTTTAGCTGCTAAAGGCTTTTCATTGCATAGATCTTTTTCAGGTTCCATTTGTAAAGTGTATTTTATTTAGTCATGTGCATTCATTACTAGTTTTTGTTAAACATATAAGTTCATTTGAAGTAATTAAAAACCTTACCATACTATTTACAGGCTTTAAAGATGCTCCGCACCCCGCAGCTAAAACCGTACATTGTGTACATCCAACCTCCTTCATTTGAGACGTTGAAGGAGACTCGCAATGCAGCATATGCTCGTTCAACATTTGATGAAAACAATTCTAGAGGATTTACCGTGAGTTTATATACGTGTTTCATATAATTTTTTTTTTTTGTGTAATTATTTAAATTAATATGTTTATTGTTTATAACATAACCTGGTGGCTTTACTTGATATTTCAAAAAAATGGAAATTATGATAAAAGCACAACTAGGGAATAGGGGAATAATGTGACAAATGGGAAGAGACCATTGGGAACACCTGGGCGCAGATGGGTAGATAACATTAGAATGTACCTGAGGAAGATAAGGTGTAATTAGGTAGACAGGATAGAACTAGCTCAAATAGGATAGGTGGAGTACTTTTGTATTTCAGCAATGGGCTTTCGAGTTCCTATTGTCGTAGAGTAAGTAAGGGTCTCTCTAGACTGATGGGGAGCTTCCAAGCATTTTAAACTACAGTTAATAATTTTTAAGACGATAAACTTTTTACACCCATAGCTTTAATGAGCAAAAAGTTAAGAGCATTTTTTTAATAATATTTTTTATTTATATTTTTTTAAATTCACTATTTTATTTTATTTTACAAGACACTGATTCATTTTTCAAATTTAGGCACATGCTAAGGCAGTTCCTGTCGATGACGGCATTGATATCCAAGCCACAGGCCCGAACAAGAATCTGATGCCCTTATCTGTATAGAATGCACTCCCCCCACCCCTGTTTTTTTGCCCTCCTTTTTTTCACCTCCTATTTTTCTGTGATTTTTTATATAGTTACAAATTTTTTACATTAAAAAAAAATTGGTCGCTACTCATGGTTAGTGAACCACAGCCTTGGATATCTCTTATTCCTATCCATATTGTTTTTTTGCCTCAACCTTATCCATTATATTTTTTGTATTCTTTTATATGTATTATACTTCTTTTCCTCTAATTTAATATGTGTGTTGTGTGTTCTCCCCCCCCCCTTTCCCCCCTCCCCTTCTTGAGTAATCTTGGTAGCTTCTGCCCAATCCTTCACTCTCGATCAAAATTATTTGAGAGAAAGTGTGAAATGTCAACTCAAGGGAAATAATAAACTTAAAGATAATAAATAGTAAGACATTTACCTTTAAATAAATATTATAATAAGGGTTGCAAGTTTGAAATGTCAAATATATTCAGTTGACTTTGCTTAAAAATGCTTGAAACCATTCTTAACCACTATAAAAATCAACATTAATACAAATTTGATAATAACAAACTGCAGTAATTGTGAGGGCAACGTAGAATGGTAAGGGTGGTGGTGTACAACTTTCTATCTGGATACCCGAGCTTAAATGATGAGCTTGGCTCGAAGCTTTAAATCCGAGTACTTGCAGAGCCCTAATGTTCAGTTGATTTCTTTCAGGATGACGAGTTCAACGAGATGATACATAGCAGCAAGCGGATAGAGTTCTTGTACAGCCATCTGTTTGATGAAGTCATCGAGAATGCTGACTTGTCATCAGCGTTTGAGCAGTTAGTGCGGGCTGTGAACAGAGTTGAGACGGAATCCCTGTGGGTCCCTGCTTCGTGGGTGCAGTGATGATAACATTATTGTAACCACTTTAGCTTATATCCTATTCTGGGTAAGTTATAAACTTTCATGGTTCACTGCAACATTTGTAAAGGACACTGACTTTTCTTAGCCAGTAGAGAGCAGAACAATAACTAACTATGGTTTTTATGTTGATCACCAATATGTTAGTAGTTTCAGGCCGCTGCATGGGAGATCACTGAGAAGTGTTGCATACATTTAGAAATCGCTGATTAGTTATTAAGTTGTTTGATACTTTCTAATAATGTTTTTACTAAAATGTAGATGAAAATTCTGACAAATTAAAATGATTAAATTTTAGTATAAAGTACTTTTTTTTATGTGTGATAGCTTACATTAAACCCCATAAACAATCCCACATTATCTTAAAATCCATTATTATGGCCTTATTAAAACATGGTTTTATTTGGAAGAGGAAGAATGGATCTATTTTTCCAACATTTTGCTTTAATCTCAGGTGTACACATTTTCACAGCAAAGTGTCACTTTTAAAAAACAACTTAAAACTCAAAATTTACACTTTTTTACACCTTGTCTTACAACCTTTTCGGGTTGTATACCTATGTGTAATTATGTTAATGGGTTGGGTAGGATTAAGGTTGAATTTAGAGGAAGTGCAGCCATATTTGTGTGAACGGAGAATAGAAAACCACTCTCAGTACACCCTACCAGGATTTGAACCCTGATCTAGTCATTGGCAGTTATAGTTTATAAAGATAGTGATGCCTTAGACCATGTGGCCCACTAAACCAGGTTTAGACTTTTTAACAGGTCAGAAACCTGTTATATTAATTTTACATACATTTTGTGCAAATATATATTAGAAAATATCAAACCCTTCCTCTCTTAGAAAGTTGTGTTATGCATTTAACACTCCTACTGATGAGTTCCGATAGAATGAAACCTATGTCAAGGGATTGGGCAGTAACGATTAATTTACTTCAAGAGGCAGCCTCCTTTCCATTGACAGCAATGGAAAGTGTGAACTGTGTTTTTCTTTTCATTGTAAAAGCCCGATTGTCTTCATTCCTTTTATATGCTATGTCTTTCTACCTTTCTTGAACTGTCTTCCAAATATAATATAAAACCACTTCATTAATAATGTGGTATTTATAAACTTATGCAATGCATCTCGGTGCTTTCACCTGTATCATCCTTTAGAACGAGGCTTATTGTGCCTCAAATATTACAATGATGTGTGTATTAAAAATGTTAGCATTTTGAATAGAGATTTCACTATTTCTGTTTTTATCAGTTTGTAAAAGAGTTACTATTTTTTAAACAAAAATAAAAATTTAGTTTGCTAACTTTTTAGACTGAAATTCAACATTTTTCTTTAAAAAATCTAATCATTTTATTCACCACATATTAGGGGTATCTAGTCAGTAACCTTTGGTCAGGTCACTTTTGTAAAATGCCTTCATCTGCTTCCAACCTTCCACACCATACCTTGGACCAATCGACCACCAAAGCGGGTCTTGCTATTATTGACCATTAAAGTTTAAAATTTTATTTAAAAAAAACTGTTGTTTATTTACAGATTGCTGCTGTTGGCCAGTCGACATTGAAAACTGTGAAGAAATTTTGAAACAGTTTTGCTAGGTAGTTATTTATCTAGTACCGGTTTAAAGTAATCTACAAAAAGGAGTTTTAGGAGTAACTAATCTACCCTATGCCACAGGTCAAGGAGCAGATATTGAGGTGGGGTGGCTTGAGAAAAAGGTTAATCCTCTTAATGTCGTGTATCTTTTCTTTTTTTTAATTGCCAGCTACTAAGTTTGTACATGTCACTCCTTGCAGACCTTTTTAAAGAACTGGATCATAATTACTAGGAGTGTGCAAAGCTTCAAAAAATATATTTTGTCCTCGACAATTACTAAACTTATCTCTATAAGTAAAACCTCTTTTAGTTTTATGAAATAATTGTATTATAGTTGGAAGAAGGTATATGCAGTTCCCAGCATCACCACGTCCAATCCATCTTAGTTTGTAAACTCGAGCTGCCTCGTCTTGTTTTTCCAAATGGCTGCTGAAACCTTGTTTCCACCATAAAAAGTTTGAAGTAAAGGCTGGTTTTACTCTCGCTCTATTTTAAGACAAGCTTTTTTTTTCATCGGGACAATTCATCCACAGGGTTTACTTCTGATGGGATCCAAAACGTGGCGACCCCGCCGTTTCGAAGACAGTCGATGACGTGGATGTATGCTCTTCATAGCGCTGGTGAGGCAAAGATGAGGCAGGAACCTGATTACATACCCACCAGGACTCTTATAATTCATTCACGACCTTAGTTTACTTGGATGACAACTCAAAAAGTTATTAGAAATAATCCCTAATATATCCCTATGCCAACAGCTGATATCTATCACTTTGAATAACAGTAATGAAAAGTATGGTAATGTATGAATGTGACATTTAACCACACTAATATAAGCCAATATGTTTATATATTAATTTGAGGTCGGGCACAAAGCTTATTAATCGTTTTATTCCACTTAAAAAAATTATTATTCTTAACACTTTCACAAAAGATTGTAATGATACTGTTTTGGATCCCTCTCAAATATTCAAAAATTCATGGATGAAGTGTAATTTTCTTTAAAGTGTTATAAGCAAACTAGCCTTTTGATACTTCATCAATGGAAAATCACGCGTTTTTAGAAATAATGTCATTGTAATACGCTTTAAACTTTTTTTTATTAATTCTGTAGTATTGAAAAGATCTTATGACACTGGCTTCCTATATCCAATAGGAAGCATACACAGTGCCGGTAGCATAAATCTAGAGAATGTGTAATATCACGAGAGTGCATTACTTAAATACATAGAGTACACAGAAAATAATCTGTAGTTCAACGAAAATTGTATCATTTCATATAATATCTTCGTACCAAAGGTGTAACATCTTAATAAACCTTGTGAAACATCAAAACTCTTATTTACTTAATATCGTTATAGATAGTGTTCAATCACAGGGAATTATCACAATTACAATCTGTACCGCTTTAATTAGTGCTCGATCACGGGACAAATATCAGCTAATTAAACTGTAATCATTTTAATTGGCACTCGATCACGGGGCTATAATACCAATAATAAACCGTAGGACTATAATTGGCTCCCAATTGTAGGACAATTATATCATTATAAATACCACATCATTATAAATTGGCTCCCAATCGCGGGATCATTATATCACAATAAAACCAAAGCATAATAAATTGACGCCCATCGTGGGTCGATATTATTATAAGGTCTAACGAAAATAGCTTTAAAATGGTGACCGACAAATTTAAACCATGTGATTGAACGTGATGGAAACAAGTTCTTTACAATGATGCACCCACGCAGTGGATAAAAATATTTTATTCAGTTAAATATTTCAAAATACAATAAAATAATTATAAAATAATCTACTATACATATAAAAAATGACAAGTATTTTCTCTTTTCCACGTAAATGATGCCTGTATTAAAAGGTATTAATGTATGCACTATATTGTACATAATCAATAATGTTCCAAAACGAAGAATAAGTACTTTTAATTATGTTTAAAATATTGTTTCGAGTTGGGTAAAAAAATTTATTAAAAGTAATGAAATAGTATGAGAAAACTTAATTTTAAGTTATTTTAAATGCAAAATATAACAGGTAATTAAAAAACTTAACATTTAGAACAAAACAACGATCTTTTACAAGTGTTGGCAACCCAAAACCTAAACATATGATTTTTGAACTGTCATCCAGGTAAAAACCTATCATGTACAGACCTTAGTGCTATCGGTTCCTAGCTTGATGCTTATAGCCCCAGTGGTGTGTGGGTCTAGGATATCCCAACAGGGTCACCATGATAGCTGATTTCACCTGTTGGTGAAATTGCTGGAACCATGCCTCGTTTTTCTTAGGGCCAGTATGCCACCAGGATCCATGGATTCACATCTTATATAGGATGACTAGCGGCTCCTCCATCTCCTTCCACTGCACTCAGATTCATTCCTTGGCGGTAAACAGGTGCTGGGGTCACCGCAATAGAAATGCCACGACGGTGGTGAAGCCTGACTGCCAGAGGTTGAGACCAATCCATGACACGTGTCTGGCAATTCTTCTAATGCCCGTGCCGAACACTGCTGTAGTCTTCTCAAATAGAGTACTCCACCTTTTCCTTTCGCTGTCCTGGTGAGGGTGAGCTGCTGTCGTTGATATTGAGGTAGAGGCTCAGGTAGAATATCTTTTGCGTTGGTACTAAGACCAATTTCTTCTGGTTGATTGGAACCGGTCAGGAATTGCGCTGCGCCCTCCAAGCGTTTCGAGTGTTTTAGAGAAGTACAGGTAGTTGTCCAGATTAGCCATGCCCTTGAACCACGATTGAAAGAACCTCGACCTGATTTCCACCCCTGTAATCCAGGCACCTCTTGGGATAGATGGTATGAAGCACTTTCCCTGCTGGCAGGAGGGAGAAACTGGGTGTGCCTATGTATCTGTCCATGGCGAGAAACCTGGATGATCCTGATTCCGCTGTCCGCTTTTGTTATGGGGGGAGTGTGGAAGAGTGGGAAGGTGTCCACACACTTCTCTTTGATTAGCAGGCTGGTTGCGAGCCAGTCCATTATCACCTCATCTATGAGAACTGACAGTCTCATAGGTTGGAAGTGGTGAGGCGCCTTCCTCGGCAGGACCACACCTTCTCTAGTGATGGTGAAAAGGTTCCCGGTCTTTCCCTGGTGTGGATCAAAAGCAGAACAGCCACTGACCTGTAGTGGCAATCCCCTAAGTTTGCATACTTAGGTTTATCAGTCATTGCGAATTGTGCAGGAAGGCGATGATCGGCACCCTCGATGGTCCATCTTCTTCGGCTTCAGGGTCACTCTCGAAGTTGGATTCTTGTTCGCCTTTGTCTTTGGGAGTCTGGTTGTTGCTTGAGTCTTCTGCAGACCTTACGTTATTTGTGTCCTCTTTGATGCAGTCCAGGCTCAGGCCCTGCATGAGGTCTTTTAATGCCTCATACGTCGGTGTTGTGAGATCATCAAGGTGGAACGCACAGTCCATCGCTTAATGTAATTCATCCACATCCACCAGTCCTGGTGAAGTGACTATATCTGCTTGGCTGGATGTATAGTTCTTTAATGACCCATTAATCCTCTGTGGTCCATTATTCTTGTTTCTGTGGTCTCTCTTATTCCTCTTCGATCCAAGTGTCAAAGTCGTATTCTATGGGCAACTCCATTCCTGCTTCGTCTAAGACTCTCCCTGTATGTATCTTTCTGTATATATGTCATGATGTTGTTAGGTGGTCTGCTCCTTATAGAGATATATATTCTCATCCCATTTCCATTACTTGTGTTTGTCCTTTATGTTATTCCTTTTACATGTTCCTATCATATTTTACCAATTTCCTTTTTTTCTCCCTTTTAGGTTTCTTGGTTTCCTCTTTTAGGAAGTTGCATTGTGTATCACGCTCCCCCTGATGAGTTCCAATAGAATGAAATCCAGGTCGGGGGATTGGGTGGTGACGATTGATTTTCTTTAAGAGGCAACCAATACCTCTTTGTCCAATGGCAGCATTGTAAGTGTGAACTGTGTTCTTCTTTTCATTGTAAAAGCAATATTGTGTTCATCCCTTTTATATGTTTCTATCCACCTTTCCTGTACCTTCTTCCAATAACAAAATCCTCAAAAAGAAAAAATAGGTTTTTCTTAAAGAGATATATTACACCTAAATTACTCATTTATGTTAAATTATTGCTATTCTAAGGTTATATATACCCTTTGTTTACCCAAAAGGATAGCAAGCTTACCTTGCCTGGTTCCACTATGGTTGACTTGTATGAATGCCATAGTGCAATTCGTCAAGGTCACCTTGCAACCTTTCAATGTAAACAAAATGTATATTTCAAATTAATATTCATATGAAAAAATAGCTTATATAATTGAATTGCATGTTATGATAGTAACTTGACTTAAGCTTAGAATGAAATGTTTCAAACCATTTATTAATTTAAAAAATGTCTTAATGATTTTGGTTTATAAAGCTATATAAATATGCATATAATATTTTTTCCAGCTTAAAATGATTTACAAAAAATATCTCGGCTTCACTTCGAGAATATTTCATATAATTGATTCATGTTTTTTTTTAATGGGCTTTGCACACTCCTGGTTATTACTATTATTATTATTGTAAAATAAAAGAATTGTAACTGTGTTTCAACAGATAAGTTTGTTGCATGAGTTCCTAGTAATTGTGTGGCACATCGTCAAACTAAGCTAACTTGTGTAAAATTGTCAATCACTTGCCCCACATTCATTTTCATCAGATTAAACTGGGATATCCTTCAGTGTGTGATAATCCTACATGCCTTGAATAAAATTACAAAATCGAGGTTTTTGAAATCCTATCATTCAATATCGTGGATTTATATGCTTCCGTGATATTATTAATTTAGGCCCAAACAGCTATTTTTTGATCCATGAGAATGTTATTTTTGGTCCTAAAATAATAGGTTTTCAAGCGTCTTGATATTGTTTTTTCCCTGATATCTTTTTTAGTAGTGTATGTGTATATAGATGCTTTTCATACCAAATGTTCTTGGGAAGTGTTTTTTCTGTACGGAAAGTTATGTAAAAAAATAGTTTGGAGGCCAAAAACCCAAACCCAACAGTACATTTGTTCTCAGATGTTTTTATTCTTTCCCGAAAGTATTAAAGTAAGACCTTGGCTTATGCGGTTAATTCGTTTTGAAGGTTTCTGTACAGTTTGAGAAAAATATGTAAGTGTTGTTTGACTACGATATATTTTGACATAATATAGGTTTGTTTCATGGGTTAGCTGTTAAAGCTAGACAAGTTACGCCCAGGGAAAGAATAGGCCACGTGTAAGAACGAAAAGTGTGAGAAGTGCATGGGAGAAATTACATAATCTGATGAGTGAAACATGAGAGCAATCTCGAGAATGCTTCTGACTCACTTATTCCTCACTCTTTGAACGATGTTGCGTCGAACTGTTGATGTGTTTTGATTTCAGAAACATGGCACATTTGCACTCAATTTCTTACTCACTTTTCATTCTTTTCATTCTTGCACACGCTTAATGAAACTTAATTCAGTATCCCAATGAGTAAATAATATAAAAACATGTTATTGTAAGACTATTAAAATATATGGTACTACATATTCACAAACTATAGATGATGCTATCAGCTGTGTGTTGGCTTACTAGGAACGTCACCTACTATGTTTAAAGTGGTTCTTGATAGATGGCATTGCTAATTGTATGTAGAAGTACGGCAACAGTATATCTACGAATCCGTGTAAGTTGAGGACTTACTATGTTTCAAAAACAATGTACACAACATGGTTTGTGCGATTCTCTTTTTAAGCTGTTGTAGGTTATATTTCGCTACCTTATCACTGTGTTTTTTATTATGACTATTTTCACATGGTGGCTACAAACGGAAATGTCAGGGAATTGTTGATGTTGGGAAATGTAATCAAAAATTAGGAAAAGTCAGGGCATTTAAATACATGACTAATTATGCACCTAAACGTTTAAACAAAATAGAAAGATTTGGTTTCTCGGTGTTAATAAAATGCATTGCCTGATATGACAGTCTTACCATAAGAGGCAAAACAAGGTTTATTTTATAAAACATTAACAACAATAATTTCTTGAACATTAAATACGATACTTTAAAAATAACTTGTATGTTGATGTGTAGCAGCGCGCTAGGATTGATGTTGAAAATAATTGACCCATGTAACAAACAGAAAAATTGCAATTCGCATAGAAAAACTGCAAAAAGGTTGAGTCAGGGATTTTTTTTAACTATCTGGAAAACCGTAAAAGTCGGGAAATTTTATAGTAAAAGTTTTGTAGCCACCCTGATTTAGTTTCTTTCTTTGTAATTTAGTCTTGTTATTGTTGCCTGTGCTAAGGACATGATTTGCACTCTTGTGTTGTATTACATTGTTTCATGGCTGATGGAATAGGTCACTGCCATTTTCCGACGAAAACATGTTCGCAGAGTCACTGTGATATTTTCTGGTTGTTTGTCGAATCTCCTCAATTTATTTCACTTCTGTACCAAAGATGTAGTCTCTCTTTATTGATTTTTAATTTTTACTGAAATGCTGTATTTATTAAGAATGCTAATTTGTGTAGTTTTTAAAGCAGTACCCCAATTCATTTTACTCTCATTCATAAGGGATTATTGTTAAGTTATACTTTGCTAGTTTTCAATTGCACCACCTTAATTAAAGCCTCGTCCACACAATGACATTAACGTTATGGCTGGATTAATTCACACGTTGACTGAAATCAATGTGATGGTGTGACAGTAAATATTTCAACCAGCGTGAAAATGGCATAACCTTGAGCAGGCTATTACTAGGGTGGTAGAAGAACTGATTCATATTGGGAGGTAAATAGACATAAAAAAGAGAAACAGAAGTGAATAGTAAAATGGGTAGCGTTAAAACACGCTGGAAGAGTCCTGATTATTTCTGCGAATTAATTAAGACAGGTTTGTTGAACTGCTGGACCCGGTAAATAAATGCTCAGCTAAATTTTAGTTTAGGTTGTGTGATTCAACAGGTGTTTGGCACAAAAAGGAAATGACTCACTTTACGGCAGTACGGCTAAAAACCTAACACAGTGCAAGTGACTGCGGTATTTGGCGGAACTGCCATGAAGCACTACTGTCACACTATTCTGCCTCAAAATATATAATTTGTGACAGCAACTGACATCATTTACTAGTCTTATGTGAACGAGGTTTGAAGGTTATCGAATCTTTTCACCAATACATGACACTATTTTACTATCTCTAGTTTAATTACAATATAATTCTGAGATGAATGAAGGCTCGATCTATAATTTTAGGTGCATTTAGGCCCCTTTCAAACGAGCAAGCATGAGCTGGTTGTGATGCACCTATAATAATTTTGAAGGGTGGAAAATGGCTGTTTTTATACTCTTGTTTCATTAACTTAGAGAAGATAATATACAGTTTTTAGTGATTTACTATGTCAGTATCATCTTTTGAAATATGGGTTTACCCTTTTACATCAATAAATTAACTGTCGGGGACTGGATGTTGTGGATGTCCTAGTCTTAGGTTAGATTATAAGGCATATGAATCTATGACGGGCATAGCCAGCCAGTAGTGGAAAAATATACGACTTGAATAAAAAACTGGCCCAGGCCATGGACTGGAAACGCTAATGGATGTAAAAATTATCATCTTTTGATGAGCTGTATATTATTTTTAATCTTTTGCTCCATAAGAGAAATGTTTAACATTCCCAACCAGCCTAAAGTATATTTTATGGCTGATTACTTTAGTCATGCAGCTGGTGTCTATAATGTTGACCGTAATCTAATTTTCTTTGGTATATTGCTTTGCACAAAGACGGCTACAATCTTCTTCATTGGGTGCACCTTGAAACAGTTGTTTCTGTACTGAGCTTTAGCTCACTCATGCTCGTGTGGAAAGCCTACATAAGCCTCACTGCTCTAGTGATAAGTTCAGGTTTCAGGAACTGGCTCACACACGCTAGTCTGAAAGTGGCATAGCACATATTTATATTTTCTTCTGTGAATTTCGTTTTGTTTTAGGACATTAGCCTTTGTTAAGTTATATTTCTAATGAAGTGTTTTTATGTGTGTGAATATACATTTTTTATGTTAAGACACACCAATGTAATTTTTTTTTTTTTTTTTTGCATATATTTGGAAAAACAATCTCAAATGGTTTTTGATATCATTGTTTTTATATGTATCTTATTCACTAATAAGCAGATAATTAACTCTTAAAATTTTTGCTAGAAGACCAAAGTAAATATTTTTTAATGACTTTTAAATCACAATATTAAAAAAAAAAGCAAAAACAAATTCACTTTTATATCAATATCTTGGATTATATAAATAGTTGGTCATAATTGTCTAAATGTTCTGCTATATATTAGTATTAGGTATTTATTTTATAATTTTAGCCAAAGAGCTTTCTTATTATACATTTAAATTAGTAATGATGATGTTATAATTGTGAGTTTATTAATTTAAGACATTTAAAGACTAATATGATTTTTTTAAATATTGATACAGCATTAACCTACTAAACAATTGTATTCAGTATTATCTTAAAATGGCTGTAATAGCATTTAAGTAAGTAGCCCATGAATTGGCTCACTAAGAATGTATTTCGGGACATTGTACACAATCATTGCTGTGTGAGAAAATTACTCAGTTAATGTAAAGTCAATCCCATTTTTAACAAATACAGTTTGAAACTCTGTTAAAAAAAATCCTCTTCTTTGAATCTCTTAAAAAATATATATGCTCAGCTAACAAATTTGTTTGCAGCTAAATTTGGATTTATATACATATCTTAGCTAATAGTCACAAGTGGTCAACAAATTAACCATCTATTAAATTATTTTTTATTTTTATTTGAGGTATTTATTACGGTCTTTCTAAAACGACTGATTATATCAGCACATAACTTAGTACCTATCTTAAATATGAAACAGACACAACATTCAGCCCCCTGGCCATTAATTTATCACTGTTAAAACAGGAAACCCCCGTTTTACTGATGATACATTTTTCAAAACTGAAATTATTTTATATAATTTATTACTCAATTTCATATGAAGAAAATTTCCCATGTACTCTAACAGAATGACACATTTTGGTATTTCCGAAACAAAGGGACAAACAGTGTCATGAACTGATTTACATAGTAATAGAGAGTTTGGTCAAATCCACTATTTTACGTACTGATCTCCAATTTACCTTTGAATCTCGAATTTGAATCTAAATCTTGGAAAAAATTATAAACATAAAAGAAAATATAAATAAAATATAATAATAAAAAATACAAATAGTAACTAAATGTTCTGTCTTATAATCCATTCATTATAACATTCATACATTCACCTAGGTGTTCAATTACTGGTCTGGGGGCTGGTTCTTAAGCTCATTATATAATTATAAATGATTATAAATCACCAATATGTAGTATTAGAGCTAAAAAAAACAAATCTCACTTAAAAAATTGGAACTTAAGATGTATTTTTGGGGGAATTATATCCTCAAATCGCTAATATCCCTAAGGATTCAAGGCTGCCATCCCTAATAATTAGCCATAGATAATAAAGGTACAGATACATACATGATTATTCAGGGAGTTTGGGTTAGGTTTTCTTATCCAAAGGTAAATTTAAATTGCTATTTTATGAATCATATCTTCATTTTAGCTACAAATCTCATCCGTGCAGTGCTCTATTTATGTTGACAAACACTATTTCTAATGTGTACACACTTATGTTTTGCTTTCATCTCTTCTATATATTTCATTACATCTGTTTTACCTAGTTGTGTACTGTGATAGAGTATTTATTAGTGAATTTATAAATCGTCGAATTGAAGGATTTTTTCCTAATGTAAAAGTGAACTGTTCCATCTTTTAAATCTATAAAATGAAATTGTTGTTTGTGTTATAAATGTGTTCATTAAAGAATATAATTTTTAGAAGAGTGGTAATTTGTTAGTTCTAGATACAAGTTTTATTTTTTATTCATTATCTCTCCTGCTTTAGTCACATTTTTTCTCTGTCCTGTGAAAAAATAAATATTGATCAAGGTCTATGTAGTAGTCTTTTATTACCGCCTCCATCGCATTTCTAAAGATATTTGATTCTGAATGTATATTTTTAAAACGCTAATATATTTGTCGATTTGTAAGTAGAACCGACTGACCATTGACTAAAATAATGTACAATCATCAATCTTTCAAAAACCTGTAAGTGTGTTTGTTAGCACTAGCTCTTTATTTAAACTAGTGGATCATCAAATTTTGTGGGAAGCGCGCTTTATTAAGTAGTAATAAAGTATTGGATTAAATCTATTGTATATCAATATAATCTATGAATTTCGAACTGTTTAAACCATTTTTGTGCCAGCACTTGAAAGGTAGCTTGCACTAGAAATGCCAGGCCATCTAAATCATATTTGAATGTTTTTTTTTAAATTGTACTCAAAATCATTTTGAAGATAAACTATTAAGAGAGTACGAACATCAATTTGTTCGCCACTATGAACACCTTTTATATCTATTGAACAAAAACCAAACTAACAAGTTGTAAAATTTGTGGCCAACAGATCAGCCGGCTGGCACTTTAAGGGTTAAAGACGGGGAGCTATAATTTTAAAATAGTTTTAGTTTTCTAGCAAGTTATTTTAATTGCTATACAGTTCAGTGCTGAATTTATTTTAAAAAAATTAAATCTATCAAGTGTGTTTGAAATGAAAAAATTATTTTGTTCATGTTTAACCAACAGTGTCATAGTTTGTTGACAGTTATGACTCTCTACTCGCATGTCCTCGTGTGTTAGTTTTTTTGGTATTGTACATTTCATTTGTTAAGATAGTGCTGAAAGTCATGTGGGTGTTATTTATTCACAAATGGCTTGCCATCTTTTACTTGTCAAACCATTCTTACTGATCCTTTAAAGTTTGTTTTTAGAATAAAAGAAAAGTGTTCATTAGGTAACCCGGTGCTCTTATTACACCAAAGTTAAATTATTGTATATGTATTTAAGCTTGTGCGAAGCTTTTTTGAAATTACAAATCTGAATCTAACCAAGATTTGTATTCGATTCGAAATTACGAATGTTTAATAGTTGTGTTAGACAATGAGGTAGCTCTTTGGCTAATTTTATGATAATGTAAATTGATAAAAAAAATAAAGAAAAAGGTAAAATAAGTTAATAAGTGTAAATTTAATTAAGAAAGCCCCCACCCAGGGAAAGAGTGAAAATGTGGGGAAAATCCAATACACAAAGGTGACATCTTTCTTTCTTTTATAGTATAAATAGTCACACAAATTGAGTAATATTTAGGCATTGTTGCCTTTATCAAACAAAAAGAGAAGAGGGAATAGACTTTACACAAACATTAAATTACTCCATTTTGACTGAAATACTCATTTTGTGTTAAAATTTGTGTTTAAATGCCTATGTGACTATTTCTACTATAGAAGACAGAAGAAAGGAAGATGATGTCACCTTTGTGAATTGGATTCTTCACACATTTTTCCTCTCTCCCTTGGTGGACTTTCTTCATTAAATTTGCACTTATTTTATTTTTTCTTCATTTTTATTAATTTCCATTATTGTCAAAGAATATTATTAGTTGAAAGATTGTAAATCTCAAATCCCAGATTCGGGATCACTGAAATGTAATTTGAATCTAGACGTCCAAACTTTTCAATAATTCAACTTTATATATACACTAAAATGGTTTGTTTTCAAAATATAACTAACAATTTCATGATAACCTCTCAGTTAAGTTATGTGGCCATGTTTACATCTTATTTTAACAAATCAACATACATACATACATTATTTTAACTTGACTATCAAAACCTGTGAATGAAATAATATTAAAATCATGTTAGGCATAGTTTTTTTATTGGATTTTATTAAAAAATAAATGATTATAATTTAGTTTAAAATTCTCATTGTAACCTTTTAATATGTAAAATATTTGATTCGCACAAGCTTATATCTCAAATGCTATGACACACAAATATCCATTCAAGTTGATGAAGAACTTAACAAATAAATTATTCATATGTTTTAGTGGTTTTATTATTTGTTAGAAGGCTCTTAATATTAGTTTTGTTATTTCAGTTAATCATAAATGTGTCTGTTTAAACTTGTTTGAGCAATAAATTTTAAATTTTCATTGAAATGTCAGGTCATTATAACAATGTGACACAAGCTATACAGTAGACAAATAAAATACTTCAAGTACTCATTGTTGAAGCATCTTAAAAATATATTTGCAAGTACCTGTAATATTGATACTATTCATAAATTATCAATAAAACATTGTTATAATATATTACATTGTTGTTTTATTTCTTTTGCTTTCTTAATATGTGTACTATATTGTGCACTCTGAATGGGAGATTAAAATTTACTATTAAATTGGATTATCCATGTTTTTCAAGTACCCTTCATTCATTAACCCTGATATTCGAAAGACTGCTGTGGCTGTTAAAAGTTACCATTTTAGTCCCATAGAAAAAAAAATGCATCATCAATGTGAGTGAAGGAAGCCTATCTATCAAACTCTTCTGATTTCCTCTCACCTGCCTCGCTGGCCACTTGGTCTAAGGGATCATACTCGCAATAGACTGCCGATGACAGGAAGATCCAAGTTCCAATCCCGGCCGGGTGTAGAAAGGTTTTTTTTTCGTAGATATTTTTCCTCTAAAATGTGAATACACTTTTAAATTCTTAACCTTCCTCAACCCTTGAAATATTAGTGTAAATGGTACAAATGCATGTAACCCAAATGTGTAGTAAGACACAAAATAAAAAAATGTCCCCTCTGATCCTATTGTTTTCTTTCTTCCTGTGGTTATCTGCCCTTTTTCATTCTCTTTAAGCAACACAATAACTTTACTATTTTCTCTTGTCGTTTTAATTCAATCTAAACCACTCAATTTCTTTCTTCCTTAATCATATATCTTCATTTCCTCGTACTTTTTAAAATAAACATCATTTCCATTGCTTTCCTCACTGTTCCAAATGTCAAATTGGGACAACATATGTATGGTGTACTGCAACCTTGTATTTTTGGAACATTTGTTTGTTCTTTACTTCAGGTTCTTCGAGAGTTTCAGGATGAATAGAAGACAGCCCATGATCTTAATCTTAACCATATATTCTTTTATAAAAAAAATTTTTTTACAGTCAAACGCCAACATTTTTTACTTAAAAGTAAAAAGAATAAAGGAAAAAATGTATTAATTTTTGGTGATTTTGGGGCTTGTGAATGTAATTGTTATATAAATACATGCAACAAAACTTGGCCCGTTTGTGGGTATCTTGTGGAATCGCCACATTACATTTATTGTTATCCAAATCAAGGGGTTCCCGAACTTCTTTAGACTGAGAGAGCCCTTGACCAGAAAGCCCTCGTAAAATATTTTACACTAATATCATGAATATTCAATAATGACAGTTAAATTTCACAAGTATAAAAGCATAAAACAAACTTAAAATGCACCTTTGGCAAATGTCTTTTATTCAGGTTAGGAAAAATTGACAATTTTATAATATGAAAAATAATATTTTTATTTATTTGCACCACATCTTAATACCTGTTTGGGTTATACGCTTAAAGAATATTATAAAATTGTCTCACAGAGCTTGAGACAACTAGAGCAGAGCACAGTTTAAAAAAAAATTGCTCATCTGAATTATCCTACAAGAAACTAGGAAAGTCTCCTGCATAGTGGCACAACCACGGTGAGGTCGAGACGCACAGAAATCCATTATAGGATTGATAAAAGAGGGCTGGTATTATGAAACAAATCAAACCTTCCTTTAAATTGGTGCCAACACACCTCCCTATCTTATCTGCATTTGAGACCTGATATGGTCAAACCAAACCACTTCTACCGCACTGACTAACTCTGCACTAAAAATTACCTTTCCAAGATCCAAAAACTTATCTTTCTGAAGTACTTAAGTGATCAAAACTGGCGCCTTAGTGCTCTAGGCCATAACAAGACCCACTACTATATTGACATTTAACATAAACAAAATACTTGTTAGAAAAGGGGTGTGGAAAATATATTTTATGGGGACATTACAAAATAATTGGACTGTTAAGTTTATCACAATAGTGCGCTTAGAAGACATTTTTTGTCAACATTGACAATAACCTGCTTCGGTGGTTGGATGGTATAACACATCACTCTCGAAATAGATCGAACCGCTGATAACGGGGAGATTGGGGATATAATCCAGGCCAAGTGCACTGAGGATGTATTTTTCCTAAATAAATCTCCTTCCTCTCAGAGGCGGGTACATTTACTCTAAATTCTACCTTCCTCATCCCTAACCTTTTAGTGTAAAAAGGCTGGACGGTATTAAAACGAGTTTCAAAGTCAAGAGAAATTTAAACTAAAAAAAATGAGCGTGTAAATGTATACTCCAGTTTTTGCATTTCAAAAATTAATCATGATTGCACATGTCCATATGTACATTTTTCTTTAAGGTTTTGCCATGGGTTTCATTAGCATTCTTTATCACCTTTCCTAAGATCAGTGGCGGGTTTAAGGGGGTGGAGGTGATGAGGGTGTTCGCACCCCCACCCCCATATAGAAAATAATCAAAGATATTGAAACTAATCCCTTAAGTTTGTAAAGAATGACTAACACCTCCCTCGGCCTATCTCCTGTATGACCTAACAAATAACTCTTTCAACTTACCTCTAATCTGCAGAAAGGCAAGTGGCTTAGAACTAAAACTCTTCAGTAAGTTTATGATAACTAATTATTTGTATTAAAATTAATATGTTTCTATTAATACCTACTAAAATATTTTAGACCCATGTTCATATTATTACTTTTATTGAGACAGTGATGTTTTGTTTTATGTTTTTTTTATTAAATTGACAAATTTGTTAATCAAAATTGTGTTTTTTCTACAAGTCTTCTTTTTACTTTCTCGCTATCTTACAGGTAGAAAAATATTGTGATCGTAAAAAAAATTGAACTTGAGATTTTGATGATTGTCGACGTTTCATGACCCCCAAATCCAAAAAAGTTGTTTTTGAATTTCCGTCTGTCTGTCTGTACCTCGGACTAGAGCCTAAACTATTTTACCGATTGGGCTAAAACTTGGTATCTAAAGTATTCATAGGGTTGCCCCAATGGATTTTTGGAATTGGATATCTAACCCTAGAATTAAGGGTAGTTTACTGAAGGGCAAAAAGAGAAAAAAATCGATTTTCTCAAACTCGGCTCTAGCGATTTTGATTAAAATTCGTATCGATCTAGGCGTTGATTAAGATTATAAATAAAATGGCTATTTTCATTATTCTATGAAGATTACTTTTAGGGTATCCGGAAATTTACGTATCTCCGCGACTATTTGAGATACTAAATAACTTATCATTGAAAAATTGTAGTACTATTAGAAATAAAAACTTTTATTTGAAATATATTTTTATAAAACCAATAGTTTCTGAGATATTGGCAAATATATTAATACAATTTTGTGAGCTTAAGTTGTAAAGAGATACTACTAAAGTTTTAATGAAATAATTCTCTAATGCCATAGAGTAATTAAATACAAGTAAGTCTCTTAAAACGGTAATGTTATTTTCCCTTTAACCTCTAAGGAGAAATGTTTTATACAACAATTCAATTTAGACTAGTCAATAAATATGTCTTCTTCTTTTTTTTTTTTTTTGCAAAATTTATAAAAGAGGAATTTAATAGCAATGCGATGACCTAAAGATGTGCAGCACCTTTAAAATGTTAAAATTTTAACAGGAAGTCAACATTTTAATACGAAGTGTTGACCCTTATGGACCCATTATCGATCTTTTTTATTGGTCCAAACATACAAATGAGGACATTAATTATTTTGAAATAAATTATAAAATTTAAAACCGGGATTCAAAAAATATTTTACGTAAGTATAGTGCAATCTATGCTTGGGTTTGCTAGTGTATATTATTTAGTTTCACATATATTACGAGTTTTGATTAAATATCTCAATTTTTAAACAATACAGTGAGAAATTCCGTGCGGAGTTCTGTACTATTTATTATTATTATAACTATTAATTAAAATTATTTTTATGTACTAGAAATATTATTTTTATTAAAATTATTATAAATAAAAATCTCGATTAACTAGAATTATATCTATAATTGAAGGATCCTTATGAAAACCAGTCGCTCCCCTCGACAACAGGCCCTGAATCCGCCCTTGGCTAATATGGCATAGTCATTAAATTAATATTAAAATTAAGACTCGCTTTCAATTCAATTCCCTCAGTACCAACCAATTATAAAACTGAAATTTGAAGCTGGTGTTATCCTTCAATCTAATTACACCGACCGAGAAATTATTGTAATCTATTGGATTTGTTTTTTGTTTTTCATTCAGAAGCGGATTTTTAGAGGTACCATCGTACGCCAACAGATGGATGTCCAAATAAATACCTGTCGCGCAAGCGTCAATAATGACCAACACACGTTTTGAGCTGTACATCCCTGGGCAACAGCGGCGAAACTTTTTACGCAATAAAAAGTCGAAAAGTTATTTTCGTTCCTTGCGTTTCTTGGTTGGTTTTTTTTGGGGGGAGGGGGGAATATCGGTTTGGCGCGCCCAGTGAGTCCCACATAGTGCGCTTGGAGGGGTTATTTAGAAATGCGCATGCGCAAATAAAGGAACGCCAAGCGGTTGTTTAGTGTAAACGAAATGCGATTGAGATATTTAACCACACACGCAAAAAAAAAAGTTTTCTCAACAGCCGAAACATTATTGTCGGTACACACGTTCGATAATAATTTATTTTATTTTACGGTTTACGGTCTTAAATATTTAACTACGAAGTGAACTTTTACACAGAGAGAAACTTTAAGAATGGGAATATTTTTGGTCATTAAATTAACAAATGTCATTTGAACAGTGATTGTGTGGAACTAGAAATTAAATGACGTGATATATTCACCATTTTTTTTATTTTGCTGTCTGGTGAGTTTAATTAACATTTCCTCATTTACTTTAAGTTGTATCTTATTTTTGCTCAGATAATCGAAATGAATATTTCAATACTTTTTTTTTAACGATTGGGTACAAAATGTAATACAAATAAATGTAATAACGCACCGTACAAACTTCCTCGCTCCTTTGCCTAAAAATGGAGAACTTTACTTAAAACTCGTAAAATATGTGAGACGAAATAATATACATTATTTTAATACCGCGTCTTACTAACCATTTGGGTCATACGTTTAATATACATTGTTGCATAAACATTCCACCAAAGAACATATTGAAATAAAAGTAACATCCATGTTCACCAAAGAGCATAACAATCATTTTCTCAGACCTCAATTTAAAAATATATGAGTAGCCAATATCTCAGAAACTGTTTGTTTAGTAAAAATAGATTTCAAATAAAGGTTTATTTTTATTTTTAATAGTACTACAACTTTGTAATGATAAGTCATTTCGTATATTAAAGAGTTACCGATATTTGATAAAAATTGTAAATTTATGCTTATGTAAAGTACCCTCAAAGTAATTTTCATGGGAACAAGAAAATTGACCTTTAACACAAATCCAAAATTTGTGTTTGATAAAAATAAAGAAGTAAAAATATAAACCCTAACCTAGTTAAATCGATGGTGGCACCTAATAGCTCATTCCCGTATCGGCGGGCAAGTGTACTTGTTTGCTGGCTATAAGGATGGTCACAGTTCGAATCCTGACCGGTTTTACTGATTTTTTCCTAAATAGTTTTTCACACAAATACGTATATAGATTTCCACTAGATTCTACCTTCTTCATCGTGTAAGTGTGACTGCGAATAGTACGGACGGGGTAGTAAGAGGTAGTGGTGGATTCAAGGGGAGGAAATCCACCCTCCTCCCTCCACATATAAAATAACCAAAAATATTGAAACCAATCCTTTAATTTTGTAAAGAATGATTGACTAACACCTTTCTCGCCCTATCTCCTACATTAGCCAATTAATAACTCCTTCAACTTAGCTATAATATGCAGAAAAACAAGTAGATTAAAAGTAGTATTATAGCCAATTATTTTTATTTAAAAAATATTTTTTCTATTAATTCCTACTGAAACAATTTTAGGCCAATGTACTCTACTTTTACTGTACAGTGGCTTTTAGTTTTATGTTTTTTGTATTAAAATTACCAATTTCTTAATTAAAACTATGTTTATAAACTAAATATTATTATTAAATTATTATAAATAAAAATCTTGATTAATTAAAGTTATTAAATCTTTACTTGAAGGAACCTTACGAAAACCATTCGCCCACCTCAACAACAGGCCCTGGATCCGCCCTTGGTAGGATGAGATGCGAAAATAAGCACACTCACATGCCGCGAACTTTCCCCCCTGAACAAGTTTCACCCGAACAAGTCTGAATAGTTGCCCTTTATTGCAACAACGCTTCGTATATACTAACCAGAAACACATTACATTTTTGGGAGAAAACTTTCTACATTCTCTTTTCAAAACTCACGACACCGTTTTAAGACAAATTCACAAAGTTTATAAATAAGTACCGGCTAAAAGACATGCTCTTTGCAGACGACAGTGTCTCTGGAATAATTTATTGTGCTCTGTCACGACAGTTTTAGATACGCATGGTTTGCCTAGCATTGAAAAAGTAAATATAACTTTTGAATTCGTTGTAATTATTTGTGCTTAAAGGTTTTTTTTTATGGTTAAAGCTTCCCTCAGTAGGTAGACCCGACCAAGATTCGAACTCCGGTCTCCACGTCATCGGCAGTCCAGTCTGTTGGGAGAGTAACGCTTTAGACCGCGTGGTAATAATCATGGCACTATAGTAGGATACTTCTAGGAAGAAATCTTTTTAAAATTACAGCCCTTTTATTTTTTTCCAACATCGATAATATTAATTTATAGGCATTGATAACCTATCTATCAAAAGTGACAGCTGCGGATCACGTTAATTGACGTACGAATACATGAAAGTATATCTATTAACTTTTCTAGCTATGTATTAAGTTCATTTAGTTATGATTTGCCAGTGACGGAAAGTTATAATCCTGGCCAAGTGAACCGAGCGAAAATGTTCCTAATATATTTACACCATTCTCCCTCCACGCAAACGCGGGTACATTTCCTCTTAATCTCTACCCTCCTCTTCCTTTCTCCACTATCGTGGTTAATGTGTGTAACACGAGAGGGGGTGAGATAAAGAGGGGAGTAAAATAATAAAAATAAAATATATTTTACATCAAAGTAGTCCAAAACTCTATTGAGTTAAGAGGCTCGAGTTTGATTCCCGGCATTGGCCGGAAAAGGTATCACTAGTGAAGTGTGGGTTTCCCTTTCACAGTGATAAACTAACGGTCGAGGGGTTTGGTTGTTGTGTCTGCTCTAAATTTAAGTTATTTTATAAGCCATGTGCTGACATAATCAGTCGGTTCAGAAAGTATAAAGTCAAATTTTAATTTCAATATTCTTTATTATAGTTCTCACATACAGCCCCAATACCTCTTACAGTCCATCACTTAAGGCGTTCTCCTCGGTCAGCGAGAAAGTATCAATCGCTGCCAGGCCACACGCAGAAGCGGAAATGCCCACTAGGGGCGGCGGCTTTAGGGGGCTGCACATTTTGGATGACATTTATATTTTTACTATAAAATATTGGTTTTAATAATAACGTTTAAAAATTATTGACTAACATTATCTAAAAAGTTCAAGCTAAAGTCAGAACGACAATATTTATTTTTAAATAACTGTACTTTGCAATCGCTTTGTAACTGACGTCACTCTCCCCTTCTTAATGTTAACTCAAGTTACTGTAGGGCATGTATATGCCTATCTTTAGTAGAAAACTTTTCCGAATACTAACTTCTACCACACTACGCCCCGACTCCCCCCAAAAACACCTTTTTTCCTCCAAAGCTTCTTAAAGCTCTTTACAAAAAAAAAATTGTGAGGGGGCGCATATTATAATTGTGCTTGGAGGCGCAGCAAACATTTTAAATCCGCCACTGGCCACACCGCTTAAAATACAATGGTCTGGGTCATTTTCAGCAACTTCTTCTTTACTATGTCTAAGAATATACTCTCTTTCACGCCTTCACCTACAACCACCTTTGTAATGTCAATAAGAAAGAGGTGAAAGAAAACTACGAAACTTCTTATATCAAGATAAAGAAGAAATCTCGCTGCTAGTTCTCAAACACCTTTTAAAAAAATGGTTGTGAGCCTATAAAAATATTGCTGTATTTGTTATAGGAAGGCTAAATCTAAAGCCCTTTTCCATCAAGCCTAGTCTTATAGCTTCGCAAATATGGTTAAAAAGTAGTTGAAAATGAGATAATGTCATATTATATACTTTTTTTTTCTATTAATAAAACTCAAACTATAGGAATGTTAAGGAAAAAAAGCCCGGTTGGAATCTTTCGACTTTATTTTGGCTTGAACATATTTTGAAATAACGCATCGTAGAATTAAATATTGCGTTAGAGGAAAAACTTACGTTGAACGATTTTTGACCTTAGTCAGTTAAGGTAATGGAATTTCAAGCAACACTAGCATATTTAAATAATAATAATAATAATAATAATAATAATAATAATAATAATAATAACAATAGTAATAATAATAACAATAATAATAATAGTAATAATAATAACAATAATAATAATAATAATAATATAGTAGCCCGCTTCGGGGCCGCATACTCTAACGTGCTACTTTCGTGTTAGACTAGACTGCTAAGGACGGGGAGATCGGGGTTCGAATCTCGGTTGGGTGTACTGTGGGTGGTCTTCCAAAATGGTTTTCCAATCTTCCTCCACACGCAAATGCCTCTAAATATAACCTTCCTAATCCCTAAAACCATTAGCGTGATTAGTACATAAGCGTATAACACGAACGGGTAGTAAGACGCAGTGCTAAAAAAAAAAAAGAAGCTAAAGCAACCTTCAGGGTTGAATAATTGCATGTGTTTGCTTAGCCTCCTACTGTATATGCAAATCATAGTACACAAGTGTGCTGCTATACACGAGAAAACAAGGCGCACTATTGAAAGGGGTAAGGGGATAGCGTCTTCTCAAGGAATCATTGACGACCTAACACGCAACTTCTAGTCTGTCTTATATGACAGGCATACACAGCTTCTCTCGATAGCAAAACAGTCCAATTATTAGATTTTTGATTTTTAGTGAGGAATAATTTAGTCTAATTTTAATAGGAAAGTAATTGATATATTTTCACGTATTCATACGTCAAGTCAGGTGATACACAGATGTCACTTTTGATTACGGGTTTGCAAGTAGTCATTTTTCATTTCAAGTCGAGCTCGAATCAAGTTTGAATAAAAACATCGAGGTTTTTTTTAGTTTGAGTAATATAGAGCAATATTAATTTTGTACTTTAACAATTTCAAGTTTATTTTTTGTAATAGATTCCATGCAGGGCCTGTTTTATGGGAGGGTGACAGGGGTGAATGCCCAGGGGTCTTTAATAAATCTCTTTTGGATCTATAGATTACAAACATGGTGACATATTTAAACAAATTAAGTATTCCTATAGCTTATTGTATCAATTTTTATTTATTTCTGATAAAATATGACATACTAATGACACGTGAGGCAAACAAATATTTCAAATTGTGATTTTCAATATTTAGACAACATCCCCAGATTGCAGCGAATCTAGTGGGTTCGTATGGAATTATAAAAATAAACTTCCTCATTAATTCAGTCATCCCCACCATCAGAGTATCATGACTAATTAGCCAAGTAGGCAATGTCGTTAAATGCCAAATAAAAAGTTTCGAATACATATTACCTCGATAACTTGTAGCAAACGCTGTAAAGATCTTTAGTTAGTATTATTTTGAGCAATATTATCACCCATTAAAACCAAAAAAAGCTCAGGAAACATTTAACGTGTAGGTAGTCAAAGTGGAGTACTTTGTACCTGGGTTCCTTTCACGCAATTTTCATGGAAAATTAAAAACTAATCAAATGAAGGTTGAAATTTGCATGAGAAATGTCTCATCTATTTCCATAAAACATGTACGAGTACAGGATTTTGCGTGTCAGAATAAATTTGTGTACATTAAAAAAAGGTTCTTACATTAAGGAAGGAATGGCTTTCGTCTGATTTACAAGAAAGAAAAAAAGAATCCGGTGTTTGACCTCGGCATCGTAACGTTTTAAATATTTGAGAGTGAACCTTCACCTAAATATTATTTATTTAAATCTTAGTCTAGTCTACACATCCTAGAAAAACATTTTGACTTTATTTTATTTTAGATTTCTTTTCTTTCTTCGGCTCAGTAGCCGTTCGGGTTTCACGCATATATTAATTATTCTCTTGGGTTAGGGATGGGGAAGCTATAATTTCATAGGAAGTGTACCCACATTTTCGTGGAGAAATAGTGAGAAACCATGAAATGAAAACCATCCTCATTACACCCAACCCGGATTCTAACCCCGATATTCCCGTTTACATCATTAATTCTATTGCTAGAGTGACGCCTTAGACCGTTAGACCACTGAATCGAGTTCTTATGGAGTTAATTATTCTATTGAACTGCAGACTCATTTGGTAAGTCCACATTATTGTTTGACAAGTATTTTCTATAGTATCTTATATATAAAAAATATACGTAACTATTAAATTTATACATTGCTATATTTTTGTAATTTTTTACTAATTTCAAAACTGTTGTAATTTATGCTAACTAGCATTTTAGGCCCTAGAACATTTAAAATTATCAATAAATCAATAGAACCTTACTTCACACTTTGTGACCTTGACAATTCAACGAAACACACCTTCGTGCAACCGTTCCATGAAGAGTACCAAAAAAACCACAGTTTGACCTACTTTTCAAACCCCCAACTTTGTAATCAAAACGAGTTTCGCTCTGTTAATTCCCTCCCCCTCTCCTCAAAAAACTTGTACTAACATATCTCCATATATCTCTTCCAGTTCGAAGTGAAATGACAGGGCTCTCCCCCCTGACCAACCACAAGTTGTCCAGAAATAGAAACCCCCCTGCTCCCTTTTCCTCACCGCCCCTGCATGTGAACGTGGGAATGTTGGTTCTGTTTTGTTGGCCCCTGCTAGGTTGTAGACACTGCAGTGCATGGTGTATTGTGTGAGGCCTATCCTGCAGGTGAACCCTAGGATCGCTCTCATGCACGCCATCTACAGGAAGTTACAACATTTCAGTCACACTAGTTGAGTGGTCAGGGGAGTCAATTACAATTATGGGATACTCCCACCTTAGAGGCGAATCGAAACGAAGCGCGTCAGTCAGGAAACTAAAACTTTCACGTATCTAAATAAATCCGCTCCCATCTATACGAATCGAATCGAAGCGAAAAGAATTATCCATGGAGGTGGGAGCGGTAGTGCGCTTTGATTCGATTCGTCTAGGTGTTAGCCGTCCTCAAGGTCATTTGACGATAAACATTTTATTGCATAATTTTAATATGTGTATAATTATAAGCTATACAAATATTGATTCAATTATTTCAAATCATTACAGTTCACGAGCGGGGACAAACTTGCTATTTTATGGTATTTGCGTACCATTTTTAGGGTAAAGTAGCTAATGTATTGGGTAAATGGTAAAATAATATAAATATTATAAATATTTCATTGTGTACACCTCATGTGAATGTCTAGTTAATAGCAAGTCTCCCCCTTATTGCTCGTGAACTGTAAGAATTTGAAATCATTGAATCCCTAGCCTATAAATTATACACTTGTTAAAATTGTACAGTAACATTTATACTGTCGATGACCTTAAGTGGGATTCACACTCATAGAACTGTGTGCCGACCGTGCTGCTACCATGCTCTGAATGCTAACAACACGGCATGACCTGTACAGTCCTGTAAGTGTCAATACTAACGACATGGCTGGCACAATCCTGTAAGTGTCAATACTAATGACATGGCCGGCACAGTCCTGTAAGTGTCAATACTAACGACATGGCTGGCACAGTCCTGTAAGTGTCAATACTAACGGCATGGCTGGCACAGTCCTGTGTCAATACTAACGGCATGGCTGGCACAGTCCTGTGTCAATACTAACGCATGGCTGGCACAGTCCTGTAAGTGTCAATACTAACGACATGGCCGGCACAGTCCTGTAAGTGTCAATACTAACGGCATGGCTGGCACAATCCTGTGTCAATAATAACGACATGACTGGTACAGTCTTATAAGTGTCAATACTAACGACATGGCTGGCACAGTCCTGTAAGTGTCAATACTAACGACATGGCCGGCACAGTCCTGTAAGTGTCAATACTAACGGCATGGCTGGCACAGTCCTTTAAGTGTCAATACTAACGGCATGGCCGGCACAGTCCTGTAAGTGTCAATACTAATGACATGGCTGGCACAGTCCTGTAAGTGTCAATACTAATGACATGGCCGGCACAGTCCTGTAAGTGTCAATACTAACGACATGCCTGGCACAGTCCTGTAAGTGTCAATACTAACGTCATGGCTAGCACAGTCCTTTAGTGTCAATACTAACGTCATGGCTGCACAGTCCTGTGTCAATACTAACGACATGGCTGGCACAGTCCTGTAAGTGTCAATACTAACGGCATAGCTGGCACAGTCCTTGTGTCAATACTAACGGCATGGTTGGCACAGTCCTGTAAGTGTCAATACTAACGGCATGGCTGGCACAGTCCTGTAAGTGTCAATACTAATGACATGGCTGGCACAGTCCTGTAAGTGTCAATACTAATGACATGGCTGGCACAGTCCTGTAAGTGTCAATACTAACGGCATGGCTGGCACAGTCCTGTAAGTGTCAATACTAACGACATGGCTGGCACAGTCCTTTAAGTGTCAATACTAACGGCATGGCCGGCACAGTCCTGTAAGTGTCAATACTAACGACATGGCTGGCACAGTCCTGTAAGTGTCAATACTAACGACATGGCTGGCACAGTCCTTTAAGTGTCAATACTAACGGCATGGCCGGCACAGTCCTGTAAGTGTCAATACTAACGACATGGCTGGCACAGTCCTGTAAGTGTCAATACTAACGACATGGCTGGCACAGTCCTTTAAGTGTCAATACTAACGACATGGCTGGCACAGTCCTGTAAGTGTCAATACTAACGACATGTCTGGCACATTCCTTTAAGTGTCAATACTAACGGCATGGCCGGCACAGTCCTTTAAGTGTCAATACTAACGACATGGCTGGCACAGTCCTTTAAGTGTCAATACTAACGACATGGCTGGCACAGTCCTGTAAGTGTCAATACTAACGGCATGGCTGGCACAGTCCTGTAAGTGTCAATACTAACGACATGGCCAACAATCCACGCCACGCCACTGGAAATTAGTCTTTGAGTGCCCATTTGAGTAAGGGGTCATCCATAAACCACGTAACGCTTTTTTCTTACCTTTTTTGCCTCTACCTCCCCAATGTAACACCAAGAAGATATTTAGCCTGACCCCTCCAACCTATGTTATAACTTTTTACATCAATAGTGAATGTCATTATTTCACTGGGAAGCTTTTGTGACACTAAAAGTGGGACTCAAATTTTAATACTACTCAGAATTGTAAGTTATGTATAAAGTATGTTTACTAGTGGTGGAAGCATGAACAATAGTGCTTTGTTTTTTTAATATTATAATTTAAGTATAAGTTCTGTGTTAAGTAACTGTGATGTCTCATCCTCACCCCCCCCCCCCCCCCATATAGCACATTATACGTTAGAGTTCCCCTCAGCCCCCCTCCCCCTCTTAATAACGTTTAGTAGTTTATGGATGACCCCTAATATACATATAATGTTCACTAAACAGCCACGTTGTATCTCAGGTAGCACGTGATAATACATCATGACGTCAGTTGTTTGTAGCGAAGGGCGTGTCTATATCTACCTTGTATACTGTCAGAAGATATATATTGGTCTGCAATCCTAGCAGCTTCGCGTGTCTCTAAACGGCGATAAGTTCCTAACAAGTGCACGGGAGAATATCTAAACACTGCACGTTGTATCAAAATAAAGTTCCACTAGACGTTGTTTAAATATTTTATGTTATTTTTATCACTGTTAGTTTAAAATTTGCCATGTTTTACTTTCTCACGACCCCTAGAAGAGCGGAAGTATTTTGACCCTCATAAAAATCGAATTTGAGATTTTGATTAATGTCGATATTTTATGACCCTCTGAACGCGAAAGAGTGGTTTTCATGGTGCCATTCTTTTGTTAGTCTGTCTGTCTGTCTGTCTGTCTGTATCTCGGCCAAATCCTAAACCATTTTACCAATCGAGCTAAAACTTGATATCTAGGATTTTCATAGGGTTCCCCTGAGAGGTTTATGAAATTAGATACATAGCCTTAACATTAAGGGTAGTTCACTAAGGCCTAAAAGATAAAAAAGTTATTTTATAAAAATTGGCTCTTAAGAAGTGTACAGCATTTTCGTGGAGGTAGAATGGAAATTCACATCACCACACTCTCTAAGCTGTCAGGCCCGCGATACATAAAAGCTAGTATGTCTATGACGGTAAGTACACAGGACAGGATTCGAAACCCGGTATTAGCTACACGTCATGGTGATTTAATGGGAGATCGGATTTCTAATTCCATTAAGGTGTTTCCCAGTCTCTCTCTCCAAGCATATATGCGCAATTCCTTCATTGTCTTTACCCCTTAGAGTAATTTTCATTGTTTCAAAATAAAAGTAATTATGTTGTTACCAAACCTATGCCAAATTTAATTGTTTGAGCTGGAGACCCTTAACTGACCAAAGAGGGTGGCAGCTATTGCGAGAGTGCTGTCTTAGACCTGTGGATCGCAATTAATTATTCTAGAGTAATCTATAGTGAGACTACCTAGCGGCACTGATTTTAAATCCACTGTCTGGAAACCATCCCAAAGATCACTGGTTCACCACTTGAAGTGGTGAAAAAATAAAATTTAAACTTGATGAATTTCCTGGTTTCAACTGCTGACAATCGAACCTAAAACATTTGTTTCAGTAAGAATACTCACTACCGATTGATCTTGGTGATCAAATGTAAATTATTATTTAAGTAACCTGTTTAATAAATAATTTGAGAGGATTAATATATTTAAAACCTCTTTCCGGATGAATGGTGGCACCTTTCCCCCACCCCACTGAAATTCATTCCTCTTTATGGTCTATATGTGTTTGACCTGTGACTCCACGCGTAATTCCTTATGACTTTTAAAACTAATTCTGATACAGCGATTTTAAACTACTGTAATATAAAGCTTTTAATAACCCTGGTGCTTGATGATCCAATTAAGTGAATTGCAGCCCAAATTAATAATACGTTTAGAAACAAATAGTTTTTTGTTTACTAGGTAAGTTTGTTAAATAATATACAGGCACACTCGATTCGAGTTGAGCTAGACCGCCAAGGACGCGGAGATCGAGGTTAGAATCTCAGTTAGGTGAACTGGGGTAGTATTTCACTCTCCCTCTACTCAGACGCGGGTTCACTTCCTCTAAATTCAAACTTCCTAATTCCTAATCCATTAGCTTAAATAGTACTTAAGCGTATACTCCGAAAGGGTAGTAAGACGCGGTGCTAAAATGTGTCGAGTTCGTGTGATCTATGAATAATATTTGTGTCAGATCACCAGGTAATTACGTTTGAGTTTCCATTTTAGAAACAGGTTTTGACAATAGTTATGGGAAGGTTGG
The DNA here is from genome assembly GCA_033556935.1 of Timema podura. Taxonomy (NCBI): domain Eukaryota; kingdom Metazoa; phylum Arthropoda; class Insecta; order Phasmatodea; family Timematidae; genus Timema; species Timema podura. The sequence continues at coordinate 38,978,193 of JAVRXN010000007.1, read as the reverse complement.
GGTTTGATCCTACAGCAAGTTATTTTTAGGTAAATTTTCATAAATTGCTTTCCACTTCCAACTCTGGAAAATCGAGATACATTCCCTTAGTAAATATAATTTATTTGGCCTTAATTCTTTCTTATGATAAATAATAGACATGTAGAATTATGGGCGGCTGTGTGTTTGTTTTGTAAACGGACATTATAAGTTCATGGCTATTAGCAGGGAGGAAGGGGGGGATTGAATCCAGGTCGACCGTATCGCTTCTGGCTACTCGCTCAGCCTTCACACAAGTGCAGGTACATTTTATATCTTCCTCATCCCTGATATTACTTATGAATTTACGTAATTATATATTATTTCGTCAAAATATAGTTGCGAACATTAAATGATATTAAAATAAATTCAAGTTACTCAATTCAATATTACCTATGAATTAATGTAAGAGTTATATATTATTTCGGCAAAATATAGATGAGAACATTAAATTATATTAAAATAAAACTTCTTTCTGCTGTTATAAGTGGTTCAAGGAATAAACGATTGTTTCCAAAATGATTAAATCTTTTTTCACTTTATCCTTGGCTAGAAATCTACCGTCACAATTTATAAATAAAAATGAACGTCTGTCTGACTCTGTGTGTGTATGTGTATGTGTGTGTGTATGTGAACTTGCCACCTTACCTTAAACCAAATTTAGTTAATTTATAAACGCTATCCAAACAGTGAAACTGTTTGCAATATATGCTTGTAGGGTTTTCCCAAACCAAATGCTGGTAACATTCTACCTGGTCTAATTATATCAAACAGAAAATCTGGTCGACCAGCAAAACCCTTTTTGATTTTTTTTTTCATTCTCGCAAATATGGGGTGCACTCAAGCACCGGAAGGAAGTATCTGATTGGACGACCGTTCTAACATACATTAACGGTGTTAAAGATATCGAGGTTCGAATCCTTGTGGGCACGCCAACTGAATGTCAGGCTCATTTAATTCTGGTCGGGGATGTTGGAATCAAATCTCTGCCATGTAAACTGTTGGTAGTTGTCCCTCCAGGTAAAATGCTGGAACATTTTATTAATCATCCCTACCCCATTATATTAGTTAATATATAGACGCTTAGCCAGAAAGGGTGCGTGTAACTCATATAGTTATGATGGAGGAGGTCGTGGGTTCGAATATCCGCTGAGGTGCACTGTCAGTAGTTTCTACTAAATGGTTTCCCTCTCCCTCAGTCCACGTAAACGCTGAAACATTCCTACCTTACTCCCTACCACGTAAAATGCTGGAACAATTTCTTAATCATTCCTACCACATTATATTAGTTACTATATAGACGTATAGCCAGAAAGGGTGCGTGTAGCTCATTTAGTTATGGCGGTGGAGTTCCGGAGTTCGAATCTCCACTGAGGAGTATTGTCAATAGTTCTTACTAAAATGGTTTCCCTCTCCCTCACTCCACGTAAACGCTGGAACATTTCTACCTTAATCCTCCTCCAATAGTGGTCCATGTTGGTATGGCGGATACCTACATTCGCACATGTCGATGGACGATACCAAACAACCAATTTTAATAGACTTTTGTGGGGGAATAGCTGCCCCTAAATGAGGATTATAAATCACCGTGAGGCTTCCGAGGGCCCTGATTGTGCGTAATCAGAGCTGTGTCAGTGCTCTCTAGTTGCGACATCACCCTAATGAGTGATGACGTCACTGGGAAAACCCATTGCCGGGGAGGGTTGCAACATCATTCTAGGTCGTGATCTATTCCTGTCTCGACTTGTCCTGCCGAGCCGCCAAACTGGCACCAGGGTTGCGATGAATTCACCGGGAAAAAACCATTAACACATAGGTGGGGAAGGGGTAGGGGGAGGGTTGCGGCACCAAAATAGATTCAGGGGCTTGTGAGAGAGAGCCGATGTTCACACTCTACGCTAAACGGCCGTCGGGAGAAGTTCGTGCTGCACGTTCCCGCCCTTAGTAGCGGTGCCGACATTTTATGGGACGTCGCGGGAGAAGTTCCCGACGCCATGGACTGCACGTTCCCCACCAATAAATAAAAACCCACACCAATAAACTCCAACGCCAATCCAATCCTACCCAGACATACGATCCAATGGCACACAAAATAAACCAATGGGCACATATTAAAAATCAATTGGACAGGAACCAACAAGTTTGGACAAGAATAAACCAACACCCTACAAAACAACCCAATGACACAGAGGTCTTTGACGTCACACGATTGTGACATCACACACAGAATTACGTTATCATCACAATACACACTCTCTCTGGATCGGGGTTAAAGGTCAAAGGTCAAATTGTGTTGAAGGGGCCCACTAGGTAGTTATTTTAATGTACAATGAATGAATTAAAGCAAAAACTGATGTAAGAGCTGCTATTGCAGCTGAAATATCTCGAAGAAAAAGGAACTGACCTATTTTAAATATATTACCAACTATCACTATATTTATTTTATTTTAGATATTTAACGTGCACGCTCTGAACCGACTAATTATGTAAGCACACGACTTATGAACTAATTAAATCTAGAATACACAACACCTAGGTGTTAATTCTTCACTGTGAAATGGTAAACTCACATTTCACCAATAATATTTTTTGACCATGCCAGAAATTGAACCTGGGACCCTTAGCTCAACAGACAGACAAGCTAATGACTAAGCTAAGGTATCGGGCAGTTATTAATACAAGAGTGCTACATGGGAGAGCAAAGAGGCCTTGCAGACGTTTAGAAATTCCGGATTATTAGCTCATGAAATGGTTTGATATTTTAAATATTGTTTTCACCAAAATATAGACAAAAGCTCTGACCAGTTAAAAAGTTTACATTTTTGCTATTTAAAAAAATGTGATAACTTACATAAAAACCCATAAAACAATCCAAATTATCTTAAAATTATCTGTTGTAGACTCTATAAAAACATGACTTTATTTGTTAGAGGAAGTTTCAAGGTTTCTAATGTTTTGATTCATTCTCAGAAGCACACTTTGTCGCATTAATGATCATTGAATTTTTTTAAACTTTAAACTCATAATTTAAACTTTTTAACTCTTCTGAAACACAATGACAATTTTCTCTTACATTTTGTTGAAAACGATATTTTAAAAAAAATTATCAAACAACTCATTAAATAATGGCGGATTTCTAAACTCCTGAAACGCGTCTCTACCATGTAGCACCCTATTTAATTATATTATAATATCTAAATTCCTCATATAAATTAAATACCAAGGTACAAAAAAAAGGTATCAATGGTCGGACTAATTTGAGCGGTGAAGGCGAGGCTTGGTATCGGTCGCCCACCAAACATACATTCTTGTGAGCTTCCACCAAAAATGTAAACTGTTTGAAGGTCATGGTGACGTTTGTTTACATTCCATTCTATTCTTGAATGGACCACAAAGAAGCTAACACCCGCTCTATAATAGCAGAACAAGCAGAGCTGTGGTGTCCAGAGAAGACCATAGCTACTTTACTCGTACCGGAATATAAAAGTATCAATACTATTCCAGAATCGAAAGAAAATTATCGACAACAGGGTGTCCAGCGACCTGGAACTCCTGGAAAGTCTGGGAACTTGCTTGATCAGAGAAAATTCATGGGAAAGTCAGGGCATTTGATCAAATTTCTAGAATTTTCACATTTTCGCTAAATTAATACACTAATTTCATTTATAATAGTCAAAATAACATACTGATAAAATAGCATAAAAATCTAAATTTTCAAAGTCAAAGCGTTTATAACGGTGCGGCCTTTCTAGCTCCATACCGCCTATTTTTAGTCAAAGTTGATTCACGGTTATGCGCTTGTATGATTATTATTATTATCATTGTTAGCACCGCGTCTTACTACCCTCTCGGGTTATACGCCTTACGCTATTGTGTAATGGTGAGATGAAATGTAGGACCTACAGTTTAACATGGGATCCGAACCACGGTGGGGGCCTGGCTTTCCACACATTCACAAGTTGTGATTAATGCACGTCTTGTCAGAGGTGTAGGAAGGATTTGGCAATCAGATAGATCTGTGCCGGGACCGAGGATTGAACCCCGGACCCCCAGCACAGAAGTCCGACACCTTACCCCTAGATCGCCAGGTCACCCTGCATGATAATTGTATTACTTTATAGAAAGAAGAAACTAATAAAGGATGTACAGTACCTCACAACCATTTTAAACTGTACTGATGTAAAAGGTGAGGTTTCAATATGATCTAACTGAAATCTAACTTAGATCGCAGCCAATAGCCTATTCTTGAGACTGAAATCCTTTATTCCTTTCATAGAGTGACATAATTTCAGAAGGTGTATGAATCTAAAATATATGTAAATATAATTGCAATGGTAATTAAATGTTTGTGAAATTATATTGACTCCAAAAGTTGAAATTGGTTCTGGAAAACCTGAAAAAGTCTGGGAATTTTAAAATATAATTTGGCCGGACATCCTGGATAGCTGTAGGTATTGATGTTGAAAAGACCGCCTCCGTGGTCTAGTGGTCAGAGTTCCTGGCTACAGATCCAGAGGTCAGCGGCTCGATCTCCGGTGCTTCGAGAATTTTTCTATAACTTAGCGGGGCTGTAACGAGGTCAAACTTAACCTTGTGAGGACAAATGAGGAGTTACTTGAATAAATAGGTAGCAACTCCTTTAGAAAACTGGGATTAACGGTCAGAGGGTTCGTTGCGCTGACTACATGACACCTTCTATCTGCAAATGTTAGCACTACATTGCTAACGGTGGCGGCCGCTCGGTCGGTATGGCTCAATCACGGGATCAAGGCTGATAAACATAGAATGCTAAGCTATGCTATGCTGTGCTAAGACTTTGTCAGTTTGGTTTCACACTCATTGCTAAGTTATGCTATGTTATGCTGTGCTAAGACTTTGTCAGTTTGGTTTCACACTCATTGCTATGCTATGCTATGCTGTGCTAAGACTATGTCAGTTTGGTTTCACACTCATTGCTATGATATGCTATGCTGTGATAAGACTTTGTCAGTTTGGTTTCACACTCATTGCTAAGCTATGCTATGCTATGCTATGTTGTGCTGTGATAAGACTTTGTCAGTTTGGTTTCACACTCATTGCTAAGCTATTCTAAGCAATGGTCCCTCTTTTCCCTCCAGAATTCAGTGTTGTTTCTTTCTGATCTGCTCCAGTGAAGTTTAGTTAGATGGCGTTTTCTAAAATGTCTTGTTTGAGCTCAGATGATAGTACTGAGGGAGAAAAGATGCTGCTGTTAGCAGCTGCTTTGGAAGAGGAAGAAAATTTAGGAGGTGGAGGTTTGACTTGTTCAATTAACGCTTCAATTGTAATATAAAAACATTTATTAAATATAAAACCTAAATAAAATATTATAATATAGAATATTAACGTGAAACAAACTGAAAACTTCAACACTTCTTTAGTTATTTTTACCAAACCAACGCTGCATCTGTTCAACATGGATCCCAAGATGTGTTATGCGCATGTGCATTGTAAGATGGCTCAAGATGGGAGATGGAAAAATTGCCCGGCCAACAATCGAAAAAAAACAACAACATAGCACGGCGTAGCAAGGCATAGCTTAGCTTAGCTTTCTGTGTGAACCGGCCTTTAGACCTTGGATTTTTTTTTTATTTGATATCGAAATCAGTGAATTAAAACTAAATATCATGTTTTTTAGTGTTTTATTTACGATGATGGTGATTTTTTTTGTCTATTCCCTGGAAAAGTTTCACTTAACTAGTGGTAATGAATAAAACGTTTCCGTAATCATTTATTTTTTCCTAATTTGTATAATTATTTAATCGCTAATAGTAATAATAATATTAATAATATAATCACAATATTGTAATCAAGGTCCTAGCATGTGTCTAGCTCATTTCTGAAGCACCTTGACATTTTAATCAACCTGAGTTTGGTATTAAATATATTACAATATAATACATAAATTACACCACTCCCCGGTTATAGCGTGGGTTCGCGGGGTGGGGATCTGACCAGCGCTATAAAACAACAGCGCTATAACCGATGAGACTATTATTTTCTAAAATAGTGATCATCTAATAGACTTAAATAATCTATGATGTCAGCCCGTGATAGAGCCATACCGGCCAAGCGGCCGCTAATCTGTTGGTGAAGGTAGTGCCAATTTATGCAGATATAGGGTGTCACGTGGTCAGCATAGCTAACCCTCCAGCCGTTAATCTCAGTTTTCAATACCAGAACCGCTATTTAATTATTTAAGTAGCTCCTCATTTGTCCTCACTTGGATGATTTGTCTCCGTTCAAGACCACCTGTTTCATAGACCAATTTTAAAGCACTGTAAATCGAACCTGGGACCTTTGGATCTTTATTCAGGTCCCCTGACTATCAGAACACAGAGATGATCTAAATCAGTGATAGGCAAACTTTTCGAGGAGTGGTCCAAAAGAAAAAAAAGGGAAAATGTCAGGCGGGCCAACACAGTTTATTAAATTTTTTAATGTTACATTTTATAAAACTATTGTACAATTAAGTCATATTAATTATTAAAATGTATTTGTATTATAATTATATCCAGAGCCCTGCGTTTGTGGAGATCGCGATAATTCGCGAATATTAGATATGGCATTTTTTCTTTCAGATGTTCACATTTCAGGTTACCCTGATTGCAAATATATTCTCAGAATTGTCGCGATAATTCGCGAAATCGGCGTTTTAGCGCGATATTCGCGATTTTAAACAATGTCCGCGATAATCGCGATTTTCGGCATTCGCAGAACCACAATGAAAGTGGATAACATTGTTACCAGCTGCATGTTGCAGTTTGGTGATGTTGAGTAGTTATTTTGTATTTTTCTAGCCTAAATTGAGATTTAAAAATATAGTCACAATTTTTGTGAAGTAACAAGATGATTTTTGTGTAATATTTTGTCTTTGCGACTTGTACACACTTTTCCCGGACCAGCTGCCACTAAATCTTACTTTTTTAATAAGTTGACAGCACTTTTTTTGCGGACTAGTGTTTTTTACCGTTTTGTCCAAACAAAATGTAATTTTTTGTTTTCACTTCAATATGTTTAGTTTACCTGTTTCAAACATTGTTGGGTTAAAACTAGACTTCCAGGACAAAGTCACCTTAATCACGAAAGTTTGGTAAAAACCACTTTTTTAACGCTTTTGTCTTAATTCGATAATTTCGTCGCAAAAATAGGATTTTTGTAATTCACCGCTTATTCACCGCATTTGGGAAACTTAAAAACGAAACTGGGCTTTTTTATTCACCATAAAAGCAGGGCTCTGATTATATCTAATTCTCTAATACAATGTGAGTTGTATACATTATTTAACAAATATATAAAAGAGATATTTAACACTACTTGTATGAAGGAGTGTATGTTGTGTGGAACTGTGATTGTTCTTATAAAAGTTGTTCATAGTTTGATTCCAACTGGGACGATGTGACTCTCAGAAGTGAAGCTAAGTAACGATGCAAACATGGCGATAGCCTTCTGGGCATGATATATCAAATTTGGGAAACTTGATTTTGATAAGGACATGTAGAACTCAAGTATTGGGACGTGGAGAAACAACATCTCCAATTTTGTGTTTCATTGTAATTCAATTAATTCAAGCTGAGTGTCGTGGATGGTTTGCATATTATTTAATCTCTGGACACTGGTAACTAAGCTATAAAATAGAAATAAAATCAAACTAGTGCGAAATGATTGTTTTCTTGTTTTTACTAATTTTTAATATTTTTTTAAATCGGTATTAAAAAATGAGGAAAAATAAGAAAAAAACATTTCATACTAGTTTGTTTTTATTTCTCGTGGGGCATACTTTGCCCATCACTGGTCTAAATAGTTCCTGATATTTAACTAGGGATCACGGTAAACATATCGACCGCAAACACAAGCAGGGTACAGGGAAAGTGAATGTTGAAATAAATACTCTACTTAGGTACCTACTCTAGCCTATGTACGAACACGATTTTAGAAAATTATTTCATTTTCACGTGAAATCATACAATAAGTCACCATAAAAATATTCAACAAGTTTATTTAATCGCTTCTTTACAAAAGTCTGTGACTTTTTGTTGGTTTTTTTTTTGGGGGGGGAGAATATTATTTTTTAAGATCACATTTTTTTAGCAAAACTAAACCGAATAAACTTTATCTTTCAAGGCACGGGCATAAAGAAAGACGCGCGGCATAACATATAACAGGGGAGCGGTTTATAAACAAGTTATTGTTTATTTTTATACCGATCCAAAACCAGATTGTAAAAGTAACCGTTCTCGTGGTTCGATTCCCACTTGGTACCGGGAGATTTTTCTTGAAAGGGGAATAATTCACACGGTCACCAGGTTTTGGTTAATTAGGCTTGAGGTAGGTTAAGATCTCCAATGGTCTTGCCCCGTCATATTCACTATCATCATCCCTTCAACTCGTCGGGACATTTAAAGAGCCTCCACGAAAAAGGATGAACGATTAGTACATTCGGGCGTCTCCTGGGCGACGGTACATTAGTACTGACCAATCTTTCCGCAAACTGAGCTACAGATTGATGTAACCCAGACACGCCATTATTATTAAGAGTACAAGTATCGAAACAAAATCATCGAGTGGAAACATATCAGTATCAAGAGTAAAATATCTTTGACAGTAAAGTATAGATATTTTCTCAACACCTCTAAGAATAAGCTGATACTCGCATCGGTGGACACGCGGCCTTAGGATCAGGCTCATCTAGCCTGGTTTACCAATGCTGGGCCAGCCAGGGTTTGATTCGCGTCAGGGTGTAATGATATCGTAAACGATTTCCCACGGGTAGATTTCCTCTACATTATAGATTTCTCCTCTCTAGCTCTCTGGTGTAATAGTAATAATAATAATAATATAATAATAACCGCGTCTTACTACCCGTTCGGGTTATACGCACTTACGCTAATGTGCAATGGTAGGTGATTGTGAGATGAAATGGAGGACCTACAGTTTAACGTGGAATCCGAACCACGGTGGAGGCCTGGCATTCCTCACATTCACAAGTTGTGATTAATACACGTCTTGTCAGAGGTGAAGGAAGGGTTTGGAAGTCATATAAATCTGTGCCGGGACCGAGGATTGAACCCGGACCCTCAGCACAGAAGTCTGACACCTTACCCCTATACCACCAGATCACCTCTGATGTAATTAAATTATACCTACTTCGTTAGTCGAATGGTCTAAATATGTCACTCTCACAATAGACTGGAACACTTCTTCTAAATTCAACCTTCCTCCTCCCCAGCACATTATAATAATTAGTACATATGCATATAACCTGGACGGGTAGTAAGACGTGGAACACACAAAAAAAATGCACGTGCTTATCGCATATTAGATTTATGATCGCAGAACAAGATTAATCTGTGACCTGTTCCGGACTTTCCATGTCTCCAAGATATTTGAAAGACATAATGCATCCCTCTCGACTTACCGACCGAGAAAGATGGTACAAAGAAACGTTAGAGAATTGTTTCAATTGCCCCGGGATATTAACTTCGAACGATAAATATGACGTCAACATTTAAACTAAGAAATATTGTCGTGACTCAAGGATGAACAAACTAGGGTATCAAAGAGTAACTTGGACGTCGGTATCGTTAAAGGTCATTCGACAATGTACAATTTATTACACAATTTCAACAAGTGAAGTAAATAGTGATTCAATTTCAAATCATTACAGTTCACACGTAAAAGGAGTCAAACTGCTATTTTATGCTTTTTGCGTACCATTGTTAAGGTAAAATAATTAATGTATGGGGCTGAGATTTAGTATAATTAGACATTCATATAAGGTGTAAGGAATTAAATATTTATAATATTAGTCTAGTAATAACATTAATCCAAAAGGTAAGAATGAGGAGGGAACTCAAAGGAATCGCACCTGCATTTGTTTGGAAACAAGGTGGAAAATTAAAGTAATATGTTTCTAGATTTATTTTTAGCACCGCGTCCTACTACCCGTTCGGTTTATACGCCTTGTACTAATAAATCACATATTTGAAACAGGGCGATAAAGTTTGAGTCATACGTTCGTGAAAACTGAGGAGTTCGAGTGGTGTAGCAATCTACACGCTTGCACAGATATAATTATGTAGATTCACAATGCTTTTCAAAGCCAACTATAACAGGATGGATGCCAAATGTTTTGTTTTCAAGCTGATGTTTTTTTAAATATAAAAATACTACCCATTATATTATTCAACAAGCAATACTCTTCTTGTATTTGTTCAAAACAGAGGTCTTCCACCATTTTGTGCCTAGATCGACTTAGAAACTTATCAAAGGTCCCGCGTTCAACCATCGTTTCTCTACTATACTTTTGATTTTGAGTTTTGCTTACACACCTTATATTTATTCCTTAAATTCAATCATTTCTAAAATATTTTCGTCCCCACCTTTATAGAAAAATATTTAGGATAAATAAAATGTACATTTTTTTAGCACCACGTCCTACAACCTGTTCGGGTTTTACACTTATATGATTATAACGCTAATTAATTCAAGATGCGGGAGGGGAGGTTGATTTAGAGGAATAATTTTTGCGTGGAGGGAGAGTGGAAAACCATTTGGGAAAACCCACCCTCAGTACAACCGACCGGGATTTGAACCTCGATCTCCCTGTCATCGGCAGTATAATCTAACACGAGCGTGATACCTTAAAACATGCGGCCACCGAAGCAAGTTTACATTTTCATTTCAAACTATTGAATTTTCTTAAAACATTACCGATCATGACCGATAAAATTTATTTACCACTGAACAGGTAGTAAGAAGCGATGCTGTACATATATATATATATATATATATATATATATGCGAGTTTAAAGATTTAAATACTCAAAAGATCGACTTATAATGACGATGTATTTTTCTAGCGCGATTGACTGAAAATTTCCGAGCAGTTGTCAACAACTGGTGGATATTAAAGATTTCAGATATATGTCAATAAGACTGCCGGGAGTTCCCATCCCTTGAGGAACTAAGCTAGATATATTCTCTGAGGTAACAGCATTGTTTCTATTGGAAACAGCGTTGCCATTCTCTTGTTTTCGTGTGGTCATTCCTCCCTCAAATTAACATAAGATAAATTTTGTAGCGCTGGTTTGTCGATATTGCCAGTATTTTTTTTTGTCAGCACGTTTTACTACCTGTTCAGGCTATACGCATATATGATAACTACCTTAAAGGTGTAGGAATTAGTAAGGAAGCATTTTAGCAGTAGACTACCCGCATTTGCATGGAAGGAGAGTAGGGAAAAAAACCTCAGCAGCCACGACTGGGACTCGAACTCCGATATCCCCGTCTTCAGCAGGCCACTCTAACTCGAGATAAACGTCTTTAGACTGTTCGGCCACTGAAGCGGGTGCCAGTATCTCCTTCTTACCACAGCACTCCACCTTCCGACATAAGTGAAAGCGAGGAGACTTAGGGCCAGTTTCATAGTCAGATTTAGTACGCCTCAAGTGCGGCGCTATACTAAATACAAGACGTCACCTACCTGAAATTGAATGGAATGGGCCAGTTTCATATGCGAAACTGGCCATTCCATTTTGTTCTAGGTAGGTGTCGTCCTGTATTTAGTATCGACTCGCACTTTAGGCGTACTAAATCTGACTATGAAACTGGCCCTTAGCAACCGAAAGAGAGCGAAGATAAATCTCTTCTACATAAGACCTTCAGTTCCTTAAGAGATGATATTCAGTTTAGAAGTGTCATCAGGCCGTTCGTTGTGTCGACGTTGGGGGCTCGGCATTCTGTCCCAACCTGTAGTCAAGAGCCTTCCAACTGAGAGTCGAGTTTATAAATATTCTCGTCTGTGATGCGCGGAGCGATGGAACATGGTCACGTGACTCAACATGTTCCACTGTACTACACCTGCACCCTCCGATACACCCTCTTTACACACCTCGAAAGGAAACTCTAGAAAACAAGTGGGTTTATAACGTTCCTGGGTGGAGCTGTACGTCAGTAAGAGAACAAACAGGGGAAAAGAGAAATACAAATGATAATACAATTTCTGTTGTGACACTCACCCCTATTAAATAGCATAATTCGATTCACAAAGACTCATCCTAACCTCCTATACCAGTTATCTTTCGTTTACCGGGCATTTAGGTTTTGAATGATCAACCAAAATATGTGGATTTTTGGACTTTTCAAACAGGAAAATTTCAACTTTCAAACTATATTAACAGGTCTATAAATAAATGTGTATTCATAGAAAATAGTCTTGTGTTCATTCCAGTAAACACCAAACTCGTATACTGTAAAAGGTTTTATCAATATTTAAACTAAGCGCAACATCTGACTGGCATTATCTCAGCTACCTAGGCAGCCAACTTAACCTACAATTGTAGGGTTTTTTTAGGGGGAAGGGATGACTCCTAAAATAACAGTTAAAATATCCAGAGCATGACTCCAGTTGGATCGTAACCGGTCGCACAAGGATTGTTTTATGAGAGGTTTCAGTACAATTTTAGTGGACTCACTCAAAATTTAAACTACTTATCCAGTTCTTTAAGGCAGGGGTGTACTGGTGGGTTCCAAGCAGCCCGAGACTACAATTATGGCGGCCCTTAACATACTTTCTTTCATAACGACCATTGAAGCTATGTTTCAGTTTAAGCTGAAAAATGTGAGGTGTAGTATTTATATTTTTATATCATAATTAATCATATGTAATTTCAACTACACTATGTTTATTTGTTCTATCTAATCCACTTAAAACATCATCTGGTACTTTCTACTGTAGTGAGAAAATGCTTCAAAATTGTTAGACAATCATTTGAAATGTTTTTTGAAATATTTAAGTTTTTAAAAGGATTCTCCACTCGCTACTTGTATAAACTACAAAAAAAGTAACAGTCAGTATTCACTAAACAAATGGTTTTACGTTTGGCTCGATAAATTGTTTGTAAACGACATCAACAAACAACAAACAGAACTGTTTTATATTTAATGTTATCGTATATCTTCACAAATAATGTATTCTGGTACTCTCAGACTTACTCACTGGAGCCTTTAATTAAAATTTAATAAAAAAACAATAAAATAAAATTTAATGGATAGCTTTATTTTAATTTTAAATTGTTGTGACAGCCCATATCAAATCATCCCACCAGGATATTTCCCGCCAGACTATTCCACTCCGGTTTAAATTAATGGTCTTAAAGTGGTCTAAAGGCAACAGATTGGACTGCCGATGACGTGGAGATCGGGGTTTGAATCCCGGTCGGGAGTCTGAGGGTGTTGTTAATATATTGTTCTCATTCTCTTCTCACGAAATGCGGTACGCTTCTTCTAAATTCAACCGTACTCATCTCTAGAACATTAACGTAATTAGTACATATGCGTATAACTAAAGCAGGTATTAAGACGTGGTGCAAAATAAAATAATCTTAATAAGCCCTTCTTAAGATCGATTAACTGGTATATCGGAAAAAAATTATGCATGAATCAGAAGTCATATCAAATTGAGGTTTTACGCATTTTTTATTTGATAACAGCGAAATTGGGTTCAGTGAAATAGTTTTTTCATCTCATAATAGTTTGTTTTTTTAGTTTTTTAATGTGGTAAAACTGTTTCACTGGTCTCAATTCCATTGTTTTCCAAAGTAGAAAATAGAAACCCCCCCAATGTGACGTCTGGTTCTAGCTGTACTACATACTTAAGTTAAATTCCATCCGACAAGAGAATATTTTTAATGCCTTGTTAAATTTCTTAATCTACATTTAATTTTGCTTTAATTTCTGTCTACTTGATATGCGTATGAACTTTTTTTTTCCTGTGGCGAGATCTAATTTGAATTTCATGAGTTTGTGCTAGTGCTAATGGCCTCATTTGTGTCAACGTGAATCTATAAATATGATGGTAAAACGCATTTACCCTCATCATTGGGCACATGGGCTACGGCGTAAGTCTCATATGGTTTGGTTTGCTGATGGCGGGGAGACCCACAGGTGATTTTTCCTAAATGATTTCCCATTTTATCTCTGTGGAATTTGGGTACATTTCCACTACATTTTACCTTCCTCGTCCCTATTCAATCAATGAAGCTAAATTCAGATAACCTGGACCTGTACAGTCTAATTTTCCCAGAAAGAGCGTTATTTGACAGCTATAAAAGTTACTGGATCTACTTTCACAAATTCATACGCTAAGTCATGTGATCTGCAGCTGTCACTTTTGGTAGATGTTATCAATAGTTATCAAATGACACTGATAATATAGTAATATGTTATCAATGTTGACCACAAAAATATTTTTGTATTTTCTAATTGGATGTTCTGGGGGTCCGGGGTTCAATCCTCGGTCCCGGCACTGATTTATGTAATTGCCAAACCCTTCCTTCACCTCTGACAAGACGTGTATTAATCACAACTTGTGAATGTATGGAATGCCAGGCCTCCACCGTGATTCGGATCCCACGTTAAACTGTAGGTCCTCCATTTCATCTCACAATCACCCTACCATTACACATTAGCGTAAGTGCGTATAATCCGAATGGGTAGTAAGGCGTGGTGCTAATAACAATAATAATAATAATAATAATCTAATTGGCTCTTCCTATGAAAATTGGACTGCATACAGTAATACATAGTGCACAATAAAATATTATTATTATTATTATTATTATTAATTATTTATTAGCACCGCGTCTTTATACCCGTTCGGGTTATACGACTTACGCTATATGTGTAATGGTAGGGTGATTGTGAGATGAAATGGAGGACCTACAGTTTAACGTGGTAAACCGAACCACGGTAGAGGCCTGGATTCCTCACATTCACAAGTTGTGATTAATACACGTCTTGTCATAGGTGAAGGGAGGGTTTGGCAATCAGATAAATTTGTGCCGGGACCGAGAATTGAACCCCGGACCCTTAGCACAGAAGTCTGACACCTTACCCCTAGACCACCAGGTCACCTGCAAATAAAAAAAAATTAATAAATACATTGCGTGAAACCCTCCTATTTTTTAAAAAAATTCCTCAAGTCTCTCTTGTCGAAATTTAACTCCATTATCCGGAGTCATTTTCCGCTATACAACGTTTGCATAAGATTTTTTTTTGCCCTTTTCGGTGGCGTCATTCTCGCAATAGACTAGACTGCTGATTATGGGGTGATCTGGTTTCAAATCCCCATCGGGTGTACTGAGGGTTGTTTTGAATAAGGGAGTTTCCACTCTTCCTCCACGCAAATGCGGGTACACTTCATCTAAATATAACCTTATTCATCCCTAAAACCATTAAAGTAATAAGTACGTAAGCGTGTACCTGAACGGGTAGTAATACATGGTGTTAAAAAAATATTCAGAGATAAAAATAACCACTATTTTAAAATCCAAAATTTACCCACAATCAGTTGTCCTACTACTATAAATCATTTCAAGCAAGATATAGTCTAACCTAATTAAAGAAACTCTTATAAATTTTCCAACATACTTAATTATGTGTCATCATCATGTTTTATTTTCTCAAAGTCTTTCGCTATGTGCGCGTGATTTCAATCAGACGTCACGTGACGCTATGTTTCTTTGTTTTGTTAGGAGTGTTTGTTTGTCTAAGCGTTAATTTGTTTCTATGTTTGTTCTGTCATCTTGCCGGTTTCCCCAATTCGAACTTTATTTGCTGGAACGTCTGTGTCTACCGTGGAATATTGGAGAAGTTGAAATTAAATCGCTGTTGCGCCTTTGTTCAATCCATGCTTAATCCGGTAACACGTCTCAAGAGTTTAAAGTTTTTGTCTCGAGTTATTAATTAAAGAGTGTTTATAAATTGTCATACAAATAGTTAAGCTATCTGGTTTACCCGTTATTTACACGCGGAATCTATACATAAGCTTTGTTATTTTTAGTATATAAAATTAACCACAGGGAAAAGTAACCAAATCTTAGGCTACGTTTAAATATTAATCCTGTATTGGTTTAAATTGTGTTACAAAATGCAAAAATAGTCAAAAATAGAGAATAATCTGAACGTGTTTTAAAAACTGACATTTCTTTTGAAGATTAACTTCTCTGTAAACAATATTTTGAATTCTTGCCTGTTGGTGCCGGTAAAAAAAAGAAAGAAGAGTGACACAGCATAAATTAATGGTTGTTAAAAGGTTGATACAAATTAAAGTTATATAATAACAATTTACAATTTATGTCATAAATTATTCATTTTCAACGTTTGTGTCCTAATCCGATACACTATTTTGAATCCGCCGCATTAAATTTTAGTTTTTTGGACTTTCCTAAAGAACATTATCTTAAGACCTATCGAAATTCTAAATTTTAGATTTCTAGAACGTTTAGAAGTGTTCAAATAATTCATACGGACAGACAAATACCAAAACTGTATCATATTAAGGTGTGCTACATCCTGCTGCAATTTTTATATAATTTATTCTTTTACAATATTATAACCATGACAATCTTAAACTAAATATAATATCTACCAATAAAATCTTTGGAAAGAAACATTAATCAGCCCATAAACTTCGTGTACAAATTAACGCAATTAATATAAAATGCAACATTTGCCTTAGAGCGATAGCAAGATATGAGATAGTAAAACATATACATTGTTACACTAACATAATGGGAAAAAGAGCATCACAGTTTAACAAAGCGCATACATGAAATAATAGGCTGTTGAAGAGACAGATCGGGCCGTGTAATTACGTGCACAATTTTTTTTTCCACTAAAAGAAAGTGTGGTTTTTTATAGTAGTTTGGGAAATTTTTATCCCCCTATTTCTTGAAGCCAATTTTCAAATTCCAAATTTCACTATTTTTGTATTATTTGTGGTGGTCTTAATTGTACCTATAAGATTAAAATATTCCAATTTTCTACTAAAGCTAGAAGCTTTTTTTTAGCCACCCTCCCCCCTTATGTTCACAATCTTTTTTGTAAAATTAAAGAACGTTCATACTTTTCTAGTTAAAGCCCATCCAACTCCCTAAGAAATTTAAATTTTCTATCACGCATTTTTTGTTTTGTTTTAGGTTTTGGAAATTCCTATTCCCTACTCCCCCTTAACCCTACTACATCTGTCCTTATTTTTAAATTATAAATGTTCAGACTATTTTGGTTATTTAAGTTTGTAAATATTCCATTTTCTACCATACGGGAAGAGTTTTATTTTATAGGATAAGTTTAGGAATTTTTTTCACTGATGATAACGGGGAGATCAGGGTTTTAATCTTGGTTGGGTGTCCTAGGGTGGTTTTTCCTTTATGGTTTTCCACTAACCCTCCATGCAAATACGGGTACACTTCCTCTATAGTCTAATCTTCCTCATCCTTAACACAGTAGCGTAATTATCATTTAAGTGTATAGCCCAAACGGGAAGTAAAGGATGGTACTAAAACAAACAAAAAAACTTTATAGTCTATATCGATAAGCTTTTTAATTTCAAAATAATGGTCATTGGTGAATATTGTAGCAGTTCCTTGAGAGACAGTTCATCCTCTGCGTCTAAAGTCCCATATCCAATAGCTAAACCAGCCTACCAGAAGCAGTTCTGAATCGTGACCATTGCCACACTCCTCCATTCGTTGTCAACAAAAGGTATAAACTCAAGTAAACTGTCTGCCTTGGCTTGCTGCAACTGTAGTATGAAGCTAGTAAGGTTGGGCAGGTACAGTGGCTGTCTGCACTCAGCCTTTCGTCCCCTTCCCATTCCATAATTTCAGTTGCTCTCTGTGATACCAAAATAATAACTATGGTGGAGAAATAGTGTTTCAAGTCTTAGGTTCAAACGACAATATAGGTTTGTTTTCAAAGAGTTACAATGTTATAATAACATTTTTCCTTTGACATTTTAGTTTTTTAGGTTCACTTAAACCCAAGTTGATGATAGTTCATATAAACCAAATTTCTAACAAATAGGCTCTTTAGAAATGTTTATGAATTAGAGCACGTTATTTAGGTTAATTTGTAGCCGGATGTTCACTACAACCGAGTCCACTAAATACAGAGTTGACAAATTTATATAATAACAAAAGAAATTAACAAATGGGTGAAGCACAGCTTTAGATGTATTTGACTACGCAGGCCTATTCCAAGATTTAGTTTGCTATTTTTCTTGGTTTTGGAGATACCCGTGGCACTAGTCACACATTATTAGGAGTAAAGCTAGAATTAACATAGAGGTTAAAAAAAAGGTTCTCTATCACATTCTTAAGTTTCATCCAGTACATATGATAAGCTATTTCCGTTCTACGTTATCTGGTTTTGGAGTTATCCAAATATCTCATCATTTGATTTAAGATGGGATGGAAGGGGATGCAAGAAAATGCCAGTGTTTTTTTTTAGTTTTTATAGCAAAAATATAGTATATTTTTACCAAAATAAATAAAATATTTCTCTAGTAGAAACATAGAATTTAATTTTCTTCGCATGTTGATATCAACAGCTCTTGAATATCTGTCAAGGGAAACTTTTTTAATCAAGAGAAAAAGTTATCATCAAATTCCAGGACACCCTCGACAGATATTCAAGAATTGTTGATATCAACATGTGAAGAAAGTTAAACTCTAGACTTATAATGGAGAATTATGCAATTTATTTTGATCCAAAAAATTTTTTTATATAAAAACTGCCAAAATACTGCCCTAAACTTCTGTATTAAAAGTAGTAGGTAAGTGTAAGAAAGTGGGTTGGTAAGGGGTGGCAATCGTCTCCCAGGGGAAGCTCGTGTTCTCAAGATGCCGCGGTCATAAACTGCCAGGACGAGAAGTGTCACGACAAGGTTATCTCACCACGCGACGGACTTGTTCCACAGTCTTTTCGTGAGTCTTTATAGACCAGTCACGAGTCTCCGAGTGTTGACAGTAAAAAAAACATTATTACGTGACGATATTTTTAGAAGGGGTTCCTCCCTTAAGTAGACACTTTCACTTTTTTTTTCTTTTGTTTTTTTTACCTTCAAAGTTTGTGCTATACTTTCAACTTGGAAGCATGCATTATGCGCAATATTGTATTTTTTAATGAATGCGGCTTAAAAGATTAAATCGTGACGCCAGTTCGTATATCTGCGACACCTCCAGCTTAGTATATTAATTTAAAAGTTCTCGTTATTTGCGGGTCACTTAATGGCTTACGCCAGGGTATTTTATATAACTTTTGGGTGTTGGGTAGTTACATATCCTACCGATAAGCTATTTTTACTACCCGCTTCGGTGATTTAATGATCTAAAAGTCGTCACTCTGGCAATAGACTTGGCTTACCCATGAGTCGATGACGGCGAGATCGGGGCTCGAATGCTAGTCGGGTGTACTGAGGGTGGTTTTTCCACTCTCCCTTCAAATGCGGGTACACTTTATATAAGTTTAACCTCCCTCATCCCTAACACATTAGTGTAATTATTACATATGTGAATAACACATAGTAAGATGTGAAATAAAAACCACTCGATTACTTATAGAGATCTCGTGACAATCCGCTGATAGTCCTTCTAGTTCAGAGGGTGGCGGAGGATGGGGGAGTAGAGAGGTACTATTCCCACGAGACCAGCCCCGCGATCGCACCCCCGGTGAGTGAACACGCTAGTGCCCCCCTCAAAGGTGGCGTGATTGCGCAAGTCAAGAGTTCGATTCGGTAGCGGCTGGGGAAAAAGGCGGTCCGACGGAGAGCAGTCTGTTGGTAGCGTGCGAGCCCTCGAGGCAGAGAATAACTCGACTCTCTTGACGTCGATCAATCGTGGTGTGAGAAGGGGTGGGTGTGCTACGTGTGTGTTCCTCGCGGGGATAGAGACAGAGGCGCGTCATCGCTCCCTGGGCCATGGTGGTGCCGCGGGCAGCACGCATGCACCACACGTCGTCACACGTCGGGAAGGAGGTAAGTGGCATCCGTTGGTTGTCTACAGTTTCCCAGTCATAAACACGCGTTTCGAAATAACTCAACAAAAGTGCTCGATTGGTAACATAGGCAGATTTAGAAAAAAAAAAAAAAAAGAGGAATAAAATGGGTCAGGATGACACTCTCATGTGACTAAAAAAAACTCCTTTAAGCCAATTAGATTTGTTTTTGCCCAAACTAGATCACAAAGAGTTATTAACTTTCGGAAAAACTTGAAATTAATTTATTCTTTAGTCCAATTTTCTTAGGAAGAGCCTTATTTGACAGATAAAAAATTACTAGATCTACTTTTCACGTATTCATACGTTAAACCTTGTGATATTCAGCTATAACTTTTGATAGATATTATCAATAGGTATCCATAAATAACAATAATTATATAGTAAAATGTTATCTATGTTGACCGTAACAAAAAAAGTTTGTATTTTCTAAAAGGCCTTTCCTACTAAAACTGGATTATATCCATTAAAACTACGCGTTATCCATGAGTTGAGGTGGACAATGATTTCGTGGTTGTAATACAATAATGGGACATTTTAAAAGCAAGATGAGTTATTGGGACTCCATTACAATTATAAGGCTACAAGATCTTATAAGCCAAGCTCTAAAAAGACAGTGACGATAATTATTACTGATGCAACTGTATAAGGAAATGTGGAACATAAAGAGTATACTTTGGTCACAGGGTCATGGCTTTCCGTCGTGGAAACGTCGCATCTATCCATCATATCAATCATCAACCTCACATAGTTTCATCATATCAGTCATCAACTCTGCATAGTTTCACTATATCAGTCATCAACTCTGCATAGTTTCATCATATCAGCTATCAACTCTGCATAGTTTCATCATATCAGTCATCAACTCTGCATAGTTTCACTATATCAGTCATCAACTCTGCATAGTTTCATCATATCAGCTATCAACTCTGCATAGTTTCATCATATCAGTCATCAACTCTGCATAGTTTCACCATAAAGTCATCAACTCTGCATAGTTTCATCATATCAGCTATCAACTCTGCATAGTTTCATCATATCAGTCATCAACTCTGCATAGTTTCACCATAAAGTCATCAACTCTGCATAGTTTCATCATATCAGCTATCAACCCTGTATAATTTCATCATCTGTCATCAACCCTACAGGAAATGTGTGCTCCATCTCTCAGGCGCAGTGCAAGGGCTTCATGTGTTCTATATGAGACTTAAAATTTATTATTATTATTATTTGGCACCGCGTCTTACTACCCGTTCGGGTTATACGCTTAAGTACTAACTACACTAATGGATAAGGAATTGGGAAGGTTGAATTTAGAGGAAGTGAACCCGCATTTGCGTGGAGGGAGAGTGGAAAACCATTTAGGAAAAACCACTCCCAGTTCACCCGACCGAGATTCGAACCTCGATCTCCCCGTCCTCGGTGGTCTGGCTCAACACGACTGGCGCGTTAGCCAACTACGCCACCGAGGCGGGTGAGACTTAAAAGTTACATTCCATTTATGTTCTGAATAATACAAATAAATTGCCCCCACTGCGTGACTCAAAATAATAGTAGAAGGCTGCCAAAATAGGACTACCGGACCCCCCCAAAAAAGAAGAGATAAATAAAATAAAAATAAGTGGTGGTTTTTTCTGACCCCTCTTAGTCAATGTGTTAATTCTTAGATAATTAAATTTATAAAATAATTTTTTAAACACAGAAAAGATTACAATTTCTTGGAATTTGCCCCTTTGACATTTGCGTTCTAGGTGACCACCCTGCGATTTCTCCATGTTTAGCTAACTATCCATGATGAGAAATTACGAAATATCAACATTTATCATTCATGTCGGTAAATTGTTTGTTTTAAAAAGCTGTCCATGCAGAAAATTGATCTACATCAACTGTTTATAATTATTTTAAGCAGTTTATTTTTGTGTTGGAAAATCATTTATACTATCTTGTGATTTATCTTATTATTAGCATCGCGTTTTACTATCCATTCGGGTTATGTGCATATACGCTAGTGTGTAATGGTAGGATGACTGAGATGAAATGGAGGACCTACAGTTTAACGTGGGATCCGAACCACGGTGGAGGCCTAGCACTCCACACATTCACAAGTTGTGATTAATACACATCTTGTCAGAGGTGAAGGAGGGTTTTGGCAATCAGATAAATCTGTGCCAAGACCAAGGATTGAACCCCAGACCCCCAACACAGAATTCCAACACCTTACACCTAGACCGCCAGGTCACCATCTTGATTAATGAACTTTTATTCTAAAATAAACATTGTTAGTGAACTTTTATCATATTTTAATTTCCATACAAAACAAAGTCGAAGACGTTTTAATTACGGTACGTGTTTGTAAAACCTCTATAATCTTCAATGAATTCGTTAAAGTTGTTTTAATAATCGGGGTTCGAATCCTGGTCAAGTGTATTAGGGTGTTTTTCCTTAAATAATTTTCCATTCTCCCTCCACACTTCCTTTAAACTCAACCTTACTCATCCTTAACATACAATCGTAATTATTACTTATGGGTAAAACCCGGACAAGTAGTGAGACGGAGTATAGTAATAATAAATAATAAATAATAATAATAACGTTAGTTGTGACATTTTTGCTCCTAGTCCACGTATCAGTCTAGTATTGCTCTAGAATAATTCCCTAGTTGAGGCTTCTATTGAACCACGAACCCACGTGATTCGTGTTAATTACATATCATCGGAGACCGTGTGACCTTTCAATCCCGCTTCATTCATATTTTCTGAGGAACTGTCAGGACGGAATCCTAGACGCCAAACCACCTGCTTCCTCGTGGGAACTTTCTTTGTCATCTTGAACGTTGTGCATGACGTCACAAAGCCTGTGGATTTTGTCACTGCTTTAGTTCTATACCCCCATTTCATTTAGATAATCAATCAACCCAGAAATTAATTGGGTAAAAAAGGGGGAAGGGGTGTTCTGACTTGTGGGGGCTCGAGTTTTGTTTTTTAGCTCCTTGTCTTACTACCCGTTTAGTTTATACACATATGTACTAATTACGCTAATGTTTTAGGGGGGAGGAAGGTTGAATTTAGAGGAAGATGAATATAAATAATTGGTACGGTACACGGCACAGACTTTGTCTTTTATCTTAAAATAAAGACATTTACTAAAAACTCTTAATGTTTGTGAAGCTAACTAATATACATTGTCGCAGAAACACGCCACCAAAGAACATATTTGAAATCATATACACGGTTACAGAAACACTGAGAAAAGAGGAACATATTTGTCTACCAAATCCATTTGACATTTCAAAGACCCCCCCCCCCCCCCCCATACAGAATTCGGAGTGGGGTGTAAACAATTAGACGAACTATGTTGAGGAAAGTGATTGACAACGTGCTGAGGTTTGTCTGACGTCCAATGGAGCTCACCTTAGTCATAAAAAGTGAAAAGTGTAATATGTAATTTTATTTAGCTAGTGAATATTTTTTCAGTTAAAGGGTTAATTTTAAAGTTACTAATCGTATAATTGCTCCGGCCCCATCCTGTATATATTTGCCTATATTCCAGAAACTATTGGTTTTATAAAAATATATTTTAAATAAACTATTTGTGTTTTAATAGTACTACAACTTAACATCCTTAAATAAATAGTTTCGGAGATTTGATCAAAATTATATATTTCTGCTTATGTAAAATACCTTCAAATATATTTTCCAGGGAATGTTAGAGTAGCCATTTTGTTTGTGATGCTAAACAATACCTGGATATAAAATTTAATAAAAAATAGTTAGAGCTTATTTTTTCTCTTTTTGCTCTATAATGCTAAGCTATCGTTAGTTTTAAGGTTAGATATCTAATTCTGAAAATTCCTCAGGGGAACCTTATGGAAATTCCAGATACCAATTATTATCCCAATCGGTAAAATAGTTTCGGCTCTAGGTCGAGGTACAAACACACAGACGGCATCGTGAAAACGGTTTTTTCTGTTTCAGGGGGTTCATGAAATGTCGACATTTATCAAAATCTTGGGTTTGATTTTTTTTTTTACGATCTCAATACTCCTATCTTGGAGGGGTGGATATAAAGTAAAAAAAACACGATTAATAATTCTTTGAAGTTATAATCGCCCTCCCACCCCCCAAGAAACATCCCCTCCTCCCCCCTAGCTCCGGTACTGCTCTGTGTTAAACCCTGAGTCGGCTTGAATGATTTATTGGGTGTTTTGTGACGTACTTCCGTTACTCCCTGTTATTTCTATTTACAGAACACTATTTAATGTAAATATGATAAATTACATCTTTTCTCAAAGGCGTAAACGTTTTTCTTTACGACTATTTATTGGAATGTAGCATTATGTGAAATAAAAAATGATAACCACGGCAAGGTAACATTTTACAAAATAAGATCTTTTATAAATATAAATAATTTAACTTTGTGGTTAGTTCATGAATACTAACAACAAAGTATAAGGAACAACATCGTGGATTAGGATTAACGATAGCTAAACAAATTTAACAGAACTACAGATAGTGAGGTATTTTGTAAAATTTTATTTTAAAAAAAATTACACCATTAATTTTTTGGACTCTAAAAATTGCCATTGAATTTGTTTTGAAACAAAGAAGAGCCTTAATGTATTTTATTAGGTGTGTGCGAAGATCCTAAATGTCGAAGGCCAAATCTCTTTCGCCTTGATTTCGACACCCATCTTGGAAATATTTCGAATAAAGCAGGAAACTTTGATATATTATGAACATATGTGAATTACCTCACTAAATATGATGTATTCCAACATTTAATATCTTTTAGAACATCTCCTAAACCGTATTTTAGATTAGTGAGTAAATGTAATATTCCCTATTAGTGTAATTAAAGTGTCATACGACTAGTGAGTAAATGTAATATTCCCTATTAGTGTAATTAAAGTGCTGATAGCCCGAACGGGTAGTAAGACGTGGTGGGTTAAAAAAAGGTTGACCTTTCGTCGAACGTAAACCCAACCAGTGGACTCCGTCAACTTTGGCCCTACCCATTAAAACACAAACGACCAAATTTAATTTATTCGTCGGTGGTACATTAATGAGGGTCAGTGAACATGAAATGTGGGCGTTACAACGCGTACTTAGTGGGTGGGGCCAGGTGACGTCAAAATAAGAGAATAAGGGTTGCTCACACCTAGAAAATCGGAAAAATACAGGGATTTTTTTATCTGGAAAACACATGGAAAACAAAGGGAATTTTGCAAAATTTAGTAAAAGTACTGGAATATTTGTTAATTTGGAACATTTAATTGAAAACTTAAAATAGTAGGTCTTTAAATGGACTAAAAATTGAACTGAAGAATTAAGCACGCTGATTCAAATAATTATGTTCTATTACCCCCTAAACAAGTGTTGTAATGTTACAAAGATGTAGTCGGTGACCTGGTGGTCTAGGGGTAAGGTGTCAGACTTCCGTGCTGGGGGTCCAGGGTTCAATCCTCGGTTCCGGCACAGATTTATCTGAATGCCAAACCCTTCCTTCACCTCTGACAAGATGTGTATTAATCACAACTTGTGAATGTGAGGAATGCCAGGCCTCCCCCGTGGTTCGGATTCCACGTTAAACTGTAGGTCCTCCATTTCATCTCACAATCACCCTACCACTGCACATTAGCGTAAGTGCGTATAACCCGAACGGGTCGTAAGACGCGATGCTAATAATAATAATAATAATACAAAGATGTATTTCCCCATTGATCTTAAATAATTCTGTTTTAAACATAAGTTACATAACTTCACACTTTGTCAGTTTGATTAAAAATGAAATTTCAATACTCTTTTCTGTTCAATCTAAGTTGCCTGGAAAAATGATGATTCCTTCTTGAAACTCTGAAAAACGCAGTTATTATTATTATTATTATTATTAGCACCGCGTCTTACTACCCGTTCGGGTTATACGCACTTACGCTAATGTGCAATGGTAGGGTGAATGTGAGATGAAATGGAGGACCTACAGTTTAACGTGGAATCCGAACCACGGTAGAGGCCTGGCATTCCTTGAAAAACGCAGTTATCTTGGAAGTAAGAAAATAGTGTCAATCCTGAAAATGCAGCACTAACGAACATTTTTTTTTAAAGTTCACTGATCAGCACTAATGATTGCGATAAGTGTCGTTGTTAGTACTTTAATAGCCTAAAACTTCCTTGCTCTACGCATTAACACATTTGAGACTGCGTGTTTAATTTATTAGTAACAGAGAGTACCTCTGATGACGTCTAGTTAGTGACGTCATGTGTTAAGGTCAGTCAGCTGTTCCTTGAGACGTCAGAGTCATGCGTGCGCCTCATATGCTGGAGAGTAAACTGAAAGAGAAGAGTTCCTGTCAGACCGGATTTTGAGAGGAGACCAGGTCTATGTTATCCCTACTATTCCTCGACTTTCAGCTGCCGGGCTTAACAAAATTAATGTAAGGTAGACTCAGAGTGTGTACTATATGTACATATGTCCCATTTGACCTTGTTTCATGTTCGTACTCCAGTAATGTGGAGCTCTTAAGGTGAAAGGGTATAGGGAACGTGAGAAAAGGCAATTTTTTTTTGCCAAAATAAATCAATTATTGCTTCAATACAAACATAGAGTTTAATTTTCTTTACCTGGTGACATAAATAGTTCTAGAATACCTGTCAAGGGTGTCCTAGGATTTAATGACAACTTTTTCTCTTCATTTAAAAAGTTTCTCACATAATGCTACTACTCCCATGACAGATATTCAACAACTGTTGAGGTTACCATATGAAGAAAATTAAACTCTGTTTCTACTGGAGCAATACGTTATTTATTTTGGCCAAAAAATGTTGTGCACTAAAAACTGCGAAAATACTGCCCTTTACACGCATTCGTTTCACGGCTACTGGCTGTCTACCCTAAATTTAAGTTTGTACTTTATGGGCCAGTTTCATAGTCAGACTTAGTGAGCCTAAAGTGCGAGTCGATACTAAATACAGGACGACAGCTACCTAGATCAAAATGGAATGGGCCAGTTTCAAATATGAAACTGGCCCATTCCATTCAATTTCAGGTAGGTGTCGTCCTGTATTTAGTATCGACTCGCACTTGAGGCTCACTAAATCTGACTATGAAACTGGCCCTATAAGTCGTGAGCTGACATAATCATTCGGTTCAGAAAGTTCTCGTTAAATACCTCTGGTAATAATTATTGAAAAGACTGCTACATTTCAGTGTAACCGGAGTGTACAAGTGGGTGCGTAGTCCGGCTGTTATCGAGTGTTTCCGGTGGAGAGAGTTGTGGCGGTGCCTAGCGCCGAGACGCCTGCCCCTACGTGTGCAGCGAGGATTCAGACCCTGCACCATGTGAACCACCGCACGTGCGATCTACCGGCCCGATGAGGTGTTACTGCTCGCTCATTTGTTTATCGACGATATCTGACCCTGACGGACAAGTTTAAACACTAATAACTATGTTTCTTGCGCTCAGAGGCGGCCTGAGATAAATTTTGCAGGATTGCTTTTTGGTGCTCGCATATATAATCGGGGGATAGTAGGAAAGTAGGAAAATAATCCCCATCATAGGCGGATTTAGGGAGTATAATTTGGGGGTGATAGTTGACGTAACTCAAGTTGGCCCGCCACGTTGCCATTTTTTTTTTGTTCAATCGTTTTTGCTCTATTTGTGCTCATATGTGCCCGAACATGAATATTTGTGCTGTGAAACTAGCCCTTTTAGATAATATTTAATGAGCTTAAGCTAGCCCACCACATATTGAAAAACACAACATAACAATAAATAATAGAATTCAATTTTAATAATTAAATCTAATATGAAAAATCTATATGTTTAATGTGATATAATGACAATTTATATAAGTATAGTATTTGGAAGAAATTTTAACAATAAATAAAAAAATATTTTTAAATCATGTGATAACAATTCTGATACTTCAATAAAATTTTACATAACATCTAAAAAAGTTTAAACCTGTTAAAAATGAAACTTATGAGTCATATTTACCTTAAGGAACAATATTAGAAGAACGAAGATGTGTTTATATAATTAATTGTCATTCAATAAACAGTTGCTTGTGAATTTAGAATTAAAGAATAAACAAAAATAAAAAAAGTAAAATTGAATTCCTATTTTTATCTGTGTTAATTCTAATTCAGTTTCTTTCCTTTAAAATCTTGGAACTCAACTACACAATTATATAATCTGACCTGAAGATGACGCCGATGAGTGTCGAAACATGTTGTAGAAACTGATGTAATGTTGCAGTAATTGGAGCAACATCAAAAGTAACAGGGAATTAACACAGATAAGAATAGGAATTCAATTTTACTTATTTTATTTTATTTTTGTTTATTCTTTAATTCTAAATTCACAAGCAACTGTTTATGGCATGACAATTAATTATTTTAATATTGTTCCTTAATGTAATATGACTCAAAAGTTTTATTTTTAACATGTTTAAACTTTTTAGATGTTATGTAAAATTTTATTGAAGTATTAGAATTGTTATCACATGATATAAAAATATTTTTTAATCTATTGTTAAAATTTCTTCCAAATACTGTACCTATGTAAATTGTCATTATATCACATCAAACATATAGATTTTTCATATTAGATTTAATTATTAAAATTGAATTCTATTATTTATTATATTCATCGTACCTTATTAACTTTCACAATGTTTTTAAAAATAACATAACAAACTTTTATTTACGTCACTCCATTATGCTCCATTTGTGCTCATATGTGCCCTAAAATGAACATTTGTGCTTTAAAATTAGGCGTTCTAGAGAACATTTAATGTGGTGGGCCAATTTCAGCCCTCCTTATACCATAACCTGTAGAAAAATCGAGTTCAAGCTAGCCCGCCACATTTTGAAATATCAATGTAACAAAATTCTGTTTTTACCATTCGTTTGAGCTTCGTTAGTGCTCATATGTGCCCAAAAATGAACATTTGTGCTCTAAAACTAGGCGTTCTATATAACATTTAATGTGGTGGGCTAACTTGAGTCTTCCCTATATCATGACCTGTATAAAAATTTAGTTCAAGCTGGCCCACCATATTTTGAGAAAACAATGTAACAAAATTCTGTTTTCACCATTCGTTTGTGCTTCATTTGTGCTTACATGTGCTTGAACATGAACATTTGTGCTGTGAAACTAGGCTTTTTTAGATAACATTTAATGAAGACGATCCAGTCCAGGCGATCCGTCTTTACCTACAGTATATTCCAGTATCAACCTCGCTGATCTTGGGGTAAAGTGTTCGCCCCAGGACTGAATGTTCAAGGGTTCAAACCCAGACAGGGTCAGCGGATTTTCCTTGAGCGATAAAAATCCTTACCTTCGGAAGGGAAGTATAGCCGTTGGTACCATGCCAATTGTGGCATGTAAGAGAACCTTGGAAATATGTGAAAATACCCTTCCTGGCAAAATTTGTATGTGTTTTCACGCTCGCTCATAGAAATCCAAAATGTAATGCAACGGCTAACCACCACACTTCCTGAATTCCCCTAGTACATGATATGTCTACCAAATGGTGCAGGCAGATTAACTAGCCAAAGGTCTGAGTTCATACCCAGTTTCGGATGGATAGAAATCACACCAAACCAACCTCCGGGTTGTTGACTTAATAAGAGGAAGAATGTATGTACCATTTCTATATAACTTCTCACCGATGTAGATATGAACCGTCGCGTATTTGAACAGTTATGTTCTAAACAAAAAGTTAGAACTAGCTTTTGTTCTAAGCAACTATAACCGGGAGAGGAACCAGGCCAACTATTCGACAGGAATCGCGGTAAACAATTCATCACCTCGACGACCGAAAAGCGAAGTCATGTAATTGAACTCACGCGAAGGGCTGCCAACTTGAGATTACCTGTCACGGCGAACAAAGAGGTTGCCCCTTACAAGCTTGAAATACAACCAGGGTAGCAGATTGTTCGTGTTTTAACTGCTTTCTTCTCTCCTGTTCAATCATTCAATCCTACATTACCTTCCTTTTTTATGTATTTATTTCTAAAAAGATCGATAATACTAGTTTCCCTTCTTAGTCGAGAACTTACTATTTGATCTAAGTTAACAGGATGATTGGAGGACTTCTATGTAAATTCAAACCTTGTCGAGGGTCGCACTAGACTGGTTTAGCGGGGACGGGAAGGTCAGGGTTCAAATCCCACCCGGGTGTATTTTACTAAAGGGTTTCCCCCTCTCTCTTCCCGCATATTGGAGTACATTTTCTCTAAATAGCCATTTCGGTGGCCGATTGGTCTAAGGCGTCACACTCGCATTAGACTGGACTGTCAATGACGAGGAAATCGGGGTTCGAATCATGGTCGGGTTTTTCCTCGATTTTTTTCACTCTCCCTCCACATAAATGTGGGCACACTTAAGCTACATTCAACCTTTTTCATCCCTAACACACTAGCGTAATTAGTACATATGTGTATAGCCCGGACGGGTAGTAATACTCCAGGCCTATTTTGAGCTTTTTTTCCCCCCGGGTGAACTTTCATTTTGGCACCCCCGCCTTTAAAACATATATTTTTTGTTCAAACATTGTCTTTTAATCTTGAAATAAAATCATTAAATAACAAAATATTGAGGATGTCCGTTGTTTATATTGACTATTACTAATAGCACTTGTTTTTGCAAGTTTTATAAAATTATTATTCCTTATACTCTACTGCAGATCTCGTTGACTGTACGATCGTATTAGAATTTCTGTACAAATTCGAGGTAAAATATTATTAAAAAAATATTATAAAATCTTGATTCATATATATATATATATATATATATATATATATATATATATATATATATAATAGTAAACAAGCATTATTTGACACAAGAATAACAACACATTTTCCATACACCATCATCGAACATTTAACTATAATATGATCAAGGTAACGGAAACCTTTAAGGTGGGGGTGCAAGGAACGCAAGAAAAGGTAAGTGATTTTGCAGTTTTTGTGGCAAAACTTTTTTTGGTCAAAATAAATCAAATATTGTTTAAATACAGACATAGAGTTTAATTTTATTCTGATGGTGACCTCAACAATAATTGTTAAATATCTGTTAAGGGTGTCCTGGAATTTCATGAAAACTTTCCTCTTCATTTAAAAAGTTAGTTAGATAGTGCCGCTATGCTCTCGACAGATATTCAACAACTGTTGATATCACCATGTGAAGAAAATTAAACTTTATGTTTGTATAGAAGCAATATTTGATTTATTTTGACCAAAAACATGTTTTGCTATAAAAAAAACACCGTCTTTTTCTCGCTGTAATTCACTTTAAATTGAGGCTAAGAAGAACGTTTAAATGCAGTGGAATATAAATATTTACTAAAGGTGCAGTTGATTGAATTCGACTGTCTGCAAGCACGTGTATATTGAAGGGAACTAGCCATCTAGTGAATGTTTACTTTATTGATCAATAGAAGTTTTTTCAGTAGGTCCAACCTACATCATAATACTATTGCTCACGAATTAAATCGCAAACTTCTTATGAGTAACGTTTAACTTATTTGGAGTAATTTTTTTAAATTTATTCGAGGTATTTAACATGCACTTTCTGAACCTACTGATTATATCAACACACGACATATAATCTAACATAAATATAAATTATTATTATTATTATTATTATTATTATTATTATTATTATTATTATTATTATTATTATTATTAGCACCGCGTCTTACTACCCGTTCGGGTTATACGCACTTACGCTAATGTGTAATGGTTGGGTGATTGTGAGATGAAATGGAGGACCTACAGTTTAACGTGGAATCCGAACCACGGTAGAGGCCTGGCATTCCTCACATTCACAAGTTGTGATTAATACACGTCTTGTCAGAGGTGATGGAAAGGGTTTGGAAATCAGATAAATCTGCGCCGGGACCGAGGATTGAACCCCGGACCCCCAGCACAGAAGTCTGACACCTTACCCCTAGACCACCAGGTTATCCATAAATCTAAAACAGACACAACATCCAGCAGCCCGATTGTTGATTCATCATTGTAAAAGGGGAAGCTCACATTTCACCCATGATACATTTTTTGGCAATGCCAGAAAATTGAACCTAGGACCCTTAGCTCAGTATACAGACACGCTTTCGACTAAGCCAAGGTGTTGGACTTAGTAATTATTAAGTATAAGACCTTCGAATCCGAAAGTATATTCGAGATTCAAGAAAATATCGGATTCAAAACTCAAATCCTTCTAAAAAATTGTTTTCAATTTTGTAATTGAAATTTGTTCTAAAGCCTAATACTGCCTATGGTTTTTCAGAACTAACATAAATATAAATCAATCTCAACAACCAGTCCCCACGCTAGTAATTTAACACGTATGAATGGATTATAAGAAAAATGTTAACATTCGGTTAGTATTATATTTTATATTACTATACTACATTTATAGTTCCTCTTGTGATCATAATTTTTTCCAGGATTCTGATTCGAGATTAGAAAGTAAAATGAAGAGCTTCTCATTCATATTTGATCCTATGTATGTTTAAAACGGTGATCATCCTCTCCAATTTTTTTAAAATCAGATAGTTTTTATATAAACTATTCGTAATGGCCTTCCTTCAAATTTTTTTTGAAAAATGGTTCACTCTAGAAGCTATGAATAGCCTTCGCCTTGATTTTTTTTAATTAGATTCTTCTATAAGCCATTTAAAGTGTTACTCAACTAGACATTTTTGAAAGTTCGATGCCTCTCAAAGCTATTTAGAGTGATCATCACCTTAATTTTTTACGATATTTAGATACCTCTATAAGATAATCTTTGAAGTAGGTCTTCCACCGAACAAATTTTGAAAATGGAATTATTTCAGAAACTAGGCTAATTGGGGTGGTCCTCGCCTGAATATTCTTCTAAATGACATTCATCTATAAGCTATTTGGAGTTGTCCTCGCCCAGACATTTTTGAAATTTGGATGACCTTGGAAGCTATTTAGAGCTTTCCTCCCCTGACTTTTTCTGCCAGTTAGATGCCTCTAGTATAGTAGTTATTTGAATCGGTCCCCTCCGGCAAACAACTTCTAATATTGGATTCAAAATATCAAAATTTAGATGTGACAAGTGAGAAATTAAAAAATAAAGGGACACTAAATGTGCTACGAGCTAACAAATGTAATTTTTTTCTTTGCAGTTTGCACACTGCGTTTCCCTGCCCCTTCAGGTTGTCCTCCCTCATATTTACCATTTTACATAACCAGTCAAGGACTAGGCTGTCTATTAGCGATGGGTTGTGAAATCACAATCTGCTCCTTTGTCACTGCTCCTCTGACGTCACATTCACAGCCTGTTCCTGACAGATGAAAGGAGCTGTTCCTTTTTGTCACTGGTCCACGGATCAAATACGCGCTGTAACAGTTCCGGAGTAAACTTGTTCCTCGTCTCTGTCACAGACAGCGCTGGCACAGGTCCGTAGTAACCTTGTTCCTCGTCTCTGTCACAGACAACGCTGGCACAGGTCCGTATTAACTTTGTTACTCGTCTCTCTATCACAGATAGCGCTGACACAGGTCCGTAGTAACCTTGTTCCTCATCTCTCTGTCACAGACAGCGCTGGCACAGGTCTGTAGTAACCTTGTTCCTCATCTCTGTCACAGACAGCGCTGGCACAGGTCCGTATTAACTTTGTTACTAGTCTCTCTATCACAGATAGCGCTGACACAGGTCTGTAGTAACCTTGTTCCTCATCTCTATCACAGATAGCGCTGGCACAGGTCCGTATTAACTTTGTTACTCGTCTCTCTATCACAGATAGCGCTGGCACAGGTTCGTAGT
This sequence comes from Timema podura, assembly GCA_033556935.1. Lineage (NCBI taxonomy): Eukaryota > Metazoa > Arthropoda > Insecta > Phasmatodea > Timematidae > Timema > Timema podura. The sequence goes on along the minus strand of JAVRXN010000007.1, from coordinate 38,944,511 downwards.
AACCTTGTTCCTCGTGTCTGTCACAGACAGCGCTGGCACAGGTCCGTAGTAACCTTGTTCCTCGTCTCTGTCACAGACAACGCTGGCACAGGTCCGTATTAACTTTGTTACTCGTCTCTCTATCACAGATAGCGCTGACACAGGTCCGTAGTAACCTTGTTCCTCATCTCTCTGTCACAGACAGCGCTGGCACAGGTCTGTAGTAACCTTGTTCCTCGTCTCTGTCACAGACAACGCTGGCACAGGTCCGTATTAACTTTGTTACTCGTCTCTCTATCACAGATAGCGCTGACACTGGTCCGTAGTAACCTTGTTCCTCATCTCTCTGTCACAGACAGCGCTGGCACAGGTCCGTATTAACTTTGTTACTCGTCTCTCTGTCACAGACAGCGCTGGCACAGGTCTGTAGTAACCTTGTTCCTCGTCTCTGTCACAGACAACGCTGGCACAGGTCCGTATTAACTTTGTTACTCGTCTCTCTATCACAGATAGCGCTGACACAGGTCCGTAGTAACCTTGTTCCTCGTCTCTATCACAGACAGCGCTGGCACAGCTCCGTAGTAACCTTGTTCCTCATCTCTGTCACAGATAGCGCTGGCACAGGTCCGTATTAACTTTGTTACTCGTCTTTCTATCACAGACAGCGCTGGCACAGCTCCGTAGTAACCTTGTTCCTCATCTCTATCACAGATAGCGCTGGCACAGGTCCGTAGTAACCTTGTTCCTCGTCTCTATCACAGACAGCGCTGGCACAGCTCCGTAGTAACCTTGTTCCTCATCTCTATCACAGATAGCGCTGGCACAGGTCCTTAGTAACCTTGTTCCTCGTCTCTGTCACAGACAGCGCTGTAACAGGTCCGTAGTAACCTTGTTCCTCGTCTCTCTGTCACAGACAGCGCTGTAACAGGTCCGTAGTAACCTTGTTCCTCGTCTCTCTGTCACAGACAGCGCTGTAACAGCTCCGTAGTAACCTTGTTCCTCATCTCTATCACAGATAGCGCTGGCACAGGTCCGTAGTAACCTTGTCTTTTTGTCTCTGTCACAGACAGCGCTGGCACAAGTCTGTAGTAAACTTGTTCCTCGTCTCTGTCACAGACAGCGCTGGCACAGGTCCGTAGTAACCTTGTTCCTCGTCTCTGTCACAGACAGCGCTGGCACAGGTCCGTAGTAACCTTGTTCCTCGTCTATCTGGCACAGGTCCGTAGTAACCTTGTTCCTCGTCTCTGTCACAGACAGCGCTGGCACAGGTCCGTAGTAAACTTGTTCCTTGTCTCTGGCACAGACAGGTCCGTAGTAACCTTGTTCCTCGTCTCTGTCACAGACAGCACTGACACAGGTCCGTAGTAACCTTGTTCCTCGTCTCTGTCACAGACAGCACTGGCACAGGTCCGTAGTAACCTTGTTCCTCGTCTCTGTCACAGACAGCACTGGCACAGGTCCGTAGTAACCTTGTTCCTCGTCTCTGTCACAGAGAGCACTGGCACAGGTCCGTAGTAACCTTGTTCCTCGTCTCTGTCACAGACAGCACTGGCACAGGTCCGTAGTAACCTTGTTCCTCGTCTGGCACAGGTCAGTAGTAAACTTGTTCCTCGTCTCTGTCACAGACAGCGCTGGCACAGGTCCGTAGTAACCTTGTTCCTCGTATCTGTCACAGACAGCGCTGGCACAGGTCCGTAGTAACTTTGTTCCTCGTCTCTGTCACAGGTCCGTAGTAACCTCGCTTCTCGTCTTTGTCGCATAAAGCGCTGTAACAGGTCCGTAGCAACCTTGTTCCTTTATTCTCAGGATATATTTTGGAGCAGTCATACAGTAGAAAGGAAGTAGATACTTTGTGTTCTTGTCGCAGCGCTGAGATAAAGTCTGGCGCAACCTAACTTATCTATTATAGGTCTAATTTAGAGTTGTTTAACTAGTCACAAATGAGTTTTGAAAGGAAAAGCTTTCGTAGTACAAAACATTATTTCCACAATACAAGCACAGTATGTGATGTATTCTCACAATAAATTGTTACGTTAATGATTAACATTGAAGGGCCCCGCTTGGTGATAAAATTATTTAAGGCAAGGGTCAGCAACCTACGGTCCACTGACTGATTTTATCTAGCCCACAAAATATTTAGCAACAATTTGTTCAAAACATGGACTTAATAATTCATTACTACATGGGAAATGTAGAATTATACTTTTTTTGCTTTACTTTTTTCAAATTAGCCAAACTTTTTTTAAAACCCATATGATTCGCGATATCAAAAAGGTTGCCTCCTCTGGTCTATGGTTTCACTCTCGCACTAGACTGGACTGCCGAAGACAGAGAGATTGAGGTTTGATTCCGGTTGGGTGCTCTGAAGGGAATTATTCTTAAATGTTTTCAACTCTCATTCCAAACAAATGTGGGTGCACTTCCTCTAGAATCAACCATCTTCATCCCTAACACATTGGCGTAATTACCATAAATGCGTATAATCTGAACGGGCAGTAGATGCAGTGCTAAAAAAAAAACTAGGCTGGGAGTAGGTACGAATATGACTGACAAAAATTAGCAGGTAAATCAAACGGAACAGGTCCAGTAGAAATTAAGATATTTTCAGACGACCACGATAGAATAATCCCATGAAACATAGTCATCAAGTGTTATTTATTATGCGCAATTATGTGTAAGTATATTATATTGAAGAGTATTTAATATACTCTTCTTTAAAAAGTTGAGATTCGAACCACCCGATATTAAATCGGGCTATGATTAAATTTGGAAAATATTTTGAATAAATATTTTTGAAACAATTGTCTATCATGGAGACACAATGTGAATTTGAAGAATAAATTAACTAAAATTTATAAAATACATATATTTTTATACTTATTATTTAAAATTATATTACACCTGTTAAATATTTTAAATACATTTAAAGAATAATTTGAAAATTTAAATATAAAAAACATATTAAAAAGTAAAATGATGATAGCGTTTACAATGTGAAGTTGCTGCCATCTCTTGGCAAGAAAGTGAAACAGCACTCCGCCGCGCATCACAGCTGTTTAGGTCGATAAACTCAATGTCAGTCTACAACATGAAACACCAGTTGAAAGAGATACATTATGCAGTGTTTATCTTATACCTTGGTATGTTCCCTGAGGCGGGGTAATTAAAGGGGGAAGGGCTGAAGGGGCCGTCAGTCCAGCCCCAAACATTTTTATTTTACAGCAACACGTCTTTTGCAGTCATAGCACATGTGTATATGAGGCAATAATATTGTTTATTTAATGATCTTCCAAACCAAGCTTTTTAAAAAAGCACTGAGAATTTTATGGATTAAAATTGTGCTTCTTAATTATAATTTAAGTAAATATTTACCTTATTTCATGTGCAAAGTATTATGTTAATTTAAATCAAAAGTTAATTATTTTGTCTGAAAAAAAATATGAAACTAGTTACCTGATTATATCAACATACGACTTAGTTTAAATCTATAACAGACACAACATCCATCCCCAGTCCGTTAATTCATCACTGATAGGGGAAACCCACATTTCACCGATGGTCAATTTTTCAGCCATGCCAGGAATTGAACTCAGGAGCCTTAGATCAGTAGAGAGACACGCTACCGACTGAGCTAAGACGTAGAACTCGTGTATATATATAGGTATATAGCTATAGCTATATCCGTTATTCATATAATTGAGGTATTTAATATATGTCACTATATTCGTACCTACTCCCAGCCTAGTTTTTTTTAGCACTGCATCTACTGCCCGTTCAGGTTATACGCATTTATGGTAATTACGCCTATGTGTTATAGATGAAGATGGTTGATTCTAAAGCAAGTGCACCCACATTTGTTTGGAATGAGAGTTGAAAACATTTAGGAAAAATCACCTTCAGAGCACCCAACCGGAGTCGAACCTCAATCTCCCTGTCATCGGCAGTCCAGTCTAGTGCGAGAGTGAAGCTATATACCAGAGGAGGCAACCTTTTTGATATCGTGGGCCATATGGGTTTTAAAAAAAGTTTGGCTAATATATATATATATATGATATACACGTTTATGTATATATGTATACTAGACCTAGCCTTTATAAATAAATAGAACTGGGGCTTCCAATGATCGACCTGGGATACTTTTTTTTTTTTTTTTGCGGCCCACAAAGTTTCGTGGAAAAGTAATCTACTGTAGTAAAATTGATTTTATAAGCCGAGAAACGCAAATTTTTAGCTCGGTCGGGAAAAATCCACGAAAACTCTACTGATGCCCATACAGTAATGATCTTAATCGCGATCTATTTTTATAATAGCTTGTGCATCCGCTTGAGTCATATTTCCTTCCGATTATGATGTGGCCCGCCACTAGACTCGTGGATTCAATTGTGGCCCTCGGGCACTTTTTAGTTGGAAACCCCTGAAATAGCACGTATTTCTACGTGATCCATATTTCACCGCTCACCCGGGATATTCTCTTATTTGCACGAATGATGTAGTGAGAGCTAAGGAAGTTATAATTTAAAGGAAATTTTCCCTAATTCGTGTGAAGGGAGGTAGGGAAAATACTTAAGGAATAAACCTCTAGGCATACCCATCCGGGATTCGATCCCCAACCTCCTCGTCAGCATCAAATGAGACTTGAGGAGACTAGCGCTTTAGTCCGGAGTGGGAAAATGAATAATAAAGGACCCTCAAACTGTAGGCTATGTTATGAACAAAAACAAATCTAATAAATCACTATCTTTTAGAAATATTGGAGATTTGGACTATTGTTTTAAGCCTCATCCTCTAAGAAAAGGTCATATTTGATTTAAATAACTCCTCCTTAACTTTTACTTTTCTTAGTTTATTTTCATTATGCCCTGATCTAATTATATATTTTAAAAATATGTCTAACAGTTTAAATCTACTAACGTTCACATATGGATACAATTGAATCGCACGAGGAACTTAGCTCAAAACCTTAGCTCAGTGGGTAGTGTCTATCTACTGAGATTAAGGGTCCAGTGATCGATTTCCAGCTTGGCTGATAAATATACAATTTGTTATATTGCCATTTCTCCTTTCACAGTGATAAATTGAAGACCGGGTGGCTGGATGTTTTGTCTGTTCTAGATTTAAGTTAGCGTATAAGTTATTGTGCTGATATAATTAGTCGGTTCAGAAAGTGCACGTTAAATACCTCAAATAAAAAAATAATAATAGAAACTTTTTAAAACTTACGTAAATAATTATAAACGAGCGGACATTGACAACATTTTATTTTATTTTAGATCAAATTTTCAAAATGACACAACCTGTCGAATGTGACTTAAAGAATTCATTTCTTGGCGAATTTATATTTAAAAGTAAATCTATACGTTGATTTTTTTTTGTAGGAAATCCATTCTGTAAGGTCCTTTTTCCTACCACACTCCTATTACATAATAGGCTTTTGGTAAGAAAAACTGACCTTTAAGAAAGGACCTATTACCAAAATCAGTGTATAGTAACTTTTAGAACTGTCAAATAATTATTTCCCGTGACGATCTAACTATATATACTCGTCCGCCCGGCAATACAAATATGAATGCCAAAAATATAACTCTAGTTTATATATCTTCCTAGTTTAATGAATATAAGTGAAAATTGATTATTTAAATGACCTGACCTAGATATTATACTCTGTTCAAATGTCGGCCTCTTTGTTTTCTATGCAGTGACTCAGAACGATAAGCATGCCAAGTATACCTTGTCATATAGACTATTTGTTCAAAGCTAGGCAGCCTTGACCTAGGTATAAATATATATATATATATATATATATATATATATATATATATAATATATATATATATATATATAAAGCTTCGAATCCCAGCCGAGTATTATAAAGAGGTTTTCCCTATATGTGGTCCGAAGCAAGTTAAAAATAAACATATAATTATGAAATATTTCAGGAGTGTACCAAGTATAGACAAAATCGATTGATTATATTAGTATTGATATTAAATATATATAAATATATATTTAGAGGGGTACCGATTCAGTGAAACCGATTACCGATACTGATCACTGATTGTTAAAAATAATCGTTCATGTTACGATTATTTACATCGATTAATCCAGATTATCGATTATTTATTAATAACTACTGGGAAATATGCTTAAGAAAATGATAACAGTTAATGTAATTAATAAAAAAGATTGAAAGCATACAAAAATATATTTTATGCATAGCCGGTGAAAGTTGGAACTAGATTGTTAGTTTTATCAACGGTATGAATGTATATTCCTTTTACTGGTTATGTAATCTTTGCATAGCCCGCAACCCAGATGCAGTGTGTATAGAAGTGTTTTTTCGCGATTTTGATCATTAAACTCCTACCTAGAAAATTTTGATTTAAATTCTACTATTTTAATAAACAATAACTATTTAGGTCACATAATAATATCCAATATACGATTCTATCGATATTATTCCGCAATTCGTTTAGTACACCCCTTATATATATATATATATATATATATATATCTAAGATAATATTATAAGTATAATAAAGATATATATCTTATATATATAAGATTATATATTATAAGATATATATCTTTATATATATAAGTATAATATAGATATATATATATATACTTATATATATATATATATCTTATATATATATATATAAGATATATATATATCTTATATATATATATATCTTATATATATATATATCTTATATATATATATATAAGATATATATATATCTTATATATAAGATATATATATAAGATATATATATAAATAATATTTTAGATTATATATATCAAAAACAATTTAGATTATATATATATATATATAAAATCTAAAATGTTATTGTAACTTTAGCTTTATTTTTACAGCACAGCACAGCACCCCGTTTAGAAGTAAATATGACTATTTTATATGTTAAACTTAATGCCCAGATAGACTCTAGACCAATGTTTCTCAAATTTTTGGTGCTGGAGGACCACCAAATGGAAATTATTTGCACTGAGGGACCACCAAGGCCTTCGGAATTGGGGTGGAGGTGGGGGGTTGAAAATTATGCATATTTTTTTTTTTTAGGATATTCCATTTTAGGACTATATTGTATAAGAAACTAAAATTAATTTACTACTTTTTTTTAGTACCGCTTCTTAATACCTGTTCAGGTCATATGCTTTTATTAAATTTAATGTTGAATACAAATATATAATTACTTTGAATTAGTAAGTAAGAGTTGTTTGATTATATCTAACAATCTACACCTCATAATTATTGATAAGTAAATTGTTCAGATTATTTCACTTGAGATTGATACATAGGCTAACTAATTTATTTTTTATGTGGCCTGGTCTTCCAAGAAAAAAGAGCATTGTTTGGATATTTCATATTTAATCCTTTTCACTTCAAATATTTGTATTATATTATGTGATCAACATTTGGTAAATTTTATTAATAAACCTCCTGAGATCCAGTGGAGCACTTGATAGGCCACCCTGGACCACCAGTGGTCCGAGGACCATACTTTGAGAAACACTGCTATATACTACCTTTAAAAGAATAACATGTTCAAAAACATCGACTTTTAAAACTATCGACATCTCTGTTCCTATGAAAGCGATGCTTAGCCCTTAAAGTGTTTTGGTGGAATTTGTATGAAATTTGTCAATAAATTAAAAGGTTAATAGGGGTATACATACGCACAGATCACTCGAATGTATCAAATCTCTGAGTCAGAGATGGAAAAATTATTCTTTGATTATAAGATCCGACCATTTTTAGTAACTCTCACTGGAACAAAATTACTCACTCTTTTTTTTTATAAGTGTATGACATATTTGATCGGGAGAGAGATATTGTCTAGTTCGGTGGCCTTATTTGTAGACTTAGCCGCTCTGGTGGCACAGAACGTTTCCCAGGGTACACCTGGGGAGGTTGTCTACACGTGGCGTCGTATCCGCAATGGGTTGATGTGATGAGAGTAATTATAAAGGTGTGGATCCAGTAACCCCAGTAACCTTTGAAATAATTCCCCTTTCGGTAAAAATACCCTAGGTACCAGCCGGGAATTGAGCCCGTGATCCGTTGGCTCGTAACCAAGTGCACTGAACACTATATTTGGTTTAGGTAAAATTACAATAGTGTAATATTTTATATGTGTCATTTGTAAAATCAAGATGGATTTGAAGAAAAACTGTTAGTTAAACGTTAAAGAAAAATGTTAAACTCTTTGTCATTGATTTAGTTTTAGATTTCACTTTTCCTATATTAATATTACTTTGTACTAGAAAGCCCAATTGAGGTGTTTTTTTAAAGCCGGTATGAAGCTTCAAAAATATATCGAATCTGAACCTAATTAAAATTTGGATTTGGATTTGATTCGAAGTTCCAAATCTTCATATTTGAATTATTCGAGTAGGACTAGAAATTTAAAAAATGTACCATAGATTAAGACTCGATGAGACATAATCAAAAATTCGAATTTCAAAGTCAAAATTTTGAATAGTTATTTAACTTTCTTTAGAAACTAAACTTGATCATAATATAGTAGTAAGCAATTTCATCATAAAATGTTATGCAAGCTATGCGTCCAATATTAACATTTTATTTTAACCTTAAAACATAGTGTTTATGATATTAATTTTGTCTATTGGACTTGACTAAAAAACAATATTTAAACGATTCGTATTCGATTCAAAACATTTTCACTATAAAATTTTCTGTTTGGATTCGAATCGAAAGTTTTCCAAACCATAACATTCGATTTTAAATCGATTCGAGAAATGTAAGCTAAGATTCAGATTTGATTAGAAATTGAAAATCTTGTATTATTACAGGCTTAGGTGTTGTTTTTTAAAATCTGCTTCCGTTATTTAACGTGACGTCAATTGGTGTTACGCAACTCACAACACAGCTGTCGGGGTGGATTATAGACTTGAACCCTGACATATTATTATATCAGATCAATTTGTTTTATCTTATCAGTGTAAATATACATCAATGTTCAACAAACTTGCTATATACACCGCAACGTTTCTTCTACCTTTTTATACCTTTGAATGGTTTTTGTTTGTTTATTGTCACTTCACCTTACTACCCGTCCAGGTTATTCATATATTTACATTTATGGGGTAGAAATGAGGATGGTATAATATAGATGACATATTCCAGCATTTGCCTGGAAGGAAGGTTGAAAACTACTAAGAGAAAAACACTTTAATACACCCAACCGGGACTTAAAACTCCAATATCCCCGTCATCAACAATCCAACCTATTATAAGAGTGACGCCTTAAGCCATGTGACCACCGATGTGATTTTAAAGATGTTAGTTAACTCAATCAGTAACTTCCATGTAACTTAGTTACCCTCGTTATTTGCGTGTTTATTTTTTATTTTTAATAATCTTCCTCAAGTTTCGTAATTGGTGTTCTAATAATAATTATATGAAAATTAAAAGTTAGTTTTTATTCGTTTAGCTCGTCAGTAAGGGTAAAACTAGGCCTTTATTTTGAGGAGGGAAGGGTAGGAATAGAGAGAGAGAGAGAGAGAGAGAGAGAGAGAGAGAGGGGATAAGGGAGGAACGAAATTTATTAGTTAGAAAATAGGAACAAGTTTTTAATCTGCTTCAATGGCTGCATGGTCTCAGCAGTCACTCTCGTGTTGGACTAGATTGCCGAAAACAGGGAGAATTGAGATTCGAATCCCGGTCGGGTGTACTGAGGGTGTTTTTCAAAAAATGTTCTTCCCACTCCCCCACCCCACGCAAATACGGGTACACTTACTTTAAATTCAACCTTCCTCATCCCTAACTCATTAGCGTATAGCCTGAACAGGTAGTAAGACGTGGTTATAAAAGGTTTTTATATTAAAAATATAATAATTAAAAGTTGTTTTGTATGTGAGTATACTAAGGGTTCATCCAGTGCAAAGTTTAAACTTCCTTTCTTATTTAAAAGGAGATGTTTTAAATAGCACTTTTGCTAAAATGTCGACACGGTTGCTGATAGCGAATGCTTCAATATGGTTAGATAAAGTTAATCTAACTATGTTTAGATAGTTTAGGGTTATGTTAACTAATTTAAGTTAATTTAATTTAGGTTAAATTGATTAGATTAAATAAAGTCAGGTTGGATTAATTTAAATTAAGGAAAGTTATGCTTGGATAACATAGGCTAAACTAACCTAAAATAATGTTTGTATGAACATTAGACTACATTCATATCTATCACATAAAACACATTCCACTTGAACAAAATTGTTAAAGCCATTTTTGAAATATTTCAATTTTTCAAAATCGAATCATCAGCAAATTATCCTTAGTTTAAGGGCAAGAATCAAGCTCTTAATATGGCCACCATATAATATCTAAATATCTAGTTTGAACGAAATTCATCAAACCATTTCGGCTGTATTCCCATATACGGGCAGACAGATACTAGGACGAACAGAATGGTAAAATCCAATTTTTTGGGTTCATGGGCAAATAAAACGTCCATCATAATCTAGAAGGTCGGCAATTTTCACAATTACAATACTTTATATTTATGAGTGAGTAAAACTGGAACCTATGTCTGGGATTTTTTATGTGTATTAAGGTGCGATGTATTTGAGGAAAAGACAATGTTTTTAAAGTTTTTTATGGCAAAACATTTTTGGCCAAAATAAATAAAATATTGCTCCAGTAAAAGCATATAATTTAATTTTCTTCACATGTTACCTCAACAGTTGTTGAATATCTATCTTTCAAGGATGTCCTGGAATTTAATGACAACTTTTTCTCTTCATTTAAAAAGCTTCTCGTCAAGTACCGCTGAGCTTATGACGGATATTCAGGAACTGTTGATATCATCATGTGAAGAAAATCAAACTCTATGTCTCTACTGGAGCAATATTTTATTTTTTTAGACAAAAAAGTGTTTGCTATAGAAACTACAAAAATCCTGGCCTTTTCCCACGTCCCCTTCCATCCCACCTTAATGTCTGACACATTAGATTAGTAGGTAGCGTGTCTACATACTTATTTAAAGGTCCCGTGTTCAATTCTCGGCATGGCCGAAAAATTGATCACAAGATGATTTGAGCTTCCACTTTCACAGTGATGAACTAACGTCCGGGAGGCTGGTTGTTGTGTTTGTTATATATTTAAGCTTGTTTATAATTCGTGTGCTAATATAATCAGTCGTTTTAAAAAGTTCACGTTTAAATACGTCTTTCTAATATCTATATAGATAGATAGATTGATAATACCTATCAAAAGACAGCTGCATATTAAATGACTTGTCTTATGAATATGTAAAATTACATCTAGTAGCTTTTATATCTGACCTGCCTATGGATATTTGACTGTATTTCTCTGTTCGCATGCCATTCTAGCGAGCCCTTGCACTTTCATCAAGCCATTACAAGCCCAGGTTCGTGGCCAACTTATTTAGAAATGTGATTATCTTCAAGTTCTCTCTCTCTCTCTTTTTCAAGTTCCCGATCTAAAGTTATGATCCCTGGCAGTTCTACCGCGGGATTGAAATAGCCAGAAACTAATGTAGTGGGAGGATTTTCTTTCTTTCTAGAGCACATCGATTCTCACGCAAGGCTAGGGTCGTTTTGTCTGCAGAGGTGAGGAGAATTACTGCAATTTACCGGGAAACCGTTCACCCAAAAAAAACTCGAGGGGGAAAAATAAGATAAAAATAAAGTGATCGTTTGAAATTCTCAACTTACGTGACCTCCAAACCCTAATCGATCTGATTGAAAATTCATCACTCTTGGAGGTAGTGGTTCTTACTCTTGGAGGTAGTAGTTCTTACTCTTGGAGGAAGTGGTTCCTAATATTGGGGTAGTAGTTCATACTCTTGGAGGTAGTAGTTCTTACTCTTGGAGGTAGTGGTTATAACTCTTGGAGGTAGTGGTTATAACTCTTGAATATAGTTATTCTTATTCTTGAAGATAGTTATTCTTACTCTTTGAGGTAGGGGTGCTTACTCTTGGAGCAGTAGTTTTTAATCTTGGAAGTAGTAGTTCTTACTCTTGGAGGTAGTTATCTTACTCTTTGAGGTAGGGGTGCTTACTCTTGGAGGCAGTAGTTCTTACTCTTGGAAGTAGTAGTTCTTACTCTTGGAGGAAGTGGTTCCTAATATTGGGAGTAGTAGTTCTTACTCTTGGAGGTAGTGGTACTTACTCTTGGAGGTAGTGGTTCTCACTCTTGGAGTTAGTGGTTCTTACTCTTGGAGGCAGTGGTGCTTACTCTTGGAGGTAGTGGTTCTCAGTCTTGGAGGTAGTAGTTCTTACTCTTGGAGGTAGTGGTTCTTACTCTTGGAGGTAGTGGTTCTTACTCTTGGAGGTAGTGGTGCTTACTCTTGGAGGTAGTGGTTCTCACTCTTGGAGGCAGTAGTTCTTACTCTTGGAGGTAGTGGTGCTTACTCTTGGAGGTAGTGGTATTTACTCTTGGAGGTAGTGGTAATTACTCTTGGAGGTAGTGGTTCTTACAACGATGGTGGGTCTCTTAGGAATTGACATGTCTGACAGAGAGAAAATGTTATTAGATCTATTTTCACGCATTCATACATCAAGTCATGCTATATGCAGTAGACAGACCAGACTGCCAATTACAAGGAGATTAGAGTTAGAATCCTGGTCGGGTGCACTGAGGGTGGGCTTAACAAAATTGTTTCCCACCCTTCTTCCACGCAAATGCGGGTACACCTCCTCTAAATTTAACCTTCCTCTTCTTTAACACACTAACGTAATCAGTACATATGCGTGTAGCCTGAACAAGAAGTAAAACGCGATGCTCAAAGAGCGAATAATATAGTAAAACGTTATCAATTTCGACCGCAAAAAATATGTTTTTATTTTCTAAAAGATTCTTCAAATATTCCTTTGTTAGAAAATCATGGTGTAGATCATTCAACACACACACACAAACTTTGTTAATATAATACCAGTTTTTAAGGGGGTACCATGTCTTACCACCCCTTCGAACAACCCATAAATTTACACTAATGGGGTGGACACTAGCGTAGAAATGGAGGTCGGTGGGGTTCGTACTGTTTCTGGAATTTAATAGACCCCTTCTAGTGGGGTGGTCTATATATACGTATAAAAACCTTTATTGGCTAAAGGTGTAGTAAAATTTTCTAGATGATCAGCTGGATGAATTAGATTTTTACTCCATTAGGGAAGGATGAGGATTTGCGTGAAGAGAGGGGGGACTCTCAACCCACAGGACCGGGATTCAAATTTCGACCTCATCGGCAGTTAAGTATATTGTTACAGTGAAGCCCTATACAATGTGACCATCGATGGGGTTGGAACGCACTTGAACCTTTTTTTTTGTCATTGCGTCTTACTACCCTTTTGAGTTACACGCATATGTACTATTTACGCTAATGTGTTAAGTGTGAGTAAGGTTGAATTTAGAGGAAGTGTACCCGCATTTGTGGGAAGTGATAGTGGAAAACAATTTAGTAAAAAAACTCCCTAAATACGCCCTAACTAGATTAGAGCCCTGGTCTCTCCATCATAGGTAGTCCAGTCTATTGCGAAGAGTGACACCTTAGACTATTTTACCACTGAAGCGGGTGTAGCCAGTTAGCTGGCAATTGACGATTAAAATCAAAATAGAGAAACAAGAGTAAGAGAACACTTCTTAACCAATTTTTACCATAAATACCTCCTGATGCCATGCCTGGAATCGAATTGAGGTCCCTTATCACAGTAGGTATACACTCTACTGATTGAGCTAAGGTGTCGTACTATGAATAACAAAAGTTGTATCAGGGGTTTATGATATATTTTCAAAAGTGCCAGTAAATTTGAAGTCGAACCTAAGACTCGCTGCTCGTAAGTGTCAGGAGTGCTCCCTAACTTCTGTTTGTCCTCTAATGAAGGCGGGGCTAACGTCCAAGAGATGACCAACCCACAAAGATCTCACTTGACAGTCACATCCGTCAATATTTTAGCACAGGGACACAGCCTTGATTGCAGTCAAGCAAGCCTATGATCAAAATTAATTTCTCAAAAGACAAGTGAACGTTGTGGTGATTTGACTTCCTCAAGTTCTCGTCAAATAAAGGTTAGTCTACTAGCTGATAGAAATTTTAACTATTCAACTGTTTTTAATAAGGATAAGAGCAAAAATATTTTATCTTTGTTTCTGGCATTTTGGTAGAAAGAAAAGTGTTTTGATCAGGGGTCGGCAACTAATCGATCGCGATCGTCCGGTAGATCGCGTAAGAAAACTTTATTTTAATCAGGCTAGAACAGGGGCTCCCAAACTTCTTGAAACCGTGCCTCACTTCACATGTCAGATTTTCCGTGCGGCGCCCCTGTACCCAATATTTGAAAAAAAAAAATTGCCCAAATTCGATTTGGTGGCATTTTTTAAAAAGAAAATTGTCATTTACAATACTAGCGTTGTAATATTTTAAATGTAAAAATACAAAATTAGAATAGAATTACAGATCTGAATGAAAAGGAATAGAGAAGACATATTTTTATCTCATGTGTGTATTATTTTATTTAGCACCGCATCTTACTACCTGTTCGGTTCATACGCTTAAGCACTAACTATGCTAATGGATTAGAATTGGGAAGGTTGAATTTAGAGGAAGTGAACCCGCATTTGAGTGGAGGAAGAGTGAAAAATCATTAAGAACCCCCCTCCAGTTCACCCGACCAAGATTATAACCTCGTCTCCCCATCCTCGGCATTCTAGCTCAACACGAAACTAGCGCGTTAGCCAGCTACGCCACCGAGGTGGGTCTCATGTGTATGGTTTGTTCATAGTGGCGAAACATCTCATCCTGTATTTTATGATTTCAGTTTCACTTTTTTCACTAACATTTAATAATGAGACGATACTTTATAAGTTTTAGTTTTTCCTTATGGGCGTGACGCCCCGGACTTAGACCGGCGACGTCCGGCGACGTCACGAAGCATAGTTTGGGAACCTTTGGGATGGACGCGTATAATAATTACTCTAGTGGGGTAGGGATGAGTAAGGAAGCATTCTAGAGGCAATCTACCTGCATTTGCGTTGAAGGAGAGTGGGAAACAATCTAAGTAAAACCACCCCCAGTAGACCCAACCCGGATTCGAACCCCGATCTCTCCATCATCAGTAGGTCAGTATAGCAGGAGAGTGATGCCTTTAGACCAACCCACCGGTGTGTTCAATCCTGCCCGCGGGATAAATAATTTATATGTGTGCGTTTTAAAAACAATAAAATCATGCCAAAATTTACATTTCCAAACTTGGTAAATTATTCCCAAAAAATACGGCAATGTTTGAATCCTCATAGTCATACAAACACATGTTTTTAACCATGAAACTTAGTAAAAGTGACCTTAGAAACCGACTTATGACGATCATCTGTCTTCTCTCTTGATACTCACTTCTTCACAGTTTCACTCATCCCACATTCCATTATAATATAAATCTTCTGTACTTTGAAGAAAAATTAATAATTATTACAAGTTTTTGGGTCGCCCACTTCCCCCCCCCCATTAGGCCGCTTCTAAGTTTGCACATCCCGGTCTTAGACCTTCAGCCACTGAAGTGGGTATAGGAAAAATTACACCGCCGTTAAAAGTAGATTTTTGAAAGTGTTTTTAGCTCGAAATAATTCAAATAGTTCGAAGAAACGATGGATAATCTCGGGACCTTTGATAAATTTAAAAGTTGAGCTGGGGAAAAGGATTGCCGATAGCTCATATTTTTGAAAAATATATTATAATTCCATTCTGGTCTCAATTATGAGATCCGATAGGTATTAAAATTATGCGTCTTTCCTTAGTCAGAGACACAATCTTATACAAATATATTTTTTTATTTTTACTTTCTCGTATAAAGAGAAAGTATTGTAAGCGTGAAAACTTGCCGGTCTAGAGATTTTAAACGGAGGAACTCACTACATTTGTTCAATAAGTGACAGAACACGACTTGAGGTATGAATATGGCTGTCAGATAAGGTTATTCCTATGAAAATTGGAGTGTGGCTCGCGTGGGGTCAGTAGGTCAAGGCCACTCGGAGGCCAGGGCGGTCCAACTCCCCTTGCCAGACCTTCTGACACACAATGGCCAGTCGAATAAACGATGTCATGAAAACAATACGCACGCATGTCGGGGATTTGTGTCTCTCTTGACACTTGAGACTGGCAATACCAATGACGGGCTCAGTCGTAGCCAGGTGAATAATAAACTTGATACCACCCGCATTACACGGGCTATGGAGTCACACTCCTTTGAAGGTCTGGTTTGCAAGGGGCGGGGGAGTTCGGGGTTTGAACTTCAGCTAGATGTACCGAGGGTGGTTTGGGGGATTTTAGGAAAGGGCTAATCTGCAAGGCTGTAGCCAGCCAATAATTTCAGGGAGGTTTTGTGGGCCCATCCCCCAATTGGTGGAGGCTAGAAAAAAATATATATGTATAAACAGCTCTAGAAGCTATCAGAAGTGTTTTTTTATAGTAACATAGCCCCCTAACTGCCGAAGGCAATATTTTTTATATATATATAAATATTACACACCTCTGGAAGCTCTCTGAAATGTTTTTTATGGTAACACTGCCCCCTAATTTGTAACTTGTACCTTAATTTTTATTTTGTTTGAACCATAAATAAAGCCATATATATTTGGTTCATACAATTTCATTGGGGGGGGGGACTTTAAATTCCCCCCCCCCCCCGACTACGGCCTTGATTATCTGACACCTAGAAAAAAAAACTAGATATATTTTCACGGATTTATACTTCAAATCATGTGATCGACACTTGTGATATTATTTATACCTATAAAATAACACTAATAATAAAGTAAAACGTTACCAGCCGCAAAAAAAAGTTTGTATTTTATAAAGGTTTCTTCCTACCAACATTTTACAAAATATCTATCTCTCCCTCCACGCAAATGCGTGTAAACTTCCTTTAAATTCCTTTTTACTCATCCTCAAATTGTTAGGGTCGTTCAATTTCATGGAGGGAGAGCGGTAAGCCATTTAGTAAAGACCACCTTCAGTACACCCGACCGGTATTCGAACCCCAATCTCCCCGCCATCGGCAGGCCAGTATAGTGTGATAGTGACGCCCTATACCTTACGAGCATCAATCCAGGTTTTATTAAATTTCATTTGATGACGTACTGAGCCTTAAATTAATAAATATTATTTTTCTACTAATACATAACCTTTAAAAAAAAATCTTGTTGGGCCTTAAGGTTACAAAGCTTAAGCCTTATAGCTATATATAAAAAAATACCACGAATAATTACTCGAAACGAACGAAGAAGAATACAAAACGAAAAGAATGGAAATAACCAAGCACAATGCTCGTTATTGAAAACTTAGTTTTTTTTTTTTTTTTTATTCATTCCATCTCTGGTTGGGAAAAAAAAGAAAATAACTTCAATAAAACTTTTAATCTTTTATTACAAAAAATGACTAGTCATCGAAACAGATTTTTATTTATTTGTTTGAGATACTTTAAGAAACTACTCTCATAGAATAATAATTTAATATTGGCGCGTTGGCGGAGAGAAGGGGAAAGCGTCAACAGTGATAATATTTTACTACATTATTAGTATTATTTCATAGACATAGATATTATATTTTAAAAAGAGATAGTTGCAGATCATATTACTTGACGAACGAATACATGAAAAAGTTTTGTTTTTTTACCACTGTGTTTTATTTACCCGTTCGGGTTATACGCATATGTACCAATTACACTGATGTGTTAGGGATGAGGAAGGTTTTAATTTAGAGGAAGTGCACCCGCATTTGCGTGGAGGGAGATTAGAAATCCATTTATGGAAAACCACCCCCAGTACAGTTAACCGGGATCGAGCCCCGATCTTCCTGTCCTTGGCAGTCTAGTCTATGCGAGAGTAGCGCCTTAAACCATGCGGCCACCGAGGCGGTTCCAGTCCATCACGAGAGTGATTGATACATGATCATTGTTTTAGTAACAGACTATTACAATTGCATTTCTCAAATATGAGATCCGTGGAGTACTGAAATTATGCGTTGTTCCTAATTAAAAGGTATAATTTTATACTGGTACATATATTTTTTTGTTTGTTTTTACTTTCTTGTATAATTTTTTTTTTACTTCCATTACTGTTTCCAGCCTGTGGCCTAGGTCAGTATTTTATCCAAGCCATATATTTTCCACTACTGGCTTGCTAGGCCTGTCGTAGCCTTATCAACTAGCCTAAAACCACAATTTTGCACCGGCTGGTCGTCGAACGGGGCTGGGTGGATCAATGTCCTGTCCTTTTTTGTTGCATCGATGTGTCCTCCTGATATCTCCCCTATCCCGTTTATGTTTTTTTATAATATTCTCATCACCCCGTACTACACAATTCACATTTCTAAGTCTGCCCACGAGGAGTGGGCAGTACTATCAATTTCAATTCACTTATAATATTATCCATACTCATCTACAGCCTCATTACACCAAATGGGCAGAAATCGCCCACTGGGGAAAGTTTATTTTCTTTTTCACGCCAGGGCTACGTATCGAAATGTCATCGATAGCCCTGGTAATGTACTATTATTTACTCTGACCGACCCCGGCGGCTCGCTCGACCGGGGTCAGTTAAACTTTATTTTCCTTTTATTCTTCCCCGGTTTTATTATGATTATTATTATTATTATTATATATTAATATTATTATTATCTATGGTTTCTCCCCCTCTTCGCCACTATAGTACAAAGTATACGTTAAGGTCCCTGTCAACCATTTATGTGCCATGGAACGGTTTTTTAAAATATCTTCCCGCCCGTATCCCAAAGATGGTACACTATCAGCCCGTTAGGGCGCACGTTTAAATCCTTATATGTTTTATGTTATTTATATCATGTAATGCTAGAATTCGAGACACCTTCGGGGCTGGTGTTTCCTTTTATACTATGTGTTTCCTGCTTTATGTATGATTAAATTGATGTTTACAATAATAAATATACCTTAAAACAACAAACAAACTAACCTAAGCTAGACAGATACAACTTCCAGTCCTCAGCCATTAATTGATCACTGTGAAAGGGTGAACCCACATTTAACCAATGATATATTTTTCGGCCATGCCGTGAATCGAACCTGGGACCCTTAGCTCAGTAGACAGACACGCTACCGACTGAG
Source organism: Timema podura (assembly GCA_033556935.1). NCBI lineage: Eukaryota > Metazoa > Arthropoda > Insecta > Phasmatodea > Timematidae > Timema > Timema podura. The sequence continues at coordinate 38,925,398 of JAVRXN010000007.1, read as the reverse complement.
CTAAGGTGTCGGATTCTTGTATATGTATTGTAAGCGTGAAAATTGTTGACCTCAAGATTATGAAGAATCTTTACGTTTAATGAGTCCCTAAAGATTTGTTCTGAGCTATAATTCACTATAATGAGAACATAGCCGTGTGCAGGGTGTTGCTTATGGGGGTACCAATTGGAAGACTAAGGGGGCGAGAACAGCGCAACACCCCTTCCCCCCCTCCCCCAATAGGTACGATTTTCTTAAAATCAATTATGATAAATAAAAATAAAAAAGACTCAATGTTTTATTTTACAATATTAGACTATTCTTTGAAAAATATACATTACCATTTACCTACAATGCCATACGCCGGCTTAAGGGTACTATTTCTTAAACAAGTCATTAATGTAATCCACGTCCGTATTCACAACCAGACTTTGTTCGATGATTGAGGCCATGAGCCGTATCCACAACCAGCCTTTGTTCGATGAATGAGGCCATGAGCCGTATCCACAACCAGCCTTTGTTCGATGAATGAGGCCATGAGCCGTATCCACAACCAGCCTTTGTTCGATGATTGAGGCCATGAGCCGTATCCACAACCAGCCTTTGTTCGATGAATGAGGCCATGAGCCGTATCCACAACCAGCCTTTGTTCGATGATTGAGGTCATGAGCCGTATCCACAACCAGCCTTTGTTCGATGATTGAGGCCATGAGCCGTATCCACAACCAGCCTTTGTTCGATGATTGAGGCCAAGAGCCGTATCCACAACCAGCCTTTGTTCGATGATTAAGACTATGAGACGTATCCACAACCAGCCTTTGTTCGATGATTGAGGCCATGAGCCGTATCCACAACCAGCCTTTGTTCGATGAATGAGGCCACCATGAGGTGTTGTAGCAGTATTTCAAGCCTAAATTAATCACTACCTTTTCCCCTTGGAATATCCATCGACGTGGTTTCTAAAAAAAGTTAGGTACTACATATTGTGTCCCTCTAACCTTTCATTTGTGTGTGTGTGGCTTGTGGAGGTGCCATGGCTCCCTCGCTGCACACGTCTATGTATGGAACCGTATGTAGCTTAACTATAAGGGTTCGGCCAGACTGACAAGCGTGCGAGCGCGAGCGAGCGACTGAGCGACTGCATGGCCAAACCAGAGAGCGCGTGATTAGCAGATAGCTCTCGATAGTTGTTGACGAGGAGGCAAAGGTTCGAATCTTGGCTCAGTGAACTGAGGGTGGTTTTTGACAAGTGATTTATTGTTGTGGTTTTCCCATCCTCTCTCCACGCTAATGGTGATTCTTATTTGTAAAGGCCTACTTTGATTATAATATTGAAGTATTTTAACACATCATTTATGTATATATTTATATATAAGTTTATGATCTTACCAATTAAATTAAGCCGTTAGTAGCAAATGTGCTATACCTATCGGTAGTTATAAATAAAATTCAAATATCATGTCAAATTGAGAAGTTTTCCTAGTACTCAATGGACCAGCATACAATAATATTGTCAGCGCCTGTAAACTAGACTGTTCCGGCTCAAGCACGCGCTTGAAAAATAGAACCAGTTCTAACTTTCAAGCACGCGCGCTCGGTCGCTCCAGTCTGACCAGACCTCATTACAACCAATGTGTTCTAATTTATTTTTTAGTCGCTCGCTCAGTCTGAACGTACCCTAACTGTCCTTTCTACCTAAATTCAGCTGTATAAGAATTCTCCTTACAACAGTCGATGCTTCAAGTAGACCACCTTCTCGCTTGAGAGATCGTCCTCAATAGATTGTGTTCCTTGGCACGTTCTATTGGCAGCCCTGAGACGTGTTGGGCACAACACCAAGATGCATTACTCCTTTTTTTTTTTTAATGTTCACTATTTTCATTAATAATTAAATTGTAAATTAAATAGATGGTTCACCCGCCTCGGTGGCCGCAAGGTTTAAAGCCGTGATCACCAACTAGCCAATCTCGCAGCAATTTTTGTGTCGATCCCGTAATAAAACTACATCGTCATTAAAAAGTCGATCTTGGAGTCTTTTAAACTCGCAAGTACCTTCAAATAATATTTGATTGTAGCCAAAACAATTTTGATCGCTAATAATCGATAATGTTATAAGGCAGCTAAATAGTCTAGTATTTAAATTACCCGCTTCGGTGGCCACGTTGTTTAAGGCGTCACTATCGCAATAGACTGGGCTGCTGATAACGAGGAGATCGATGTTTGTACCTGTTCAGGTTTACTGAGGCTGGTTTTCTCTAAAATATTTTCCCACTATCTATCCACACAAATGTGGGTACACTTCTTCTAAATTCAACCTTTCTCATCCTAACACATTAAATAATTAGTGCATCGACGTATAATCCAAAAGGGTAGTAAGACGTGGTGCTAAATATATATATATATATATATATATATATATTTAAATGTACAGTACATTTCATTTAATATATAAATTATTATATTTAAATGTACAGTACATTTCATTTATTCTAGTTTTTTTCTCTTAAAAGGTGGCATAAGTATTTGAGGTTAGATTTAATTTAAGTAATAAAAAACAAAGTAGAATGTAGAGAATATGGATGATCGCGGGACATTTGATAAGTTTGTAAATCTATCGGGGCCAACCCCTGGTCTAAGGCGTCACTCTCTTGTTACACTGGTTGCTGCAGATCCGGATTGGAATCCCGGTCTGGTGCACTTAGGGTGTTTTTTCTCCTAAATGGTTTCCTACTCTTCTTCCACACAAAAGTGGGTAGGTTACCTATAAATATCTTTGCTCCTCATCCCTACCCCATTAGATTAATTACCATATATGTGTATAGCCTGACCAGGTAATAAGACGCGGTGATAAAAGAAAAAATATTACCTTTAGTTTTTTACAATTCTCTTTTAGCTTTGAGTTTTTAGCCAATAAAATATATTTGAATTTACCTAGTTGGTCCCTCCCTCCCTAAAATTGTGTTCGGATAATCCGTATCTTTGGACTACCGGGTTTTTACTGTATTATCTGTATTTACTGTTGTATCTGTCTGTGCAGGTGTCTAACCGCGTCATGTCTCAGAAAGTGGGTGAGCTGCCCTCTCTCCCCGTTCAGACCAGCCCCCTGCGTGTCACGGTGCACTACCACCACAACAGTGGCCCCCGGCGTCCCGCCTCCAGGTACACCCGCAGTTACAGCGAGCAGATGATCCTAGACGCGGACAAGGCCGACCGTCCCACCGGAATCCGTCGCGTGCGCTTCGAGCTACCACCGTCTGGCTGCGCTACCGTAGGCAAAACCGCGCCTCCCGTGGCGGGAGTTGAAAGCTGGTTGAAGAGTCGCGCGGTCAACGGAGGAGGAGACGCGTCGTCTCAACTACAGTCGCACCGCGTGTCCGGTGGCCTGTACCTCGCTAATAGTTCTAGGACGTTCACTCCAAGGATACTGGAGACAACGTCGACGACCACAGCTCCAAGGATTCACGACACGAGCAGGTACCGAAGGGGCACCCTGCCTCCCACGGCCAACTCGGTGCCGCCGCCAGGAGTGGGCCCCGCGTGCTCCCCTGAAGCGGCGGCGATCCTGAAGTCTGCGCGGGAAGGGGATGAAGAGACGCTGTGCGATTACCTGAGGAAGGCGGGGCGCGTCGGCGTCCCGGAGGCGGACCTGAACTGCGTCGACAGCGGGGGAAGGGTGAGTGACAGAGTCTTTCGATTGGTTGACAGTCCAGCCTTGGCTCGATAGCGCCTCTACCTGTTGAGCTAAGGGGCCTGGGTTTGATTCCTTACGTGGCTGAAGAAATATTCATAGATGAAAACACGGCTTTTCCTTTGGCAGTGATAAATTAACGTCCGGGGGACTGAGTACTGTGTCTGTTATAGATTTGTTTTAAATTATTAAACGTACAAGTTCTGATGATAACTACCATCACTAGACGACCATTACATTAACTTAAATCTATAGAAGACACAACACCCAGTCTCCGACCGTTAATTCATCAATGTGATACATTTTTCGACTAATCTGGGAATAAAACCCGGGGCCGTTAGCTCAACAAGTAGAAGCTCTACCAAGCCAAGTGTCGGGAGATTATTCAATTATAAAGAGATAGTAAAATTAATATTAATAGGCCTGTGGAAGCAGTGAAGACTGCAAGCGCGAATTTAAGAGGGGGCACAGGGGGTACGTACCCCTTAGGTAGAATAGTTGATTTTTTTTAGATTAATTGCTAGGTTGTGGGAGAGTAGAGGTGGGCAGTGGGCACTGGGCACTGGGCAAGGCGATTGGCAAGAAGGACGCGTGTTAAGGAAAAATATGCTTACCAGCGCATGCAATTGTTTTTACATTCAATATATCTGTGCACCCCTCCCCCCCTTTTACAATTTCTAAATTCGTGATTGGTGAAGATTATATATAAATAAAATGTTTGCATATAGTATGCATATGAATAGTGTAAAAATCTTTTTTTTAAATTAGTTTTAGTGAGTTTTTACTATCAAACAGAAGATTAAAATATATGTTAAATATAATTTCCCTCCAAGCTCTATATGAATACGCCTTATAACAGCTCATTACAATAAATAAAATTAAAATCTGTCCTCATGTTGCGGGTAGAGGATCATACGGCCTTTAGGTCTGAAGGGTAGCTGCGAAAATATTGAATAAGTAGTCGCTGACAACCGATAGGAGAGGTCCTCCAGCTTGGGGGTTGGGTGTAGGCGTGATGAGCTCTCGCCGTAAAACTTCCATCAAGAAATACCAACAGTTTTCCATGTCTTTTCCTGGAGTACAATATTCCGGAGATAAAATAATTCTCCAATCGGATCTCCGGGCGGGGACTACTCCGGGGGAGTCGTGGGATAATAAAACTAGGGAAGAGATAGGGTGTAATGAGGTGGACTGGTTAGAACTATCTCAATATTGGGATAGGGTGTAATGAGATGGACTGGAAAGAACTAGCTCAAGATATGGATAGGGTGTAATGAGGTGGACTGGTTAGAATTAGCTCAAGATATGGATAGGGTGTAATGAGGTGGACTGGTTAGAACTATCTCAAGATCGAGGTAGGGTGTAATGAGGTGGACTGGTTAGAACTATCTCAATATTGGGATAGGGTGTAATGAGATGGACTGGAAAGAACTAGCTCAAGATATGGATAGGGTGTAATGAGGTGGACTGGTTAGAATTAGCTCAAGATATGGATAGGGTGTAATGAGGTGGACTGGTTAGAACTATCTCAAGTAATGGATAGGGTGTAATGAGGTGGACTGGATAGAACTAGCTCAAAATAGGAATAGGGTGTAATGAGGTGGACTGGATATAACTAGCTCAAGATATGGATAGGGCGTAATGAGATGGACTGGTTAGAACTAGCTCAATATTGGGATAGGGTGTAATGCGGTGGACTGGATAGAACTACCTCAAGATAGGGATAGATGACGTACTTTTGTAAGTGTGGCAATGAAATTTAGGGTTCCTAATACCATAGCATAAGTAAGTAAGAACTATTTCATATATAGGCCTGTATATATATATGTATATGTATTTACATATTACATATACATATATATTTATCACCACGTCTTGCTACCTTTTCAGGTCGTACGCATATATTATGATAATTACTCTAGGAGTGTAGGATGAGGAAGGAATCATTTTGAATGTAATCTACCCACATTTGCTTGGAAGGAGAGTGGGAAACCATTTATTAAAAATCACCCTCAGTAGACCCAACCGAAATTCGAACCCGATCCCTTCGTCATCAGCAGGCTAACCTAACACGAGAGTGACGCCTTAAACCATTCGTCCACTGAAGCGGGTCCCTATTTAAAACAGAAAAGTAAATCCACAGCAGTAGCACAGTACAACATGTCGCAAGTCACAAACTAGTCCTACTTTGATAGCGGACCATTTTATTTTGGGAAAAGGTCACTTTCTAGAAATCCCTCGAGAGTGGACTGCGAGTGTGACAGACGGTATACACTCTGTTTTCAGGATCGTATGCATCTGTGTGGAGGCAGGTGGTTAAAAGCTAATAAGTTTGAAAACAACAACATTGGCTAGATCAAAAAAGAATAGGGGAAGGGTAGTGGGGGTAATATTTGTCAATATGAAATTTTTTTGGAGCAAAAATAATATTTGGTTTGTTTACATGGCTAAATGGATATCGAAACCAAATACGTATGCTTATATTTTACATAGTACAAGGTAATAAGTTGTAATTACATATTAATGATATATGAGTTTAAAAAAATCACTAAAACAAGACACAAAATAATGCGTAGGTATGTATTTCACAACTTAATAATAATAAAAACTAATCACATGGTAAATATGGTTTATGGGAAACTCGAAGAATTTTTTTTTAGTGTTTCAAAATAATAAGGATATTTGCTAAAGTCTAAAGTCTACTCTATACGACGGTCAGATATAGTTTCAAATATTTCCACTAAATTTCCATATTTGAGGTTAAACACTAATTTGTTTTCAACAACAACAATAAGAAGTGATTATAATTTTGATTGCGTAGTATAATTTTTTAAACACATTTTTAGAGTTTAGTAAGGAGAGATAATATAATATTAAGAATCAATCAATATGTTCCGATAGATAGCTATAAAAGTTGTCAAAGAAGTCCGTATTAAGTACTAGACAAGTTTGGAAAATATTTATGAAACATTACAATTATTTTTATATAATAAAGAATTATGGTCATATAAAATACTTATTTTTCTAAAGAGATTTGTTCATGATTGTTTATTATTTGAAGGGTACAAGGGAAAAAAGAAGAAAGTCACATAAAACACATTTTCAAGGACAATTACTTTTATATCTCAAACTCAAAAGGACCCTATCAAACATTTAAAAAATAATAATTTATATATGACATAGACCTTTTATTAACCACAATCCCAAGTGAATTACAACGGTCCCGTGATTGTCTAAGAGATGGCAGCACTAACAATATTTGAGTTAAAATGGAACTTTACACCTTTTTCCCTCGTACCCTTCATTTAAGATTTCAGTTTGGATGAAGATGCTTTCAGTGGTATTTATGTGAGTGCCTTTATGAGAACTGTATTATAGTTTCATATGTTTATCAATAGGAGTGGGCTGAGGACCAGTGTTTTTAGATGGTTAGCAAACGCTGATTTATTTATATTATATAAGAAATCACTCAAGTGCTCATGGTATCTAAATGGAAGCTATCTCTCCATTTTGCCTACATATATGGATTTACATTTACAAGTTAATTGATGGATGCCACTTTTTTTTTGTATTGATTAATATTGTTCAAATTGGAGTTATTGATTGATATTTTTATTAGTATAGAAAGCTACGTTTATTATATGTGTTTTGAAGATGTTGGTGATTTTATTAGATTCAATTCCGATGTAGTTGAATTTAATCCATTTGGGTTGGCTTTATGATCAGAATCGTTGAGAGTGGATTTATGGGCCATTTGAGATCTTTGTTTTTGAAAGATTTTGTAGATTAATAAATGTGAATATCCATTAGAAACAGCTATTTGTTTTATGATATTAAGTTCAATTTTGAATTATTTAATACAACCTTCTTTGACAACTTTTATAATTATTTATCATATCATATTGATTGATTCTTAAATATTAATTATTATTAATGGTAGCTTTGATTTTATAAGAGCTGGTGGCTTTTAAATGTAAAATATTGGTCACAGGGCATCCCAAAACTAAGGTTGGGGGAGGATACCGGGGGGCTCAAGCTCCCCCTGACTTGTATATACTTCACTGCCTGTTTTAGCTGTTGACTTTTGGAAAGTAAAATAAAGTAATTATTGAAATATTTAATTAATATATCGTGTCTGGATGTGCATAAATAAATGACTACCGACATCCATCAACTCACCACAGGTATATTGTTTACATCCCGCTGTTTATATATCAGCTCGCCACATGCTATTGCCAGTCAGACACTCATCCACACACCTCCCGTCATGGCTTCCGTGAGCGTCGTGTCGTCACAAAGGTCTACCGTGATTATTGTAGAACGAACTAACCTAACCTTGACCTTAGTTTATTACACATCTGTCCTGATACCATTGATTACACCTGCATTGATGATCGCGCGGGTTAAAGCAGCAGTCTCGTACAGGTTTGGTTTGTCAGCGACGGTATGGTCGGAGTTCGAATCCCGGCCGATTGTACCAAGGTTGCCCCCCTACCCCCCTTTACCCATCTAGGATGGAAGGTGAATATTTTCATTTGGCAAGAGCTTGTTATTGGATTATTGGAATGATTGCATTAAAAACCATCTTTTATACATATTATTACTACTATCACTACTACTACTACTACTACTACTACTATCACTACCACTACTACTACTACTTTTTTATTTATTTAGCACCGCGTCTTACTACCCGTTCGGGTTATACGCTTAAGTACTAATTACTCTAATGGATTAGGAATTTGGAGGGTTGAATTCAGAGGAAGTGAACCCGCATTTGCGTGGATGGAGAGTGGAAAACCATTTAGGAAAAACCACCCCCAGTTCACCCGACCGAGATTCGAACCTCGATCTCCCCGTCCTCGGCGGTTGAGCTCAACACGACTTGCGCGTTAGCTAACTACGCCACCGAGGCGGGTCTACTACTACTACTACCACTACTACTACTACTACCACGACCCACCACTACTAATTACTAATTACTACCACTACTACTACCACTACCACTACTACTACTACTACTACTACTACTACTAACACCGCCCTTTAGTTTAAATTAGCATGTTCTTTGTTTGGTTTTTTGTTTTGTAATATATTATAAATATGATAGAGCAAATTAAAAGTGACGATAGTGTTGTCAACAAAAACAGAATACGACTATATAAACAAACAACCGACGCAGAAGAAAATGAGGAAAATGAAGATATAACAACTATTGAAGACGATATTAGGACTATAAAGTGTCAAGAATATGACGATCCCAATGAATGATCCGAACTGTTAGCACGCGAGTTACAGAATAATAGTAATTTTTATATTATTCATCTTAATATAAGAACCATAAACAAACATTTTAATGAACTTATTACTTTACAGGGAAATGTTATTGGTAAAATAAACATTATAGTGCTTACAGAAATAAAATCAGATGATCTGCAGGTTATTTAATATAATATTGATACTTATAATAAATGCTAGGACAATAGGCCCAATAGCTATGGGGGAGGTGTGATTATGTAGGATAGAAATAGCCTTGAGACAACCAGATTAGAAAATATAAAAATATTCTGCGAATATAAATAAATTAAAATTAAGTTAAGTGATAGCTCCAAAATTCATATACTAGGTATCTACAGATCACCAAAGTGGGATAAGTACACTATTGTGCATGGATCATATATATGTTCGAACAACCAGACAAATAACAAGCAGTATAATAAAGACTAAAATTACTGATCATTATAAAGTAACATTAGAAATTGAATCCAACCAAAATAATGATTTTTATAGTAAAACTAATAATAGCTATATTTTATTGGATAAACTTGATAAGAATTTAATTAAAATTAAACTTGAAACCGTTAATTGGAATAAGTTACAAAATCAAGAAAATGTTGAATCACTATATGCAAACATTCCTGAGATATATAATGGCATTTATGATAGCTCCAAATATAAATATAATCCCGTTGGAAAATGCATAAAAAAGAAATGGGTAACACCAGATTTGGTCGGAGAAATGCGCCACAAAGATAAATTATTTAGGAAGTGTAAAAGTTGCCCATCTACTAATGCTTATAAAATAGAATACCAAAGAAAAATAAACGTTGTCAATAAATTAATTTTTTTAGGAAAAAACAATTATTTTATCAAACTGAACTAAACAAAGTGAGTAGTAATATTAAGAAAACATGGTATAAAATAAATGAAATTCTGGGCAGAAAAAGTAAAATGACAATTTATGAAGTAATAAATACACATTTAGGCAAAATTGAGAAAATTGAAAATATTGCGAATAATTTTTGTGAAATATTCAAAAACCAAGTCACTCAACTACAACATACTTGCAATATGCAAATAGACAAAACGAATAATCGAAACAATTACCTAATTTAAAGTATGTTTATACCTAGGGCTACATGTTCCAAAATTAAAGAAATTATTGGTAAATTAGATATAAATAAAAGCCAGGAAATAGATAAAATCAGAATTAAAAACTTATTATTATAAACTTATCAAAGGTCCCTCGATCACTCATCGTTCCTACATTCTATTTTTGCTTCTTTTTTGTTTGACAATACCTATTTTATTTAGTCCTTACATTCAATTTTTCGATTTTTCACGTATTTTATTTACTTGATATATCTATGAGTTTAGAAAGACTTAAAGATCGACTTTTAATAACGATGTAGTTTTATTAAGCGATCGACTGGAAAGGGCCGAGAGATCGACCGTTTGCCAACCCCTGCTAGTACGACACCGAATATCCGTGGGAAGCGGTTGCCATATAAAATGTCCTGAGACAGCTGGCGAGATATGAAACCCACACCTTCTTACAGCAGTGACAAATTAATCAGCCATGAGCTGGAAGTATGGTAAGTAATCTTTTACAACTATGGTTTCTAAAACTGTGGGTCGCGAGAATATTTTTCAGTGAGTCGTGATAAGTTTTGAAATGTGAAAATGTTGAAGTTATTTAATAACAAAAAATCACGAAAAAAAACGGGAAAGTTAAAGAAGAATAGCAAAAAAAGGTGGTATGAATCTTTGCGAATAAAAACGACTCGCATCGGCTTAGACAACGAAGACGTCATTCACTGGAACCGGAAATAAGCGCATTCTTTGCACACTCCTCAAAATGAGAAATAGGTAAGTTTATTGTAAGAATATTTACAATAATAAATTTACTCGCTTCGGTTGGCCGCATCGTTTAAGGCGCCACTCTTGTGTTAGACTAGACCGCCGATGACAGGGAGATTGGATTTCTAGTCCCGGTCGGGTTCACTAAGGGTGGTTTTTCCAAAATGGTTTTTCACTCTCTCCCCACAACATTTTAGGTGGAGTGGGTTATCAATGAGTGAGTGAGAAAGAGTCCACCAATTTTACCGGAAAGGTATTTTCACATACCTTATACCTTTACATTATTTTACACGCCAAAGTTGACATGGGATTGACACTATTTACATCCCCTCCGAAGAAAGTTGTGCTACGAATTTTCATCGCTCAGTAAAAATCAGTTGACTTCGGCTGGGTTTGAACCCACGAACATCAGATCCTGAAGACGTCCACTTTAACCCAAGACCAGCGATGCCCATAGTAAGAAATAAAATGGCAGTAAAATATACTATTTGCGAGACGTGGACAAACGAGCTATACCGAATAAGACGTCTGCACTCTATAAATAAACAAGTGAAGTACTAAATAGCAATTTTGGCGCTCTACTCGTAACATGTACACTCCACTTAACTAATGTTCACGGAACGGGGAGATTCTCCCTTTGACAGCTATTACACTTGACACCTAAGCTCAGTCGGTAGCGTGTCTCTCTATTGAATTAAGGGTCCCTGGTTCGATTCCTGACAGTGACGAATAATGTATGAAATGAGGGTTTTCCCTTTCACAGTGATGAGTTAACGGCCGGGGGTGGGATGTTGTGTCTGTCCTAGATTTAAGTTAGTTTACAAATTGTGTGCTGATAGTCGGTTCAGAAAGTGCACGTTAAATACACTAAATAAAAAAGATAGCTCTTACGTTAAGTGAACGTAACGTCAATGTTAAGTCATTTTCATCGTTATGGGTTTCATTTAAAAAAGTACGAAGAGAAGCTTTACGTTGCGTTATGTGAACGTTAAGTTGATCGTGATCCCGACTAAAAAGTGCTCTTTGTTTATTTTTTCCAAGCACCGCGTCTTACTATCCGTTTAGGCTATTCGCATACCTACTAATTACGCTAATGAGGAAGGTTGAATTTGGAGTATATATGCCTGCATTTGCGTGGGGGGATATTAGAAAGCTATGTTAGGGAAAACCGTTCTCAGCCCACCCTCTTGGGATTCGAACCTTGTTCTCCTCGTCATTGGCAGTCTAGTCTTCTGTGAGAGTGACACCTTAGTTCGTGTGACCACCGAAGCGGGTCTCTTGTGTTTACAACCTTGAATGAAACGTACTGTATTTAAAGTTTGCGAAACTCTCGGTCAGTCGATTTCTTCCGTGTGTGTCCATGGAAGATTCCGTTATTGAGAGTGGGTGGGTTCTCACAACTGAGGGTTAACTTATTACTTCGTGATTTGATAAGTTTGAAAGTTTGGACGAAGACGAAGAGTAATGGAAATGTTTATTTTCAAAATTTCATTACTTTTTGGGGGAAACATTTTTTTAAAGACATTTTAGCTTTGTTTTGTATCTTTGTTGTTAGATATGAAGTAATGTGCTGGTACAGATTTGACGAAGACTCATTTCCAAATATTAATGCAGAAAAGTGATTCCCTTTTTATTAGATTCGTGTCGAATCCTCTATTTTACGAATCCGAATCTCGAGTCTGAATTGTCATTTTATCTACAATTGTTGAATATCCCATTTAAATCTGAATCTTGGAAAAATAATATAAACATAAAAGAGGGAATTTAAAAGAGGGATAGGTTATTATTACTATTATTATTATCATCATCACCGCGTCTTACTACCCGTTAGGGTCATACGCACGTACGCTAATGTGTAATGAATGGTAGGGTGATTGTGAGATGAAATGGAGGACCTACAGTTTAACGTGGAATCCGAACCACGGTGGAGGCCTGGCATTCCACGCATTCACAAGTTGTGGATAATACACGTCTTGTCAGAGGTGAAGGAAGGATTTGGCAATCAGATAATTATGTGCCGGGACCGAGGATTGAACCCCGGACCCCCAGCACATAAGTCTGACACCTTATCCTTAGACCGCCAGGTTACCAAAAAGAAATAGAAACAAAATGTTAGCATGCATTCAATATAGCGTGTCTGCCTAATGAGTTTCCCTTTTCACAGTGATAAATTAACGGCTGGGGGCTGGGTGTTGTGTCCTCTAATTATAAGTTAATTTACCAGTCTTGTGCTGATACAATCAGTCGGTTCAGAAAATGCACGTTTAATACCTCAAATAAACAAAACGTAGCTCGATTGCGTTCATTCCACTTAAATTATTGGAAAAGAAGCACCTAAAAAAATTGTTGGAAAAAAAAAAGAGAAAAAAATCTGTCGGATAAAAATGAAGGAAAAATTCCCTAAAATAGTTAAAGTCAAAATTTCTGGAAAAAATTAAAGGCAAATAATTTTCGATTCACTTTTGTATTCCCGCCCCCTTCTCCTCTCACTCCTCATCCGTCCACTAATGTTTCCGAAAAGTATCCAGAGCGTTTGTCCTTCTGTCTTCAATGCCGCTTTAAGTTGTCATAGGTCTCGATAAATTGAAAAATGGCGCAACTGGAATATGACCCATGTACCTCTAACAGCTTAGCGGTCTATTGGAGGTTACAATGGGAGCTATTCAGGACCGTCCTTTGCTCAGGGCTCAGGGTCAGTCACTCTTCATTCCTTGTTTAAGTGATGATGGGTCTGTGGGGGGATTTTGAAAGATGTTTGACCTTGAAAACGAGATCAACAAGGATAGCTCAATGGCAAAAGAATTGACGTGCAAACTCAAGGATTCTGGCTTCAACTTCCTTGTTCAGATGTATCTTTAAAATTAAAATAAATCGAATGCACTTTTTTTTGGGTTCAAATCCTAATTTTCATTTTATCTACTAATCCCTAATCTAAGATCCGACTCTCCCATTTTACCTACAAATCTAAAACCCAAATCTGAATTTTTAGAAAGCATTTTTTTATCACCGCGTTTTACTAACTGTTCAGGTTATTTATTAAACGTATAGATTACTCTAACGAGGTAGGAATAAGGAATAAAGTATTTTAGAGGTAATATACCCGCAATTACGTGAAAGGATAGTGGAAAATCATTTAGGGAAAACCACCCTCAGTACACCCAACTGGGATTTGAGCCTCGATCTCCCCGATATTGGGGGTCCAGCCTATTTTGATAACTGATATCAATGTTCCGCAAACGGTATACCGCGGCGACGAGTTGTGTGTGCCGTGCGACGACAGCCTAGAGCGTCATGAATTGCTGTTCAATAACAACATGAATTAAGTTGTTATGAATGGAAGCCTTGCTTCGTCAGCATTTCTTACTTACTCGTAATTACTAATATTTTAAATACATCTGACAAAATCAAAAGCTTTCACTCGAAGTCAAAATTGTGGTTTACCCACACTATTAATATTTCGGACGAAGTGCCCAGAAAAATAACTTAAATCTTTAAACTTGGAACATTTGAAGTTATTTCAGAACAAAATAAGATGGGTCTATACTTTCCTAATTCTGATTTACCGTACAGCCATTGCAATGGTTGCGTAATATATTTTCTGCTGCCGCAGCGCGTATCCAAAACAAAACCCCGTGCTGAAAAAAAAAAGTACTCTTGTTAAGTTTACCGTAAATTGAAAATGTTTGCGAAACACTTCCTTAGACCATTCGACCACGGAAGCTGGTGTGACTTACTTAGCCCACAATTTAAAAGTCTATGTCAACGGCTTCTGTCTACGAATGGTCTAACTCTAAGGCATCAATCTCGCAATAGATATTGGGATTTGTATCTCACCCGGTGATTATCACTGTGTATTTCCCATCATCTGCCCACGCTAGTTTGGGTGCATTTTCACTGATCTGCCCCTCCTAGCTCTAAAACGGAAGTTGTTAATAACCTTGGTATTAAACCTTTTAATTTAAAAAATTGAGGAGAAGCGTCCATTTTAACGTCGTATTCAGCGAATAGATAAGGCTTAGTTTATATTCATGCATAACTCATAAGTAATAGTGAATAGCGCATAGTGTATAGTGCACAATTCATAAGAAAATTACTAAGGTTTATAATGCAACGTAGTGAATAAGACATTCATAACGATTGTAATTTGTTTGAAAGGTGATCTCCTTGCGCGCGTGGTATTTTAAGGATACTACCTCTTTGGATATGTCAATCATTGGTCTTCAAAATAATTTACATACTTACAAATATAATATCCTTGTTCCCTTTAACACGCCAATTTTACTAGCTGTATTATAATCTGAGAGATAAATATTGGTACTGTTTACTAAATAGTATTAATCTGAATTTATATATTTAGCATTTAATGGCAGACCATTTAGAATTGCATTTCTGGCTTTTTATCATCATGGGTAAATGAATTTTATAGAACTCATCCTTCTATATTTAATAGTATGTTTGAATTATTTATCTTCATTTGAGGACAATCTGGTTTAGTGGTTGAATGAAATGAGGCTAGAGTACAAGGGCATTGCACGAAATGTATTTTTTTGGAGGGGGGGTTATGTGGGTTTAGACAGTGAATTTTCCAACTCCTGGTGTTTTAAACCATAAAAATTCCCAAGTGACCAAGGCAAGTACAAAAACTACATTAATAGGAGGTGCGGGGATCCTCCCCCAAGCAAAAGACACAAAACCATCTTCTGTAAATTCAACCGTATATTCATTGTTACTTTCATTTTCACTCATTTTCAAGTTAAAATCACAATATAAAACTATTTAACGATAATTAAAGCCCAATATAGCGACCAAATTCTAACTGATAAAATAATATTTGAAAAATATCGAATTATGTTTTCCATAAATCCTATTGGCTAGATTTTTCTCGTGAGAACATCGTTTCACAACTCGTGCATAACGTATAAGAAAAGTTAAAGTTAAATCAACTTTATCCACTATTCACTATAGATCGATTATAGACGTCATCATTTAAAATAATGTATTTCAACTTCTTGCGCACTATACACTATACACTATTTGCTATTAGTTATGAATTATGCATGATATATAAACCAAGCCTAAAAGTGTTTAGTTAATGAATTGTGCACAAAGGAATTCTCGTGAAGGTAGCATGTTTACCAACTTGGCTTCCGAGTATTAATTGAATGAGAGCACCCGCACTTATAAAGGAATTGTTAATTTATACTGAATGACCAATGAGGGTGCTCCACAGGTTAACAAATTACCCACAATCAGGTGCACCATTCTTCAGCATATCAAAGGCACACATAGGGCACAGCATTTATAGTAGTATTTAGTTAAAACTAACACTCAAGTATTCTTAGTCTTTCCTTATTAAATGTTGCTGAACTAGAGTAGCGAGGTCCTCTTTTAACTTGACAATTTGGCATTTCGATAATAACATAGCGGGAGTGAGGTCTACTGTTCACAGCACTACTAGTAAGACTGTAGTAATGATAAGAACATGGAGGGAGTGAGGTCTACTATTCACAGAACTACTAGTAAGACTGTAGTAACGATAAGAACATGGAGGGAGGGAGGTCTACTGTTCACAAAACTACTAGTAAGACTGTAGTAATGATAATAACATGGAGGGAGGGAGGTCTACTGTTCACAGAACTACTAGTAAGACTGTAGTAACGATAATAACATGGAGGGAGCGAGGTCTACTGTTCACAAAACTACTAGTAAGACTGTAGTAATGATAATAACATGGAGGGAGGTCTACTGTTCACTGAACTACTAGTAAGACTGTATTAACGATAATAACATGGAGGTAACGAGATCTACTGCTCACAGATCTACTATTAAGACTGTAGTAACGTTAAGAACATGGAGGGAGCGAGGTCTACTGTTCACAGAACTACTAGTAAGACTGTAGTAATGATAATAACATGGAGGGAGGGAGGTCTACTGTTCACAGAACTACTAGTAAGACTGTATTAACGATAAGAACATGGAGGGAGGTCTACTGTTCACAGAACTACTAGTAAGACTGTAGTAACAATAATAACATGGAGGGAGCGAGGTCTACTGTTCACATAACTACTAGTAAGACTGTAGTAACGATAAGAACATGGAGGGAGGTCTACTGTTCACAGAACTACTAGTAAGACTGTATTAACGATAAGAACATGGAGGGAGGTCTACTGTTCGCAGAACTACTAGTAAGACTGTATTAACGATAAGAACATGGAGGGAGGTCTACTGTTCACAGAACTACTAGTAAGACTGTAATAACAATAACATGGGGGGAGCGAGGTCTACTGCTCACAGAACTACTAGTAAGACTGTAATAACGATAATAACATGGAGGGAGGTCTACTGTTCACAGAACTACTAGTAAGACTGTAGTAACAATAATAACATGGAGGGAGCGAGGTCTACTGTTCACATAACTACTAGTAAGACTGTAGTAACGATAAGAACATGGAGGGAGGTCTACTGTTCGCAGAACTACTAGTAAGACTGTATTAACGATAAGAACATGGAGGGAGGTCTACTGTTCACAGAACTACTAGTAAGACTGTAGTAACAATAATAACATGGAGGGAGCGAGGTCTACTGTTCACATAACTACTAGTAAGACTGTAGTAACGATAAGAACATGGAGGGAGGTCTACTGTTCGCAGAACTACTAGTAAGACTGTATTAACGATAAGAACATGGAGGGAGGTCTACTGTTCACAGAACTACTAGTAAGACTGTAATAACAATAACATGGAGGGAGCGAGGTCTACTGTTCACAGAACTACTAGTAAGACTGTAATAACGATAATAACATGGAGGTAACGAGATCTACTGCTCACAGATCTACTAGTAAGACAGTGGTAACGAACCAACATGTCAATGCAGTGGCGTTGGAACGAATGGGATTTTTGGGGTCACTAGCCCCCTTCCTAAAAATTGAGATTTTTAAGTGCCTGCTTGAGGACACCCACTGATAATTTAGTTTATATAAAAAAATTCTTACAAATATTGCCTCTTACATGAGCTAGGGTTGTCTCTGTAAGCAATTTACTCTAATATAAAGGAAGCCCACTTAATTTTTACCCTAGGTCCCCAAAACTGAAAGGTATCTATATTTTTGTGTGGGTGTTACATCATTTTATCCACTGGGCATGCGCAGGCTTATTACTAGCCACTCTCCCTGTTCCGGACTCGGCCAATAGCTCTTTGTAGCTGTGACGTTGTTTAAAGACTGTGAGTTGCAGGACAGAGCGTTCCCATTTTCGCTATAAACTAGAAAAGGAAACTTACTTCTCACCAAATGAATAACATGAATAATATAATGGAATTAATTATATAAATCTTAAAGGAAAAGTTACCTTCATCATTTACTTATGACTCCAAAGGTGGATTTTTAATTTTATGGTTAAAACAATTCAGTGTTTACTTTCCGGTACTCTTATTGTTCCATTTGAACTGATTATTAAGTTTATGGGTCCCTCCCCCCTCCACTAGTTAGTGACGCCCATGACAGTGGCTAAGATGACGTCACAATCACAGGCATGTTTGTCTCATCCCGTACAGGGGTAGTGGATAATAATGCCGGAATCAATGCCTAGTTAGCTGATATATTGCCAATCAAATGTTGCGTTTAGGTTGAATATTGACAAAATCACGAGTTTGGTTTTTACTGGAATTAATAAAAAACTATTTTTATTGCCCTACAAATAACTTATATAGAGTTGTAAAAATTGTTGAAAATTTGAAATTTTTCAATCCGAAAAAATCCAAAAATTCACATATTTTGGTTGATCACTAACAGCTAAATGCCCGGGAAACGAAAGTTAACTTGGATTGGAACATAGAATAGATCTTTATGACTCGAATGACGTCCTTTAATAGTGGGAGGGGAGAGGGCGGGGTTACAACAAAAATAACGTTTGTATTTTCCTTCTTCCCTGTTGGTTCTCCTACTTCCGGACAGAGTCACCCAGGAACGTTATAAAACCACCTGGTTTTTGACATATCTGAATTTCTGCTCGACTATTCTAGCGCCCTAATGTTCACACAGTGTGTGTGGGGTGGGGGGACGTTGAGGGGGGGGGATCAAGGGTAACGTAACAAATCGATCAAAACAGCTAAGGAATTTTAAGTGTCTGAAATCAAACTATTCACTAAAATGTAAAGAACTCTGATCAGAAAGGACTAATTAGTCTTCAATTAATTGCGATATAGGTTATTTGCTGTTCTACAAAATAAGATGTGGCCGCAACGTTTTGTTGGCCTCGGACGAAGACAAGCGAGCTATACAGAAAAATACGTCTGAACATTATAAACAAATAATCAAAATACTAAATAGCTATGTTGACGTTGCTCGCAACATGATTGAATGACAGGTATACGTGGTACACATAACGTAACGTAGCATGAACGTTATTCCCTAGACAACTCTTACGTTTAAGCGAACGTCACGTCAACATTTTGTTAATTGTATCCATTAAAAATAATCATGAGGAGAGTTTTTATGTTACGTTACGTTTTTCGTGATCGCGGGCGTAAATATGCGCAGTCTAACAGTAATAAGTATATCAGTCCTGTATTAATAAATATACTCAACTATAATATTATAAAGTACCTATTTAAGTTTCTGAACCATTATTAGTAAAGAGGATAACATTCATACATCATGGTTTATTATTCCTGCTGACATATTTGCCTGACTAATCTTTAAAGAAGTGGGGATTTGCAGCACTATAAATCATACTAGTTTTATGATCAAATCAGTCATTTTCATTTGTATGTTTCTTCATCATATACAATGATAAAATGTCAACACCATTATAAACAAATTTGTCTCCTAAAATGTTGCAAATACTTTACAAACGAAAACTTAGGTCCGTACCCAGAAATTTGTTTTGGGGATATGATATTGTTCATGGTTCTTAGAGAATCCCTCCAACAGAAAATGATACCGGTGATGGATTTTTTAAACATTAAATTCGTTTTGAAGCAATATACAGTTTAAAAAATACATAGCTGGGGTTGAAGGTTTTATTAATTTTACAATACTTCGAAAGGTTACTTTCATTGAGGACGAATACAAAAATATATTACTAATAATACATTGACCTTATGATGATGGGGTGGTCGGGGCTCGAATGCCGGTTGGGTCAACTGAGGGTGGTTTTCCCTAAAATGATTTCACACTCTGCTTCCACGCAAATGCGGGTAGACTACCTCTAAAATGCTTCCTTCCTCATCCATACCCTATTAGAGTAATTATCATATAAACGTATAACCTTAACAGGTAGTAAGATGCGATGATAAAAAATAAAATACATTAAAAGGAAGGGAGGGAGTAATTTATGTTTAACAATAATTGTTTAAAAGCGCGATTTAGTAGATGAGTATATTTTAACATAAAAAACTAATTTAAAAACTGGTTTTAAAAGTTGATAGCGCAATTAAATACAATATTACAACTTTTATAAAGTGACGTTGCAATATCTTCATTGTCTTAGATATAATGACATATCATCAAGATTAATTATAATATGATGAAACATTATTCTTGGTATTTACTTTTTATTGGGTCTTACTGTTAGCTTCTTATAGTATTTGAACTTACTTGTTGATAACGCAATTCCAAACAATCTGACGTAATTTAGTGATTTTCTCTTATTTGAATATAAATAGCAAAATAATTGGTGTTACACAGTCAGACATATTTTGCTACACAGTTTATGGTAAATAGTATAAAATAATCAGTCGCCAGTAAACTTCTATTAAATGATGTTTTCTTCTGAAAATGGTAGAACACTACACAAGTATTAATTTTTGAAACCGTTTAAGACATTTTTGAAAAATATTGAATTAAAATAAATCAGTCATTTGTAAGCTACTCTTAATTTTAGAGCTAGAGTCATAGTAATGATTCGACCCTGAGGTAAGACCATATAACATAAGAATATCAATTTTGAACGAAATCTATAAAATCATTTTAGCTGTAACCCAAGGTATAGACAAACAGAAATTTAAGACCCACTTTTTTGAGTTCTCTGTCTGTGGCACATAAAACCTCGATATCCATTATAGTCGAAAATTTTCACAGTACTTTTTTTTTTCACCGCGTCTTAGAACCCGTTTTGGTTGTACGGATACATTAACTACGCTATGAAATAGGGATGGAAAAGGTAAAGCTTATCAGGAAATGTACCCGCATTAACAGGGAGGCAGATTGGTCAACCAATTAGGAACAACCACCCTGATTACACCTGATCAGGATTTGAACCCCAAACTCACCGTCTCCGGCAATCCAGTATAACACTAGAGTAACTCCTTAGAACGATGGTCAGCAACCTATGTCCCGCCAACTGATTTTATATGGTCCGCAAAATATTTATCAAACAAACAATTGTGTTCATAAAAATATACTAATAACTAATTACTATATGAGAAATATAAAGTTGACATTATCTGCTTTATATGTCGCCGCATCTTTCTGCCTCTTCAGGTTATACGTATGTATATGATCACTAATCTAATGGGGTAGGGATGATGAAGGAAGCATTTTGGAGGTATTCTACCCACATTGGCGTGGTAAGCCATTTAGGAGAAAACACCCTCAGTAGACTCGACTGAAATTCGAACCCCGATCTCCCCATCTTCATCAGGCCAGTCTAACCTAAGAGGAACGCCTTGGATCATTCGGCCAGTGAAGCAGGTTAGATCGATATTTTTTTTTTTCAAACTGGGTCACATTTATTTTATCCTTACGGCCCGCGATATAAAAAATAATAATTTCTGACCACTGGATTAGACCATCAGACCACTGATCAGGATGTTCACGAATACAATACTTTCTCTATATGATAAATATGTCAAGATATACAGTAAAACCTTGGATTGCGAATAACTTGGTCTGCGAGTGTTTTGTAAGACGAGCAAAAATTTTCAATGAATTTTAACTTGATAAACGAGCGATATCTTGCAATACGAGCAGTTTCATTGGATAGGTTCTTTGTTAAAGTCAGATAAAAATAAAAATATTCCAGTGAGCCAACATATAGCAGTGATTCCGTTAGTGACAGTGAAAGTCGACCTAAACTATAACCCACCTCCTCCTCTCATCTCTCTCTCATCTACCTCACACCATTCACGATTAAATTTAATTAATAAATTTGATTACAGTAGTTACATTTAAATAACAAAAATAAAAAAGGTATTAATCATTTGTAGATTAAATATTTTTGGGTTGTGGGACGAATCATCTGAGTTTCCATTATTTCTTATGGGGGAAATGCGCTTTGATATACGAGTGCTTTGTATTACAAACATGTTTACGAAACAAATTATGCTCGCAATCCAAGGTTTTACTGTATTGAAAATGGCAGCATGGACGATAATTGGCCAAACAGAACAAATATGGATATATTTTTTAGTGATCTCCGAATTCCTCATATCATGTCTTGTTCCCCACCACATCTGAAACCATTCCTTCCAGCAAGTGTTCACACTACTAGCGCACCTCTGAAGACTCGCCACTCCCGACCACCGACCGAGGCCTCTCCGACTGTCGTTCATACAGTACATGCGTCGAGTATTGTCTTTTTATCCGTCACACAAGCCCTCACTCGCGACGAAACCGACACGCCACATAGTGTGACGTGACGTCACCTTGTCACACACCGCTGATAGCCAGTTCCCTCTCTGTTTGCTTTTAATATCATTCCGCGGCGCTTGACGAGGGGGAGAAAGGGGTGGACTATAATTAGGTGAGATGTCAACCGACAGAGGCTCGTGTCGGCACGACTAGCGCTCAGAGGACCGTGTTCGAATCTAGACTTGGAATCAAGAGTCGGAAAGTAAACATGGCTGCTGATAGGAAGGAGAGTTCAGAAAATACAAACATACTGTTTTAAAATCAACATTGATCATATTTACACTTCATTAGCATAATTAGTTGTAGGCTTATATGTACACTTTTAATTTACTTAGCACATCGTCTTACTACCCGTTCGGGTTATACGCTCTATATGTATAACCCTAATGGAGTTTAAGACGTGGTGAAAAAAAAATACTAGTGGTTTTAGGGATGATAAAGGTAGAATTGAAAGTAAATGTACGCATATTTGTTGAAGAAGGTGTAAAATAACTTTCTAATCATCATCATTATTCTCTTGTTAATATTGAAATAAAACCCACCTCGGTGGCGTAGTTGGCTAACGCGCTAGTCGTGTTGAGCCCGACTGCCGAGGACGGGGAGATCGAGGTTCGAATCTCGGTCGGATGAACTGGGGGTGGTTTTTCCTGAATGGTTTTAGGTGACCTGGTGGTCTAGGGGTAAGGTGTCGGACTTCCGTGCTGGGGGTCCAGGGTTCAATCCTCAGTCCCGGTACAGATTCATCTGATTGACAAACCCTTCCTTCACCTCTGACAAGACGTATATTAATCACAACTTGTGAATGTGAGGAATGCCAGGCCTCCGCCGTGGTTCGGATTCCACGTTAAACTGTAGGTCCTCCATTTCATCTCACAATCACCCTACCATTACACATTAACGTAAGTGCGTATAACCCGAACGGGTAGTAAGACGCGATGCTAATAGTAATAGTCCTAAATGGTTTTCCACCCTCCCTCCACGCAAATGCGGGTTCACTTCCTCTATTCAACCTTCCCAATTACTAATCCATTAGGGTAATTAGTACTTAAGCGTATAACCCGAACGGGTAGTAAGACGCGGTGCTAAATAATAATAATAAATAATAATATTGAAATAAAATTTTGTTAGTTGAACCAGATAGAGTAGGGTTTTCCCTTTACATGACACATAAAAATTAATAATAGGGTGATTAATAAACCACGTGATGGACTAAATACTGCATCATGGCAGTGAGCTCGTAATCACCTTGATATATGACTGCTCAAAACATGTGGCGTCATGCTAGGCCAGGGTTACCGGCTTGAGCAAAGTTAAATCAAATAACGCGAAGGTTTACGCTAGGATTGGGCTGTAAATCCGGGCTACCTGTCACATGGCGGATAACGGATAAGGTAAACTCTACTCGAACCTGACGTCATCCTACAGTGCAGGTATCTGCATTCGTTTGTTAAAAGAAAGCGGAAATTAGTCTGGCTAAAATCTTTAATCTCGTTCCTCATATCAAAACATCAGCTAACTAGTGATGTAGTCTTAAAGGTTTTTAAATTTATTTGAGGTATTTAACGTGAACTTTCTAAACCGACTGATTATATCAGCACACGACTTATAAACTAACTTAAATCTAGAACAAACACAACACCCCAGCCGTTAATTAATCACTGTGGGAGGGGGAAACCCACAATTCACCAATGATACGTTTTTCGGTCATGCAAGGAATTGAACCCTGGACCCGTAAGCTCAGTCAATAGACACGCTACCTACTGAGCTAATGTGTCTGACTAGTCTTAAATAGATTAACGAGGGAGAGGGAGGAGGGGGACTGGTTGATTACTACCGTTATCGATGGACGTTAGCGAAAGGTAAAAGACATATTTCAAAAAGCGAATGTGAAATTACTTCTTTTTTTTTACTTTCTTGTAAGATTAAGTATTATAATAGTTTGAATTTTATACCTCGAGATTATGATGGGTCATGACGATTTTTAGGCCCCCCCGAACTCGAAAAATTGTGTCTTACAATTCTGTCTGTTTATACCTAAAGTTAAAGCAGAAACGGTTTAGCGTATTTCGTAGCGTATTTAGATGTTATATAATATATATATATATATATGTAAATATAAATATATACCTTGAGGTGAAATCGCAATATTAATTTTAGCTCTAGTTCAACCGCTTGACTCAGACTTTATCTTCTCTGTGTATTAAGTTAAAAGGCAAGGGTTCGATTCTCACCATGGTTGAAAAATGTTATCATTGGTGAAATGTGGGTTTACTTTCATAGTGATGAATTAATGGCTGGGGCACTGGTTGTTGTGTCTGTTGTAGATTTAAGCTAGTTTATAAGTCGTGTGCTGATATAATCAGTCGGTTCAGAAAGCCCACATTAATTAGGATTTTTAAAAAAAACTAACATTGAAGTTAAGGGTTGTTTACGGAGGGCTGATTTATTTTTAATTATAAATTTTTCTAACCTCGCTCTAACAATTCTTGTCAGAAAAGAGTATATGAGCCCGCGTGTACCTAGAAGAAGAGTCGGGGAAACACCTCACAATACACCGATCCAGGCTTCGAACCCAGACGAGGTTGACACCTTTAGACTGGGGCGCCGTTAGTGACACTGAGCTGGTGCAATCTGGTCGCCAATGGTACCACAGGTAGATTACTCATCTTTTAAAACCTATAGGAGTGTGTGAAGCTTTGAAATGTTGAAGTCGAAGACTAAATCTCCTTCAGTGCTAGACTTTACTCCTCGCATTGCACTGTCGTACTCCACTGAAACTGACTGTTCAGTTTTTGTGTGAAGACAGTGAACAGACCTCCCCTCTTTCCTGTCTTGTTGATCCATCAGAGAGAAGTATTCTTAGCTCTTCCTTCCTTCAAACAGCGCACGAGGCATCCTAACCCATTACTGAAGACCACAAACAAGGTACCCACCAGACCCGTAGCCTCCGGGTTGACACGGCTGCGCTCATTAGGAGAGCTTGAGTCCAACACGGGGATTGCTACGTGAAGTTCCAAATGACAACAACACTATCGAGTGGGTATTCTTTAAAACAGTTTACCTTTTTAATGGTTTTACTAGAGAGTAGAAAAAATTTGCCTTCTGGTTTCAATAAACCGGCTTTCACAAATCCGGGTTCAGGTAGTGGCACAACCCCCTTCCTATAACCCCCAAAACGAACTTACTCAGACTGCAAATCACAAAGAAAATGTGGAATAATATGGGGTTTTTTTCTGGTTCAAGAGAATGTTTGCAAATTGTCTAGCTGTAAACAATCTTCAAATAGCGTCGATTAATTACTTTTCTGAAAAAGTTTTCAATGAGGAGTGCAACTAGCGGCCCCCAGTGCCCAAGACTCGACCTGGCTCAAGGAGCGCAGCGACACTCCCGTAAGGCTGAGAGTATGTTGTTCTCAAGGAGCGCAGCGACACTCCCGTAAGGCTGAGAGTGAGTTGTTCTCAAGGAGCTCAGCGACACTCCGTAAGGCTGAGAGTGAGTTGTTCTCAAGGAGTGCAGCGACACTCCCGTAAGGCTGCGAGTGAGTTGTTCTCAAGGAGTGCAGCGACACTCCCGTAAGGCTGAGAGTGAGTTGTTCTCAAGGAGCTCAGCGACACTCCCGTAAGGCTGAGAGAGAGTTGTTCTCAAGGAGTGCAGCGACACTCCCGTAAGGCTGCGAGTGAGTTGTTCTCAAGGAGTGCAGCGACACTCCCGTAAGGCTGAGAGTGAGTTGTTCTCAAGGAGCGCAGCGACACTCCCGTAAGGCTGCGAGTGAGTTGTTCTCAAGGAGTGCAGCGACACTCCCGTAAGGCTGAGAGTGAGTTGTTCTCAAGGAGTGCAGCGACACTCCCGTAAGGCTGCGAGTGAGTTGTTCTCAAGGAGTGCAGCGACACTCCCGTAAGGCTGCGAGTGAGTTGTTCTCAAGGAGTGCAGCGACACTCCCGTAAGGCTGAGAGTGAGTTGTTCTCAAGGAGCTCAGCGACACTCCCGTAAGGCTGAGAGGAGTTGTTCTCAAGGAGTGCAGCGACACTCCCGTAAGGCTGCGAGTGAGTTGTTCTCAAGGAGTGCAGCGACACTCCCGTAAGGCTGAGAGTGAGTTGTTCTCAAGGAGCGCAGCGACACTCCGTAAGGCTGCGAGTGAGTTGTTCTCAAGGAGCGCAGCGACACTCCCGTAAGGCTGAGAGTGACTTGTTCTCAAGGAGCGCAGCGAAACTCCCGTAAGGCTGAGAGTGACTTGTTCTCAAGGAGCGCAGTGACACTCCCGTAAGGCTGAGAGTGTGGGGTTTCCTTGTCTGTGCTCGAGCCCAAATACGTGCGACCACAAGACAACGAGAACGTCCATATTTAATATTCGTTAGTTGGGTAATGTATGGACGGTTTTAAGGTGGGATGGAAGGAACGCGAGAAAAGGTCACTTTTTTTTTTCAGTTTTTACAACAAACAATATTTTGCGGTAAAATAATTCAAATATTTCTCTGTACAAACATAAGAGTATAGTTTCCTCACATGGTGATATCAACAGTTCTTGATTACCCGCCTCGGTGGCGTAGTTGGCTAACGCGCTAGTCGTGTTGAGCCAGACCACCGAGGACGGGGAGATCGAGGTTCGAATCTCGGTCGGGTGAACTGGGGGTGGTTTTTCCTAATTGTTTTCCACTCTCCTCCACGCAAATGCGGGTTCACTTCCTCTAACTTCAACCTTCCCAATTCTAATCCATTAGTGTAATTAGTACTTAAGCGTATAACCCGAATGGGTAGTAAGATGTGGTGCTAAATAATAATAATAATAATAACAGTTCTTGAACATCTATCATGAGCATATTATCATTAGATGATAAACTTTTTAAATGAAGAGTAAAAGTTATCATAAAATTACAGAACTCCCTTGACAGATATTGATATTACATCCTACCATCCCACCATAAAACAGGATTCCCGAGGACTTAAAAAACACGTGTAAGAAGTGTGAACAAGCGCTCGGCTTTTTACTACAGTTTAAATTTCATAAGGACCTTTTTTTTTAGAAATACAAACAATTTAAAAAAATCCAAAATCGATAGTGTTTCACCATATTATTATTGTTATTTTATAAGTATTGATAATAGCTTTCAAAAGTTAGCGCTGAAGATCACAAGACTTGATGTTTGAATGTGTGAAAGTAGATTTAGTAACTTTAGTTGTCATCTTGTGATTAGGAACATTAAAAAACGTTGACTTAGACGTTATTTTTCCTGGGTACGTTGACTAGTAAATATCTTCTTTCTTTTTAGCACCGCGTCTTACTACCTGTACGCTGGTAAATACTAAAATAGTATTATTTATGGAAATGAGTTGCAAATTGTCTAGCTGTTAACAATCTTGCCAGATAAATAAAGACCATTATTTTACTATTATTACTATTATTATTATTCTAAGAAAATTTGTCGCTGCGTGCCATGATAAATTATTTATTAACCGAATTCATTATGATTATGACAGAATATAAACCTCTTAGGGCTCCAAACTCTCTTCTTTCATGGATTTTATTGTAATGCCCTTTATGTTTTTAATATTTTCAATACCAAAATTTCTTGAAAATTTGCCCTTGATCGTGTAGGTGTTCATATCCCTTCTCGGAGATTCTCCTAATCCAAAATTATTTTTTCTCAATATCTCTTATAAGGTAAGCCCTATAGGTCGTTTTATCCATAGCGCCAATTCTAGATTTGTCGAATTCGACTTCTATCATAAAATAAAAGTTTGGCTCAGAGAGTTATTTAAGGAACTACCATATCAATAATTTATCATGTAGAGGTTCTGCCTATTATATTTAAACTTACAATATTTTATTTATTTTTTGCATATTGTTACTGCCTTTAAAATATGTATGCTTTACTAATCTTTAGTTATTTGTTATTATTGCTATTTTTATTCTCATCATTATTATTTACTATTTTTTCGTAACTATTCATCAGTATATACAATTATTTAGATATTATTGTTTATCTGTATTTGTATTTAAATGTATTTGTAAGGTACTTGTGTACTTTTCAGTGCTGGCTTGTTATATGGCTTACAACTGTTGGCCAGCACTATAATCATGGAAATTGAAATTGTAATTGAAATAATAATTATTATTATAGAGAGGAGAAATAAATTATATTACCTTGATAGATTCAATTCTTATTGATATCGAGATAACCTAAAATCTATCTTAAATATCACGATTTCGATACGTCGATAGTTATCTCTCAGATCCAAATAAAGTTCTGACATTTAAATTAAACAGTAATATTCGGAATTGGGTATTTATGATTGAGACTATTATTTTTATTCCTTTTCACTTTAGTAGGCCGATCGGAAAATTATAAATGTACTCAACATGATCTTTGTGTTCTAGTGATCATGCGTCAATTTCACAAGAACGTTTTATATAAGTTTTTTTTTTTGCAACTTAAAACTTTTTTCTCCAACCACATTGCGTAACGGTGTGTAAATAAATAATATTTTGAATTAGAGGGAGAATATATAAGAAATACTTAAATTGTAAATGCTAAAGAATCGGATTTGAAATTATAAAAAATAAAAATATAATCGTCACATTCTAAGAAAAAAAAATCACCGCATCTTACTACCTGTTCAGGTAATACGCATATATGATAACTACTTTAATGGTATAGGGATGAGTAAGGAAGCATTTTAGAGGTAACCTACACGTATTTGCTTGGAAGGAGAGTAGGAAACCCTTTAGGAAAATCCACCCTCAATAGACCCGACCGAAGTTCGAACCCCGATATCCCCACCATCAGTAGGCCAATCTAACACGAGAGAGACGCCTCAAACCATTCGTCCACTAAAGCGGGTGTATTTCTAATTAAAATCATAGCGTAGTGTGAGGGGAAAAGGCCTATTAAAGCCTGAATAACTTTCGGCATGGCGGAGAATATTGAACTCTATGACAGCTAGAGCAGGTGCATTACCAACTCAGCCAGCATATCGAACGTTAATCGCTACTATCACTATTCATACATCAAACAGATTAAATTATTAACAAATCCCTTCCGTGGAATGGCCACCCTTAAAGGTGAATCCCAACCCAGCCGGCACTGTTTCTATTAACCAGAAACAACTTAAGATCGTATTTTGGGACACCTTGACTTGTCTATTTTCTAATATAAAGTTCGCTTTATCTGCTTTAGTGGCCGCTTAGTCTAAGGCGTCAGTCTCATGTTAAACTGACCTGCTGATGACGGGGAAATAGGGTTGGTGATATAGATGTTAGAATCCCGATCAAGTCTGTTGAGGGTTTTTTTTTTCTAATTGTTTTCCTACTATTTCTCTATGCAAATGCGGGTAGATTGGCTCTAAAATTCTTCCTTCCTCATCCCTAACCCATCAGAGTAATTATCATATATGTGTATAACCTGAACAAGTGATAAAACACGGTGATATATAAAAAACTTCCGCTTTGATTGAAAGTACTCTAAGAAAAGTAATCGTTTATTTTTGAGCTATGGTTTGTCAACCAATTAAAATAATTGATCCGTGAATGAGGTGATAAGTGTTTGTATTATGATCGATTTTTGTAATCAGGTTGAGAAACAAACACTTTTAATGATATTGTATTGATGAAAATACCTGATAAATGTAATTAATTCAATCCATTATATTTTTCTAGATATTATCTTCAATATAATTTTTTTAATTGGTTTGACATAATCGCACAAACGTTTTCATATTGCGTACTAGAGCTTTATAGAAAATGTTCAAAAATAGGTTTTCAATAAACTTCCTCATAAAAACAAATACGTCTTGTTAATCACGATAAAATTCTTTATATATAAATTTTAAGCTAATTGATAAAAGATTTTCAGCAAATTTCAAATTTTCAAAAATAAGCTATTTGTAAAATACCCTAAAATTGCTTTTAAACTGCAAAAACTAAAACATATTTCTTATTTATTATGAAAAATTATTCCAAGATACCCATTTTGAAATCAATTTTCAATACCAATTACTAAAATTTCAAATTTTCAATAATTTTTTGTGTTTAAACTACTATTCTTAAATCAACTTATTTTAGAAAAATAAACATGCATCATTATTGATCATGTAAAATAATTCCCCCATGTCAATTTTGAACCAATTCTTTAAAGTTTTTTTTTAATAATTCAAATTTTACTAAAATCAGTCATAGTAAACTACGGGTGTTTTTTTAGAAAACAAATATATATTACTGTGTATAATGTAAGCAAATTAACAGAGACACAATTTAAACCAAATCTTTAGAGTCATTTTTGAAACTATCCAAATTGTTAAAAACATTGTCAACGGTTAACTATAATTAAATGAGTCCCCCCTCCCAAAAAAAAAAACAAGCATACGGCTTTATTTGTAGTGTCAAACACTTCCCAAGTATTACATTCTAAACAAAATCGCTATAGCTGTTTTCAAAATATTTGGAATTTTTGAAAATCATTCATTAGTTAACTACCTTTTAAAAATTTGTACCAAAAAACAAGTATACAATGTCATTTAGGAGATCAAACACCCCTTAGATATCCATTTTAGACAAAATTGTTAGAGCCATTTTCTAAAAAAATTGGAATTAATTTAAGGGCTAGGGAAAAAATAAAAAGACCTGAGGTTATGGTCAATAACATCTAGATATCAAATTTGAACAAAATTTATCAAACAGTTTCATATCTTTGGCCAGGGACAGACAGATTTGTGAAATCCACATTTTTGTGCTCGGACACATATACATAACGTGATGATTCATCATAATCTCTAAGTAGAAAATGTTCATGATTACAATACTTTCTCTCTAACTATCATGAGAAAGTAAAAAATAACTCATTACACAAATGTTAGTTACAAGGGTCCTAAAAGTCCGACACATTTGCTCGGTCAGTAGCGGGTTTACCCACTGAGCTAAAGGTGCTGAGTTCGTTTCTTAGCATGGTCGAAAGATGTAACGTTGGTTAAATGTGACTTTCCCCTTTCACAGTGATAAATTAACGGCTGGGGGCTGTTGCTGTGGCTGTTCTAGATTTAAGATAGCTTATGTAATTCATGCTGATATAATCAGTAGGGTCAGAAAGTTCACGTTAATTACCTTAAATAATAAATTTAAAAAATGCTAAAACAGATATTTACCTTGGTAATAATGTTGGCACTCTAGCCAATTATGTCAACGTAATACATTGTGTTCCCAAATCATATGTTTACAAAATAATGATCAGCATGGATGCTTGCACGGTCTAAGGCGTCATACTGGATTGCCCGTGGCAGGAAGATCGGGGCTCAAAATCCCGTCGGAAGTACTAAGTTTGGTTTTATCTTGAATTGTCTCACTCTCCTCCCCGTAAATGAAGGTACACTTTCTCTCAAATCTTCCTTCTTCATCCCTACCCTATTAGTTTAAATATGCGGATAGTATTAAGAGCTATACCAACCAAGCGGCCGCCGTCTGTTGACGAATATAGTGCCTAAATTTGACGGTAGATGGTGTCATGTGGTGTGCACAATGAGCCCTTCTGCCATTAATCTCAGTTTTCTAAACCTGAACTTCTACCTTTTTATCTAAGTAGCTCCTCCTCCAGCTCTCAGAGGCTGAGTTGACCCCGTTCCAGACCTATTACGTCAAAGAAAAATCTGGAATCACTGGGGAACGAACCCAAGACCCCTGGATCTGTAGCCAGGAACTCTGACCACTATACTGCAGCTCGGTATAACTCGTAATGGATTTTTTCTATAAAAATAGTTGAAGTAAGATGCGGTGCACTATAAACAAACAAACAAATAATGAGATTTTCTTTACGTCTCGTATAGGTTAACAACTTTACAACAGGTTTTTGTTTTGATCTAGAGCTACCTCGAGCTAGGGTTTGCTGTCATAACTCTAAAAATATCACTAATTCTGGTATAATTTAATGTAACGCGGATGATATTCAAATAATAATCTGAAATGGTTGTAATTAACACTACTAAGTGATATGTATGATATTTACATCAAACTTTAAAAAATATGTATATATACAGTAATTACAGTGCGTTTATTAATAATAATTGCCACACCTTAAATATTGTTCCACATAGCTCCAGATTGTCTTATTTGCATACTTCTAATAATGTTCATGTTTATTTGGTAAGGAGTATTAATAATTCACCGAAACATGTCGTCGTCATAGAAGAAAAAATGTATATAAAATAAGTAAAAGAGAATAAAAACGAAGATTTAACCATATTATCAATTATTTGCATACATTAAACATTTTACTGGAAGCTATCTGGATTTAAAGGTCTTTTAGAAGAAGTAAATTCCTGTTCTGAATTTAGCAAGGCTTTCTATCTCGAGCTTTAACCAGCAATTACAAGCTTCCTTCGCCGAAATACGAGAGGCCATTAGCATAAAATAAAACATCTTAGAAAGGTCGACTCGTCATTAAAAGTAAGAAATATTAGCTACATATACTATCTACTTTACAGAGTAGTTTATGTTTGTAATTATAGCCTTACATTTTTCTTAGAGTGATGTATTTAGTATTTGTGCATTTAATTACAATATATGTGGATGGAAACATTTTTTACACCAGCGCCAATCTTTTGGCGACTTTGAATTGTTAGTTTGAATTTTGAAACAATTTTTTTGGGGGGGATAGCGGAGAATTTCTATGATAATTCATTAATTGTAATAAGGTGGAGGTATGTGCAAATATATTTTTTTCAATTTCAGTTTTATTTATTAATCATAGATAAAATAAAATAGTAATTTATTAATAATAAATTCAATAAAATAATAATAATAATAATAATAATAATAATAATAATAATAATAATAATAATAATAATAATAATAATAATAGTATCTAGGGATGGAGTTTTTAACTGCGACCAAGCAGGAAGTTTTTATAAAAAATTGCCGTCCTACAAATTAATACGATAATGTGGAATCGAGTTTGATCGAAAATTCAATTTGACAAATTTTTTATGCCTTTTTTCTAATTATTTTTTTTGTTTGACAAATAATAAAAAATGGAGCAGCACAACGTGATAATATGCAAATGTATTTACTTAATTTTATTTTTTTATGTACAGTTTCTTATCCCCTTTCGGGAAACAACATGCTTACACTAAAGGCGTAAGGACAATGAAGGAAAAATTTATATAAAATGTGCCCACGTTTTCTAGGAGAGAGAGAGAATAATAAACCATTTAGGAGAAAAAAACCTTGGAGTCAGAACCCAGCCCTGACCTCCCTGTCACCAGAAAACCAGACAAGATGAGTTTGATGACTCAGCCCCTGTGACCATCGATGCGAGTATGTGTCTAATTCTAGTTGAAGAGGTTAGAGCTAACGAGAAAGGCTCTATCTACAAGACGTGTTTTAATTGTGCGGCGTGGAAAAGAAACCTTTAAAATAAAATAACAAAACAGTTACATTGAATTTAACAGGAAATGCAGCTTTTTATGATCATAACAATTTTCAAAAATGACGGGGAAAAAAACTTTAAAATATATTTAGTACAAATATTGCTCTATAATACTCAAACTCGACTAAAACAAGATATTTTATTCAAACTAGATCACAAATGAAAGATGCTTATTCGCACACCTCTAATTATTATTTTTATATATTTTATAGTTTGAGCCCGCTATAGTTTTCCCCTCCCGTTACAGCATGTCTTATCAATAACACCATTGTTGAGCTAACCAAACTCCAACGCGCCGTCATCTTGTCATGTCAGGTCAACGTTAAAAATTTTTTTCACCATCGCATCTTATTATCTGTTCAGGTTATCCGCATATCCGCATATCCGCATATCCGCATAATTACTCTAATGGGGTAGGGATGAGGAAAGAAGCATTTTAGAGGTAATCTACCCGCATTGGCGTGGAAGGAAAGCAAGAAACCATTTTAAGAAAAACCACCCTCAGTAGATCCTACCGAGATTCGAATCCCGATCTCCCCGTCTTCAGCAGGTCAGTCTAACATAAGACCAGGGGTCCCCAAATGGCGGATCATAAACACATTGTTTACGGACCTCAACAAGATAGTGATAAACAGAAGAAATGATATTTCGGTGGGCGCGGGCGGGTGTTAGACAAGGGAGGGCAGCCATAACCTGCCCCTTCACAAACAATGGCGGGCCACGTGGATGTGCTTGGCCTTTGTTTTTGTTAGTAAATAAGTATAATAAACTAAAAGAGAATCACGTTTTTGAATTAGTACAGTAGCCTCATAGCTTCTTTGGTGCTGACTGACAGTTCACAGCTGACTTCTGACAGTCAACAGTTAGGTATATACCTAAATTTTGACTGTCAGAAGTGACAACTGCTAAATACATGTTTTTTGCAGATCATATGGTTCGGCGTAGCGATACATATTTTGGTCTGGCAGCTTTTCAAAGTCGTCAGCTGTCAGTCAGCACCAAAGAAGCCATGGGGCTACTGTATAGGCCTGTAGGCGTGTGGGACCTGACCTTCAGTCACTGCTAAAGTTTACCGAACCACTAAAGTCTAGCAAGATTTTTAAACGTACCTCTATAAAAAAAATATTGTTTACCCCTGCCGTAGACCATTCAGACACTGAAGCGAGTGACGTTAATATTGAGTGGACAGATCGTGGGACTAATAAAGAAGCTATAAGGAAAAGTAAATTAAAAGAAAACCAACTAGATGGCTCACATTAGGAGAAAAAATGGCTTATTGAGTGTCAAGGTGGAAGGATGAAGGGAACCAAGAACACGACGTATGCAACTGATTGATGACCTCAAAATGGGAAAAAAGATAAAGTTTCATAATCTAAAAAAGGGAAGATGCTGATAGGACATTCTGGAGGACTCAATTTAAACAGCACAATGGACCTCCTGAAAGACAAAACACATAATAATAATAATAATAATAATAATAATAATAATAATAATAATAATAATATTGATTGTAGGCTAGTCGTTGCAACATACTCTCACGGGTGTGTTTATGTTATCGATCATCTCACGATCAAAACAACAAGACAATGTCTTCTTGGGCTGCTAAAAGGTGACACTAAGATGTCAAGGACACCTTGTATGTCCAGGTAATACCTCCTGTAGGCTACTTGTTGCACCATTTGTCGCGCCAAATAAATCCTTTGAGAATAATTATCCCCGCCATCTTGACATCTGAAACGATGTTGTGTGGGAGTCAAAGACTCCGTTTGGTGATCCTGTCATCGTCGAGATTTTTAAACAGGAGTTCCGTTTTGTGTGTGTGTGTTTTTCATTCCAGGATCATGATCAACTTAACGTTCACGTAACGTAACGTTAATATTCTATCAAAACACAGACAATTAATTTGAACTGTCTGATAAATTGTTCATTAAAATAGAAGTCGGGCAGTTAAGGGTGATTAAGTTTTAAAGTACTTGCAATAGAAGCCATGATGTTTTGTTGCTCGCGAGACGAGGATAAACGAACTATACCGAAGAAGACGTCTGCACACTATAAACAAACAAATGAAGTGCTAAATAGCCGTGTTGACGTTGCTCGAAACGTGATTGTCTGGTGGGAACACGTAGTATACTTCACTTGAAGTTAAAGCTATCTCCTGGACAACTCTTAGGCTTGGTTTATATTCATGCATAATTCATAACTAATAGCGAATAGTGTATAGTGTATAGTGCGCAAGAAGTTGAAATACATTATTTTAAATGATGGCGTCTATAATCGATTTATAGTGAATAGTGAAATAGTTCACAGTGCATAAAGTTGATTTAACTTTAACTTTTCTTATACGTTATGCACGAGTTGTGAAACGATATTCTCGCGAGAAAAATCTAGCCAATAGGATTTATGGAAAACATAATTCGATATTTTTCAAATATTATTTTATTAGCTAAAAGTTGGTCGCCATATTGGGCTTTAACTATCGTTAAATAGTTTTATATTGTGATTTTAACTTGAAAATGAGTGAAAATGAAAGTGACAATGAATATACGGTTGAATTTACAGAAGATGGTTTTGTGTCTGTTGCTTGGGGGAGGAACCCCGCAAGTCCTATTAATGTAGTTTTTGTACTTGCCTAGGTCACTTGGGAATTTTTATGGTTTAAAACACCAGGAGTTGGAAAATGCACTGTCTAAATCCACATAACCCCCCCTCCAAAAAAATACATTTCGTGCAATGCCCTTGTACTCTAGCCTCATTTCATTCAACCACTAAACCAGATTGTCCTCAAATGAAGATAAATAATTCAAACATACTATTAAATATAGAAGGATGGGTTCTATAAATTTCATTTACCCGTGATGTTAAAAAGCCAGAAATGCAATTCTAGATGGTCTGCCATTAAATGCTAAATATATAAATTCAGATTAATACTATTTAGTAAACAGTACCAATATTTATCTCTCAGATTATAATACAGCTAGTAAAATTGGCGTGTTAAAGGGAACAAGGATATTATATTTGTAAGTATGTAAATTATTTTGAAGACCAATGATTGGCATCTCCATAGAGGTAGTATCCTTAAAATACCACGCGCGCAAGGAGATCACCTTTCAAACAAATGACAATCGTTATGAATGTCTTATTCACTACGTTGCATTATAAACCTTAGTATTTTTCTTATGAATTGTGCACTATACACTATGCGCTATTCACTATTACTTATGAGTTATGCATGAATATAAACTAAGCCATAGGGTTTGGCCAGACTGGCGAGCGCGTGATTAGCAGATAGCTCTCGTTAATTGTTGACGAGGAGGCTCCGAATCTTGGCTGAGTGAACTGAGGGTGGTTTTAACAAGTGATTTATTGTTGTGGTTTTCTCATCCTCTCTTCACGCTAGTGGTGATTCTTATTTGTAAAGGCCTACTTTGATAATATTGAAGTATTTTAACATATCAGTTTTATATATATAGATATGGTTTATGATCTTACTAATTAAATTAGGCCGTTAGTAGCAAGCGTGCTAAACCTATCGATATTAATAAAAAAATGTCAAAATGATAAGTTTTCCTAGCACTCAATGAACCAACATACAATAATATTGCCTAGCGCCTGTAAACTAGACTGTACTGGGTCGAGCGCGCTCGCTCCAGTCTGGCCACCTCTCATTACAACCAATGTGTTCTATTTTATATTTTAGTCACTCGCGAGCTCGCTCAGTCTGGCCGCCCCCTAACGGGGAATTTAACGCCAACGTTAAGTTAAGTGCAATATGATGGCTTCACGAGGAGAACCTTTACGTTACGTGTGCGTTTAGATGATCATGATTCTGGATTAGAAGTTATTTCCAAACTTCTAAAGTATTCATATTGATGAGCTGACTAAGTAAAGTTAAATCTAATCTGAAAGGTTCCCGAACCCGAATTGAAGTTAGAACATTAAAAAAAATATTTGATACTGGAATAAAATTAATCATACATATGTAGACACTAAATATACTATCATTAAAAGGTTTTTTTGATTGTAGAAATGTGTACACATTTTTTCCAAATTTGATAAATTTCGTTACTAATACAAGTAATTTAATCAATAAAATAGAAAATTGTCATGTACAGTTGTACTACAAAACAACAGAAAACGAAACAAGCTCGACATATTATATGCCTTATTGACATTCCAAATTTTTATTGTCGGGACCAATTTGTTTTTTCGTAGTGAAGTTGAAATTGAAGTTGACAAATACTCGAAGCAAAATCCACGTTTTGGAAGCTTCATACACCCTAAGATAATATTTGAGATGTGACCATAATAATGATGATCGGTCATAATCGGTAATGTTATAAGAAAATTAAATCGTTTAGTATGAAAATGTACAATTTATTTATTATATAATTCTTTCTATAACAGTAGGGACATAAGTATCTGTAGAAAGATTGAATTTGAAGAATAAATATAAGATGCATGGACAAATAGAAAGATCAGACGTAGAGTGGAGTAGTGATGGATGATCGTGGGAACCTTTGATAAGTTTCTAAGTCAATAGTGGCCACAAACAAGGCACCCACCAGACCCACAACCTCCAGGTTAAAATGGCTGCGCTCCGTGGGAAAGTCCTCCAACACGGGTATCAATCACTAGGTGCGATCAAGGGGCATTACAAAAAACAGCTCATTTCAAACATGGTTTCACTAGAGAAAAGACACAAATATCCATCTCGAGTCAATCTGCCAGCTTCCACGTAGCTAGGTTCAGGTAGCGACCCAACCCCCTCTTCATATAATCCTATCTCACAAAGAACAGACTGCTATATACGATTACAATTACCCCTTTTGACGAACATTTTAAAAATATGTCGTTTAACAACTGCACATTTGGAATTGATTTTATCACTCAGCGTTGACACTAGCGAACCCCTGTGTTGATGAACTCAACCTGGCTCAAAGAGCGTAGAGAAACTTCCGTAAGACTGAGGATCTGGTGTATACTTGTTTGTGATCGAGGCCTAAAAAGGTGACCCCTTGGTGATACAGTAGTGCCTGTATATTAGCATCAAGTAGAACATTCTCGAGCATACGGCTAAGAACTCTTGACCTCCATCAAACCGGTTGACAAATCACCGAGTATCGGACCTGACAACAAAGGAAACGCGCCTATCCCCCTACGCACGGTAAGACTGAATAACAGCTGACGACGCCCCTGCAGTATCTCCTCGAGACAAACTCTCAACCCTACACCGTCATATAAAAAAAAACTCGGCTCTAAAAAAAAGTTCGCCTTCTTCTAAAATATGCGTTTTCTTTTGTTCTCGAGAGATTTTATACTAATTTAAAACCAATATAACATCTTGCGTTTCATTGTCACTCGTAAAAAAAAAGAAAAAAGAGCGGTCATTTCTTCTCGGAAGGCTTGGAGGTGGGATTCAAAGTTCTCTGGGCAAGCACACACACATAAATACTGAGGTTTACACACACGTACACACATAAATACAGAGATATACACACACGTATAGACACATAAATACAGAGATATACACACACACGTATAGACACATAAATACAGAGATATACACACACGTACAGACACATAAACACAAAGGTATACATAGAGAAACATACATAGATACACACATTCATACATACATACTCACATACACGCTATCACCATATCAACATTCATTCCCTTTATAAAGGTATTTAACACTTACCGAGTTTCTAGAACTCTGTGAAACCTATATCTCTTTTATTCCTTATCCCCTTATCATTCATCGCGCACCCAAAACATAACTAAAGACGGCCGTGCCTAAGTCCGTGTCACAGTTTTATGTTTGATTGTGCTTGTTTTGAAAGTGGTTCAAGATTTCTCCATAGAAGAGGATGAAAATTTAATTGTAGAGGTGGAAAAGCACCCATCAATTTTTGACATAATTATCTTCGCCATTGTACCGGGACCAACATGTGAAGGACAGCACATGGAAAGAGATCTCAGGGATAGTTGGTCGATCAAGTTAGTATTTTTTACCCACACTATTCCAAAAAACAAAATAACACGAAACATTAAATAAAACACAATTGAAAAACTCTGATAAATGAGAAACGATCTGCATTACCATGGCTGTCGTACTATACATAAAATTACCCACGACTGGCGACCAAGAGACGCATCCAGGAAAACACAGTATCCCACGTCTGCGACCCACCACACCAAGTCTGCGGTCGCAGTCGCGAGACGCAAGCAGCGCCGAGGGAATCCTACCTTTAGACAAATGTTACCTTCATTAGCGCGGAAAGAGAGTGGGGATCAATTTTGTGGGTGAAAAAATCTTCAGTACACCCGACTGGGACTCGATCGTCAAACTTCCTGTCACCCAGAAACCAGACCCGAAGAGCCTGTCATGTTCTACGTGCCCACAAACTGGGTGTGTTTACTATTTATCCCGCCATAGCGCACACGGTCAGTGGACGGAGACGTTTTGAAAGGGCGCAGCACACTCGTTTTATATGACGGGTAGAGGGGAACAGGGGGCAAGTCCAATAACTCAAATAGATTTACTGCTACCATCTCTTAGACCAGTGTTTCTCAACCTGGGGGTCACGGCCCCTTGGGAAGGCATGGAACAATTTGGAAATTACGTTAAAATCAGCTAAGAATTGAAGACATCCTTTTTTTCAATTCATTTTCCAAAGTAAGATAATTTTTTCTTCTGATATTGGCAACACTGCCTACCAGTTGTAAGACCCAATATTCAAGACCTCAGGGTGACCTGGTGGTCTAGGGGTAAGGTGTCAGACTTCTGTGCTGGGGGTCCGGGGTTCAATCCTCGGTCCCGGCACAGATTTATCTGATTGCCAAACCCTTCCTTCACCTCTGACAAGACGTGTATTAATCACAACTTGTGAATGTGAGGAATGCCAGGCCTCCACCGTGGTTCGGATTCCACGTTAAACTGTAGGTCCTCCATTTCATCCCATAATCACCCTACCATTACACATTAGCGTAAGTGCGTATAACCCAAACGGGTAGTAAGACGCGGTGCTAAATAATAATAATAATAATAATAATAATAATAATAATAAATAATAATAATAATAATAATAATAATAATAATAATAATAATTCAAGACCTCATAAAAACAAAGTTCTGCCAACCGTCGCATTAATTTTCAGTCAATCTATTTGTGCCGTTACGCTGTCAGTGTTATTGGTTTTTAATATAAAGAAGTGATTAAAAAACAAGATTTTTAAATTATTTAAAAAAATAATTGTTTCAAAGAATATTTGGAAGTGCGGGCTTGGGCATTTTATATAAAAAAAAAAGTTGCGTGGGGTAGAGGGGGGATTTGATGATCTACCAAGGGGGTCGTCAGCTCAAAAAAGTTGAGAGCCACTGTCTTAGACAATCATGAGCTCTTTCTAATACACTTTAGTTTATGATTAAAAAAGGTCTGTCATATTTAAATTAATTAAAAAAAGAATTTGCTGGGGTCTTTATGGGGCTTGAGACATAAAAGTTGTCCTGTAAAATGTGTGTAATGTGACTTCCCCCTTTTCCCTAGTACACTTCAAATGTAAATCAAACCAAATTTTCCAATATAAACTTAATAGCTGGCGATGTTCCGGTAACACGATTGGGCCCACATATAACTAATCGGCAGTTTTTCTTTCTCAATCCAAGCGAGTGCAGGTGAAGTTATTAAACATAGAAGGAACATTTCTGCCGCTTGGTCAGAAATTGGAAAATAAATCTAAAATAAACAATTTTGATTTAATGACCTTAATTTAAAATTCAGTATGTTAAATAATCTATAACTAAACCTAAGAAAATGTCAATACAAAAAACATTTAAAAAAATCTCGCTACGGTATCTTTATTTTAAAAAATTGTAAA
Organism: Timema podura; assembly: GCA_033556935.1. NCBI lineage: Eukaryota > Metazoa > Arthropoda > Insecta > Phasmatodea > Timematidae > Timema > Timema podura. Next base: position 38,883,670 of record JAVRXN010000007.1, on the reverse strand, counting down.
AAAAAAAGGCTACTCTCTAAATTTTTATTCGTACGTTGAATAACTTGATAGAACTCAACCAGAATTTTTTTTTAGCACCGCGTCTTACTACCCGTTCGGATTATACGCCCATATACTAATAATTACACTATGTGTCAGGACTGAGGAAGGTTGAATTTAGAGGAATCGTAATCACATTTGCGTGGAGAGAGAGTAGAAAACCACTTAGGAAAAACCACTCTCAGAACATTTAGACCATTCGACCACCACAAGCGGTAAAAAAATGTTCTTAACTACGAGAGTGATTTTTAAGGAAATTCATAAACGTTCGCCTGGAGAGAGAGAGAGAGAGAGAGAGAGAGAGAGAGAGAGAATGATAAAACAAAACATGTAGAAACAACCCCCAATGCTCCCTTTTAGTTGATCGACCCACCCTTAACTTTTACACCTCCAAGAGAATGTCAGACGCGCTAACCTTATGAGGTGCGTCAGAGCCTTGTTGGCACGGGGGAGAGGGGAGATTGTTGAACTGATCTCGTCAAAGAGATGGATGGTTACAAAGCCAAATGAAGAAAAGGTTCCTCTTCACAACAAGGTGTTGTTGGTTCTTCTTTTGTTTCCTCTTCCCGGGGGCCTGTTCTGTGACGTCACCGCTTGAGGGACACACTAGGAGGGATACAAGCAGCCTTTCCAGTCCTCTCCTGTCTTCAGCTCGAGGATCCTCGCTTGAGTCGTGACGAGCTACTGTAACTCCGGAATTATTCATGACCAGCCCGGGGACAATTCTGTGTGAAATAAGAAATGTTGCGAAATGAGAACTATTGTGGGGGTTACTTGAGGAGTGAGATGTTCCAACGAATCACTGTACACCTCGTTTGAGGTAAAGAACGACCTTACCTTGACAGACTACACTATGGCGCTATCTTAGAGAATGTGTCTTAGTAGAACCAAGCAACGTAGCAGTCTTACCTTGACTGATTACTCTATGGCCCTAAATTATTAGCTGCATCATAGTAGAACCAAGCAAGGTATTAGTCTCACCTTGATTGATTACTCTATGGCCCTAAATTATTAGCTGCATCATAGTAGAACCAAGCAACGTAGCAACCTTACCTTGACTGATTACTCTATGGCCTTAAATTATAAGCAGCACCATAGTAGAACCAAGCAACGTAGCAACCTTACCTTGACTGATTACTCTATGGCCTTAAATTATAAGCAGCACCATAGTAGAACCAAGCAACGTAGCAACCTTACCTTGACTGATTACTCTATGGCCTTAAATTATAAGCAGCACCATAGTAGAACCAAGAAACGTAGCAACCTTAACTTGACTGATTACTCTATGGCCCTAAATTATAAGCAGCATCATAGTAGAACCGTTCAAGGTAAGCTTTGTCAAACCTTTAAGGGTAAAACAAGTGTACACTCACTTCACAAACAAGGGTACACTCACGTCACAAACAAGGGTACACTCACGTCACAAACAAGGGTACACTCACGCCACAAACAATGGGCTATGACTCAATACTGGTGATAGATTGGGGTTGTATGCATATGTAATAGTTACGCTAGAGTGTTAAGGATGAAAAAGGTTGAATTTATAGGAAGTGTACCCGTATTTACGTGGAAGTAAAGTGAAAAACCATTTTGGGAAAACTATTCTCAGTACATTCGACCAGGATTCGAACTCCGATCTCCTCGTCATCGGCAATCCCAGTCTATTGCGAGGGTGACACCTTTTAGACCATGCGACCTGAGAATCGGTTTACGTGAAAGTAGATCTATTAACTTTCCTAGCTGTCAGCTGTTCTGTAAGGTTTGATAGTGATCGCTAGTAATTGACTGTTCACCATATATTGCGCTTAAGGTGGGGGGAGGGGGGGAAAGGGAGGATGCGAGAAAATGTAAGTGTTTTTGAAGTTTTCGTAGCAAAACATTTTCTTGGTCAAACTAGATCAAATATTGCTTCTATACAAACATAGAGTTTAGTTCTCTTCAGATGGTGACATCAACAGTTGTTGAATATCTCTCAAGGGTGGCCTGGAATTTAATGACAACTTTTCTCTTCATTTAAAAAGTTTGTCATCTAATACCGCTATGTTCACGACAGATATTCAAGAACTGTTGATATCACCATGTGAAGAAAATTAAACTTTATGTTTGTAGTGAAGCAATTTAAAAAAAAAAAAAAAAAAAGTTTTGTCATAAAATTACAAAAACGTTGTCTTTTTCTCGCAGCCCCTACACTCCCACCTTAACAGTTGAAGTTATCATTATACTTTTGCACAACATTCACACGTGGTTACTTTGTAGTTGACAACGAGTCAGTAAATCACGCCTCTATAGGACCTAGTTAACTTGACACCTTCTCTTCTTATGGAAACAATGAATGGAAGACTAACATTTTATTATTATTATTTTTTATGTGTATCTATGTGCCAAATATTCTATATTTTATTTATTTTTAAAGTCGTCTCCTCTGTCAAGATGTTATTTTTTTATAAGTACACGACTCGTTTTACGCAGGTTTGGGGAACATAGTCCGAGATGTAGGTCATGCTGCCGCTGGTCGATATATGTGTAGGCCTACTTAGACAAACAAGTTGCTTTTAATCTTTTCAAACAACATCACAGTTTTGTTTATACCCCTACGTCTCACTACCCATTCAGATTATATGCATATGCACTAATTACTCTAATGTGCTAGGGTGACAAAGGTTGAATTTACGAAAATTACGACCCGTCACGTATTTTTTGTAAACCTATAATTAATTATCCATCTATGAAAAACTATGTTAGTGCTAAAAATACCAGAATTAAAAATATATTCTTTTGGAAGAACATATAATTTCTTTTCAACACAATATTGAATATTAATAAGCAGTTTTAAGAATACCAACCGCTGAATTTACACCTAACAAAGGAAATAATTATATATATATATTGCATTCATTTAATCAAATTCGATTGTATTGGAATATCGCTTACATACTTCTATATATTGTCTGCCTTTTTATGTTGTTTATATAATTTTATTCTTTACTAAAATATTAAAATTGCGTTAACTGAAAAACTGTTAAGGTATTTTATTTGGCAGCATATTATTTTATTTAAATCCTCAAAGCGTCACTTCAGCCAAAAATCTCGCCCATGCCTGATTTAAAGGAAGTGTACCTGCATTTGTGTGTAGGGAGAGTGGAAAATAATTTAGGAAAAATCCACCCTCAGTACTTTTGACCTGGGCTCCAACCTCGATCTCCTGGTCCATTATATTGCGAGAGTGACGTGTTACACCATTCTATTGTGAGAGTGACGTGTTACACCATTCTATTGCGAGAGTGCGTGTTACACCATTCTATTGCGAGAGTGACGTGTTACACCATTCTATTGGAGAGTGGTGTTACACCATTCTATTGCGAGAGTGATGTGTTACACCATTCTATTGCGAGAGTAACGTGTTTACACCATTCTATTGCGAGAGTGACGTGTTACACCATTCTATTGCGAGAGTGACGTGTTACACCATTCTATTGCGAGAGTGACGTGTTACACCATTCTATTGTGAGAGTAACGTGTTACACCATTCTATTGCGAGAGTGAGTGTTACACCATTCTATTGCGAGAGTGACGTGTTACACCATTCGACCGAAGCATGTCTGTTACCTGTCTTTGGTATCACGAAATTTGAAGTGAACTTTTTACTCTATATTAAAATTCTATTGCGAATCACCATGCTCATGACAATATTCTAACGTTGAGATTGTGTAAAAATTAAGATATTACACTCTATGATCGATATTTGTTGCTTGCAAAAAGTTTTGTTCAAAAACTGCAAAAATTGACTGAACTTTCCCTTCCCTTTTCCTTAATGTTTGATGTGCTGTATTGGTTAAGTTAGTGTATTGCAACCTTTTGTATTCATCACACGCGGTAGTTACTGCATAGAGAAACTCATGTTGAAGAGTGATATAAATACACATCACGTGGGTCAACGACCACGCAGTTGTTTTATAAAGTGCGCCATTAATGTTTGTCTGTAGCTTTCATTTAGCCCCTCTCTACACGGTCTGAAAATAAACTACACGGAGATTTAAACGGAGGAGCATCTTCGGCTGTGAGCTGAGCTGTATCTTCCGGTGGAATGTTCTTTATAGTAGAGTAATCACAGGAATAACTTTAGTCGGGTTTTTTTAATACCACGTTTCATTATTCTAGTCGGGTCATACTCATTTGTACTAATTAGGCCTACGCTAATGTGTTAGGGATGAGGAAGTTTATTTTATCACCATGTCTCACTACCTGTTCAGGTTATACGCATACATGATAATTAGTTTAATGGGGTAGGGGTGAGGAAGGAAGATTTTATGTATTTATTTATTTTATTTTAGCCCGCGTCTTACTACCGTTCGGTTATACGCTTAAGTACTAATTTCACTAATGGATTAGGAATTGGAGGTTGATTTAGAGAAGTGAACCGCATTGCGTGGAGGGAGTGGAAAACATTAGGAAACCACCCAGTTCACCCGACGAGATCGAACCTCGATTTCCGTCCTCAGTGTCTGGCTCAACGCGACTGGCGCGTTAGCCACTACGCCACAGAGCGGGTGATTTTATGTAACTCAGCCGGATTCAATCCGATCTCCCGTCATCAGCAAGCCAGTCTAACAGGACACACGACACAACTTATTGTACAAAACGTTGTTAAAGAAATTTAAGCATAAATATGGTGACCTGTGATCACCCAATATTGTACAATATCGGCCATTTTTATTGTAAAACTTATGGATTGTTAAATAACCCTATCTACTAGGCGTGAACTAATTGAATACATGATAACGTTACGGGATCAGATTCTTATTCAAAACAGTTACAATTTAAAGTTATTATTATTAGTATTATTATAAATATAAAGAATAAACTCAATATATCATTGATACATTATATGTTATTACTCCACCAAAAGGAGAAAAATTATCGCATTGCTCACAATATTGTATGCAATCGCATATGCAGTCGATGTGACCAAGATATTACACAATTTCTTTCACAACTTTTTGTTCAAGAAGTTGTGTCGTGTGTTCCTAACTTAGACCATTCGCCTACTGAAGTTCGAGTTTCTCGTTGCAAAAAATATTATATCCATTACTATTTCCAGCCTGTGGCCTGGGTCAGTTTTATATTCAAGCCATATATTTTCCACGAACGTCTTGCTAGGCCTGTAGTAGCTACATATGCCTTTATCTAAAGACTATAACAGGCACGACATTCGGTCCCCGGCCGTTTATTCATCACTGTGAAGGGATTAACCCACATTTCACCAATGATAAATTTTTCAGCCATGTTGGGAATCGAACCCGGAGCCCTTAGCTCAGTAGACAGACAAGCTAAGGTGTTGAATCTGTGGCATAAAATGTATTCGTTCTAAAATCAAGCCGTTCATTTTGGTCTATTTGTTTCCTTATTGCTCTATTGAAGTCAACATTCAGCAGAATTACATACGAATTCTCTCTAAATGTACTGCAAATACTTTGATGATTAACATGGACACGATACTTGGTGTTACTTCAGTAACAATCTAATTCGCTAACAAGATTAAGCCTTCGAAATACAAACCTTGATTCATTGTACACAATCTCAAACTAAAAAGTCTTGCCCTACTTAATTCTAAGATAAACACAACACACATACAACCTGACCATATATTGTAGACGTCATAGAACGGAACGCTTGATCTTCTGAGAGTTTTTTTTCTTCATTAGTATAAATAACATTATTATTGACTTGATAATTTAGCACCATTTTTATCTGTACGCATATGTATGAATTACGCTAATGCGTACGTTACGGATGAGAAAGGTTGAGTTTATAGAGATAGTATCTTCATTAACGTGAAGAAAGAGGGTAAAACAATTTAGGAAATACACCCCAAGACACCCGACCAGGATTCGAACCCCGGATGACTTAATATTCTTTGTAAAGCTTAAGAGTGTAGCATAGAGAAAATACAACCGTATTTGCTTGTATAGGGGTGAGAAAATCACAGCGTTTGCGAATGTGGGGAGATTGGGATTCGAGTCCCGGTTGGGTTTACTGATTTTTTTTTTACATTTCCTTTAAAATATTGCTAACTCCTCCCTACAACACTATCCAAATGGGTGGTGGTGATAAGTGACGAAAAAAACATCACGGCGATTAATCAAATGTGTAAAAATAACCCTCAGTGCAACCAGCCAACATTCGAATCCACCAGTTTATTGTGAAGCCTGTTGCCTTTGACCATGTGACCATCGCTAAGGATATTCACTGTGATAAGCTGTGAACCTCCCTCACGGGGCTTTGAACCCGGACCTCTTAGACTAATAGAGAGATTTTCCCACGATTTGGTTGATGGAATCAGACACTTCTGATTTAGGTATTTAAGGTGCATTTTCTAAATACACATACTATAACAAGAGCACACAACTTACAAACTGACTGAATTGATACATATTTCTCTGAAAATTGTAATAATATTTAATAATAATATTTAGCACCGCGTCTTACTACCCGTTCGGGTTATACGCCTAAGTACTAATTACACTAATGAATTAGGAATTGGGAGGGTTGAATTTAGAGGAAGTGAACCCGCATTTGCGTGGAGGGAGAGTGGAAAACCATTTAGGAAAAACCACCCCCAGTTCACCCGAGCGAGATTCGAACCTCGATCTCCCCGTCCTCGGCGGTCGAGCTCAACACGACTAGCGCGTTAGCCAACTACGCCACCGAGGCGGGTTGAAAATTGTAGACTAGATTAAAAATGCGTAGCAATGTAAAAAAAAAAATAATATTTTTTTATGCACAGATAATTTATAATTAAATTTGACTCCAAATGAGGGCCACGCTTAGCAAACGTAGGGCCATGGACAAACTTCGTTTGGGGACCCGAGTTAGCTTCCTCATCCCCCACCCCCTCATACATACCCAGTAATTGATTTTTGTATAATATTATTACAGTAGTTTGCACTTGTATACTAATTTTTAAAACTTGTCGCGCTAATGAGACATTACTACAAATACCAAATACTACACACGACTAAATTACATTATCGCCAAACTCCAACCACAATTTTGAGCGTAACACAATAAATATATCACTCACGTGTGCCCACAGGGCCTCTGAGAGCAATTTTATCATGGGGTACAAAGATGTTCGTGCCCCCTTCCATTTTATATTAATCCTGTCTAAAAATAGTATATAATGATTAATTAATCCTATCTGGAAAAAAAATAAAAGAAATAAAACAAAAAATGCATATAATTTATAATTTTATATTAGTATTCAATACATGAAAACACTTTCTGAGATCCCAGGATATTCCCAGGCCCCCTTTAGACCCTCGTCCCTGGTACAATATACCCCCTGTGTCCCCCTCTCATAGGGTCTGCGTGTGCCGCAAACGCACGTTAAAGCTTACTATAATGTAAATTACAAAGGGCAACCGTAGAACCGGAACAATAAACGTTTTAGTTTAAGCAAAACAAACAAAATGCGAAAACAATTGTTTTTCGATTCCAGTGATCTCTCAATACTATACTGGACGGACATAAATACACCCCTTGCAAAGGACTCAAGCGTAACGCTCAAGTTTGTCGTCTGCTTTATTGTGAGGGGAGAGATATAACGGTTGATTTCAATGTTCTAGTGCATAAACGTGCTATCATTTGAAAATAATGAAGTAGGCCTATTGTATCACACTTGAGTGAATATATATTTACATTAAAGGGTATACAATTCGGTTTCACGGGTAATAGTGTACAAATAGGAGTAAAACCTTTGATAGACTAAAATATCACCCATTTTGTTTACATTATGCTAAGGCTGCAACAAATTTAAATTTTGCTATTTTCTTGTGTATTAATTTTAGAGTAAGCTAAATAAACACTATTATTATTATAATAATGAAGTTCGATAACCATAGTGAAATAAGGTAGCTTGTTTACATTTGTTTGAATGACGAACTTTGTCTAGTAGTCTTACGTTAAAACGATCATTTAGGTTATAGGGTTTTAGGAAGTATTGCTATACCCTGATTTAGGTAGGAAGCGTGTTCCTGAAGGCCTTATTTTGTACCAGTATCTTACTGTATAGTAGTATTTTGGCAGGATAAACGGCCTTCTAGAAAAGTAGTAGAAAGTCCGTTCCAGAAGGTCTTTTATTTTACCGAAATAATACTAAACGGCGCGTTAGCAAAAATCTTCCACCTCAACTTGTTTATTTTTCCTTTGTCACCTAAGCAAGCATCCCCCCCACCCCCACTCCCTCAAACCCCGGGGCCCTGTGTGGCCACACTGTTTGTACAGCCCTAAGGGCGGCTCTGCTCCAAATGAAATATTGAAAATCGAAACAGATTATTCTGTACTATTGCATTTTCTGAAATGTAATCTCCTTGAACCGGTTATATCCTCATCTGACCTAGAAACCCGAAAGGAAATAATTGGTTTTTATATATACTTGGATGAAGGAAAAATGAAAATTATTTTCTCATGATTCGTGACCTATTCGGTCACCCCTACCTAACTTACATATTGAACACACACATTTCCAAATATCTTAGCTTATTCGATAGCGCGTATACTTTCTAACTCAAGGAAGAGTCTTGCCTACGATTTTCAAGGTGAATTTTGTTTTCTCTTTCACTACGTGGCAGTAATAAACTCATGAGAGGTCAAGGGAGCCGTGAGATGACGCCAGTATTTTTACATTGAAAGCCCTTTTTTTTATAAAAAAATAAACAAATTATTAGTTCAGTAGATACGGTTAGTTTAGTTTAGTTTTCTACATTTAGTAACGCCAACAGTTATTGAATAGTAAATGTCAATGGGCAGAGTTTTTTTTAACTTGAACTTTTTAAATTAAGAGATTTATTCCTGTTCAAATTACACTCTGCTTATATCCAATATTCTAGAATCTGTTGAGCTTACTATGTGTATACAATTAACATCTTTATGAAGAACTGTTCTCTGCATGACGTCATTGAAGGCAAGATTGAGGGAAAGCGGAGCTTAGGAAGGAGGAGGATTCAAACATTAGATGACTTGAAGGTAATAAGAAAATTCTGGAAGCTTAAGAAGGAGGCAGAGGACAAGGCGCATTGTCGGTCTAAGTTCACTGACAAAAGGAATGGACCTGTCGTGAGACAGAACACCTAATAATAATAATAATAATAAACTAAGTGTGACGCTATTTCAAGTTCATAAAGTTGGCAGCACCTATAACGGCACAAATTCGGAAACTTATACCCATATTCATTGCTGAGTTTGTGCAACAAGAATATTATTTTAGCATGTTTCCAAATTTGTGCCGTTATGAGTGCTGCCAACCTCACGGACCTTGCAATATCTTATTCATGCTAGCCAATAAAACTTTTTGTTATAAAAACTCTACAAATATGGACCTTCACTCGTATTATTTATAATCTTACCGTGCCGGGGTTTGGTTGTTGTTCTTGGCTTAGAATGAAGCTATGATAGGTCACTGATAGCTAATGTCACTTAATTATAGGTCTAGTCATAAAATAGTTATCAATTAGAAAGTTTAAATTAATATATTGTTTTTATTTTATTGACGCCTCAACATGAGACGTTGGTCAAGTAGTAATGTAGACGATAATAGACATGGAGGAGCCTGGTTTATATTTCAGAAGCTCACTAAAATAATTAGATACCCATGCCGGTTCCATAATAAAATTCAGATACTCTAATTATTGACGTTAATGATTGTTGCCGAGATCTTTCTAATTAACTTTAGATTATAGTTAAAAGAGGTATCTGTCATATTTAAATGTATTAAAAAGTATTTGCTGGAGGTCATTATGGTGATTGAGGTGAAAATCTTGTTGTCTTGGAAAATGTATGTATTATGACTTTCCTCCTTTTTCCCTTGTACCTATCATATCTAATAAGTGAACCTGTGAGCACGAGGACCAAGGTGTTAGTCTCGTCTGAAGGTGACGAAGTCTGGGTTTAATTCCTGGCCAGGTGAGCCTGGTATCTTGTTTTTCTGGAATGTTTTCCCCATTCTCTATCAACCCAAATGCTGGTACACTTCCTATAAACGTCCACCTTCTTCATCCCTACCCCATCAGCGTTGCGATTATCTTGGACGGATACTAATGAGACGTGGTACACAAGGTAAACAACAATTTGCAAGAAATAGTTGAGCATTCTACAAGTTGTAAGGCGTACACAATTGTGTTTTGTTGTTCTTTTGTGCACCACGTCCTCTTGACGAGCTCCTGGTGAATGAGAAAAGAGATTAATTACAAGGATAGCCTTCTAGGACCCGCTTTGTCTACAACTCGGCGACAGCTCAGTGCCCTTAAGCTTGTTTCTACTAGAACGACGAGATGACAAGAAGGGACCGGCTGCACTAGGTCTCCGGTCAGGAAGGCTTTACAGAGGTATCGTGATCGATTCCATGTCGGGGAGATTAATGGAGAGATTTGTTGGAGGATATAAGCGCGGATGGTAAGTAAAAACCAACTCGGGTGGTAAAATGCTCCTAGACAGGGGTGAGGATAGGGATGTGGTATCGAAAGAAAAGTGTCGATAACAGTAGGTATTGGTATCGAAATTTTAATCTGGAAAAATATTTTACTATCAAGTAATAAATTCAACTTTAGCATAATAATTGTAGTGTAATTTACAATGAATGAAAACTAAAAGAAGCCTCTGGGGGACCAGTGTTACGAACACGGACAAATGGACTGTATGGTGGAATGGAAATGGATAGAGGCAACTCACCTTCACTTTATGTGGTCTGACTGGTAGTGTCTTGGCACAATCCTCTTCAGTAACGCACACTTATAAATCTAGACCCCTTCCGGGTGAAGGTTCACGGAACCTTTTCACTTCTGTCTCGATCGAGTCTCCGTGCACGGCACAATTAAATCAACAAAACTAAAATAAAAAAACCACGCCAGCGACACTTGGCGGGAAAACAATAGACCTAGAGTGGTCCAGGTATGGTCTTGTTGCCTCCAAGAGTGGGGAAGGTTAAGGTAATATATGAAAAAACCAAACAAACAGAACTAGACCTCAACAATAACAATCAAAAACACAAACAAAACAAACACTTCAATTTCGAGGCATAGAGAACCTAGATAAAAGGAGCACTATTCAAAGAAATAAAACATAGAGGAATGAAAAATGAAGTATAGGATTAATAATACTCGTCAAACAATAGAAAAATATACAAACAATAATAATAATAATAATAATGGTATTTTCATAGTTATTTAAACACTGGATGATCTAACCTTATTATAGTTTACTTAGTCCATCGCGTCTACTTTATGTGTTGGAAATTGGAAGGTATGATACAGTAGCCCCATGGCTTCTTTGGTGCTGACTGACAGTTCACAGCTGACTTCTGACAGTCAACATTTAGGTATATACCTAAATTTTGACTGTCAGAAGTGACAGCTGCTAAACACATGTTTTTTTGCAGATCATATGGTTCGGCGTAGGGATACATAATCTGGTCTGGTAGCTTTTCAAAGCTGTCGCTGTTAGCTGTGAGCTGTCAGTCAGCACCAAAGAAGCCATGGGGCTACTGTAGATAGTATTGCATGATGGATACTATAAAAGGTTTTACCATCCCAGCTTTCAAAATGTCTATGAAAATGTAGCTAATGGAAAGTTATTTAAGAGCTAAATATGATTAGTAATATGAGTTTTCAATCTATTTTGTACCCTTCTTTTACCATAATAAATATTTAATCCAAGCATGAATGAACATAACAAAAAAAAAAGTTGTTTCTTTCGATACCGATTCGATGCCGGAGTGTGATTACTAATATCAGTAAAAGTATCGAGTAAAAAAAAACTAGTATCGAACTAGTACTTTTTTTCACATCCTTAGGTGGAGAACCTTTTGTCATTGGAAGGCCTCATGTAGATTCTCGATACATCCTGGACAATCGTGTGTGGGCCGCAGTGGCCACAGTTTTAAAACACAGGGAATTAACAGGTTTCTGAGCGAGGTGGCTACTATTAAAGATTGAATCTTTTTATCAACCTCCGATACAACGTGAGAATTTCGAAATTCGTTCATATGCGTCAAATTTCTGTGTTTTACGCTTGTAATCAACGCACTGAACTTTCCATAAGTATGGCGGGCAAATTCTCGGTCAAGACAAGGCTTTTTTTTTTCTAAGAAAATACCACATTGTTAAAGCCAACCAGAACATTCGACCTTCGAGGTGGGTTCAATATTCGGACCCCCTTAAGGGGCCGTATGGCTTAAGGCGTCACTCTCGTAAAAGACTGGGATGGCAGATTACGGGGAGATTGGGGTTCGAATCCCGGTAGAGTGTATTGAGGGTGGAATTACCTTAATGGTTTTCCACTAACTCTCCCGCTGCGCAAATTCTGATAAACTTCCTCTAAATTCAACTTTCCTCATCTACAATACATTAGCGTAGTTAGTAAGAATAGGCGTATAACTTAAATAAGTAAGGCCTAATGCTAATTAATATATATATTATATAGATTAATAATATATATATATATATATATATATATATATATATATATGCGTATAGTCCGAATGGCAGGTGAAACACGGCAACAAAACAAAGTGAGCCAAAATACGTGGTGACCTTGTGAAGAAATGACACACGTTGTGCACCTGTCTACTTTGTGTTCGGTTAAACTTGGGGATGGTTTAAAACAAACTAGATCGATAGAGAATCGATCTCCCCCATGAAAGTCTGGTAGGACTGTCAAACCGCGCTCCGGGTCTTAATTCACGTCCAGGCTAACAGCGTAGCCACGCTGTTGGGGTACGGAGGCCTAGCTAAGAGGAATCGTACCCGAATTGGCGTGGAAGGAGAGTGGGGGTACCGATTATGAACACTTACCCCGGTCGAGTTCCAAACCCCCCACCTCTCAGGAACTGGCAAACCAGACAAGAAAATATGAATGTGGTCGCTGATATGGGCCAAGGATTGTCTTCAATAGAAAATAAATATATAAAAATGTTGAATAAAATGAGTTTCAAGTTCTAAGCTAATAATTATAATCAAAGTTTCTATCTTCGCACTGTTGCCGCAGCTAATCTAATATAATCTAAGTATCTACATACTGTTGTCACATTCAAGCTAATATAATCTAAGTATCTACATACTGTTGCCACATTCAAGCTAATATAATCTAAGTATCTACATACTGTTGTCACATTCAAGCTAATATAATCTAAGTATCTACATACTGTTGCCACATTCAAGCTAATATAATCTAAGTATCTACATACTGTTGTCACATTCAAGCTAATATAATCTAAGTATCTACATACTGTTGTCACATTCAAGCTAATATAATCTAAGTATCTACATACTGTTGTCACATTCAAGCTAATATAATCTAAGTATCTACATACTGTTGTCACATTCAAGCTAATATAATCTAAGTATCTACATACTGTTGTCACATTCAAGCTAATATAATCAAGTATCACATATGTTGTCACATTCAAGCTAAATAATTAAGTATTACATACTGTTGCCAATTCAAGCGAATATAATCTAAGTATCTACATACTGTTGCACATTCAAGCTAATATAATCTAAGTATCTACATACTGTTGTCACATTCAAGCTAATATAATCTAAGTATCTACATACATGTTGCCACATTCAAGCTAATATAATCTAAGTTCTACACATTGTTGCCACATCAATCTAAAATAATCTAAGTCTCTACACATTGTTGCTACATCTAATCTAAAATAATCTAAGTCTCTACACATTGTTGCACATCTAATCTAATATAATCTAAGTCTCTACACATTGTTGCCACATTCAATCTAATATAATCTAAGTCTCTACACACCGTTGCCACATCCAAGCTAAGATAATCTAAGTACATTATCTTCGCACTGTTGTCACATCTACTCTAATAGAGTATTGCAAGTCGAATGAGTTTTTTGGGGGGGGGGGTGAGGGGGGAGTATTTAACGTGCCCTTTCTGAACCGACTGATTACATCGACAAATAACTTATAAACGAACTTAATCTAGAATAGACACAAAATAAAGCCCACTGCCCATTAATTCATCACTGTGAAAGAGGAAACTCACATTTAACAAATGATAAATTTTCCGGTCTTCTGGGAATTTAACTTGGACCCTTAGCTCAGTAGCCAGACACACTACCGACTGAGCTAAGGTGATGGACTAAAGCGTGTGTTAATTTTGACAAACCTGGAATAAGTATAGTAACTTTTTGTCAGCATTGGCTGCTCTATATTAATTTTTTTCTTCTAAAAGTGTTTCCCGTGTCTATCCGGCTCTAGGAGGGTTCCTACTGGAAAAAACCTTAACAGCCAAGCTAGCCGGCCGGATACGTGGCGTTAGCAAATTAGTTAGCCAACTTCCATCTTAATCGTGAGTGGGCAATCTGTCAGGGCCAATAGAACTGATTACTTGCCTACGGGTTGCACTTGCCCACAATTCTGCAGGCTCACAAACTCTAGGGAACCAACCTTACTGGGCCTTTGACAGGAGGGTACGCAAAAAAATTGGGTTTTTGTAAAATAAACTTGTAATTTGGATTGAAATAATTATTAAGGATCGAACTCTGGAAACCTCGAACCCTTAAGGATACCCGAGATTCAATCAATTATTTTTTTATTTGAACTTTTTAAGTAAATCATCAGGTTAAATATGATCTTAATTTCCCCATGAGTTGATTTGCTTACTAAAGTTAACTACATTATTAAATAAAGATATATATAATGGAAGCCCAAGCCATCAACTAAAACTAAGTTATGCTTATGAAATAGTGTCAAAAATGAATATTTCAAATGTGTAGTTTCTAATAAACATACACACGAGAAATGTAACCTGTTTATTCGGCTAGTTTTGCCGTCAACTGAACATAAATTATTGGTAAATATTTGCCGTGGATCCTCGTAGCTGTGCATGCGTTCGTCTATTATTTGCTTTGAGACACACTGATTTCCTTTTTAGTTTCGAACAGTTAACACACTGTATTATCACTTCAAGTATGTTAAAAAATTGTTGATATAACCTTGAAACATTCATAAGAAAATTTGCACCTCTATGTTAACTTTGTAATATTTTATTAAACCATTGTAAGACTAGAACTATTCAGGTCTAAACTACTGTACAGGATCATTTAGGTAGGGTGGATCTTTTTTGAAAGGTTTAAAAGTTACTAACATAATTTTCATATAAATTATACATCCAACATGTGTTCTTCAGCTGTCACCTTTGATAGATATTTTCAATAACTATCAAATAAAACTAAAATGTTATCAATATTGTCGCAAAAAAATACGCATTTATTTTCTCAAAGCTCCTTCGTATGAAAATTGGACCCTACATGTTCAATGTTACAACTCAACCTCCGTCTACTAAAGATGTGGAAGTTACGTACCCATATAGTTTTTTTTTTTAATTTAGCACCATGCCTTACTACCCGTTCGGATTATACACTTAAGTACTAATTATTCTAATTGGTTAGGAATTGGGAAGGTTGAATATAGAGGAAGTGAACCCACATTTGTTTGGAGGGAGAGTGGAAAACATTTAGGAAAAACCACCCCTAGTTTACCCGACCGAGATTCGAACCTTGATCTTCTCGTCCTTGGCAGTCTAATTAACACGAAACTAGCGCGTAAGCCAACTACGCCACCGAGGCGGGTCGTACCCATATATTATAGCTTATGTGCTAGTAATGTTTCCAAGATTTTACTTGAAAACAATGTAGCTGACATAATTCATAGCATTCTTGATAAAATAAAACACAGTGAAAGACTTAAAAAAATAATCGAATAATTAATTAGGAATTTTTACTGCCAAAAATAAAAAAATAAAAAATTATAGATTGCTTACTTAAGATGTTTTATCATGTTTGCTTCTCTGATTGGTTAAGATATATTTTATATTTAATTTATTTAATGTTTTAACGTACACTTTGTGAATCATTTGATTATATCAGCACACGACTTATAAACTAACTTAAATCTAATACAGACACAACATCCATCCCCGGCCGTTAATTCATTACTGTGAAAGGGAAAACCCACTTTTCACCGACTTATACATTTTTTGTCCATGCCAGGAATCAAATTTGGGATTCTTAGCTCAATAGATGACACGATACCGACTGAGCTAAGACGTCAGACTAGCCTAGGTTATAAAGCCTAAATAAAAGCACTACATGTTCCTAGTGGCATGCGTGTATTTTGTACAGTACAGCGTTAATTTCAGAATGAATCTGTTTGACACTTGTTGTTTAGTCATGTTTATTTACTGAATCCTTGATCAAACTTTAAAATTCGTGCATACTTTCGTATAGAGTTGGAAAGCTAGCAAGCTAGATCCAGTTTTTTTTTTTGCAATTATTATAAAAACATATTTTTGACCACATAAATAAAATATTTCTGCAGCAGATACGTTAAGTTTAATTTTATACACATGATAATTTAAACAGTTTATTAGTTTTGGTCATAATTGCATTTGATTATACATTTTTATTTTTATTAAAAAGTTTCTTTCAAATTCTATCATGTTCATGACATATTGAAGAAATATTAATATTGTAATGTGTAGAAAATTAAACTAATCGTATCTAATGAAAATAATTTATTGATTTAGCCCAAACAATTTTTTGTTATGGTTAGCTCGCGTCCCCTTCCATTCCATCATACTATATAATATATAATATATAAATATTCAAACCTTAGATTTTTCCTTTGGATATATTACTATTGGGCTATCGATTTTTAGTTTAGTCCTCTATTTTTATGTTGATGTACAAACTATTTTTAAAGAATTTTTTTTATAGAATAACACCAATAATTAATAGATGCACTTTCGATGAACACAACTTTTTCCAAACAAAAATCGTGGGCGATATATTTTTTAAATTTGTGTTAAAAACTTTAAATAAACATTTTAGTTTTTCAATCTGTTCATAAATGCAATATTTTATTGTTCTCTAACATTATGAGATGGCGTGCAGCTTCGCTGGCAGCCCGTCCGTCCACATCATTTACTAGATCCAATAACAGGAAATACAACTGGCAAACTGCCAGCCAGCGTATTTAAAACAGTCCATTAGCTCGAACACTTCAGTACATTCTTTTACACGGGAAATGGGTGGGGGGGCGAAAGGCAGTATCTTAGGCATGGAAAAGTAGGGGGGGCCTTTAACCCACCCCCCAGCCTATGCTTAATTTATGGATACCCCAAGATCTTCGCAGATCACAAGATTTGATAGAAAGAAACTTTTTAAAATACAAACATATAATTTTGCGGTCAACATTGATAAATTTTACTAAAGTGACAGCCTGCAGATCACGTGAAAGAAGATCCAGTCATTTTTCTAGGAGTCAAATAAAGGCTGTTCTTGTGAAAATTGGACAGTTGTATTTTGGTATATTTATTCTATTAAATATAAAATTAAAAATAAGGGATCACAAAAAGAAATATATCTACTTTTGACCCCAGTATAATCATATTTTTACAATCCAATTTTCATTTGAAGAAACTTATCTGACAGCTAGAAACGTTACTAAATTTACTTTAACGAATGTGATCTGAAGTTGTCAATTTTAATTTAGGCTCACAGTTCATGTGTATCACAAACCGATGCGTGATGATTATCTACAGCAGGGGTTGGCAAACGGTCGATCTCGCGGCCATTTACAATCGATCGCGTAATAAAACTAACTTACATCGTCATTAAAGTCGATATTTAAGTTTTTCTAAACTCGAAAATATACCAAGTACTTTCGAATGTTATTTGAGTGAGACCAAAATACCTTGATCGGTGATAATCTGTGATGTTATAAGAAAATTATTTGTATGTTATGAAAACAGTACATTTTATTTATTCTAGATTTTCTTTTTATAAAGTAGGGATCATAAGTTTTGAGGAAAGTTTGATTTTAATGAATAAATATAAGATGCACAAACAAGAAAAAGTCAAAAGTAGAGTAGAGATACGATGTATGATCGCGGGACCTTCGATAAGTTTAAAAAGTCGATCACCCACTTCACTGGTCGAATGGTCTAAATCGGTGGTTCTCAAATTTTGTTTGATCACGGCACACTATTATTTTTCGTGTGTCCTCGCGGCACACTGAACGTGCAAGTTACGCGGCACAATGGGAGTAATGCGTGCATGCATGAAGTAATTACTCAACTCGTTAATTGTAAGCCATTTCACTCTCAGAAGAAAAAATTAAAGCTTTCGAACATTTTTCTGTTAATTCTTTTTTAAAAATAATTATTTAACACCCCGTTCTACTACCCTTTTGCTTATACCCTATGTACTAATTACACTAATGTGTTAGGTATTAGGAAGGTTTAATGTAGATGAAGTGCAACTACATTTGCGTGGAGGGAGAGTGGAAAACCATTAAGGGAAAAACCACTTTCAGTGCATCTGACCGAGATTGAACCCCGATTTTCCCGTTTTCAACAGTCCAGTCTAACACGAGAGTAGTGCATTAGACCGTGCGGCCACTGAAGCGGGTGAAAAGAAATATTGAATGAAACTACGTTCAATTTTTTTTTATCAACAATACCATAATGGCAAGAATTTCGCGACACACCTAGTGAATGCCACGGCACACCCCTTGAGAACCACTTGTCTAAATCGTCAATCTCGTGTTATACTGGCCTGTTGATGACGGGGAGATCGGGGTTCTAATCCCAGTCGAGTGTACTAAGGTTAGTTTTCACTTAGTAGTTTCCCAATCTCCTTCCACGCAAACTCAGGTAGATTACCTTTAGAATGCTTCCTTCCTCATTCCTGCCCCGTTATATTAATTCTAACTATCATATATCTGTATAACCTGAACAGGTAGTAAGAAGAAGTGATTAAAAATAGGTCGATTGAGGTCCAAAATATGTTGCCAACTTTTGGTCCCAGAGTCAGTCCTGATAGCTGAATCAAATTCTATTTATTGAAAAATAACAGCATGGATACGAGAATATAACCACGAATCTTTGTCTTTGCACGCCAACTTTCTATCCTTGACTGTTATTTTCCATTTAATTGTCTTTAGCATACCCATTTGGATCATATGCTCATGCACTCATTACGGTAATGTGTTAGCTACATTTGTGTGGAGAGAGAGAGAGAGAGAGAGGGAGAATGTGAAAACACTTAGGAAAACCACCCTCATTACACACAACCGCGATAGAGCCCCGATTTCCCCGTCATCGTGGTCTAGTCTATTGCGAAAGTAGCGCCTTAGACCATATGGCCACTGAAGTAGGTTCCATTTAATTGAGTGGTAAATTTGTATCATTGTTAACATTGTTGACAGAAAAAAGTGTGTAATTTCTAAAATAATACTCTTGCTACATGAAACTTACTATAGAGTCGTACAGTAAGTTGTTACTTTACTTTGTGGGGTGACCTGGTGGTCTAGGGGTAAGGTGTCAGACTTGTGTGCTGAGGGTCCGGGGTTCGATCCTCAGCTCCGGCACAGATTTATCTGATTGCCAAACCATTCCTTCACCTCTGACAAGACGTGTATTAATCACAACTTGTGAATGTGAGGAATGCCAGGCCTCCACCGTGGTTCGGATTCCACGTTAAACTGTAGGTCCTCCATTTCATCTCACAATCACCATACCTTTCATTACACATTAGCGTAAGTGCATATAACCCGAACGGTTAGTAAAACACGATGATAATAATCATAATAATAATAATAATAATAATAATAATAATAATAATAATAATTAATATTATTATTATTTACTTTGTGCTAATGTTGGTAGATTCTCATAAGACGGATTCAAAGGGACATCAAACTTTGAATTTTGTTTGAATATTTTACAGCCCACGGAGAATATTTGAAACTTGGAACTAGTTTAGTTTAAGCTTCTCTTTCCTGAGAAACGTAAAAATAACAATCCCTAGAACACGGGAATGTAATGTCAGGCAATGTGACGTACCGCTCTTCAAAGCGGGTTACATAACCTCTAGTATTTAGGCGTATGCTCCCCAGAGTTTTGGCCGAGACGAATATCTAGTCCAATTTTTATTGGAAAAGACTTATCTTACAGCTATAAAGGTTATTACAGCTACTTTAACATTTTCATACGTCAGTTCATTTGCTCTACAGCCATCACTTTTGATAGATATTATCTAAAGAATCCATTCGTCACTGGAGTGGTGATAACTGACAGCAGAAGATTTTTTATGGAAACCATTGGTTGAAAATCATTAATGTGTAAATAGTTCTTATTTGATTAGTAATGCTACATTATTAATCAAAAGTTGTATTTTACGCTTTTAATAACACTTCCCTAAGGATTACTGTACTGTGTAATAGGCTTTTTCGTAACTTATTGGAAGAGTAAAATATATTAATAAAACTATTCTTTTGTTTTATTTCGTAGTTGTGGCGACAATAGATATTATAGTACATGAAATAATAAATTAAAAAGTATAATATTCACAGTTTTTATCTTGTTGTAACTGGCCATCAAACTAAACAAATTAGTTTTTATAACTTTGAGAAAGAACCATACAAAATATTAGTTTCAAAATCAAATGTTTTAATTTTGTAAACACATGGGCACGTACACAACCGAATATGACATCATCAACTTTCTTTCTTTCTTTAGTCTGGTTTGCCATATTAATTTTTGAAGATAACGCAGCCCTTTAGAAGCTCTCATTTATAAATAATTTTTAAGTCAACCAGAGAGGCTGTTTAGGAAAAATAAAGGAACACTAAACGGTTATTTTCTTAAGTTCGTGTTTCATTCATGAAAATACGGTTAAAAGGAAGAATGTGACTAAAAACAAATGGTTTGTTGTGAAAGTTTCGACTGCCAAAAGTGACAGCAACTCAACATATGGTTTTGCGAATGGATACATGGTAACTTTTGCTAGTTGTAATTTACATACGCTCCTATCGTAGATGGGGTCTAGCTATAAAATAACAGTAATAATAATAATAATAATTATTATTATTATATAGTAAAATGTTATCAACGCTGACAGCAAAAAAAAGTCTGTATTTTCTAAAAGGCTTTTCATATTAAAATTTGACTGTAGGAACGGTCTTTTAGAAAATGCAAACTTTTTGGGGGCCAACATCGCTTTCATTTAAAAATATTATTAGTAATCTTTAAATTGAAAAATGACACCTGCACACGGGAGTCGAACCCGGGACTTTTGTGTTTGGATGCCAATGCTCTAACTACTGTTAATCACAAACTGCCCTAATAATGGATAAAAACTACCCTGGGTACGGAATAGCTAGTGGTTAGAGCATTAGCGTACTAATTCAAAGGTCCCGGGTTCAATTCTCGTGTCCAGGTATATTTTTTTAATTTAAAGAATATTATATTTAGATGCAGCTATAGTCGTAATTCTAAAATATAATAGCTTTGCTCGGAAATACTTAACTGAGATCTCTTCGTTGATTGCTCGTGGCGTGCTCGGCTCGCCGATGGTTCAGAGAATGCTCGTGGCGTGCTTGTTTTTACACGCGGATACTCTCTGCGAACAGCGAGCGTGACACACATGTTACATTACAGGCTCGGATCGCCTAATATCTACATACCTTAAGGTTTGCGCGAGTCATCGTTGACTGACTGCTCCTGAAATGTTTGCGTTTAGAATTTATACTTATTTTTTGTGAGCCTTGCCAAGTTACATTAATAAAAGCCATCAAACTTATATAATATTTAAATGGTACAGCTAGTGTGTTCAAATTAAAACATTACACACAGTGTTTACACTTGTGAAATACGAAATGTGTCTTATCTATCCAGCGACAACAATGTATAGTGTGGACCTTGTTCCCTCTCTCTCCAGCGACAACAATGTATAGTGTGGACCTTGTTCCCTCTCTTTCCAGTGACAACAATGTATAGTGTGGACGTTGTTCCCTCTTCCTCCAGTAACAACAATGTATAGTGTGGACCTTGTTCCCTCTCTCTCCAGCGACAACAATGTATAGTGTGGACTGTGCTCCCTCTCTCTCCAGTGACAACAATATAATGTGTGGACCTTGTTCCCTCTCTTTCCAGTGACAACAATGTATAGTGTGGACTGTGCTCCCTCTCTCTCTCTCCAGTGTCAACAATGTATAGTGTGGACCTTGTTCCCTCTTCCTCCAGTAACAACAATGTATAGTGTGGACCTTGTTCTCTCTCTCTCCAGCGACAACAATGTATAGTGTGGACCTTGTTCCCTCTCTCTCCAGTGACAACAATATAATGTGTGGACCTTGTTCCCTCTCTTTCCAGTGACAACAATGTATAGTGTGGACTGTGCTCCCTCTCTCTCTCTCCAGTGTCAACAATGTATAGTGTGGACCTTGTTCCCTCTTCCTCCAGTAACAACAATGTATAGTGTGGACCTTGTTCTCTCTCTCTCCAGCGACAACAATGTATAGTGTGGACCTTGTTCCCTCTCTCTCCAGTGACAACAATGTATAGTGTGAACCCTGTTTCCTCTCTCTCCAGCGACAACAATATATAGTGTGGACCTTGTTCCCTCTCTTTCCAGTGACAACAATGTATAGTGTGGACCTTGTTCCCTCTTCCTCCAGTAACAACAATGTATAGTGTGGACCTTGTTCCCTCTCTCTCCAGCGACAACAATGTATAGTGTGGACCTTGTTCCCTCTCTTTCCAGTGACAACAATGTATAGTGTGAACTGTGCTCCCTCTCTCTCTCCAGTGTCAACAATGTATAGTGTGGACCTTGTTCCCTCTCTCTCCAGTGGCAACAATGTATAGTGTGAACCTTGTTCCCTCTCTCTCCAGCGACAACAATGTATAGTGTGGACCTTGTTCCCTCTCTCTCCAGTGACAACAATGTATAGTGTGAACCTTGTTCCCTCTCTCTCCAGCGACAACAATGTATAGTGTGGACTGTGCTCCCTCTCTCTCCAGTGACAACAATGTATAGTGTGAACCTTGTTCCCTCTCTCTCCAGTGACAAAAATGTATAGTGTGGACCTTGTTCCCTCTCTCTCCAGTGACAACAATGTATAGTGTGAACCTTGTTCCCTCTCTCTCCAGCGACAACAATGTATAGTGTGGACTGTGCTCCCTCTCTCTCTCTCTCTCCAGTGTCAACAATGTATAGTGTGGACCTTGTTCCCTCTCTCTCCAGTGACAAAAATGTATAGTGTGGACTGTGCTCCCTCTCTCTCCAGTGACAACAATATAATGTGTGGACCTTGTTCCCTCTCTCTCCAGTGACAACAATGTATAGTGTGGACTGTGCTCCCTCTCTCTCCAGTGTCAACAATGTATAGTGTGGACCTTGTTCCCTCTCTCTCCAGTGACAACAATGTATAGTGTGGACTGTGCTCCCTCTCTCTCCAGCGACAACAATGTATAGTGTGGACCTTGTTCCCTCTTTCTCCAGCGACAACAAGCTATAATGTGGACCTTGTTCCCTCTCTCTTCAGCGACAACAATGTATAGTGTGGACCTTTTTCCCTCTTTCTCCAGCGACAACAATCTATAATGTGGACCTTGTTCCCTCTCTCTTCAGCGACAACAATGTATAGTGTGGACTGTGCTCCCTCTCTCTCCAGCGACAACAATGTATAGTGTGGACGTTGTTCCCTCTTCCTCCAGTAACAACAATGTATAGTGTGGACCTTGTTCCCTCTTTCTCCAGCGACAACAATCTATAAGGTGGACCTTGTTCTCTCTCTCTTCAGCGACAACAATGTTAAGTGTGGACTGTGTTCCTCTTTGTTCACGTTTAATACACTACTGTTAAGGTCTGAAGCTATCCCGCTGTTGTAAGGACTGCCGATGTCACAGTGAAGAGACTTGACCATACGTCATGTTTGTTTGTTGCAGACGCCAGTAAGTCACATAGCTGCTCATGGATCCCTACCTATGTTGGAGGCTATCCTCCTGTTGCCAGGGGTAGATGTCAACAAGGCTGATAATGAAGGAAACACTCCACTACACTTTGCTGCTCAGGCAGGTCAGTTTCATATTTAATATTACTGTTAGTAACTTGTAGTTTTAGTCCTTTCATCGAATTTGTGCTAGTAGTAACATCAAATATCTTTAAAAACCTAAACAGCCGTTTAAATTTCAATAAATCTTTAGTAGTAAGACAATGTTTGTGACAGAAAGATAGATAGGATCATAAAAGTCAAAGACATCATGTCAAAATATTAGTTTGTTTATCAGAAAATATGTTATTATCAATAAAACTTATACCATTTCTTAGTGGCCGAATGGTCTAAGGCGTCACTCTCATGTTAGACTGCTTGTTGATGACAGAAATATCGGGGTTTTAATCCAGGTCGTGTCTACTTTCTTCTAAGGGTAGTATTTCCTAAAATTGTTTCTCACTCTCCTTCCATGCAAATGCGGGTAAATTACCTCTAAAATGTTTTTCCCCTCATCCGTACCCCATTAAAGTAATTATCATATATGCGTATAATCTAATCAATATTGATACGCGGTGAAAAAAAACTCAGTGACACGTCGCATAAAACCTGAAATTCTTCAATTACTAGTTTGATAAATATTGACTTAACTTGTGTTAGTTTGTTAGCAGCCTGAACCAAATTGAACTCTAGAGGAAAGGGGGCAGTTTGGTTTTGAAATGTTGAAGTCTAAGGCGAAGGTCAAATCTTCTTCGCTTCGAGACCTGCAATAACCTTTGCATTTTTGAATTATTTTGAAAGAAGAACACTTCTATAGGCTTTATTATGAATAGATTTGAAATATCTCACTTTTCAACATGTAATCATTTTTATAACAGCTACCTACTAAACGGTATTTTAACACTGAACAGTGATTAAACGACATCTATAAGCCAAGCATAGATAAAATCAAATAAGCTTGGATGCACTTAACAGATAATTTACATATTAAAAGTAGAGTTATGTGACAACAACAAAAATCTTTTTGACTTTGATTTTGCTTCACTTGTTTCAAGCTCTGGTTTGATTTTGCTTATTTCAAGCTTCGCTTCGACTTCAATTGACATTTAAAATGTTACTTTTTTTACACCGATTTTTAACTCCCAATCACTTTTTCTTGACATTGGTCAAGGAATTAATGTTTTTTGAAATATGCGGGAGTACCTAATTTAATGATCGATTCCATGAAGTTTATTAAAAGTTTACAGGCGTAGTCTATTCACACTGTAAAAAAAAAAAGTGTATCGAATAGTGTTTACTTTGTAAGCACATACTTGATTGTTTGTTGAAAACTACTCAAACATTTAATAAGTTATTCGTATTTGTGTGATTTACAGGTCACGTGGAAACAGTAAACTTTCTTTTGAGCCGCAGTACAGGTATCGAGGTTGATGCAAGGAATCATCTTGGTTTTACTCCTCTCATGAAGGCAGCACTCCAGGGGAGAACAAAATGTGCCAAGCTACTCCTGTTTGCTGGTGAGGACATTTCTATTGTAGGACTTTGGCAAAAAGAACCGCTTATTAAACACAAAGCTATTGTTTGGGGCCAACATTGATGAAATTATTAGTGTTAATCTACAGGTATTGATATTATATATTATCTTTAGTAACATTTGCAGATAACATGACTTGACGTATGAATACGTGAACAAAGATGTAACTTTTATAGCTGTCAGAAAAGTGAACTGATGGGAATACAAATGTGAACCCTTACACCAAAAGTTGTGTCTGATACATTTTATTTTCTCATGAAATTAGCAATTAATATATCAAAAACATACATTTTTGGGGATCTTCAGTAATATTTTAATTGCTATAAAAACAGTTTTAGCATGTTTCATTATAAATGCTTTAAAACTTCACTAAACACTTATTTAATTTGACGATATAATTATTGTGAAAAGCCCACAACAATATATTTTTTATAACCAGAAACTATTACTATTAATTTCACTAATTTTGGTTTACCAACAGTAACAAAATAAATGCTCAAAATAATGCAAAAGAGGGAAGGCTTTTCATTTGTCCAACTTTGTTGTATTTTTTTTAGGACTACCACGCCATTGAATTAAATACCTAAGTAAATACAATCGACTATAGTGGAGGCATATTTTTAGTAGGCCTATATACAATAATTAGAATTTGGGGATTTTTATTTTTGAAATACTAATTTTGACTGTTGTTCCAAAATAACCTTTCAATGAGAATGTATTATTGCTAGGAGCCTCCCCGACCCTGAGAGACACGGGCCGAGGTTTGCGTGCGGAGCAGTGGGCTAGATTCTGCGGCAGGTACGTGTGCGCGGAGGTGATCGAGAAGTTTTCCCGCCACAAGCTGATGGAGAGGAGCACGGCCTACGGCCGCTGGGGCAGCGAACCAGAGCTGGCTGCCCGTCTTCTCATGGGCGGCAGAGTACCCCCAAACAACCACAACCCCTCTCACTGCTCCGGGTTGAGGTCGAAGCTGAGACGAGCGTTCCGGACCAACAGTTCCGGTTCCAGTGCGGAATGTTCCAGTGGTAACAAGCAGCAGTACTCTCTGGTAACACAGCTGACGACGGCGGCTCTGTGCGCGAGTAGTCCCGCGCTGCCCACACCGAATGTGCCACCTATCGTCAAGTCCCTCATGAGGCCGTTGACAGTTCCCAAGGTGCAAGTGACTCTGGCCGGGGGGGATGGCGAGACGGAGGAGTGTACCAAAGAGTTGGCGGGTGTCCCCGATACGGTGAAGGATAGGCCCCCGACCGCTCGGACTTCAGGAACTCGGACCAAGAAAAAGAAATAACAGTTACTGCAACTTCCGAAACAAGGAAGTAGAGAGAGGATCAAGTACGAGATCAGAACCTTGTGCCAATAATCTTTGGCCTCTTCGACAACATTTTCAGGGTTGCCACTATTTCCTTATTATAAAATTCCTAGTGTTTTCCATAAGGAACTCCCATTCAGCTAGACAACTTACATTTTATTATAAAGGAATGAAATTTAATTTAATTTTCATAAAATTGACTAGTGTGAAGTCATGTTATTGGTGTTTAAAACGATTTGATTCAAGTTTGATGTGGAACATTCCATGCAAATTCCTCCAAAGGTCCGACCATGTAGCGCAACTCAGTTGTGGAAATGCAGTCCATCCGGAAGGTTTCTTTCGTTTATTTGAAAAATTTAATCAAAAAGGTTTGTTGTCTGATTTTCACATGACCAAAATATTATATTAAACATTTGATTTTTGTTCATCATTTTCCTCCTTCATTTTTAATTAATTAAATCTACAAGTAAATACACAATTAAAACGTGCTATTCGATAGCGATTATGTGGAAATTATCTCAAAATCACCAAAATTAACATTGAGAATAGAGGACAAAATGCTCACGATTCACAACACGATAAACACGTGTTGTAGTATGAGGCATGTCGGCACTAAACCACCGCATCCGAGTGGTGTTGGACTCAAGTTAGTATCTTAGTTTGCTTCTTCCTTTTTACAATCTATTTAAATTTTGCAATTTTGTGTCCCAAATTTACAAATTTTTCCAGTACGTTTTATTAGTTTAAGAAAAAAATCCTTTTGTTTTCAAGAAATAAAAATTCCTAGTTTTTCCTTGGGTGAGTGGCAACCCTACATTGTATTTTAAGATGATAAAACTGATATATAAATGGAATGATACTCCATGAATTCATATAGGAATACTATTTACTAAATTAAGATTATTTTGTATTTTCATCAAAAAACATGTGTCATTTTAATATTATGCTGGTACTTTTTTAAATTATAAAAATTTAAATTGAGGCATATATGCACCATCAAGAAAAATACATATTGTATTTATATAATTAGGAGTTGGGCACAATATTTTTTATAATAATTAAACTAATTGCATTAACAAGGATTATGTTAATTAGATTCATACCTAATTCATTAATCATTATTTTAGCCAAGGAAATAATTAAAATATAATATTTTTTGCTGTTTTAATACACTGTTATAATATGCTATATATTGTATTTATGTTACAAGAATCGTATTTCATTATATTAAGAGTCCGACAAACAGCCTTAAGTTGGAATGACAGGGAACATGAGCTAAGATTAGTCTTTTTGTAGTTTTTTAATAACAAAAACATTTTCGACCAAAATAAATATACATTGCTTAAGTAATATCCATTTAGTTTATTTTTCCACACACAACAATCCCAAAAATTCTTGAATATCTGTCATAACTCATAAGTATCGCTGAATTTGAACAGAACCGTTTCATTTTCTTTGAAAGTTTCTAATCAAATTCCGCAATGCTCATGTCAGATATTCAACAAATGGTGATGATAATTGTGTAGAAAATTAAATTATATATATATATCTACTGAAGAAATATTTTATTTTTTTAGTAATTGCTTGTAAATATTATTTTCAGGAGGATACATAAATGTCCCAATGGCACATCTTTAATCTCTCAAATGTGACAGTATCAGTTACTGAAACCTTTCTTGAGGGTGACTTAATTTCTGTAATGCAATAGTTCAAGCCTATAAATGATTTACAAATTACTGACAACACTGATGACATCACCCAAGCTGCAGCACACTTCACAAGTGGGTGACTAAAGATGTCGTACATGCTAGAGAGGTTAATTTAAAATCAGAAACCTATGTAATAGTTAGAGAGCTAGGTCACTTGAATCCCCAATTCCTATAGTATTTGAAAGAGATTCGTAATAATTTTTTTTAAAATGATCTCAAATACAATAATGAAAACCAATAACAATTTTAAGCAATTGATAAAACGAATTAGACATTATATTTGTGTAGTTGAGAGAGTAAAATCATCATCATCATCTGCAGCCTATGGCCGGGTCAGTTTAGTAAAATGGCTCCCTCTTCCGCTATTATTTCATTCTTCTCCTCTCACTTGCACACTTTCTGTTATCTGCTCCTCCCATCTCTTTCCTGGCCTCCCTTGCGGTTCTTTTCCTACATTTTCTTCAGCATCCTCTTTTTTCCGTCCTCATTCCATGGGAGAGTAACAAAATCACAAAAAGGATAAAATGGTATCAATATAGTTAATTTACTAAGTGTTTTCTTTTATTGTTTATGACATAATAGACATAACAAACAAAATAACATTTGTCAAAGGAACCAAACAACTAATTTTTTAAATCGGTTTTAATATTTTTAACTTTTAAATTGAACAGTACCTTTAAAAGATTCAAGTTTGTATTCGATATTTTAAGGATAATTTAAGATTCTGATTCAAGAAGTATAGGATTCGACCCCTCTCTAGTAATATTAGATAGAAATCGAACTAATGCAATTATCAGATGACGGTGGAATGAATGCCAACAAGTAGTTTCATGTTTGAAGTTGTAGAAAAATAATAAATTTGTGACACTAATAATTCTCTTTAATATAAACTAAGCCCTAGATACCTTTTAATGCTAGGATGGCTAATGTTTAAGTCTATATATATTATTTTTGTAAATTTGATTTACTTAAATCATTTTAAATAATTAACAAAAAAAGAACATACACATGCCAGTCCAATTGAAACCAAATATTTAGCAGGTTAATTTCCATGCTTTTAAAAACGTTTATGTGTTATATATGTCATGAAGCTAAGGAGGGAAAGAAAATCGGTTGTGTTAAATAAGTATAAACTATTTTTTTCAAAAATGCTAAGAAATAACTATTAAACTATAGCTTGATTTTTTTAAGAATAACTTTTTGAAATACCTTTTTTCCTACCAGAATCTCATCATATAATAAATAGGCTTCTGGTGGAGAAAAAGGCTTTCCAGATGTTAATCTGTAAGAAAGTGGGCTATTAGGTTACAATAAAAACAGTATCAAAATTATTATGTTGGGCCATTTTAGATCTTTAGAGAAAATGATAAATAAAAGTCTATATTTTTTTAGTTAAAATTTATTATATATTATATATTTAAAAACATAACAATTGGAATAACCATAAGCTTATATAATATCATATGGTTACATTTTAAAAACACAATATCCCTATAAAAAAAGATCGTACCAATTTACAGAAACCAAGTAAATTTAAGAACCAATACAATTTGTGATTTTTACATCTGTTAACATTTATCAATATAAAAAGAGTAAGTTTGTGCTAAAACTATAACATATGCAGTTTTTTCAACATAGATAATTAGGAATGTACAATTTGCAAAGCCTACTTTTTCAATTCAAAGCCGAATCAAAGTTCCTAATTAAAAGAAAGTTTTATATTTGACATATAAATTTCACCCTAGCATTAAATAACATTTACAAAATTTTGAATGGTAAAACCGATTAACATAATCCATCCTAACTAAATAAAATTATAATACAGGTATACTCCATACTAACGATAGATTAGGTTCTAAACCACTGATTGGCTCAAAAATCGTTGCAACTTGAAGCACTGCTTTTTTTCCCCACTTATTGATCAATGTAGTGCACTGCAATCGTCATGTATAACATATGTGTGACTAAAATAAACACTGTAGGTTTTATGTTTATAAAAAGGGTAAGCATACATATATTATGTAGCATGTCCATCATAGTGGGGCATTTTGAAGTTCAAGTTGAGTCAAAGTTCAAAAAATGTTGAGGCCAAATCTGGTATTCACTTAGTAGGTTCTATAATTTTAAGTATGGTTAGTTATTGATTATGTACAGTCTGTGTATGACTAAGAAATGTAGCTTTAGTTTGATGAACTCAATCACATACCACCCTGTATGTGATCTTTGTTTTATTTATATTTAAGAATAAGTAAACCTAACAAAGCACATCCATTCAGTGGTGTGTAAATAGAAAATTTAATAAAAAAATCATGCAAACAACAATTAAAGTAATAAAAACAACGAATAATTAACAAATGTAGTACAATGAAATTTCCTTTAATGGACACCTCTGAATAGTGGATTCTTCTTAAACTGGTACCAAAAGTTTAAATTTCCCTGGTAAAAATATAACATTGGCTCTTTAGGGTTAAAAAACAATCCCCCAATAACGGACTTTCTAAATAAGAGACGCGTAAACTGCTATAGAAACATAATTTATGCGTACAAATCTCTAAATAATGGACAAAAATTGAAAACACATGTTTATATACAGTATTTGACTGTAGGAATGTCAGGAATTCCCTGTCTCGTGGAAGTGTGAGCAGTCCTGCTTTACATCTCTAGGGAAAGTTTCTAGAATAGCCTACTTAGCAATGACTAAGCTACTTCACAGTTCAAGGTCATACCTTCCTCCCCTTCCATGCTTTCAGCAGGGGTTGTTCCATCAGTTTAGTCTATGCTCATGCACATATATAGGCCTACAGTGCAGAAGGTCTAATATTTATATTTCACTGCGTATTGTTCTGTTTATAATGCAATCGGTTCAATAAGCTATGTACCCGCCCCGGTGGCGTAGTTGGCTAACGCGCCAGTCGTGTTGAGCTCGACCGCCGAGGCCTCGGTTCAATCTGTCTAAGCTGGGGTTTTTCCAAAAAGTTTATCTCATTCTCATGCAAATAGGGTCCTTTCATCTAAATTCAATCCAATTTAATTCATTGCGTATTGTCTTAGTATAACGAACGGTGTAAGACGGTTAAATAAGCTATGTACAGTATTTATTCACTTGTCATAATATTCTGTATACAATACTGCACGACACAGTATTATATCCACAGTATATAGATTCATATAGATTAAACTGTGTTAAAGAAATCATCATCATCATATCATCATCATCATGTTTCCAGCCTGTGGCCAGATCAGTTTAGTAAAATATCTTCGTCTTTCTCTATCCTTCCACCACTCTTCCTCCTTCATAAAGTATGATTTAAAAAAAATAATCAAAATAATGAACATTCCTTAATAACAAACATTTTTTATATCACTGAAGGTGTCCACTAATAAGATATTTCACTAATTCAAAAATATAAAATATATTAATTGTAGAATTGAGGTAATTAAATGATCTGCAATTCCACAGAATTTAAAAGTTGAGGAAAAAGAAATCGGTAATAATAAATATCACAATGATTTCAACACATATGTTTCCAATTTTGTAAATGTTTTCCAACTATCAATTATTGTTATATATGTGATGTATTCAGTCAATCATTATGAGTAAGACACACAATTTGCACTCTTTAATATATCCTAGTCTAGTTTTAATTCTTAACAAGTTCCAAAATGTTCAAATTGAAAACATTTTTCTTCAATGCTACCTAATCAAAATAATTTTGTCTTCCTTGGCTTTGTGTAATTTCTTCTTCCTTAGTGTATTAATAAGTATTAAATTCAATTGTACTTTTCAATTGTTGACAAAAAAAATAAAATACTTCCAGTATGTTTTAGTCCATCATTCATATTTGTGAAAATATGAAAAATATTTTGAAGGCTGGTAAGAGCTTGGTAAGCCTAGTAAGATGTTTTATAATCCATAACAAATTAGATAAAATATTTACAATATAAAAATTACTGGGTTCAATTCCCGGGTCCAGGTGTCTCTTTTCAACTGATTTAAATTAATACAAGTGTTTGAAAGCTAATTTAAAAAAAACACTTCTAATATTTTAACTCTATCCTTTGAGCAAATTTTCATTTCATAATCAAAAATCTGTTGTGATTTCCTATGGCATTAATTATTAAAGAAGACTGAAAATAAATTGTCGAGCTTGTACATATAATACAAAATAATAAAATTAACCTTAATTGTTGCTTTGTAGCTCAACTTGTTATTTAGTGTGTTTTTAAAACTAAATGTTTTGATATTACATAAAAATTGAGATGTCCAATTAATATAATAACTTTATATAGGCCTATGATCTATGATAAATTATGTTATGTCAACAAATAAAAGTATTCAAACTTAAAAGAGATATATTTAGCAAAATGTCTTGTTGGTCATCTTAAGCTGCCTATTTTTTGACTATATAAATGTCATTTTCACATGTGTTCTAATATATTTCTGTGATCTTTTCTTCAATATTTTCTATTCCATGTGTGGTAGTTGTTAAATTTAAACTTGTTTGTGTACTTAAAAAGTGTAAAAATATTAATAAAGCTATGAAACAAATTCACTGAATTATTTAAATGCATTATATAAGAAATAAATACACAATGTATATTTTATAATAGATATGATTGAATCCTAGATTCCTTGAATACTATGGTATTAGAGAAGAGAGATTCAAGATTCGTAAAAATCTCTAAATATTTCAAATACAATTATGAAGATCTTGACTTTATATAACAAAATCATGTAATAGGACAAACAAAATTCAATTTGTAAGTGGCACCAAGCCATAAAGAACTTATTTTTTATTCAATTATAACTACTTTTACTTTAAATAAAATTACACATTTTTAAAGATTAAATTTTTTTATTCAAAATTAAAAAGAAAATTTAAGATTCGATTTGAAGAAAAATATAGTATTCGACTCGTCTCTAATTTATAATACTACGACAGTTAAATATAATATATAAATGAGACTCAATAGGCACAAGTAACAACATATTATAATTATATAATAATAAAAGAAATAGCATTAATTATGTACACATAAAAATTGGTTGTATAGTCCAGTTTCCACAGGAAGGGTTTTATCTGACAGCTAGAAAAGTTACTAGATCTACTTTCACGTGTTCACACTTCAGGCCATGTGATTTGAAGCTGTCACTTTTGATACATATTATCATTACCTATAAAAATAACACAAATAATAGTAAAATGTTATCACTGTGAACTTCTAAACAAACACCTTCCTATGAAAGTTGGACTGTAGTGATACACATCATTTACATTTAAGACACTGCAGAGATCTATATGCTTTCAAGACAATTATATTTTTCAAAATACGTATATGAAAATATTTTGTCTAAAGGATAAATTCAAAATTTTCACAATCTGAGAATTTGTATTTCATATGAGAATAGATTTTTAGGAATGGGAATATAAATATAATAGCAATTAATCAGTATGAAAAAATAACAATCAAAATGTTTATAGCTTGTATAATGATTTCAAAATCATTTATCTGTAAGAACGTCAATTACTGTACTACGTACATGGAAGACTTTAGGCTAGCTATAAATCATCATTAAAAGGTGAAAATATTAAAATTAAGATATTAATAGTAATCAAATACAGTATAATCTCTATTTAAAATTATTTAAGCATGGAAGAAAGCCAACGCTTATATGATTAATTGTACATGAATAGTAAAGCTTAGAAAATGGAAATGATCTTTAGGTTATGGATATAGCCTCATCAAACATCATATTCATAAATTTAAAAATTGCATCTTGACATAGGAATTGAACCTGATACTCTTGGCTCAGCATGCCAATGTTCTGCCAATGAACTATTCAGGATTCGTCAGGGTCATTCTTCACTCCTAGTTTAAGGCAGAGTCTGTGATGGACATGTGGATATCATTAGCTACTATGAGCTTTAATAATTGATGCCACATTTACCGACGACTCAGAAGGGCTGACTTCATGCTGCCATTGGCACAGTGATAATTTTACCCTGAAAGGTAGCAAGCTTACCTTTGATGGTTCCACTATGACCTAGCTTATAAGATAAGGCCATAGTGCAATCCATCAAGTTAAGATTGCTATTGTTCAGGATAAATGGAGTGTACATGAAAGCAAATAACATGGAAGTAAACTAATGCTTGTACAATAATTAGTTGAACATGAATATTGAAAAAGAGAAGATGGAAATTTAAACACACTACCTTAATCTTAATCTTAATCTTAA
The DNA here is from genome assembly GCA_033556935.1 of Timema podura. Taxonomy (NCBI): domain Eukaryota; kingdom Metazoa; phylum Arthropoda; class Insecta; order Phasmatodea; family Timematidae; genus Timema; species Timema podura. The sequence continues at coordinate 38,848,979 of JAVRXN010000007.1, read as the reverse complement.
TAAAATGTCAAAGAACATAAACTACAGTACATAATATAAATGGTTGGTATGATATCATTTAGTAATGGTTTGAAGTTGTTCACAGATATCTGTTTAAATTAGAGGTGTAAGTGTAACAATACCACATTTTACTGATTTCATAATAGAAACAGGATAAGGAATGAAGATGTCTAAGAAAAAGTGGGAGTAGAGGGAGTACAAGAAATAGTAGAGGAAACAAGAATGAGATGGTATGAAGATGTAGAGCGGATGGAAAAGGAGAAAGTACCAAAGAGAATGATGGAGAGGAAGTGTGTAAGAAAAATGGCATGAGAGAGACCAAGAAAGAGATAGGAGGAGCAGATAACAGAAAGTGTGCAAGTGAGAGGAGAAGAATGAAAATCAATTAGGGGAGGAAGAAAAGTGAACGCAAAGAGGAAGATGGAGGCATTTTACTAAAACGGACACCGGCCACAGGCTGGAAACTTTTATGATGATGAAGATAGTGTGTATTCTAAGAATTGCGATACACTCCTGCCTCAAGCCAATAGTTTGAGGACATGGCTGTTAATTCGAGCATGGATTGACCATTTGTCATTGTTATCTGTCTTGTGAATATTGATGGGCTATTAACTGATATAAATACTATGTTTTGATACTGGGATTCCGTTAATCTAAATGTGGTTGAAAAATTATGCATGGATATATGGATATAGCAAGGTGTCAATTTTAAATTATATTTATATAATGAATGGGACTTTCAAACCCTTGAAATAATCAAGGGTATTAAAAAATCGATTTTATAGCTCTAATATTGTTTATTAGTGGCTCAGCACCAAACTTAACAACCAGAACCCATAACATTAATTTAACACTTAAATGAATGTATGGATGTTATAATAAATGTTCTTTTATTAATAATTTTTTCCGAGATTCATAATTAAACTGAAGATTGGGATTCAGGTTGGTAAAATTGTGTATTTGATACAACTTTAATTAAAGATATTGAAAGTATAAAAATGTGTTTACCTGTTTGAGTATTGTCATAAACTATAGTAATAATACTAATTCACAACCAACATAAAAAAAACTCAATATAGCTATAGTTCAATTTTCTAAGGAAGGTTCTTTTAGAAAAAAACATGGTTTTCATGATTTAAATTTATAATGTTTTATTATAATATTACTTTTATTTTATTATAATAAATCAAAAGTGATAACTGCATATCACAAGACTTTATGCATGAAAACGTGAAAGTATTATTATTATTAGCACCGCGTCTTACTACCCGTTCGGGTTATACGCACTTACGCTAATGTGTAATGGTAGGGTGATTGTGAGATGAAATGGAGGACCTACAGTTTAACGTGGAATCCGAACCACGGTGGAGGCCTGGCATTCCTCACATTCACAAGTTGTGATTAATACAGATCTTTTCAGAGGTGAAGGAAGGGTTTGGCAATCAGATAAATCTGTGCCAGGACCGAGGATTGAACCCCGGACCCTTAGCACAGAGGTCTGACACCTTACCCCTAGACCACCAGGTCACCAACGTGAAAGTAGATCTATTAATATTTATAATTTTCAGATGAGACCCTTCTTATGAAAATTGAACTGTAAAAGACCTGAGAAACCTAAGGAAAGTTGAAAAATTAGTAATGTACAGTGGAGCGTCGTTAATCCGGATCGATCGGGACTGGGACCCATCCGGATTACTGAATTGTCCGGATTTTCAAATGTGCTTTCAATAACTGTATACATACGTAATGTATTGACTAGAGGATACATGAAGCTCGGGAGTCTACTGTATTGCAAAATAGAGGCTGAAAGGTTCAAAAAATACAGTACACAAAATATTTTAATAAAGTATATTGAATAGAACATGTACATTATGTATTTTAGATTAGTAACTCTACAATACTTTTTAGAAAAAAAACCCACAAGAATCTACAGTAATTAATGGAAACTTACTGGATAAAAAAGTCCTTAATTGTTTTTTGTACAAGACTTGACCTGCTCTCACCGCCGATCCGGATTTGCGATGCTCCAGATTTTTGACGTCCGGATTTTCGACGCTCTACTGTAATTAAAATTGTGTGGATGGAATACAAGTAAAACTCTAAGACTTTGTTTAAGTCTCTGTGATAGAACTAAGTTGGTTTTGCTAATAAATAAGTGCAAGGCATTAAGTATTTCTCATTCTTCAAAAGCGAAAATAATTTACATTAAAAAAAATGCTTATTAAAAATAGAGCAACAACACAAATTAAACAAATATCTCAATCATAATAGGTAAAAAAGGAAACTAGGGTATTTTCTTTACTTACTACTTATATACTAATTACGTTTATGTGTTTGGGATGAGGAAGATCAAATTTAGAGTAAGTGTACCAGCATTTGCATGGAGAGATAGAGAGAGTGGAAAACCGTTTAGGAAAAACCCAGAATTCACCTAACCATGATTCAAACCCTGATCTACCAATCATTGAAAGTCCAGTATGTTGCAAGAGTGAAGCTGTAGATTACGAAGCAACCTAAGAGGCTTAAGGTAATTTGAATGTATAATATATATCTCCTTGTAAAACCCATCTCGTGTTTGTTATAATTTTTATGTGTTTAATCCCTCTTTACTTTACCTTCTTCCAAATATAATAAAATTATACTAAAGTGGCGCGAACCAGTAACTATTCGAGAATATATTACAGATCAACAACTTCATCTATATGTCTAGTTATGAATGAGGAAATGTTAACATAGTGATGCAATGTGGATTTTAACTGTTACTATCGTTACAGATAGTTATTAAGACAAACAAAAAAGTTAGCTCAATTTTATCACCCTATTAGAGAATTAATTTTTTTAACGAAAATGCCAAGTACATATACTTTTTAACTACAATCAGGGCCGTGTTTAAGGCGGGGGGGGGGGGGGGGGGGGGAGAAAAGAGGCAATTGCCCTGGGCTTTACATTCCAGGGAGCCACATCACCCCAAAAAATTCTTAAATTCAATTAGTTATTATTTTAAATTTCGCATCAAATAGTGTACAGATAATTAACATCAATAAGTATTGGCTTAGTGATAAGAATCCATTCCATATTCCCAAAAACTCTAAGTTTATGTAATTTAAGATTTACATTATTTGGGTAATGTGCTGTAGTGCAGTAGAATACACCAGCATTGCGCTACTGCTAACTAACAGTGTAATGGTACAAAGAGGAATTTACTTTTGTTAACTTAATTGGATTGATTGTTTGCATTTAATAAAGTACAGTCATTTAATGGGTTGATCAATATACCATAAAACATGAACAATTATTAAATAACATGAGTATTGAGTATGTATCAATATATTATAAAAGTTTAGTGCTAAAGTTAAAAAACCGCCGTGTCTCAAATTTTTTTTTTCTGCCCCAGGTCTCACATTTTGTTAAAATGGCTCTCACTATAATAGTATTATTGGTCAAAGTTAAAGACTTTTTAAGCCTATAAATATCTGGAGCTCGACTGGAAAAACCTGGAATTCTAAGAAAACTATTTTTCCAAGATTGAGAATTTTCAAGATTCAAATTTAATTTAAAAAAAGTTTTGCAAATTTTGAATCCAAAATACTTTTTAATAACTGTTATGAAGCTTAATGGTAGTTTAGCAAAGATATACTTAACAAACGGACCCCAGACAGTCAATTTACCATCAATACGAACTTAATAGAAAATGTGGAGGTGGGGGGTGGGGAATAAAAAATTAAAATATTACTGTGAGAAAATTAATTTTCCTCATATTCTTAATCTTTTCTAAAATTTAAATATGTAATTCAAGATTTGTAGGTAGAATGAAGATTCATATTCGAAAAAACAGGACCCCATCTCTAACAAAAATGTGATAGCTATTTAAGAACACAAATTAAATTTATACAAAAAAACTGTTGAGTTCTGCAATCTCATTGCACTTTTAAAATAGCACAAAGCTTCATTATTTGGAATTTTAAAATTTGTACAAATAATGATACTGGAAATAATGTAAAATTAAGTATCTTTGACCAAAAATAAAATAAAAATTACTTGTTATTGGACATAAATGACTATTCACTGGAAAGCTCTTTGAATGTTTTAATGTAAATAATATTGTCATTGGAGCCAATAGACTACATCGTACAAAATTATGAAAATAGATTTATGGTTTGGATTAGGAGGAATAGCAAGCACACTTAACTACTGTAATAAAAAATGATAACAAAACACTAAAAAACCACAACACATTTTTAAGGACAAGCTTTCACTGTCACAGACAGCTTCTTCAGGTTAAGAGAGTAAACCGAGGCTCTTGGTTGCACTGGCGACCTCGCAGTCTAACTAAGAATGTCAGTCTTAGGGCCCTTTTATACAGGTGTTTCATGATGCGCGACACGATGATACGTGTTCTCGAAATACCCAGGAGTAAATGAGTGCTTTTTAACTGTGTCTGCGGATAACCCGAATGGGTAGTAAGCCGCGGTGCTATAATAATAATAATAATAATAATAATAATAATAATAATATAATAATAATAATATAATAATAATAATAATAATAATAATAATAAAATAATAATAATAATAATAATAATAATAATTTACTGTGTCATGCGTTATTTATGTTGTCGCGATCTGAAAAGTGTGTTGTCTTTTCCTAGAGCTGTGTAAAAAATGAGGTTAAGATGAACCAAGATACATTTTATTTATTGGGGCATTTTATACAGGCATCAACTTTTCTGTTGTCGTGTTAGCGGGACTGCAGGGCAGTCAACCTCTAGACCAATTGTGTTAGAACTTCAGTGTATCTCGGTACCAGTATCAGTGTACTTCTATAGCAGTTGGTGTTTTTTTTATTGTCTACTGCTTTATTTGTTCCTGAAATGACAACAATATGAGGAAGTGACTCCATCACAAGTTTTAGAAAAGAGAAACAAGCCACCCTGGCCTCTGTTATTCATTTTCTCCCACCCTTTTCATGATGTGTGACATATGTTGCTTGTATAAATCAAACGCCCAGCTTGTTACGCGTCAAGAACCGCCAGTCTAAAAGGGCCCTTAGCCTGAAGAAGCCGTCTGTGACAATTAAAGCTTGTCCTTAAAAATAGGTTTGTGTGTTTTTTAGTAGTATCTAAACAATTTCTACTCCATTATCACTAAATTAAGTGTGCTGGCTATCCCTCCTAATTTGAATCATGATTTATCATAGTGATTTATTAGAAAATTGATTTAGTATTTTTTACCCTTGATCATTTTAAGGACTCGTTAATTCAAAGTGATGTGTACATATTTTGATGTTGTATATTTACGTGTACAATCACACCATATTCTTTTGAGTCAACTATTTTTAAAAACACAATCTTTAAAAAATGTATAAATTATGTTAACAATAAAATAATTGTTTATAAATAATAATAGACTAAAATTAACATTCACAAAGTAACATTGGTTCGATGCGCTTGGACTAGTCATGAGATTTAATTAAATTATCTTTGAGTAATAAAATAAATAAAGTTTCTAAGAACAACCATTGTTCAGTAAATATAGTAGGATTTTACTAAGTCGACATTGGTTAATCCAACCCACCACGAAATTTCTATTTAAATCAATAGTAAAAAATAACATTTAATTCAAATTTTAAAAGGAAATATTTGGATAACTCGAAGCCTTTACATTTTTATTTTGAGCTAATTTTAAACCTAGCTTAACAATCTTTATTAAACTACCCCATATGTTGAGGATGTCATATAAAGTTGGAGTTAGCCTATTGACACACAGTAGATATGAAAGTAGGGAATTATGCAACGGTGGCGAGTGTGTTACCTAATATAGAGGATGTGTTGGCTTGGCTTTAATCAATTCTGATTTAAGTCTACAATTTTTGAATGCTAGTTTTTCCAAGTTTTTATATTTTGTGTTTGAATTTTTCTTGTTTTTCTTTTAAATGTGTTTATTGTGTGTATTATAAATAACATATATAAAAGTGTGTGATTATATGCAACATATTTTGAGGTTATTGATTTATTTGTGTACCAACTGACCAATTGTTAGTTCAAATTTTGGATATTTTGAATTTTTTAGATATCCCTTGGACTTTGAATTAAAAATGTTCTACTGTAGATTCATTAAACAAAATAATAACTAAAGCCAGGTTTAAAATGATGGTGTATGTAACAAAACATAATGCTTTCATATTTTTGTTTTACAATTTAAGAGTATATCAACTCTTACTTGACAATTACATTATTTTACAGACAATAGTTTATAGTTATGTAACAGTTATTTTCAACAAGACTTCCACCAAAATCATGTGACTAATTTTCGTGTGCCAACTACCTATATGGTTTACACATGTTCATAAAATATAACATCTTAAAGCTCTTAATTACAAATAAATATTTATATCTACCTTTCTTGTACCTTCTTCCAAATTTAATAAAATAAATATTTAAATAATTGTGTATATTTATTTGATTTATTTATATATATATTATTTATTTTTGGGTGAATCTTTTACACATAATATTAAAATTAGGTGATGTTAAAAAAAAACTCCATGGTGTGAAACCACAAGCGAGCTGTAACGACCAAGTGGCCACCAATAGTCCAACATTTGCAGATAGAGGGTGTCATGTGGTCAGCAAAACAAGCCCTCTGTCTGTTAGTCTCAGTTTTCTAAACTTGGGCTGCTACTTCTTTATTCAAGTAGCTTATCAAGTGTCCTCATGAGTATGGTAAGTTCTAATCATCTTAAAATAAAATTAAAAATAGATTTTTTATTTTGTATAGTAATTTTTCTTCTTCCTATTTTGACATAAATAATGTTTGATCAAACTCAAGCAAAAAGCCATAAATTTTAATCAATGAAACGAGCAAAATTCACCCAAAAACTATAGTTCAAATAAATACTTATTGAGCTTTCCCCGCCTCACCGGGAATGGAATGTAAGTGTTAGTGGATCCAACAGCTACTCTCGTTCAAATTTTTGGTTTCTCCTACTCCTCCTCCCTTTTATTTTGGAGAGTGTTTCGTAAGCTTGTTGGATCTCCATAAACTGTTCTTGTGCCTCCCTCCTCTTCTCTGGATCTTTCACTTTATCCGGATGAAACTCCCGCGAAAGCTCACGATACTTTAATCTTATTTCCGACTGGGAAGCTGCACCCGAAACCCCCAACACCTGCACAATCAAAGTTTAATAATAAAAAAAAACTTTACACTAGATATTTAAAATTAAACAGTGAAAAGAGAATATAAGGCCAAGACTTACACCCTTACCAGAAAACAGTAAGCCTCAAAGTACACAGTTAAAAACATAACAAAACACACAATTATGAAATTTTCGAACTACATCAGTCACCTTCTTCAGCAGAAGAGTGTAAAACACCAAATGGACTATGGCAGCATGGCTAGAGGTAGATCATGGTTAATTAGAACCTGTCGTTGTTTGTTTCTTGATTTTTATTTTTGCTTGGCTTCTATAGATGCCTGCCCAAACTTGTGTCTTGACCCTTGATAGATGGATAGAATGTTGTATTTATATTATATTTAATTATGGAATTATTAAATTATCATTTATTATTATTGTTTATAGAAAAATGACTGAATGGTGTGCGTAGGCCTGTATGGAAGAAAAGGAGAGATGGTTATCTAAGGTTAAGATCAGGGGGATGCCTGGATTTAGTTATAAATTGGTGATCAAGTTCCCACCTAAAAAGCTGGGAAGCATTGCAACTATTAGGGAAGCCTCGTATTACTCTAGTACTTTGGCAGGAGTCAAAATCTGCATTATGCGTTTGAGAATGAAGTGCTCTTGATTTGTCATCAGGGTCGTTATAGTTGGTATCAAAACCATGACAACGTATTCGTTGCTGAGTGTTCATGTGATGAAGCCAAATTATTCAGCAACACAGAAGTTGCATTGTAACTGGTATATAAGATTTTCTGTGGAGCAGCCACAGTGACCTTTCATGGTGTATTCCATTTGTGTGATTCTGCTGTTGACTGAGGTGGAAGGGTGGTGAATTTAGCAGGTATTGCATCTCGGTTTGTTGCATCTCGGTTTGTTGCATGGATAGGAACATTTGGTCTGATGTTGTTTGTGGCTGGAAATTTAGGGTGAACTAGAATGTTGTGGAGATTAGGGGGGGAAGGCATTTGAATGTGATTCTTAGAGCACTGTTGAGAATATTTTGTGTTAGAGGTGATGAGGTTAGGATAATGTAGCGTGTGTACAGAATTAATCTGAATTGGTCTATCTAGTCCTTCATAATAGTGTGTGGTGAGCAGTATGCCACTGGAAAGTTGTTTCTTTATAGCCTTATGAATGGATAGGGCTCTATTTATTTGACTGTTGACTATGTGTTTAGGGTATCCCTGGGCTATGAAAGGCTTGAAAAGTTGTTCTAAGATCTTCTTCCTCGTAACATATACGTTTGTTTCTGGTAGCTAGGTTATAGGGTAAAGAGTGTTTTACATGAAGAGGATGGTTGCTTTAGAAATGGAGGTATTGTTGGTGGTTGGTGGCTTTGGTGTGGACTGTGGTGTTTATGTTTCCCTCACAAAGGTTCAGTTCCTGATCCAAGAACATGGCATGGTGTTGTGAAATGTTCCAGATGAATCTGAGGGTGCTGTTATTATTTAGCCTGTTCAAGAACTGTAGTAAATTAGTTTCAAAATCTGTCCAAATCATTAAATCAAGTCAATAAATCTCATCCAGCAGACATCTTAATGATTTGAAGAGATATAACAATAATTATTTTATCACTTATCCCGGTCACAAGAATACAGAAAACCTAATCACACTAAAATCATAATTATTGAAAATAATTTATAGCTAACAATTGAATAAAAAACAGGCCTAACTAGGTCCTTTGTTGTTGATGCTTGAAAGGTTAGGTTTTTTAGTTTTAAATACTTTAAAATAATAAAAAAGATAACTATTGCATATTACTATCACAATACTTACCAATACTGTAACTTAACCTTACCTTTAATTAGGAGGCTAGTAATCAAACAATATAATGGTGCTAGGAAAAAATTATGTCATAGCAGGCCTATATTAAAATAATTCTAGCCAGTTGTTTAAATGTTGAAAAAATAACAAAAGTTTTCAAATAGGCTTAACAATTTTTATTATAATTTTATACTGATATAAGGAGTGGAAAATTAGGTAACATTATTTGCTATTATATCTGTGGACATGTTTGGTGAAATATTGATTTCAGTTACTGTGAAAGGAACAGTGATGAAGTTGAGACTCCTGGAAAGAAGATAATCAGAAAACCAATTACTGGCGGTTCAGCTAAAGCAGTAGATGAGTTTATAAGAGATTCTATATGTCAAGTTATCTATAGAATGTATAATCAAGGTTGGTTCCAGTGATCATTTACAGAACTCTTACTTGGATCGTGATCACTCACCCCTTTTCCTTTGTTTACATATATAAGCTAATGTTTCTATTTTGAATGTTTGGCCCTTAACAGCACTAGATGTATAAATAATTGTATTATACAAACTAATGAACATGTTTACATAAGCTGTAGTTTGTAAAATATTTTTTATCGAAACATAAAAATATCCATTTATGTGCTTTTTATTGATAATTTTAAAGAAACATGTGTCATTGGATACTGTCTTATCGGCCATCAGAAACAGTGACAGTTTTTTGTGTTTTGGTAAAAAGTCTTGCTGAGCACATGTGTTCAAAGTGTTATATATGTGTGCATAGGTCAAATTCTTGTATAAAATTGTCACCCTTAGCTAACATATGTACACCTTTATGCCTTGCGTCACATGATTTGATGCTCTAAGAGGGTGCCATTCTAATGGGTAACATTGATAAGCCACAGGATCCTTGCACAAATACTAATTTGCAATCAGCCACAGTTATTCCCTTATCAACTGTTTGTTTTATGTTATGAGTGAGGTCAGTATGTGTGGATACATATTAATGTTTTAGCTGGAGTCAGCATGTGGACCACTGCGAGAAACTCATTAAAGAAGATTAGGAAATAGAGATGAAGTTTATTGCGAATTACAGACACCCATCTTTAATATTCAACCTAGGTGACGACGATGATGATGATGAGTCCATCTCTGGTGATAATGCAGAAGAATTTCTGGCTAAACCTCTAGACAAGTCCAGGGGTGATAGTAACTAACTTCTAAATTTGCCAACATGTTTTTATAGACATTAAATTATTCTAAAAATGATTACCTTATTAAAACATTAAGTCAAGCTAAGCTCTTACACATCCAACATCTTATACTGTCTAACCATTAATAACACACATATGCCATAGTGAATAGTCTAATCTGTGTTTTACTCTCTTCTGCTGAAGAAGAGGACTGATGTACCTTGAAAATTACATAGTTATGTGTTGTAATATGTTTTAATTGTGAACTGTGAGGCCTACTGTTTTCTGCTGTGTGTGTAGGCTTTGCCCTTATATCCTCCTTTCAATGTTTAGTTTAATACACATGTGGAAAAAAGTTTAAAAAATTGCAATTTTTAAAAAATATTTTATTCTTAAATTAAAAGAAATTAAAATTGTAATTTATTTTTATTATTATATAATTTTTCTAGTTTTTATTGTTTCAAAACTTTGCTAGTCAAAAGTGACAGCTGCTAAACATAGTGTCTTTCAGATCATATGTTTTGGCATTGGGATACATTCTAGAAATCTAGTAACTTTTCCAGAAATTTTCTACTGTTCTTCCAACCGAAATCAGAGTGTAGTGCTCTATTCCTAATAATCTTAACCATAATGGATGTAATAAAATAAGACATATGCAACATTTTATGGAAATAACACATTTATTTACAGTATGAATCTGAACGCCAAACCTTTCCATCACCTCTGACAAGATGTGTATTAATCACAACTTGTGAATGTGAGGAATGCCAGGCCTCCACCGTGGTTCGGATTCCACATTAAACTGTAGGTCCTCCATTTCATCTCACAATCACCCTACCATTGCACATTAGCGTAAGTGCATATAATCCGAACGGGTAGTAATACGCGGTGCTAATAATAATAATACAGTATGAAGAATAAAATATATTTTTTTGTTTGCATTATAAAAGAAGTCCCTTTCATCAGTTTTCCCCCAGAATTATATGCAGCTGGGACCTCCTAAATATTGATAGCTATGAAATTGCATGTGTACACAGTGCTTAAACTATTCTCTCAAAAATGAAAGATCAGTGCTTCAAAGACCTCGGCCATATTATATTCTTCAATTGTAAGTCACATTTTTAAAGATAAAGACCGACCTTGTAAGCGTTTTGTTCCCCGTGCGGGTCGGAGAGGTCAATGATCTGCCGCCATGTCTCCAGCCATCCGTGGTGCTGAGCGTAGACCCATGTGTCGTGAAGGGACTGTTTAAGATCCACCCACCAGGGAGACGTGAAGAAATGATGGATCGCCTCGCGCACCGGGATCTCTTCCCCTTCACTGTCCGTCAGCTTGGTATTGAAATAAAAGTAACTGCCCCACAATGAGAGGTAGAGGAGCCCACACACAGTCAATGTGGTGATACGTCTAGAAGTAAACAGAATGGACCAGGTCAACCATACGTAAATGTTTTGTTAGTAATATTTAGATCAGCGGTTTCCAGACTGTGGAGATCAAGAGATGATTTTTGGTGAGTTTTGAAATATTTTTGAAATATTTTTGAAATTAGGGAAAATGTTGTGATTATTTGAAACTATAAAATCATGAAACTATAGGGAAAAAGGGGGGAGGGGGCGCAGGGGAAAGAGGTGCATAATATTTAGATACAGGAATTGGTTTTGTCATTATAAAATGTTTGGGAAACAAAAATTTAGATATATATAAATATATATATATATATATATATATAATATAAATAAATAATATATATATATATATATATAATATATTATATATATATATATATATACCAGAGTATCTAAAAAATGATTTAAGGAAAAATATATCATTTGGTGGTTACCTACAAACTGTCTAAAATTTTAAATAGTCACACTTCTGTTTTCAAATTTTCGATTCTTCTCCCTTTTGTTCATTTTCCTACATACATCTAAATCATACTATTTAGTATTCTCTCCTTTTATCTCATTACTCATTAGCATCAGTAAAAGAGTGTTTGATATCCTTAATTTTAATGCTAATTGTGTCTATGTTATGTGATATGAAAATGAGTAGTTATTGCAACTGTAAGTAAAATATGGCCGAGCTTACAAACTATTAAATTTGATCCATCAATCATGTACTAATTCATCTCTATTTAAAAGCATGCATCGGAGTCAGAAAATGTTCCATAACGATTGTACACTTTATTTACCCCGAAAGGTAGCAGTCTTACCCTGACAGATTACACTATGACTATCTTATAAACTATACCTAAGTGGAATAATGCCAGGTAAGCTTGCCACCTTATGGGGTAAATAAAGGGTACATTATTTGTGTTTCAAAGGTGAGTAGGTCCTTTCTGTCCAAGCTGAACCATCACCATTTTTATACTTTAAGAAATACTATATTAGCAAATGTATGGTTATAGCTCAACCCCTGTACACAAATGTCAAATTATAATGCTTACTTGGCTAAAGATTTCTTCTTGGGTGGAGTTCTTCTCCACTTCTTCGACCAAGTGTCGAAAGCTAACGAAGACACAAAGGTCATCAACGAATACGCCGTAGTGTCATCTTCAAAATAGTAGTATAGGGGAAAGGTGGCGTATGCCACAACTAGTGGCCACCAGATAGTCCCTTGTTCACGTCCAATATTGCCAACTGTCCACACACCTAGAAAATAAATTAACCTGATATTATCCCCTAAATAATTGGCCAAAATGACAAAATGTTTAATATCTGCAGGACTAATATATCTAAATGCACATTATACTTTTTGTTTGATGTTTTGTCACCATTTTCTACTACTATTCGGGTGGCACACATACTTAGGGATGAGGAAGGATGAATTTATAGGAAGTGTACCCATATTTTGTTAAGAAGAGTGGAAAACCATATAGGGAAAACTACCCTCAGTACACCTAAACAGGATTTGAACTCTGATCTTCCCTTCCTTGGTAGTCCAGTCTATTACAAATGTGATGCCTTAGACCAATCAACGAGCGAAGCGGGTTGCATTATACTTGAGTTAATGAGATAGAGTTATACGCTGTGGCAAAAAAAAAATTCTAATGTAGGCCTAAACTAATATTGCAACAGTGATATATGGCTCATATGGCACAGGTTGATGCCATTCTCATTTGTCATGACTTCCCCTATCTTGAACAAAGGAGAATTACATCATTGTGGAAAATTTTAGTTCTAAGCGTGACTACAGAGAAAGATAGTACCATGAAATAAACACAGCACTAGTGTGGCGTGGTTGTCAAATAGAATGATATAAAATGTTTTTAAATAAAATAAAACAAAATGGCTGCATATATAGATATAAAATTATATACCGAAAATAAAATAACTATTTAAATTTGTAAAAAATATAAAATATTTAAATGAGGATCGTTACACCACACACACACTACTTTCATTTATTTGATTTGTCACTCGATCCACACTCATCCTCTCAACATACCTAAACCAACGAAGGGCGCTTCTTTCAGATTGACCTATTGAATTCCCCTTCAAACTGCATTCCTGCAGTACCCATTCATTAATGATTGTCAATAAGGGTTTTTCCATCTATGGTATTTTTTAGATTAGATATATATATATATATAGGTTATCATTCCAAACGCATTCCCCTCGTTTTGTGTTTTTAACTAAAAAAATCTTAAGTGACAAATTATATACTACCATACATAAGATATTTACTTTACAAACATTACTGTTTCCAGACTATTGTCTGGATCAGTTTTTTATTCCAGCTATGAATTTTCCAATACAGGCTTGCTATGCCTGTCATAGTTTCATATGCCCTATAAGCTAACTTAAGACTAGGACAGGCACAACATCTAGTTCCCGACAGTTACTTTATCAATGCGAAAGGGTAAACTCACATTTCCCCCAGGATAAATGTTCGGCTATGCTGTGAATCAAACACGGGACCCTTAGCTCAGTAAACAGACACGCTACTGACTGAGCTAAGGTGTTGGATCCCATACATACGATAGAACAATTACCTATAAATATTAGGCCTAATATATCTCCAGCAAATTATTACCTAGTGCGCAAGCCAGTGGAGCCAACACAATGAGGAATCTCCAGTTTATTCCTCCGATATGTTCTTCTGGGATTGCCATAGTTACCACTGAACTCCAGAGGTAAGCAACTACGAACATGCCGAAAAACCTTACGGAAGAAAAGGGTGGCTGAAATCAAAGAAGGCAGGTTTTTTATAATTTCTTAGCCTGTCTTACTACCCGTTCAGGTTATACTTGTTTACTAACTATGATAGTGGTTTTAGGGATTAGAAAGGTTGAATTTATAGGAAGTGTGCCTGCATTCACATGGAGGGAGAGTAGAAAACCATTTTGGAAAAACCACCCTTAGTACAACCAAACTAAGACTAAGATTAGACTCTCAATCTCCCCACCATCAGCAGTCTAATCTACTACGAGAGTAGCGCATTAGACCATGTGGCCAATGAAGCGGATCTGATATAAGTGAATTTTAAGTTATGGTCCAAATGAGCATTTTTTCCCACACCTCCCTTCTCCAGTTTTGTTACGAGGCTGACACTTGGATTTCTTGAATAAAAAACCACATCCAGCATGTAAGATCCAGAAGACCCTACTCTTACCTATCTCATCATATTTGTATCCAAAACCCTTTTTTAAAAGTATTATTAAGTTTTTTTTCCCCATTTTCTAACTGTACAAGTTTAGATGATGTTGTGTGCTATAGATAACTTAGCAATGTTAAGAAATAGCTCTATTTATTTTACTACCTGCTTCAGTCAGGGACGAATCTGTGGGTGGGTGTGGGGGCACCTCAAGAAATTTTCTAGTTAGTATTAACAATAATAATTAAAACATTAAACCAATTAAATTTATGTTATAGTCACTATTGTTGTACTGTCATGTAATATCCCACCAGCCAGTTGCGTCACGTAGTACTCAATCACTGTTAATAGGCTAATTGATTTACATTTTTTACACATCATTTTTAACTAACAAAAATTAACAAAAAAATAAATAAATAAAGGATGAACTTGTCTTGTATGTGTTCTTTTTCAAATCTTTTAGCTAGGCCTATCTAAATACCTCTCAAATTTTGAAGGATTTTTTTCCTCTGAATTTCCAGAGGGAAAACCTCCCACAACCCAGTTCCATGAGAGCACCCGCATACCCCCCCCCCCCCCCCCCATAAGATCCCGGCCCTAGTGAAAATCCTGGATCCGTCCCTGGTTTCAGTGATCCAATGGTCTAAGGTGCCACTCTCATGTTAGACTGGCCTGCTGATGACGAGGAGATCGAAATTCAAATCTCGCTCGGGTCTACCGAGGATGGTTTTTCTTAAATGGTTTCCTGCTCTCCTTCCACGCAAATGCAGGACGGTAGATTACCTCTAAAATGCTTCCTTCCTCATGCCTACCCCATTAGAGTAAATATCATAAATGTGTACAGCCTGAACAGGTAGTAAGACATGGTGATTAAAAAATGTATATATAAAATTCCATAGCATGGCTGATTGCTGTTAGAGCAGCGAAGTGTGCTATAACAGCATTTTTTCAAGAAACCACATAATCTAGCCTAATATGTGAGTGACGTTTCAAATTTTTTGAACGTGGAACAAGATAACCTAATTTGGGACAGCCTTGAAGGTCTACTCATATACTTACAAAATTCAACATTTTACGACTATACATTTCTTAACGAAACCCTGCTTGACTTGATTAACCATATATAAAAACATTAAACAAAGAGAGGCCCTACCAGTTGGCTATTTCAAATATATGGTATAACACAAAATTTATCAAATACTCAAAAATCTTTCTGCACTGTTAAGTGGCATCAGTACAGGAAAACTCAGGGGCCTCAGCAACTGCATGGTCCCCGCCGATATTTTTCAACACCATTAAGAGGGAATGATCTTAGATTATGGTATGGCAGGTAGGGCCTACTTCACTAATCACATATGTGCATTTAAGGATGGTAAAAGCGGCAACGTAAAGCCATCTATCGAATCACTGGTGGCTGTGGTTTTTAATAATATCTCTAGGATCACTGTATTTCACAGGTCAAGCTTGGAGTCTGTCTTAAGCTATGAGTGAATAATGACCCTGAGCACAGGATGAATCCTGGATAGTTTGGTAGTAGAACATTGGAGCGCTAAGCCAAGAGTTCTGGGTTCCATTCTCATGTACAGGTGTAATTTTTAAACTAGTAATTAATATACTCTATTAGTGTGTAGTTCCTTAAAATGATGTCTGTGTTTAAAGCATTAAGAACAAATAAATATGTTATGTCAATAGTTTGAAGTATTCTAAGGCTTATTATATTACATTTGTCATATTTAAAAAAAGTCATTTTCAAGTTTTAAAAAAAAACACGATGCCTTAACGTTGCTTTAAGGATGTGACATACTTTTAGAAAAATATGACTCATTAAAATCTTAAGCTATAGCTTTGATCTATGGCTAGGCCTACTTACTTTATCATGCTGTCTTACTCTCGCTACATGTTTTCGAATAAATTTTAC
Organism: Timema podura; assembly: GCA_033556935.1. Classification (NCBI taxonomy): domain Eukaryota; kingdom Metazoa; phylum Arthropoda; class Insecta; order Phasmatodea; family Timematidae; genus Timema; species Timema podura. The sequence goes on along the minus strand of JAVRXN010000007.1, from coordinate 38,832,342 downwards.
ATCCTCGTTTGCATCCGAGACGTACTCTGGGATATAGAAAATATCTCTTAACCATCCACATCCAACATAGCCTCCTAAAGTACACCACCACAAGAATGCTTGAGCATCTCTTCCAAGATAAAGATGATGTAAACCAAATACACCGCCAATAAACCACAAAATATATGTTGTTAGCATACTTTTCTTTGCCATTATTAACGAAAAAAGTTTCTCTCGTTACACCGTTTATGTGCAAATAAATCTGAGTTACCCAATGCTCTAGATTAACTATTAATTTGCACAGGTCACAAACAACAATCACATCAAGTCACTGACATTAATTTGACAACAATAATCACGAACAGACACGTATTTAAACGCTAGTCTCTATAGGGAAATTTTATTAACAGATATTCGCATGCGCAGAAATGTTTAACTCGGGAACAAGGGGAGGAAAAAAGATTTATAAGCACGCGCAGGTATTTTAACAATTTAGAAACGAAATGTTGAGGCATTATACAATGTTTATTCTAATCCATGTTCCTTTTGTTAGATATCGCTTGAAGAAGATTTTTTAGACTATTCAAAGCCATTAAAACATGTAACAATTTATGTTCTAAGTGATAAAATAAATATATTATAACAAAAGTATCAAGACTATTAATTTAACATGACAAAACCAGCTTCGTTTCTCTGTTTGTTTCCTTATTAAGTCTGCGCATGCGTATATTCGAAGTAGTGAACATTACGGTAAATATTACGGTACCAAAAAAAGGTTAGTAAAGAGGAAATCTATACCCTGATTTTCCTACGAACGAACATTTAGAGTAACTTTTACGAGCACAAGACGGTCACGGGTCAACATTAATTACTTTTTGCTAAATTACTAATGCTAGGTTGTAGGTATTGACAATATTTATCAAAAGTGCAAATCCCATGTCTTGCTGTATGAACACGTGAAAGTATACTAAGCAACTTTTTAGCGGTCAGATAAATGATAATATGTCCATTCGTAAAAAGATTGAGATATAGAAAATAATGTAATTTTTCAATACGACCAAATTTGATCAGTTTGATAATATGGAAACTCAAATAGTAAAACCAGAACTGTAATTTTTTTTATATTAAAATTTGTCCCAAACCATGCTTTACAAATTAGCACTAGGGATAATTAATTTGTCTAAAATACAAATATTAAATTTTAAGTTCCATGATGTGGGTAACCAAACTTGTTTCGTTTTTCTTCATTCCACGGCCTTCCAGGAAAATTTTAAAATGTTCTCTATTTATAAGTGTTTTATATCAATTTGAAGATGCTATTTTTTAATATAGTACATCTCTTATTTCCTACTCTGACACTTTTATTTAATTCTATGTATTGAAATCAATATAATATAATTTATTTAATTCCATATATCGAAATCAATATAATATAATAATTTATTTAATTCCATGTAGTTAAATCAATATAATATAATAATTTATTTAATTCCATGTATTTAAATCAATATAATAAAACCTTTGCAGAACATTAAATAGCAAGGGCATAGACATCTAATTTTTCTAGGGTGGATCCGCTAGAAAATTTTACTATCGGCCTATTTTTGGTGAATAGAAATGTTGATACACTCACACAAACACACACACACATACATATATATATAATCTCCAGGCAGATCAGGACCCTTTAACCCCTCCGCCCCCTTAATCAATAGGTTAAAGCTGGGTTGACAGTGTACGCTCTGGTTGAGCACACTTGGAAGATGTGTGCACATTTACTCACCCTACTCGTGTCATTTACCGTATACACCCAATACAAATGTACTTGGACTTAGTAACGTTTAAATATGATGAAAAGTTAAGGTAGGCCTACACGTAAAAGACCACATGGGAAAAGTCAAAGAAAAATAGTCAGAGTGTACTTGTAACTAGAAAACTACACTTAACAACTCGGTCCTAGTATACTCCAAGTGTACTCTGGCCGTGTTAACCCAGCTTTAACAACACTTGCTTTGTGTTCCAGCAATAGCTTTCATTTGTGTGTTGCAAGTTTTCTACCGCTACCAGCGCATTATTCATCAATGCACAGTGCCTAGCAACATCTTCAATTGCATGACGAACAACATTACTTCATACGATCTAAATCTTCTCTAACCAATCTTATCGCCTTATTGAAATGCAACTTACCTACATTTGTACCCAAAATCAACTTTATATTATTTTTTACTGTAGGTACCCACAAGCTATTGACTAACTAGATAAAAATCTATTTTTGTCAAGCTAAAATAAACATATTTGTGTATCTCTAAATACATTATTTAATTACTTTAAAGCTTTTTTTACTTTGTTTCTGGGTGTTTGTTAAGGCCCTTGCATGAGTCAACAGGAGTGAGTGTAACAATGTACAGCAATATACAGCTTTTGATATCTAAGTTAATATATTTGTAAATAATATGGGAGAAAATCTACATGCAACTAATTGCAACACAACTAATTGAATACGATTTGAATTTTGTTGCTGTCCAGATAGCTTGTAGAGATTCACTGGTCTTGAAAATCTAACAATCTAATCTATGTAAACACACATATTTTTTTCTCTGGCATTCACAACCAAAGACAGCTTAGTCAAGTGCAGGCCTTCCCTTTCTTTGCACTACTCGACTTTTGTATGTTTGTACATTTTTAAAGCCTTTTTTTGTCACTTTTAAAAAAACAAAGTGCATGCAAATTAATGGTTTGAAAACTGACTTAATGAAATACTTTAATATAACTTAAACTTGAATCACTTCTTGAATATATTCACAAGCCAAATTTAAATTAACTATACAAAAATAATAGACCCGTAAAACTTTCAAACACTTTGGAGCGAAGGACAAAAACTGGACTGAACTAATGAGAAATGTTTGCAAATAAAGTTAGAAACATTTGTAATAAAATCATAAAACTAATTTGTTGCAGAGTTGAGGTTAAAGAAGGGGTAGGCTTACTGAGAAGAATAACATAGCTTTCAATGACTTTCCTTATCCTACCACCGGACTCTTAGCTAAGCTGATAGTGTGTCTGCCTACTGAACTTGGCCCGAGTTTGATTCCCAACATGGATGAAAAATGTACCATTGGTGAAATGTTTCATCTTTCACATTGATGAATTAACGGGCGGGGCTGGATGTTGTGTCTGTTCTAGATTTAAGTTAGTTTATAAGTCGTGCATTGGTATAATCTTTCATCAGAATTTTTATGTGTTACCAATATACAGGAAACAAACTTAAAGTAAACATAAAAAGAAATAGTTACTCTCACAACCTTACGGGTTCTCGGAAGCAGAAAATATAATTGTCAAAAATAATGTTTTTTCAAAATTGTTTATCCCCATATGGGTACATATCATCATGTAGTGGGGAAATAAAAAAGTCCTCCCACGTTGCACATTGATCTAATTGATCTCTTTCTGATGGCGAATCACTTGTAACACAAAACACCCGTCCCACTTGCACTTATCTCGGCCTATTGCCGGCATCGCCCGCTATCTGACCACTCCCCCCAGTCTCACATGACTAGAAGGGGCGGTCACGAATCCCCGCTTTGACTCCTCGGTCACCTGCCGTAGTCGACAAAGGATTCACTACGCCGTCCCTTATTCGGCGTAGGGTCGGCAGGGGCGTCGTAATCGCCTATGCCCGGACGATCTGGTTGGAGCTGGCCTGCGCCCGACTGAAAAATCGTTCCGCCAGACCGGGATACGGCTGTCAGGGACGGAGGCTGACATAGTCAGGAGAACGCGGTTTGGGATGCGGGCGGTATATGCGGGGTATAATCAGGTGTTCAGAAGTGTACATTAAATACCTTGACTAGATAAAAAAACATATATCAAATTTAACCTCCTCCTTAGGGAGGCATAGGCGTTTAGTATGGGTACAACATTGTCCTGTTTGTGATTCATATTTTATTTTATTTCATCTTCTACAAAAAAAAAGTTTCAGGCCAGGTACCAATAGCCAGCCACCCTTCCCCTTATACCCCCCACTCTGAGTGATGAGCTTACAAATGAGTGCTTATTGGAACTAGTCAGCCCTAACTATAATTATGAGAAGTAATAGGCAATACAAGAGGAGGAACAGTATCTCAAGACAGCACTTTTTGTACTCTGAGTTTTATTTTCATGGGAATTAAGAGAGACAAAAGAGACAGTAAATATTCCTTTGTTAGATACTTTATTATCATAAAAATAACCGAAACCCGGAATCTTTACAGATATGAACAATTATTCGTATTATGACAAAATAATTTAACCTATATATTCTAAAAGAAAGCTAAAGTTTGTTTTGTATTAATCCTTTCGTTTTACATTTAGTTACCAGTAATATAACACATGTGTTGGTCAACAAAATTCCTACTATGGTAAAAAAAAAATAAAGACACTCAATTTTTGAACTGTAAAATAGTCGTTTGGACACTTTTGCATGACATGTTTTTTAACTGTCTGTAAAGAAATAAGCTATTACTAATTTAGTGATCTCAGAATGTAATGAACTTCAAAATGTGACCGAAATTAGCTTCATGCCGGTCTTGTTCAGTGTCACTAAATATCTTCAGTCTACAAGCCACTGGCCTACCAACTGTTTTATCTTCTGCCGCGCCTCCAACAGCTCAGCCGAGTCTAAGGGTGTCTCATCGTTAAAGTCTGCACAGTGTGAAGTTCCTAGAATATACCGTAGTTGTGAATGTGATCATCGTGAATGCTTGCTCAATGCTTGTCCTGCATTGATCTTTTGTTTGGTCAAGGTTTTTTTTAAATACTTTGCTGTAGTAATGATGGCTAATTTTTATGTTTTGTGAGTTTGAAGGTTAATTAAGGCCATAGTCATCCAACTTGAGGGTGGCTAGCAGTTGCTGGCAACATCGTATGACCATGTACTCACTTAATTAACCTCCAAGGTTGGATAACTAATAAACCTATAGTAACCATTAAATCACCTAAAAGTGATAAAGATAACCAAAGTCAAACAAAAGGTCGAATTGCCACAAGTTTCGATCAAGCTGCTTTAGTTAAATTAATTTTAAGCTTAACTAAACTATTTGCTTATCAAAACTGACATAGGTACTATTAAGAAATACACATATTTTTTTTTACAAATTCCCTAATTTTAAAAACAAGGCAATGTGGTGTATATAATATGTGCATATCAAGGAGATTAGTTCAGAATAAACACAAGTAAAAAAATCATACACTGGTTTCGTTAAGAGCATTTTGATCCAAATGTATTTTCATATTCAAACTCTCAACATGGAACTAAACTATTCGAAGGTCAATACGTGAAGCTATGTAGCCAACTTGAGCTAAACATATGTTACTTCATTCTTTCTAGCTCACATTTCCTCACTTTCAGTGAGTGACTGGATCAAGGAGGGATAATTTACTAAACGATATAAGTACTTAACAAATATTAATAAAAGAAAAAAGTTATTTTAGTCATGATAGTTTTTAATCCCTCTTGGGAGGAATGTAGTAAGCCTAATCAACATTTTGTTGCTAGTCTTTTAAAAGTATCGGTTATGGTTCATCTACATTGGTGGCACCAACTTTCCAGAAGACGTGTTGTTGGATGTTCTGTTTAAAAAGAGGCCTTATACCTACAAATAAATGTTGAAAGATGTTATTGTTTACCAATAAGAACTTTGAAGGGTGTATAAAAAATAAATATTCAATACTTTATCTATTTATAGCACCTACATGACAAGATATTGAGGCTATGTATCTGACAAATCGGTGCAACTGATTGTAGATGAGCCATTAATAGAGATGGTCCACGTTACCTTGTATCATGACGGTATGCACGCCAAGGTTCCGACTCTCTCTAACCCCTAGGTAGTTCCAGGGGTCCACTGTCCCATGTACGAACACAACATTGGACACCTGAGGCCTGAGGGCCCCATACATCATGTTGGTGTGACTCACTCCAGCTTCCAACAAGCGTTTGTTGAACCTTATTAAAAAGATATTGACATCATCATCAATGCAAGGCAGACTAAACCCTACACAGCCAACACTAGAAGGTAATTATTCTATGACTACAAATTTTTTTTTTGCCGTCATGTCTCACTACTCATTCAGGTTCTATGCTTATAAACCAAATACGCTAATGTGTTAGGGGCGAGGAAGTTTGAATTTAGAGGGAGAGTACCCATATTTGTGGGAAAGGAAAGTGGAAAACCATTTGGGCAATACTAATCTCCCCCCCCCCCCCCTGGTACACCCAACAGGGATTCAAACACTGATCTCCCCATCATCAGCAGCCCATTCTCTTGCGAGAGTGACGCCTTACACAATTCAACCACTGAAGCAGGTTAACACACCATGTAATGTGTCTTTTGAAAATTAATTTAATAGAAAATATATTTTACCCTGAGAACTTTTAGGCGTAAAATAATAATTGATGGTTTAATTTATTTTTACAATAGTGTTATTAGACCGAGGTACTTACTTTTCTCCGAAAATTCCTTCACACATGTAGAGTTTGTACTCCATTGGGAACATTCCTTCTCCGAAAGGCTGCAAGCCAGACTTGGATGTCTGATAGTATCCCAACTGAGTACAGGTCTGATACATCCACTGGCGGCCTATGTTTTGGAAAACACAAGTAATAATTTTAAAACATGGCTCGAATGGTTTAAGGCGTCACACTCGCAGTGAACTGGACTGCCAACAGCGGGAATATTGGAGCTGTCAGGTGTACTTAAGGTGGTTTTTCCTCAAAGGTTTTCCGCACTCCTTTTACACAAATGTAGGTACACTTCCTTTAAATTCAACCTTCCTCATAATTAACACATGCATATAATTCGAACTGGTACAAAGACATGAGGCTAAATTTTATTTTTTAAATGGCAGAAAGACAAAGGAAAATGAAGGCTTTTTACTAAACTGATTTGGCCACATGCTGGAAACAGTTGATGAGTGAATAATTTTATAGAAACTGAGATCTGTTTCTATTTTTATATATTATTTGGAGTAACCTTGTGAGGAAATGTTGATGGCAAATCTATTAATAAAAATACTTTAAGTTACTCAATTTACTTGGCCAATTCAAAGTACTCTAACCCTCTTGGTTAACATTAAAGTGTGCACAATGTTTTTTATGAAAGTTAGCATTCTTAATTCAACCTATTGTATAAGTTATACTATTGTGGAAGCAAACAATGTAAGTTTGCTACCTTATTCTGACTGTTGTGAAGCCAGTGTAAAAGTATGTACTACTCATCTTGCACCTAGTCACCATGTACTTACTGCCTGATATGACGACTTTGCTGTCCCAGCTATTGTTCTGATATTGCAACAACACACTCTCCATGTCCACCATGAGACATGACGTGGAGCCCAGGATAATCCTCATCATGTTGGAGTACCTGTCCAATGGTGTGTCCCCAAAGGAGGAGTTAGTTAACCTGTTGCAAGCCGAGGCAATGCTGTCGCGTGCGGCTGTGATGGGAGTGTTGTACTGAACCGCGCTCGCCAGGCTGCTGGCCACATTGTTGAACAATGCGTACACGTCAAACTCTTTCGACGCATTAAGAGGACTGCAAAGGCTGCAGACAAAACAATTGTGCTACATTCATGTTATTTTAAGCCTTTACTTTTGCAATAGACTGAATTTTTCGATGACGTGAATATTGGGAATCGAGTCCAGGTCAAGTGTACTGAGGGTAGTTTTTACTATATGGTTTTCAACTCTCTCTCCAAGCAAATATAGGCACACTTCCTTTAAATATAACCTAACTCATCCCTAACACTTTAGTGTAATTTGTTTATAAGCGTCTAGTCCAAACATTTACTTAGATGTGGTGATTATAAAAAATATTATTTTTTAGGTGCAATATTTAGCCTGCACTTTTGAAACACACACTTTAACAACATATGACTTACAAAAATAACTTAAAAATTGGGAGTGTTAACCTAATATTTTTCTAGACAGCTAGCCCTAGTGCATAGATATTTATTAACCAATTAACAGAACAATCCTGTAAACAACAAGTAAACATCTTTGTCAGTATCACCCAGAGTCGAATCTGAGTTCTATTTACTTGTGATTGGTAGCTAAACCGTGGTTAAGTTTAAATACTAAGTTGTAATATTTCTTCTTACAGACATTCTTTATAATAATATTTCATATCTTCCATCTTATAATGAGAAATTAATATTATTACAGTAAAACCTTGGATTGCGAGTAACTTGGTTTGCGAGTGTTTTGTAAGACGAGCAAAAATTTTCAATAAATTTTAACTTGGTAAACGAGCGATATCTTGCAATACGAGTAGTACTACGGTTACGCTTTGTCTGCCGAGTAGTGTCATTGAATAGGTTCTTTGTTAAAGTCGCACAAAAGAAAAATATTTGAGTGAGCCAACATATAGCAGTGATTCCGTTAGTGACAGTGAAATACATCCTAAACAATAACTCACCTCCTCCTCTCCTCACTCTCGTCTACCTCACACCAGCCACCATTAAATTTAATTAATTAATTTGATTACAGTACAGTTACATTTAAATAACGAAAATAAAAAAGGTATTGATCATTTTTAGATTAAATATTTTTGGGTTGTGGGATGAATCATCTGAGTTTCCATTATTTCTTATGGGGGAAATTCACTTTGATATACGAGTGCTTTGTATTACGAACACGTTTACGAAACGAATTATGCTCGCAATCCAAGGTTTTACTGTATTAGTAATTATTATTATTATTATTATTATTATTATTATTATTATTATTATTATTATTATTATTATCACCGCGTCTTACTACCCGTTCGGGTTATACGCACTTACGCTAATGTGTAATGGTAGGATGATTGTGAGATTAAATGGAGGACCTACAGTTTAACGTGGAATCCGAACCACGGTGGAGGCCTGGCATTCCTCACATTCACAAGTTGTGATTAATACACACCTTGTCAGAGGTGAAGGAAGGGTTTGGCAATCAGATAAATCTGTGCTGGGACCGAGGATTGAACCCCGGACCCTCAGCACAGAAGTCTGACACCTTACCCCTAGACCACCAGGTCACCAGAGAAATTAATAAATTATAAAATAATCTTTAAAAATACAAACACTAAACCCTAGTTAGTAGCTTTCTATCGATATATTGTGTGTGTGTGTGATCATTGGTGCTTGTGAAGAGTCTCACCTTATTCCTTCCTTTTACTGAAACTGTGAACTATTAACATTTGTGGAACTCTTAAGTTAACAATTATTGTCAGATATTTGTTCGTTTGTTATTTAAAATGATGCCCCACAAAAATTACACTTTGAAAAGCTCTCCAATTAAAGGGGAAAAACATGTAATTGGATCATGAGAGGCAATGCTGGCCGCTCGGCTAAACCCCGACTTCCTCGTGAATGGCAGTCAAACCCGCCTCAGTGGCGTAGTTGGCTAACGCGCAAGATTCATGTTGAGCTAGACTGCCGAGGGCGGGGAGATCGAGGTTTGAATCTCAGTCGGGTGAACTAGGGGTTGAGGGGTTCCTAAATGTTTTTTCCACTCTCCCTCCACGCAAGTGTGGGTTATTTTCCTCTAAATTTAAACTTTCCAGTTCCTACCCCATTAGCGTAAGTAGTACCTAAGCGTATAACCCGAACAGGTAGTAAGACGTGGTGCTAAATAAATAAAATAAATAAATAACAGCAGTCAAGTAAAATAAAAGTTTTAACTCTTTAGACCGGCGCGAGTCGTGCCTTACTTGAAGTATGTGGTCAAGTTGTCTGCTCCACCCTCCGTGCTCAGGAGGGATTTCATTGCCATGGTGGCTACCCTTATGGTGGAGACGCACTCCGGGGAATAACGCTCTAGAGCGAGTGCCACACCATCGAAATACTCTGAAAACACAGGAAGAATGGTTTCACAAGCATCTGCCCTTGTCAAGAACACTTATTAAAATATTTCAACAAGTGCACTATACCCACATATTTATCTCGGTAGTATGTTTTACATTTAAAAAGTTAAACCTACTATGTTACCCAAACAGTCTAAGGCATCACTTTCACAATATACTGGATTGCCGATGATGAAGATCGAGGTTTGAATATCGGTCAGGTGTACTGAGGCTGGTTTTTCCTGAATCGTTTCCCCACTCTACCTCCACACAAATGTGAGTGCACTTCCTCTAAATCCAACATTCCCTAACCTGAACTTGTTAGAGTAATTAGGATGTATGCACATATAATTTAAACAGGTGCTAAAATTAAAAAAAAAATTATTTGAGGTATTTAACATGCTCTTTCTGGAATTATTGATTATATCAGCACACAACTTATAAACTAACTTAAATCTAGAACAGTCACAACATACAGATCTTTGCTGATAATTCTTCTCTGTGAAAGAGTGAATCCCACATTTCACCAATGATAAACTTTTCAACCATGTTGAGAATGGAACCAGGGACCTTTAGCTCAGTAGACAAACACCATCAGCTGAGCAAAGGTGCCGTAAAAGGTGCTAAAGAAGACACCACAGCTATTAACTACTTAATATAAATAAATGATTGAGATGAGGAGGGTTGTTTTGAGTAAATGCACCTGCATTGGTATGGTGATGGTACGAAAAACTCACATTGGTACATCACACGTGGAAAAACCTTTGTGTCCACCTGGTTAAGATTTGAAACTCAAACCTTCAACGTCACTGTTAACCCAGCCCATTGCAAGCCTGACGGTTCTGTAACCACTCACCATAAAACTCCATCTTGGCCCAGACTGGCGCGCTGCTGGCCACTGCACCATGAACCAAGTGGGGGTACTTGAGCCGAGCCCAGGCGGCGAGGTTGGCCGAGTATGACCGGCCGAACACTATCACCCTGCTGCCTCCCAGACCAAGCTTTCCCTCAAGGATGTTGACGATGAAGTACGCAAGGTCTGCCAGCGTCTGTTCCACTGTCAGGTATCGGAGGCTTTCTGTGCTTGTATCCCTATAAATTAAACACGTCAGATGTAATTGTTTCTAGATTGTGCTGGCATCACAGACTGTATTGTTTGCGTGCTTGTTTGCTAATGCAGAAACAGCGGGGTAAAGGGGGTGCAGGGTCAGATGTATGTTCTCTGTGGCCATCAATATATGTACATAGAAAGGTCAAGACGTGTATTAATCACGACTTGTGAATGTGTGGAATGCCAGGCCTCCACCGTGGTTCGGATTCCACGTTAAACTGTAGGTCCTCCATTTCATCTCACAATCACCCTGCCATTACACATTAGCGTAAGTGCGTATAACCCGAATGGGTAGTAAGACGCGGTGCTAATAATAATACATAGAAAGGTGGGCGCTAGAGGAGTCCAGGCACCCCATCCCTTCTTTGAATTGATGGACTGCTCAAAATGTTTGGGTGAGCGGGGTAAGTTATAATTCATCACTATATGTATGCTAATTCATTTCGGTTGGAGAGTGAAACCTACATTTCACCAAGATAAACTTTTCAGCCATGCCGGGAATGGAACCCATGACCCTTAGCTCACTAGGCAGACACGTTACTGATTCAGTTAAGATGTTGAACCACACATACATTTACTTTGATTATTAATGTTTTTGTAATATTATTTTAATATTTGCCGACAAAGTGTATTCTTTAACACTTCATATTGTAAAATTAACTTTGTCAACATTTCAAATAACAAATTATTATTTGTATATCCAATATGGTGTATCAGAAAAAAAGGTGTTTCTTGGAATGAACAGAGTTAGTGAAGCTGTGAAAAAAAAGCACGCCTACATTTTCATTAAATCTTGTTGAAAATGAGCTAATCTTATAAGTGACATGTTTATAACTTTTGCCTCTAATTTTGGTGTAATCCACATTTTGAAATAAAAAAAATAACGCTTCGGTGGTTGAATGGTCTAATCTGTCAATATATTGGACTGCCAATAGCAGAGGGACCGGGGTTTGAATCCTGGTTAGGTGTACTGAAGGTGGTTTTCCCTAAACTAGTTTTCACTCTTCCTCCATACAAATGCCGGTACACTTCTTGTAAATTCAACCATTTTCACACATAGCACACTAGCATGATTAGTAACTAAATTTGTAGTAAGACGCGGTGCTAAAAAAAAACAGTGAAAGAACGTGGGATTTCTGGACAGCTTCAATGCGTCTCAGTGCTCCAAAAGACTGTCACCTTAAATTTATATCCAGCCCCCTCTTAAAAAGCCTTAGCAACACCCTTTTTCTGCTCGGTGAGTCAAAGTCCAGTTTTTCCATAAAATGATGACCGGTGTTGTACTAACAATGTCGGTCGGCTCTTCCCGTAGAATCTGTGCTCCAGTAGGAATGCTGTGGCGTTGTAATCTTGTGCCAGACTTATCATCTCGCCATCTTGCAACCACGCGGCTTCCGAGGTGCTCTGTTCCTCTCCATTCACGAAGATGAACACTGGGCCCCCTTTAACATGGTACTGGCTGTTTCCGAAGTATCTCTACATTCACCAGAAAATAATTAGATTTTTTAAAAAGTATTTTTTGTGAAATATTTAAATAAAAATATCTCAACTTATTCTTGAAAATGTTAACAAATTTATTTTCAGTATTTGAACCTTCTTCAAGCATTATAAACTTTTCACTTAATTGAATCATAACTTTAATTGGATTAATTTTAATCCCTTAAGTGCTCTAAATTATTCCCAACCTATTAATTACTTTATGAAATTCAATTATTCTCACTCTTCATAAGAATTACAATTTTTATAAATTCCTCAAGGAACCCAACCATTTGATTATATCACCACACAACTCACAATGTAACTCAGTTCTAGAACAGACTCGGCACATAACTCCCCAGCCGTTATGATAGGTAATCACTATGAAAGGGGACATCCCACTTTTAAAAAATGCTAAATTTCTGGCCATGCAGGGATCAAACTCAAGCCCCTTAACTTGAAACAGATGCCTTACTGACTGAGCTAAGATTTTGATCTAATAGAGAGAAAATTTCCAGAATTAAACAAGTAACTTAGAAGAATTTTAAAAATCATTAATATTAATTTTGAAGGCGGTACAGGAAATTAAAAAACACAATATGGCTTTTGCAGTGAAAATCCATATTGTGTTTGTTACTTTTATATGTTTTTATAGAACTTTCCTGTACCTTCTTCTAAATATAATACAGTTAACTCATAATGCGAAAAGAGGTTTTTCTTGTAGAGAAATATCAGTAGTAGTAATTGATGGGCCTAGTTCGAGAAACATTGACCAATAGCGAGTGATGTCTTAAATAAATTATTGAGAGGATTATGCTGAAAAGAGTGTTTGGGGGGACATCATCAAATTAATTTATAAAACAAATAACAAGGACTAATTAATTTAATACTAATTAAAGTAAGATAATCTGTGCATATCAGACCATCCCTCCTGTTTTTTCTTGTGAAATTGGGAGATATAATATTGACCATTTATATGAATATAAGTAAATTGTATCCTCACCTCTAAGAAAAACCTCTTTTCATAAAACACCATCACAAGATAAATCCAACTTGTCAACTAACTGAATCACAGCTACCACTATTCTCTGAGTCAACCAACGCTGTCGTTATTTCTGTCCACGGGCGTAGGGAGAGTTTAATTTTGGGTGGGGGTTTCAAAATCGTAAGTTTCTGACAGGATGTTAAGGCTTACTACCAAACCCTAAGAAATAATAATATTGTTACCTTATGCACTTGTGGTGGCACTTTATCTGTGGGATAGGGAAAGAGAGAGAAGGGGGGCAAGTAACAAAAAAGTATTTTTAGGGACTTTCTACACTCCTTGCCCCCAGTTATTGTTAGAAAGTTTGATGCACCTAAGTGGTCCTTGTTTGGAGACATTTTGAAAATTATACGCTTTTTAATGACTATGTAGAATAGTGCTCCCAATTTTTTGAAATTTGAGTGTCCTCCTTCATCAAATTTTTTGAAAATTTTAATGCTTCTAAAAGCTATTTTAAGAAGTACTCACCAAAATTCTTTTGACAAATTAGATTCCCTAAAAACTATTTGGAATGGTCCTCACCTGGCCCATATTCCTGTTCATTCCTATCTAATTTATAATTACATGTTTCAGTGTTTTAAAATCTTTTTATTTTTAGTTATTATCACAATATTATTGTGCTATGAGTGTTTTTTTCCTTAATCAAATTATCTGAATTATCCTAACACTTCCAATTCAAAATCTCTTGACGTATCCACTGACCTGTTTCCAAGTGGTGTTGTCCGCAGGGTTGAAGTGATCTATTTTCTGGTCGAACCAATCTTCTGTTATGGAAGGGTTCGATTTCCACGCTTGACTAACGGTCGGGATGGCCTTTGAACTGATAACCTGCGGGGGTGGGACGGTGGAACATGCCGCTAACGAGAGGATCAGGATTACCAACCATGGTGCTCTAAGTAGACACATAGCAGCACGACGCTCTGTGGGTTATCAGTTAAATTGTCAAATTTGAGACTGTGCATGTCTCATTCCTATTGGATAAAAGTTTAGATGAATTATGGTAAGCTATAAAGGTATATGTTTCATAGAAATGAGGATCCTAGCCCTAAAACATGAAACTTCCTGAATCCTACAAAGTTAATGAGGTGTCAATATAAACCCATTCAAATGATGTGAATTATCCTTCTTGTTAATGTATCGTTTCAGTCGGTAAATTTGGTAAATCTATAGAACTTGAGGTGGAAGTGTAGTGAATGTGAGAAAAGGAATAATTTTGCAGTTTTTATAGCAAAACATTTATTCTATTAAAATAAATCAAATATTTCTATAGTAGAAACACATAGTTTAGTTTTCTTCACATGGTGATATCAACAGTTGTTGAATATCTGTCATGAGCATAGCGGCATTGGATGAGAACCTTTTTAAATGAAGAGAAAAAGTTATCATTACATCTAGGACACCCTTGACAGATATTCAAGAACAGTTGATATCACCATGTTAAAAAAATTAAACTCTTATGTTTTTACTGGAGAAATATTTGATTTCTTATGACCTAAAAATTATTTTGGCAGTAGTATATCATTTAAGAAGTGATTAAATTTTGTAGACAGATGTATGAAAAAGAGAAACATTAAGATTTTTAAAAATTATAGAGTATGTATGACTCGGTGTATGGATGTTGTTGAACGAAGGGCGTTAGGGAAGTGTGGAGAACGGTAGGGAGAATGGATTAAGTACATATATGTTTTTTAAAACTATATGCAAAGTTTCTGACTACCTTGAAAGGAAATGGCATGATTAGGTATGTATGTATGTGTGAATGTGTGTATGTATGCAACTCATATTCCCTAAACTCCCACCTTAAGAAGTTCATCTCACAGCTCATTAACCAGGAAATTTGTTACAAGATTACACTCGAACCAAAACAGTATCAGAGTCTGAATTATTCATTTTACATTGAAATTGTGATAAGTTTAGTAGTTTTTTCATTTGGAAATAATTATTTTTCAGTTTTTTTCTTTTGTGGCTGGTAAAATACTGTCCTGGATATTAGCATATCATGGGGCGGAGAAGAAAAAAGTAGAATTTCACATGAGAAGAGAGTGGGAAACCGTTTAGGAAAAAACAACACCTTGGCAAACCCAACCGGAATTCAAACTCTAATTTCTTTGTCATTGGCAAACCAGTTCAAACAAGATTGACACCTTTTGTCTGTGTGATCACCGGTCCTATTAAATACTAAGATATTTTATATAGTAACTAATCATGGTTGCGTGACCAATCAATGTTTAAATTACGTTAACTTATTTTGGTGCCTAATAAGTCCTATGTTAAGAGTTCACTATTTCTAAGTGTATAGAAAAACATATTATGAGCGTGCATTAAACGTTTTTCTTGGCCGCTAAGAAAAATAGAATAGAAGTCATAAACATAATTATAATATTAATCACAGAGGATTTGAATAAATGTGTAAATCATATCATTTGTTTTTGTTGGTGGTGGACATCTTATTACAGAATAATAAACCACATTAAAATATATTCAACCTATAAAAATAACTGAGTGTACTCTAGTCAAATATTTGTTCAAGGAATAATTTGGATAAGGTGTGCGTTTTAATTCTATTATAAATCCAGTTTAAACCTCATTTATGCATATGTATGTTTGGAATGAAACAATTAAGTAAATATCAAAATTAATTTAATTAGGTTGTAAATAATTAATACATAATATAAAAAGTATGTTGTTTCATATCATATAACTCAAGTATTTTCCAAACTTTCACCAATACTGTACCTTTTTTGAGAACCAACTTCCCTCTTCCTGCTCTTCATTAAAAAAAAGGAAACAAATATCGGGACCTGTTAATTACAAACAGTTGTTCTAATGTTTTAACTAAGCTTCTGCGTTGAGTTAAACAAGCCATGACAGGGAAACAAAGGATTATACAAATCAATGATATTCCATCAAAATTTGAGTTTATTTGTTCACTAGACCTGTTATAAAGAAATATGTTAAAATGTACCACAGTTTGGAAAACACTTATCTAACTAATATTAATATTTCATTAATAATATTAACATTTAATTAAAATATTAAAGCTTACCTCTATGCATAGTGCTAATTGTATTGATACTGAATAGAAGAAAAAAAATCAATATCTACTCTCTGTTATCAAAATACAGTACTTCGTTTTATCACATGGCATTTTATCTTCAAACTGAAGTAGTAATCAAAGTGATTGTGGTATTTATTTTTTCTGATAGAGATAATGCTTGGTTTGCGATTAAAATATATATTATAAGCTACTAAAAGCAAAATGGTATGAAAACCAGTCTGGTGTGTTTGAAAAAAAATATGTTTAGTAGTTTTTTTAATGATTAGAAGTTTGTTTTTTATGTTTAGTAGTGGTTGTTTTTTCGAGAAATACTATTATATCTAAATATTATGCACTCAAATCGTGAATTCCTACGGTATTAGGAGAGAGATTTGAGATTCATAGAAATGTCAAAAAAAAACTATCTTGAATACAATATGAAGACCTTGACAATTTTAAACAATTGGTAAAAGCAATTATATAGACCTATGTGGTTGTGAGACAAACAAAATGACAAAAAATGACAAAATGGTATTAATATAATTTACTTTACTTTACATCCATTACTGTTTCCAGTCTGGGCAAGTTTTTCATTAAAGCTATATATTTTTGCACTACTGGCTTGCTAGGCCTGTTGTAGCTTCTTATGCCTTATAATCTACCTTAGGACTAGGACAGGCACAACATCCAGTCCCCGGCGTTAATTCATCACTGTGAAACTTTAAACCCACATTTCATCAATGATACATTTTTTGGCCATATTGGAAATCGAACCTGGGACCCTTAATTCATTAGAGAGACACGCTACCGATTGAGCTTAGGTGTCAAACGTATTAATATAATTAGTTTACTAAAAATTAAAAAAAAGTTGTCTTTGTTGTTTATGGTGTAATAGACATGACAAACAAAATTTATTCGTGTGACACCAAGCCTTATACAATTTTTTTAAATTGTATTTTAAAATTTTTTTTTTTTGCATTGCGTTTTACTACCTATTCAGGTTACAGACATATGCACTAATTACTCTAATGAGTTAGGGATGAGATAGTTAAATTTATAGGAAGAGTACCCACTTTTTTGTGTGGAGGATAGTGGAAAACCATTTTGGAAAACCACTCCCAATAGACCTGACCATGATTCAAATCCCGATATCCCTGTCATCAGCATTCTAGTCTAACAAAATAGTGACACCTTAGACCATGTGACCGCCGAAGCACGTTTCACTTTAGTTGAAAGTGCACATTTTTTAAAGATTAAAATTTGGATTCGAGATTCGAAAGAAAATGTAGTATTCGGATTTGAGAAATAATAGAATTGTAGTTTAGTGTTTCTGAATAAGTTTTTCTCGTCTCTATGGCTGTGGAAAGTATACTTTTTTTTTAAATTAAAAGCATATCCAAATCGAATATATTAAATATTCCCGAAGCCAAATCCAAGTTTGAACATTTTTAAGAATTGTTTTATGAGGAAAATAATATTATTTATTTAAATTAATACACTCAATATCATGTACAAAGGGTTTTATAGGGGCTAAATTTCCTCTAAATATTATCATCCTCATCCCTACCACATTATAAAGGGTCAATATTCTGATAGCCAAGACAAGTAGTAAAACTCAGTGAATGTAAAAACTTTATGGCATATTTTATACGTGAGAAATGACCAATAGGAGTATAAGGGGTGTTGGGAAATACCAATATGGAAAATACACTCAGAGTATACCCAACCGAGGATCAAACCCAGTAAATTTAATTAATATATTTAGATGTGGCTATAACTATACTTAACAACTTTGATAGATTGTCTATTTAATCCATAATTATATGCACATTCATACAGTTGTCATTGTATTATTGGCACCATAAAGTCCTCTCCAAGTCTAAGGTGACTGTGTTATCTGATAGCTTGTGATCTCACTCATATGTAACTGACGATTTCCACATGTCTATCACAGACTCTGCCTTAAAATGAGTGAATAATGACTATGGGGACGGAAAGACTTCTTGATAGCTCAGTGTTAAGAACATTGATGTTTTAAGCCAAAGGTCCCAGGTTCAATCCCTATGTTCAGGTGTCATTTTTCAATCTAAAGAATATGATATTTAGATGCAGCTATAACTGTACTTATAACAGCATGTCTATTTAATCCACCAGTCATATTATTTCAAAGTCCACTGATAAAGTACTTGATTCATAAAAATACAAACATAGCGTATCTTATAATAATGTACTTTAGGTTTGATTAAAATGTTCATATTAAATAGCTTAAGAATGCGTCTGTTTAATTCCTATTAATTTGGTCAACATCAACTTCTATAATAATATTCCCCTTCTGATGAGTTCGATTGAATGAAACCAAGGCGTCAGGCTAGATTACTGGTCAGGGTTTGAATCTTGTCTGGAGGTAGTTTTCACAAACCCTCACAACGCTAATAAACTGTTCTTTATTATTATTACTAGCACCGTGTCTTATTACCCATTCGGGTTATACGCACTTACGCTAATGTTTAATGGTAGGGTGATTGTGAGATGAAATGGAGGACCTAAAGTTTAACGTGGAATCCGAACCACGGTGGAGGCCTGTCATTCCTCACATTCACAAGTTATGATTAATACACGTCTTATCAGAGGTGAAGGAAGGGTTTGGCAATCAGATAAATCTGTGCTGGAACCGATAATTGAACCTGGTTAATTACCTTCCTCATTCCAATCCCTTTCATTAAGTTGTTAACCATTATATTGATGATAGTGAGGAAAAAACACAGGGAACCATGTTAATTAGTTTCCTATTTGGTGTGACAGTCAGACAGCCATATATTTATTTGGAATAGATCACTAGGCTTAGTCATTTGAACTAGTAGGGATAGCCATTACACTTACCTTAGTAATACTTGAGTGGAAATTGTTGGGATAAAACACTAAAAAACACACAAACACACTTCAGGTCAAGTGCATGGACTGATTCTCATGGCTGGACCGCAAGGTTGACTGTCAACAACTGATTGTTTTTCATTTATGATTTCACTATATAGATGGGAGAACGTGTTTGTGTTTTTTATGTAAACAATTTCTACTCCAGTATCACTCACATGAGTGCACTGATTAGCCCTCCTTATTTAAACCAAATTATATTTATATAATTATGTGATGAGTGGTTTATATCCATTACTGTTTCTATCCTGTAGCCTGGGTCAGGTTTTTGTTCAAGCCATACATTCTCCCCTACCATCTGGCTAGGCCTGTTGTTGCTTCATATGCCTACTAATCTAACTTAAGACTAGAACAGCAAAACATCCACTCCCCGGCTGTTAACTTATCAATGTGAAAGAGTAAACCCATATTTTAAATGTGATGAGTGATGATATTGCCAAATTATTCAATCATTTATTTTAATTAATTTGACCAAGAATGTACAACATTTTGTGAATTTATTGAACTAAACCATTGTTTAAAAGAGGATAGGACCAATAATAATAATTTGTGCTGTTAGACATAAATGAATTCCTCAAAATATGGTTTTAATAATCCCAACCAGTTTTATATATTACACTGGTCTGTGATAACCAATTAATTCTTCTTGATGGACTTATTCATAATACGAAATACCCCTCTGGGTTCTCCCGGTCTTCTCTCACTGAAGAATCTCCGCAGCTGCGACCGATTGGGAACATCAACTTGATCATTTTGCACAGCGCTATTTCTTCTGACATTTTGCACAATGCTATTTCTTCTGACATCTTGCTCAATGTAATTTTTTATTATGTCTTGTTCAGCACTATTTCTTTCTGCATCTTTTGAAGCGCTGTTTCTTCTGATATTTTGCACAATCTCATTTTTTATGACATCTTGTGCGTTACTATTTCTTCTGACATCTTTTGAAGCTCTGTTTCTTCTGATGTCTTGCACAATCTCATTTTTTATGACGTCTTGTGCGTTACTATTTCTGCTGACATCTTTTGAAGCGCTGTTTCTTCTGATGTATTGCACAATCTCATTTTTTATGACGTCTTGTGCGTCACTATTTCTTCTGACATCTTTTGAAGCGCTGTTTCTTCTGATGTCTTGCACAATCTCATTTTTTATGACGTCTTGTGCGTCACTATTTCTTCTGACATCTTTTGAAGCGCTTTTTCTTCTGATGTCTTGCACAATCTCATTTTTTATAACGTCTTGTGCGTCACTATTTCCTCTGACATCTTTTGAAGCGCTGTTTCTTCTGATGTCTTGCACAATCTCATTTTTTATAACGTCTTGTGCGTCACTATTTCCTCTGACATCTTTAGAAGCGCTGTTTCTTCTGATGTCTTGCACAATCTCATTTTTTATGACGTCTTGTGCGTCACTATTTCTTCTGACATCTTTTGAAGCGCTGTTTCTTCTGATGTCTTGAACAATCTCATTTTTTATGACGTCTTGTGCAGCACTATTTCTTCTGACATCTCTTGTACCGCTGTTTCTTCTGTTTTTTAAAATATCATTTTTAATTATGTCTTGTGCAGGACTGTTTCTTCTGACGACCTGCGCCTGGTTGTTTAGTTTGACGTCATGCGCAGGACTGTTTGTTTTTATATCTTTAGCAGCACTATTTCCTCTGACATCTTTTGGAGCGCTATTTCTTATGAGGTCCTGCATTCCTTTTCCGTCAAGTAAAGGTGGTTTGATTTTCACTGCAGGAGAAGCTGGTTTCGATTTGTCCGGCACAGATCTGATTGCTGGCCCTGGCCTGTTGACTTGTAGGACTGTAGGTGGGTGTTGTTGTCTTTGAGCTTCTGCCGCCAGGAGATTGCTCAACTTATTCTTCATCACCTCATCCTGTTGGCAAAAATATTATTAATTATTAAGAAGTTTGAACAGCCCTCTAAATTTTTTACATCCATTACTGTTTCCAGCGTGTGGTCTGGGTCGGTTTTTTATCCAAGCCAGCTTGCTAGGCCTGTCGTAGCTTCATATGCCTTATAATCTAACCTAAGACTAGGATAGAAACAACATCCTGTCCCCGGCCATTAATTTATCAATGTGAAAGGGTAAACCCATATTTCATCAACAATACATTTTTCGGCCATGCTGAGGATCAAACTCATGACCCTTATAGCTTAGTAGGCATACCTTTGATTTACTCTATATATGTATATTATACATAGTGGTTGTTAGAGATATACACACATTTTTCTTTCATCTTTTATTTTTGTGTCACCATGTCTTACTACCGGTTCGGGCTGTATCTGCATGTACTAATTACACTAAGGTTTTAGGGATGAGGAAGGTTAAATTTAAAGGGAGTGTATTCACATTTGCAGTAAGGTAGAATGGAAAATCATTTAGGAAAAGTCACCCTCATTTCACATGACTCGGATTCTAACCCTAATCTTCTTGTCACCTTTAACCAATCTTCTATTTATATCATGATGAAAACTTTTTTTTTTCACAATTTTAAACTTTTTCAAAACTATTACAGTAATTTTATCAAATTTTATAATTTGTAAGGAAAATTTCGAATATTGTGTTCTTGTTAGCAGAATGATATATTTCTAAACCAAGTTGACAATTTCAATAATATGACATAATTAAATATTCACTGTGATTATTTCTTTATGAACCCGCCTCGGTGGCGTAGTTGGCTAACGCGCCAGTCGTGTTGGGCTAGACCACTGAGGATGGGAAGATCGAGGTTCGAATCTCAGTCGGGTGAACTAGGGGTGGTTTTCCTAAATGGTTTTCCACTCTCCCTCCACGCAAATGCGG
This sequence comes from Timema podura, assembly GCA_033556935.1. NCBI lineage: Eukaryota > Metazoa > Arthropoda > Insecta > Phasmatodea > Timematidae > Timema > Timema podura. The sequence continues at coordinate 38,810,089 of JAVRXN010000007.1, read as the reverse complement.
GTTCACTTCCTTTAAATTCAACCTTCCCAATTCTTAATCCATTAGTGTAATTAGTACTTAAGCGTATAACCCAAACGGGTAGTAAGAAGCGGTGCTAAATAAAAAAAAAAATTCTATACGAAATAAAGAGTTTTGTATTTACAATTTTCTTCTTCTATATTCACCAGAATGAAGATAAATTCTATTTCACTATTTATTAAATAGTATATACCATTTCTATTTGACTGAATTCCCCGTTGAAATTTAATAAAGTTACTCCTTATGTTAAAACTAGATTATATTCCACTAGATTTGAGACTAGGTATAGTTCCGTTCTTTAAATAATTGTGTTACATAAATCTCAATATTCGGAGGAGAATCAACAACTTTATAAGTAAATACCATACACTAATATAGTGCTTATAGTCCATTATCATAGGAACCACAAGAAAAGTTTTTAGATCTAATTTAATGCATTAATACAATAAGTCGTATGATCTGCATTTATCACTTTTGATATATATTATTAATACCTATAAAATAACGCTAATAGTATGGTAAAATAATTTCAATTTTGGCTGCAAAAAATAAGTTTGTATTTTAGAAAAGGCTGTTTCTATGAAAATCGGATTGTAAATACCTGGAGCCATGGTTGTGATATAATCTCGTTAATATCTATTCTTTTTGAAGGGTCGACCACCAACATCTTCCTGACGAGTTCACTCGCAAGAGGTGATACTCTCCTCAGAACCATCGGTTTGAACTTGTACTCTCCTTTTAGAACTTCATCTATAAACTGAAACGGCAAACAGCCATTTAAACTGAAACAGTAAATATATGTTGCATTTATAAAATAATAAAACATGATTTATTGCATAGTTACTTAGAAATTTGTGGAAACACAGTGATTTAATATTATAAAATAAGTAATAGAGAAGGAACTCAACCTAAGAGCAAGGCCGTTGTCAAGGGGTGGTTTTGGGGGTTCAATCCCTCCCCGAAATTTTATGAACAAAATACATATGGCTTTATTTATGGTTCAAACAATGTCAAAATTAAGATACAAGTACAAATTAGGGGGTTATGTTACCATAGTTTCTAGAGGTGTTTAATATTTAGAATTTTCCCTAGCCTACTGCAGTTAGGGGTTATGTTGCCATAAAAATCACTTCAGATAGCTTCTAGAACTGTTTATCATTTATAATTTTTTTCTCGCCTCCGGCAATTGGGGGATGGGCCCACCAACACCCCCCCCCTCCCAAATTATTGGCTGGCTACGACCTTGCCTAAGAGGATGGTCAAGACATACTAGGCCTTGACAGAAACTTTTTCTTAATTTCTTCATATTACCATCTTCCGATCACTTTCACAGTTACATAAGGTATTTAAATTTTTGAAATATATAAATAAATATTTTTTATGAAATTGTGGTGCATTCTGGTAGAATGAAACCTAGATTGGGGGATTGGGCAGTAATGATTGATTTTCTTCAGGAGGCAACCTTTACCTCTTTGTCCATTGGCAGCAATATAAAGTTTGAATTGTGTTCTTCCTTTCCTTTGTAAAAGCCATATTTTGTGCATTACTTTTAAATTTTTCTATCTACCTTTCCTATACTTTCTTCCAAATAATATAATTACCTCATAAAGTGAAAATATATTTTCCTCATAGAGATATATTTTTCAAATTAAGAAAGAAATAAAGTATAAAAGGACAGATGCAACAAAATTTTGCTCCTAACATAGGCATCCCCTACTTATTTGACAGCTTTTAGGGACTAGAGAACTGTTGAAAGTGGGAAATCATTGAAATGACATTTTTTTTATCTCTACAAATCCATTTTGACTGCCGAAAAACGTAAATAACAGACTATATAAATATTACGTGTGAATGTGTGTGAAAGATAAATAACACACAATATATTATTATATATACACAAAAGTAGATTAAAACGAACAAAAATGAAAATATGGTGCCGAGACGTTTGAGAGAGAAAAAACAGCCCCTGGTTGCAAAAGCACATGGAAGATCGTGGAAACATCACAAAATAGATCAAATGCATAGGTTCGGGCTATAATTGAAAAGGGTCGAAAGAGTGGATTGTCCAAAAAAAGGAGGTGCCTTTATTTGATAATGTTATAAGAATATTTCCAAAAGTTAAAATTCATGTTTAGCTTTTGAAGTGATCAGAAGATGGAATTATGAAGTGTGTATGAAGAAACGGAGATACATTTATTTGTTTTCTATTAAGGCCTGTCCAAATTGGCTTCCTTCCCTATCACCTATATAGCAATTATTTTAAAATTTAAAAACATAATATATGTTGTAAATGACATTTAAAAGTTATATTATTTACGCATGTCTTACCTACATCACTTGTAGTCCAATTTTGTGGAAAGATTAGGCAGTATTGATGTACTGCTGCCCAGAAGATTACTGAATGTACTAATCATACATTCTTTCTGTGGAGTCTCTTTCTATGTCCCGATGAGATGAGGTGATGATGATAGTGATAGTGAATGTGAGGGTGTGGAACCAGTAGAAACTACTAAACTAACTTAAGCTTAACTAACCAGACCCGGTAATTGTTGGGACAGTTCTCCTTTTGGGGAAAAATACCCATAGTATCAGCCGGGAATCGAACCCGGGACCTATAGGTTGGTAGCCAGATGCGCTGACCAGTACACCGCAGGGCCAGCCATAAGTCATTTGATGAGCCTCCAACTACAAAAGTGAAGTGTAAAAGGGGCGCTGGAGGGCAGAGATAATTCATTTTACATGGTAGTAGAGAATCATGTCTCATATCAAAAATAGAAATTCTCTTCTAAGCTATTTTATACCCCCCATTATAATACCAGTCTCCCTGTTCAATGCAGTTTCATATTTAGCTTGACTTGGAGTATGTGGCTCTTAATAAATATAATATTCAGTTTGTTGAAAACCTTAGCTACAGTCCAGATCTACTTTCATGTATTAATATGTCAAACATTTGACATTCAACTGTCACATTTGAAAGATATTGTCAATACCTATAAAATAACACTAATAAAATAGTAAATGTTATTAATTTGGGCCCTAAAAATTTTTGTTTTTTAAAAGGTCCTTTCTATAAATATTGTACTGTAGTACATCACAACTCTAATATGAAATGATTGTTTTTTTCCTTACCAGTAAAAGAGTATGACGCCCATACTCCAGACATCCACTTTGTTGGTGTATGGCTTGTTATTTGTATTCAGGACCTCGGGAGCGTTGTACAAACGTGAGCCAATCTGGGTTCTTAGCCAAGTGTTGGCCTCGATTTTAGACACGCCAAAATCGGTAACTTTAATAAGACATTCTGGTCGATCAGAGGTCAGTAGTATGTTCAAGGGCTAAAAACAATAATAGAAAAATAAATTGCTTATAGTTTTTATGTGTACTTTCTAATTATTTCAATTTACTTTATTATAGTGCTGGCCAATAGTCGTAAGACCTATAACAGGCCAGCACTGAAAAGTACACAAGGACCTTACAATTACATGAGAAAATAAGATAAATAATCATAGTTAAATAATTATATATACTGATGAATAGTTACCAAAAAAAAAGAGTAAATAATAATGATAAGAATAAAAAATAGCAATAATAACAAATAACTAAAGAGTAGTAAAGCATAAATATTTAAAAAACAGTAACAATAATTTTTTTTTTAATCAGAATATTGTAACTTTAAATATTAGAGGCAGATACTTTACAGTGTAAATTATTGATATGGTTGTTCCTTAAATAACTCTAAGTTTAGCTTTTCTTTTATGATAGAATTCGACAAATATAGAATTGGCGCTATGAATACAATGGCCTATAGGGCTCTTGTTATAAGAGCTATTGAGAAAAAAAATAATTTTGGATTACGAGAAGCCCGAGAAGGGATATGAACACCTAAACGGTCAAGGGCAAATTTGAAAGAAATTTTGTTATTGAAAATATTAAAAACAAAAAGGGTATCATGATAAAGCCCATGCGAGAAGAGAGTTTGTAGCCCTGAGAGGTTTCGAATTGTCAAAATCATAATAAATCTGGTTAGTAAAGAATCGATCATAGCACGCAGCGACAAATTTTCGTTGAATGTTTTCCAACCTGAGAGAGTCAGTTAAGGTAATGGCATTCCAAGCAACACATATTCTAACTTAGATCTAACCAGGACATAGTACAGACACAAAAAAAAAACAATCAACTTTCTTAAATGATGAGGTAATAAATTTAACAAGTCCAAGTAATTTCTATGATTGGGACATTACATGGTCAACATGAGAGTGAGAGTCAAGTTTGTTATCCTGGAGAACATCAAGATCATTTATATAGGAGGAGCAACTATGTCATCATTGACCAATTTATAGGTAAAAAATAAAGGATTAGTTTTCCTTGTAAAAGATATAGATTTGGGGCCAGTTTCATAGTCAGATTTAGTACGCCTAAAGTGCGAGTCGATACTAAATACAGGACGACACCTACCTAGACCAAAATGGAATGGGCCAGTTTCGCATATGAAACTGGCCCATTCCATTCAATATCAGGTAGGTGACGTCTTGTATTTAGTATAGCGCCGTACTTGAGGCGTACTAAATCTGACTATGAAACTGGCCCTTGGTCTTAGATTTATTTATAGACATTCCATTTTCAAGAGACCATTGTAAAATACAATTTTTATCATTTTGTAAATCTATACAATCTGCAATTGATCTGATAATTTTACCTCATTATCAGCAAAGAGCAAATAACTAGACGAGTTCAAATATTTACCAATGTCATCAATAAACACATTAAAGAGAAGAGGACCTAAATTAGAACCTTGAGGTGTATACCTCAGGAGGCTACAAATTTATTGGAGGTGTGTGAATCAATTTTAATAGTAAATGATCGTTCATGCAAATAAATGCTGATCCAATTTACATATGAGTGTGAAAGGCCAAAATTACTAAGTTTAGAGAGAATGATACGATGCTGACATAAGTCAAATGCCTTACTTTGGTCAAAATAAATAACATCAACCTGACCTTGGGTAGAGACTTGAAGGGCAACATGTCCCAGAAATTCTATTAAATTTGTGACGGTAGATTTATTTTTTATAAAGGTTTATTTTTGAGGCGGTGGAAAGTATGCTCATGTATGATTTTCTCGAATACTTTAGAGTATGGGTTTAAGAAAGAAATTGGTATATAATTACAAACATTAGTTTTTTCCCCCTTTTTTATAAATAGGTTTGACAACAGATTGTTTCCATAAAAAGTTTCATTTGACAGGCTAATGTTAAAGATATAAGCTAACAAAGGCCTGAAAATGTTGGCATAGCCTTTAACAACAAAACTTGGAATTCCATCTGTCCCAGCACATCTAGAACTCAACTTTTTTTTATAGTATTAGCAACATCCAAGGGTATAATATGGCATGGATACAGGGACATGCTAGTTTCAATAATGGGGAAGGGTAAGACTGGTAAGGCTGAATTATAAACAGAATAAAATTAGGTCCCAAACTTATTTGCAATTTATAAAGGCTCTGTAATAATCTTGCCATTCATTTATAGGTTTGACGGTGATACTTTATTCACACGATTATTTTTAACAAATTTCCAAAAATCCTTGGGTTTGCTTTTGATACTATTTTCTATCGAGTTCATCCAAATGGCTCTATTTATAGTTAAAGTTGTTTTAATTAGTTACAAAAGTGTAAAAAAGTGAGTAAAATTCACTTTTTGTTTTGTTCGATTTTTTTTATTCCTCCCCCCCCCCCTCCCAATATAGTATCTAAGCATTGAAGAAAACCAAATCAGATATTTGGATTAATTTAGAATAGTAATTTGAGGAATATGTGCTTTGATTTTCCTTTGGACTAATTTGGTGAAATTATCTGTGGCCAAGTTAACATCAGTAGTTAAATAAACACAAAACCAATCAGCAGTGGCCAGGTCATTGTAAAGCTTGAAGTAATTGCCACATGCATAATCAATATATGTGGTGGGGGTGGCATTATTTTTAGTTGCAATGGGTACATCTAGTGTAATCAATAAGAGGTGGATGAGCTAAGTCAATATTTGCGAGTGATTGAAAGCTTGGAGATACCAAAGGGTGGTGGAAATTATCAAAAACAAGGTCTAGCAGGTTAGTGTCATTATTATAAGTTTCATTAAATTGTTCTAATCCTATTATATTAGTTGATGCAAGAAGCTGGGTAGCTTTTAATTTAATGTAATATAATAATAATAATATAATATTTAGCACCGCGTCTTGCTACCCGTTCGGGCTATACGCTTAAGTACTAATTACGCTAATGGATTAGGAATTGGGCAGGTTGAATTTAGAGGAAGTGAACCCGCATTTGCGTGGAGGGAGAGTGGAAAACCATTTAGGAAAACCGCCCCCAGTTCACCCGACCGAGATTCGAACCTCGATCTCCCCGTCCTCGGCGGTCGAGCTCAACACGACTAGCGCGTTAGCCAACTACGCCACCTAGGCGGGTAAATTTAATGTAGAAATGAGATATATTATATATATGCTGTCAAACATTGCACATATTTGATATATATATATATATATATATATATATATATATATATATATATATACACATGACAATATCAAAATCTGGGATAGTTTATTTATCATAATTGCTATATTTAAAAATAATATTTATAATAAAACTCAAAAGATTTATTGTAAACTAAATGGTACTTCGCATATCCTCTGAAATATTTCACACACCCTTGGGAGTATGCACACCACAGTTTGAGAAACACTGCCATAGATTAAGTCATTAATAGTCTCTGATGTTGAATGTACTTCAGTATAATCTTGTCACTATGAACAAACTGGGAACGAAGCTTGTTCTCAATAGCAAAAATTTTGATTAAGCGGGAGAGTTTCATTTATTTAATTTATTTGAGATGTATAACGTGCACTTTCTGAATTGACTAATATATTAGCACATGACTTATAAACTAACTTAAATTTAAAACAGACACAACACCCAACTATTGGCCATTAATTCAACACTGTGAAGGGGGAAAGCCACATTTCACTAATGATAAATTTTTATGGTCATGCCAGGAATAGAACTCGAGACCCTTAGCTCAGTAGACAGTCACGTTACCGACTGAACTAAGGTGTCAGATTCAAAAGGGGTGAAGGGTCTTTGGGGGGGATGGAGTATTTTCACAAGTTTTAAATTAAATTTGAATCAGTTATCAAATTTACTTTAATTTCACTGATGTATAACACGTAATATATACAATATATCTTTTTACAGTATTTTAATTAATTCTAGTTACAGGGAAACACATTGTGTTGACTACAAAATGTAAATATTTAGCATTTATTTTCAGTGTTTCTTACAATTATCTTTTAATTTTGAGTTTATTAACCAATAAAATATACAGAGTGGGGCGCAAACAATTAGACGAGCCATGCTGAGGAACGTGATGGCCAACGTGCTGAGGTTTGCCTGACATGCGCTGGACCTCATCTATCTTCAAAACTATCTTCAAAACGAGTAAAAAATGTACTCTGCAGTTTGCTTTTATTTAGCTAGTGAATATTTACTTTTCAATTAAAGTGTTAATTTTCAAGTTACTAATCGTTTCAGCCCCGCCCTGAATTCATTTGACTTTGTCTGCCCCCCCCCCCCCCTTCCCACCACCCGTTTTCCAAAAATTGTGGGGTTTGTCTACCAGAGTTTTGCTATATATTAATAATAGCTTACCTTTAGGTCCCTGTGAGCGATTCTTTTATCGTGAAGATACTGCACGGCCAGTGCTAGCTGGTAGAAGATTAGTTTGGTTCTGCTCTCTGTCAGGGTGAGAATAGGTTGGAGTCTGCTATTCAAGTCTCCGCCCTCAATAAAATCCATTACTATATATAAGGTCTCGGCAGTGTCTTTGATGTACTCCATGTGGATAATCAGGGGCTGCATATTTAAAAAAAAGGGAAATATGACTCCATTGCTGTATTTACATCTAGTATGTTAAATAAAGGCTTAAAAAAGTTTGAGGTTTTGAATAATATTAATCTAAGCGTTTTTTTAAGGTTTATCGAACCTAGGAAGGAGGATGATTCAAATTTTGGATGACTTTAAGGAACAAAGAAAATTCCGGAGCTGAAGGAGGAGGTAGAGACCAGGGTGCATTGGCGGTCTGAATTCACTGGCAAAAGGAATGGAACTGTCATAGGACAGACTAATAATAATAATAATAATAATAATAATAATCAAGAACAATAGTAGGGATGCTAGCTATACTACATTTATAAAGTTTGTTGAAATAAAATGATACTTATATTTTCAAACTATATTTTAACATGTTGTGTATGAATATAAATTTCAAGGTACCATAATATGAGACTCATTACAAAATTTAAAATTTTAAAATTCATTTTTAATATACTGAAATATTTGACTCATGGATGGCTTCAAAGTGGATTGTAGTTTTTCTAAAAGGTTTTTAAAACCATCCATTTCACTTAATTTGAACATTAAATTATTTAAAGTATTTTGAAATAACTTAAGAATTCGCCTCAACCCACGAATATTACCTAATTAGGTAGAAATACATCTAAAATCAGGTGACATATCGTGGTGCGGTTTTTTGTATTCTACTTTAGAAAACAATTAAATTGAGACAAGTGAAACCATTTTACCAAATTTAAATTATACAACTAAGTTGAAAAATAATTATTTTAAAATAAAAAAAAACTATTCAACTGATACCAATTTTGCTGAGGTCAATGGAAGAATGCGGGAAACCTTATTTAAATGAGATTTCTAGTTTGGTGTAATCTTGTATCTAATATCGAGGTTGATTGCTAGTGGTATGGGCTCTTAAGGAATAAGTAGCATCAATCTTGAAGTGCGGTAAGTAATTAACAAAGTTTTCAATCTACTTACGTGGTTTACTTCTCTCAAAATCTTAACTTCTAAATCAGTGTACTTTAAGAACGATGATTTTTTGGAAATCCTCTTCATCGCATATTTTTGGCAAGATTTCTGAAAAAAAAAAAAAAAAGTACTCATAATTTTAGTAAACTAGATTATTTATATTAGGGAGATCGAGATTTGAGTCCTGGTAGGTTAACTGAGTTTTTTCCTTAAAGAGTTTTCTACTCTCCCTCCATGCATATGTGTGTACACTTCTTACAAATTCAACTTCATCATTAACTCATTAGCGTAATTAGTGCATATGTGGATTACCTGAAAAGGTGGGGTGCAGTGCTTAAAAAATCATACAAAATATCCCTCAGGATCACAATCATAGTGATAAAAACACACATCCACTTCTTTCACACGATATGAAGACAAATAACTTTGGTCCCATTAGGAGTTAAACCACTGTCTCTTAGTGTTGTCCAAGCAGCTTTAAAAGGTGTAGTGCTATAGAAATATAGTCTGAGGCCTGGGATAAAATGTTTCATACAAATCAAATTATTCTATCTGACAAAAATATATTTTAAAAATTGGTTGTGTTTGTTTAAAATTCAATTCAAATGTATTAAGACAGGTCAAATGCTCAGGTCATGATTACAATTAACTAGTTAACTTCTTCCCATATTTCAAGTAAATATCATGGAACTTCATACTAATTCCTCTTGATTCTGTATAGACCTATTAAAGTAAAATCTAGGGGTTGAAGAATGATGGAGAAATGAACAAATTTAAACCTGGTCGCATCTTAGTTCAGTGGCAATTCTGTATATGTAAATATATCACGGTAATCCTGATTGGGTGTACTGGGTGTAGGGGGGGTACTACCCACTTTAGTGTGAGACTGCTGGGTGTGCACACAAAAAATATTTTTTCAAAAGGTTGATAATAATTCATCCAATTTATCCTTTTCTATTGTATTTCCTGCTAATATCCTACAGTTTATTTTGATGTCAAGTTGTTTTCTTGTATATTTATCAAATCATTCTTTTAACGGTTCCTTTTTTTGCCTTTGGTGTTAATTTTTTTTTTCTCTCGGTCAGGGAGTAGGGTTAGATCTTTTACCCTTTCTCATAATTCACGAAGAGTTCTGGCAGGACGACAGATTGGTTGAAGAATAAGGTTGTAATAGACAATTTATTTTAAAAGGCAACTATTCCCTCCTTGTTCAGTGAAAAGTAAGGAAGGGAAAGGGAAATACATAATCTATCTATCGATCTATCATGTTCGCTGTAAGAAAACCATTTTGTGTCTGCCGTTCTTATTCTTCCTTATTGTACAGCATTATTTATAGTTTTTTTCATGCATGAATGATTATCTATTGATAACATTTACAATTATTACAAAAAGCATTTTCCTTTAAATCATCAAAATGATCAAGTAGCATCGTAGACATATTAAGATTACTAACAGGGGCCTAACTCTTGAATGGAATATAGCCTCCTAGAGGCCACTATGATCACTAATCCTAAAAACTACAATCGTAAAATTATTTCAACATGCTTCTCGATAACTACATAAAAAATTTGCAGCTTGTTGTGGGACCTATAGTAGAATTTATGTAGGAAAAAGTATTTAGCAAAATACAAACAATTTTTGGTTATCATTTTTAACCTTTTACTATTTTATTGTTTGTATAGTTTTACATATATTGATAAGATCTGTTTAGAGCTACAGCTGCAGATAGCATGACTAAACGTATGAATAGGTATAATTAGATATACAGTACTAACTTTTCTGTCAGATAAGTTTCTTCATATGGAAATTGGACTATAGCTAGTGTCAAGTTACCCCTCCACCCTGTATTCAAGAGGCTACCCTTAATTATTGGACAGAACGAACGTTTTAATCTTAAGTTGATCACCCCTGACATACTTTTGGAACTAAACCCCTGATTATGAAACAGTATCACAATTTTTGTTTCATTTACTCGATTCATCTAAATGAAATACTAATTTGTAATCATCAACTAAAAGTTACTTTATCGAAAATGAGTGATACTTCTCCAAAGGCTCCCCGGCCTATAAGAGAAGAGACAACGTATTTCTCCTTGATGTCATCTGGATACGAAGCCGCTTCTACTGCTCCATTGTCCAGGTAGACAAACACTGGAACAGCGAAAACGTTACACTCCACTTTGTTTGGGATAGGGACATGTTTCATTTATACATAGATACATTTTCATTTAATTTTATTCATGTGTATACATCTAATTATAAGACTGCTTCTGTGGTCTAGTGGTCAGTTTCTGACTACAGATCTAGAAGTTCTAGGTTCGATGCCTGACGCTTCCAGATTTTTCTGTGAAGCAGTGTGCCTGGAACAGAGTCAACTCAGCTTCATGAGGACAAATGAGGAGCTACTTGAATAAAGAAGTGGCAGCTTCATTTTAGAAAACTGCGATTAATAGACGGAGGGTTCATTATGCTGACCACATGACACCCTCTATGCGCAAATATTGCCATTATCATCGCCAACATCACGCTCGGTCGGTATAGCTCGCTTGCGGTCTGACGCTGTGAAGTTTTTATCTATTTAAAATATAAGCGTTTCATAGTTGACTACTCAATCAATATCATCAAAAAAATTAATAAGCTGTTCATAGATTAATTTGTTTTTAGTAAAACAAGTTATTGTAAATGTTTGCTGGATAAATGTTATCAAAAAAATAGTACAACACCTATAATTGTATCTTTACATTAGCATTACAAATACATTTGTATTTATCTACCTATATTTTTGTGGATAGTGCCAGGTCTACATGCGCTTTTCAAATAAAATCAACAAGCTTGCACACCATATTGTTGCTAGATGCCGCTAAATGCCAAATTTACTTGTTGTGGCATTCTATGAGCTGTGTTTATAACAAATCCATCCGGAAAAGTTTCTAACGGCTTATTTTTAAATGTCTAGCTTAATAGTTCAATAATATAATTTCACTTACTTTTCAGACGGGGCCTCAGTACAGAGATAATATCATTGTGTTTGATTTCTTCTTTATTTCCGGCGGATAACTTTTTCTCGCCGTTAATGTACATATCTTTTTTGGTCCCATTTTTTAAATACACAGCCTCGTCTTTCTTCTTGATCTTAAACTGTTGACGATCCAGCTCTTTGTATGAACTATCATCTTCCAATTGAGCTTTGGTGA